>JAWWEU010000111.1:90443907-90508202 GCA_035583155.1 Acropternis orthonyx
TTTCCTCACTTCTTTTAACTGAAACTCTGTCGCATTGGGAGGTGGTTGGCATTTTGCCAAGAGTCAAACCAAAACAAATAATAAATTATATTTAAGCTATATAATGATTTTTTCCCTTTAAATAAACTGTTCTTTTGAAGAATTAACTAGGATATCTGGTTGCTCTGTGTGACTGGATGGACAACTGAGTTCTTCTTAACATTAGAATAATTTATGTTTGGGTATTTAAAAGGCAGTGTTTTCTTTAAAAATATGAAAGCTGAAAGTTGGAGAGAGATGGAGGCATTTTAATAAGACAGTAATTAGTGATGTCAGTAACTTAGTCAATGATATCTCAGTGGAAGAAATGTGTTACATACTTCTGACAATTATTTTTTGTTGATTCAGGCAACTCCTGCAAAATAAAAAGAAAATACAAGGAAGACAAATAATCCTAGATTTTGGTATCTTAGCCATTTATTGCCAAGGAAATAAACCAGACTGTTAGTTTCCACCAAATGTAAAGACTTTACAACAAACCTGACCTATGCTTTCAGTTTTCGTTCCTTTAAGAACACTCTCAAGTGCATATTTAACTAAAATATGTTTCATGTTGTTGCATTTGTCAACTACAATTTAATTGGTATGCATGAGATAATTACATTTCTTCTCATAATGGATATTATGTATGTCCCCTAAGACTTCTAGAAATAAACACTTCAATTAAAACTGGCAGCTTTCCAAAATAATTTTTTTAATTTACATCTTTTTTAAAAGGCATAGGTTCCTATTCAGTCATTATTTTGATATAGAAATTAGTACAGCATTCATAAAATGTTCTTGCATTAGAAAGAGAAAAGTAGAGTATTGGAAGTGTCCAAATATTTTTTCATAGATGATAGGACTCTCTAAAATTTTTCTCTTTTTTGCACTGTACTAAGAATGCCAGTACAGGTAGAGGGGAATGAACAAACCTTTGAAGTCATTTATCATTTTTTCCACCCTTATAAAGTTGTGCAAGCATTGCTACTTTTCAGGCAACAAATAACTGACATTTTTGTCATACTTCACGCTGAATTGATACTGAGCTTTCAGACACATTCGGGTCATTTCCATTAGTTCTGTTGACACTATGGGACTGAAAAGTAAGCCACACACTTCTTTTGAGTCATTGTGTTTTATTAAAACAGGTCTGTTAACTGACAGATGTGAAAGCCACAGCTATTTCTGACAGCACATTGTATTTTGGAGCTCTGGTCTCATTGAGGTAGTTGTGCTGGGAAATAGTATGAGTATTTAGCGGCAATAATGACACTGGGGCTGGTACGTGATTGCAGCACATGCACCACTTCTTTCTCTACCGGACTGTCCACATTAAATAACAGGATCATTAGTTTACACTTCTATTGCTAAGTGAAAAATACTTTTCTAATTGGCCCATAAGCATTAAACCCATGATACTCTCCTGTCAGGGAACTAGGAGTAGGCAGTAAGACTGATTTTATTCTGCTTTCATAGAAATTATGATGAAAGGAAAAATGTATGTGTAGAACATCACTCATGTATTAACTGTGAGAGGCTGATCATGACAAATGATGCACTGCATACACCATCGACCCTGGGTAAGTGAGAGTTCCTAGCTCTTCAAACATCAATTTTTAAGTTTTAGGTTTCTAGCAAAATACAGGAAAGCCTTACTCTTTTGACAAGCCAAGTCCTTTATACCATCACTAGGCTCATCATTTCAGCAGGAGTTTTGTATACTTCTGACAAATCCTAAACACAATACTATAAATTCCTCTATCTTCTAATTATCACATCACTGAAATAAACAACCAAATATAAACCACAAGAAGCTCAGCCAAACTGGTGCAAAATTTAACACCTTCAATTCAAATATGTATTTGAATACTGGTGTGACCTCCTGTATTTCCCACGATATGGCAGAAAAAAATACTTAACATGCAAAACATTACAAAGTAGGATGGTACAATGCAAATGTCTGAAACAATTAAAGCAAAATGTCTTCTTTGTTCTGTTCTAAGGCTCCAGTATTTTCTAGCAGGTGGTAGTATATGAATATATTTAGCATTGCTCTTTGTTCCTGCATTAATTATGCCATTACTGTATTTTATTCCACAATAAGAGTCTGGAACATTTTGTACATGATTGGCAATAAGAAGAATATGGCATATATTATTTGACTACTGTAATGATAGGAATATACTTAATTGGGCAATGTTGTGCTGTAATGGAGGATCCTGAGGTAACTGGTACAAAAGGGTGGTACCTGCAACAGTGTGGTGAAGTGTATCCATGGGGCCTCACTCATGGAGCAGAATAGCCATGGACATTGGAGTAATTGCTGTCTTGTAAATATATTAGAATATAACTTTATAGTTCTCAAGAATCACATATACCTGTAGCTGCAGTGAAAGCTGTATTCTAAAAGTCTGTGAAGTCAGAGTATGTTGGTATTACAATGCTAAATTGATAAAAATGTTAACTTTTATCTGCAGTTGGTGTAAGCTTGCAACATAGCAATGTACAGATTTTTAAGAAATTTTATTTTGTTGTGTACACTTCTCTATGTAAATTAGTCTAAATTAAGTAGTTTGACCTTTGTTAAGGATTTCTTGTACAGTATTTACAAGTATGGTATTATAAATCTAAATATTTTGGCGGGATCAGTATGCTTGTAGAATTATCTTGCTATTGGCATCTTGTAATTAACTCTCTGAAATCATCTTGAAAGAACTGATTAAAATTCAGGAAAGTAAATTGAGGATACCACATCTAAATAAGAGTATTTAATAATGCACATCCATGATGGGTCCCAGTAAGATCTTCAGCAGTTCTTTAAGAAAAAAGTGGAAGTTGCATATTGTCATGCTGCAAAGGAGGCAATCCCCCTTGCATTTATGTATAATCCATAAGATGAGTGAAACAAGTTCTTTGACTCACTGATAAGGCCTTAACTGTCTTGCAAAAGAACATTTATAAAAATGAATTAGGGAATTTGAGATTGCTTTGACTGCATTGTTCGGAAGTCTGACAAATCCAAAACAAGTTTGAGTTTATTAAACTGACATTAGACTAACAATGTATTTTGTGATGTTAGTTCTTTTATGTTATCACTACTTGTCTCTACCTATATAAAACTGTTAGTTCTTAACACTTGTATCCTACATGAGCTGCAAGTGTACAACACGAGGGTGCTGATGCTGCATATTTAGCAGTGCTAAGTCATGGATCTGAGGGGTTCTGGATCTCCAGACCTATTTGCAGAGTCTTCTCCTTTTATTGTTCTTTGTTGTTCTGCGAAATTCACTGCTTTGGTCACTGCATACACATTTTCAAATGCCTGCTATATGCGACTGCACACATCTCTGTTTTATAGGTTAGTGGTTAAATTGTTCACACTCTTCAGTAAAATGTATGTTTTATACTTTGTGTTCACCTATGCCAGTACAATGTTACAAAATACTTAAAATTCATCTTATTTGCATTATTTTAGCACACATATATTTCAAGATAAGCTAGTATTAATTATATCCTATTTAAAAAACAATTACTTTTTTTTTTTTAATTTATAGGCATAAAAATTCTCTGATTTGATCACAACCAGAAATCCCTGTTTGGGTTTGGGATGATACTTAAAGAGAGATACAAGTTTAACACAGAAAATTCAGAAAAAATACAATGGAAATTACCAGAGTTTTAGGAAGCTTGGCTTATAAGGAAACTTGGGCAAATACTGGGATTATTTAACCCAGGATTTTATCTTTTTACCTTTGTACAGCCTTTCTGAGTGTTATTAGGTGTGGGCAAGGCACTTGTAAGCACCATGCCTGGCACTGCAGCAGTGTGGAGCCATAGTCACTGCTGCAGAAAGCATCTTGCACCTGGGCAGCAGCCCTCAGAGGGGGCTCACAGGATTCAAAGCAGACATTAAGATTATAGGCTAAAATCTATTCTTCACATAAACACACAGATGTGTGTGTGACAGCTTGGCCAGGATGTTGGAAGATCCTGAAATCCCAGGTGTTTTGAAACTTTCCTTGTGGTCTGACTGACACCACAGTAGTCCTCAGTGTGAATATTGTTGACTGGTCTCTTGCTTGGAAGGGTAGTCTGTGTCAAAAGAAGCTTAGCAGAAAGAAGGCCACATAGGAGATACTAACAAGGCCTTTGCAAGTTTATGGCTATTTATTTCATATTTTCTCATGTATAAAAAAACTCAAGTATTCTCATCTTGTTAGTAGTATCTTGACAATAAATAACCTACTCTCTTCTTGTGTGGTATGATACTGTATTTATTAACCTCTGCTTTGTTCTGTGCATGCACCCATGTACACGGACATTTAGTGTGATTTTTTTGTTTAAATAACCACAAGCTAAATAAACATTAGAATTTGCAATTTTTCTAGCAGTTAGAAACATGCATTAAGTCTCTGATGTGATGGAATGAAACGCAGACTCCTGCTTGTGATTGACAGAAATCACTTTACTGCCAATTTCCCAGAGTTACATAGTGTCGTTTCAGCTAGGAGGGGCTAAGCAGTCAAGGCAGAACACAGCTGCAGGTCACACAGACACCACACTCACACACAAACATCTGGGCAGCTGCTGCACTCATCATGCACACGGACCTTGGAGTTTCAGGTTGCCCTATTCACTCCCCATGCATAGCAATTTACAAACCAAGAGCTTAGCTCCATCCCTGGTCAGTAAATCAAAGCGTTAGATAAAACAATATAAGGTTATGTAGATATTTCTGAGGCCTTCTAATTTTCTTCTTTCTTGTTCCCTTGCTGGGTTTGCTACAGGCTGAGGAACCTTCATCAGTGGGGTGTATGATCCTGAATTTGCAAACTATCTGTAAGGACAAGGTAAGAAACACCTTTCCAGCATAAAAATGTTGTTCATGATGAGCAAGTGTTTCTATGTCTGTCTTCTTAAAACTCAATATTCATAGTCCACAGACTTCAGTGACATTTGCATGCATGCGTGTGAGGGTAAAATTTGATTTATAATCTTTGAACTGTTATATAATTTAGCTTTGAAGGGAAAAGCTGAGTTGTTTTTAAAAAAAGACAATTTGAGAATATTGTCTTTCTGTACATCACCTTGACATCTGTTTCTTTTCAGAAAATTTAAAAACGCTCATTTACATGCCACTAATTCACGCAAACTTTCTCTTTTTAAAAATTTTTCCTATCCAAAAGATTGGGATAGGACAGATTGGGTTGACAGATTATAGTCTAGCATATATCTAATATTACTTTTCAAGGGATTATAATTAAGAAAAATGGGGTTTATAGTCTATCCTCATATTGGATAGGCACATTAGATGGGAAAGGCTAGACCTTGGCCTTTAACTTTAGGTCTGTTATAAACTACTTAGAGATGGGTGCATGTGCATGCATCACTGCCAGCAGTTGCTGGACTGATCTGTATTCTACTTCTACCAAAGCTATATGAAGAATTGAGAATTTATTTTTAGTTTTAAGCATAGAATCATAGAAGGGTTTGGGTTGGAAGGGGCCTTGAAGATCATCTGGTTCCAACAGCCCTGCCATGAATAGGCACACCTTCCACTGTCCCAGATTGCTCAAGGCTCCATCCAACCATGAACACTTTTGCACAGTTTACAACACTAATCTAAAGGTTTTATCTCAGAAATCACTGCGGTAGATGGAAATGCAACTGCCCCAGTAACAAAACCTGTGTAACTAATACACATATTCTGACCTTGCTTCCCAAGAGAAGGTTTTAAAAGCCTTTGCAATGTAAGGAACTGTAAAAAATATGTCACCTACCAGGAATATAAATATTTTTTCCTTCTTCTACGCTATGCTAGAAAATCTGACACTAAGAGGTGAAACGCTGTTATTGCCTCAACAGCAATTATCCTACTGATTTTTTTAATTATAACTTTTCTGCAGATTTTATTCCTTTAGCCATTGGTTTTTTTCCTGCCAGTTATCTGTTGCTGATTTTCCCCTTTTATTCATGGTTGGATTTCATCTCAACAGTCTTACAACTCTGTCTGAACTTTCTTCTCAGATGAGCAGAAAGGATTTTTTTATTTGTTTGTTTTTCCCCTGTGGCTATTTTATATTCTATGTTTCTTTAATTATTTTTAAGAAAGACTCATGTTTGAAAACAAGATCTACAGCAAGCATAGTAAGTACATTTTTATATACCATCTTATGCCCTCTCTTGGCAGTAAAAGACAATTCTAGGCTGCTTTAGCAAGAACTATAAAAATGTAAATTGCTAAGATCTGATTTGGTCTTATTGCCTGAGCCGAGTTCTAACAGTTAAATCTAGAATATATAGCTGCTGAAGCTTGTTAATATGGGTAATTTACATATTCAGAAGGATCCCATTGTACTCTTTTCCTCTCAGCTAATGTAAGATGAATGAGAGAAAGCTCCAGAGGACATTTAAATAAGGTTCTGAATTTGAAATTTTTGCCTTTATTTAAATTTTTAGAATTCCTTTAGAATGGTATCAGCATATGGTGTCTCATTCCCTCTTTTTTTATTTTTTATACGGTTACCAACAATGAAGCATATTATCTTATTTCATATGGATTGCAATTTTATAAAAAAATCATTATATAATTTGATCTTTAACAATCTGATTAAAATGTAATAAAATTTTCAAATCATATCTCTGTGATGTCAAAAGGGAAAGGTATATGTATCCCAAGAGTAACTTTCTGTATTTTTGCCTGACTTTTGCAAAATTATTGCAGCTTATGCTGCAATACAGCAGAGAAAACTATGGGTTTTTTTATTTATTAGCTGCTTGATATTACATCCTGATCCAGCCAGTCTCATAAGTGTGTACTCTCTGCACATGAGTAGCCTTCAACAAAAAGAATGTGGAAGAACAAACACATAAAGAAGATAATAATATTTATATATTTCACCTATTGTGTATATATATATACTAGTATATATATATATATATATATATATATACTAGTTGTGCTAGTAGTGATATTTACCTCAGAAGAGAACATTCTTTTAGTTTAAATAAGCTACTTAAAGCCTGTCAATTTTTTTAGTACAAGTGGCTTGTCTTGTCAGTAATAATCTGATTGATTTCAAGATAGTCTCTGCAAAAAGCTCAAGATGTTAGACGAATTTCATGATCCAATAAACATAAATTTGACAGATGGAATGTGCTGGCATGGGATCTTTTCAGTCTTATGATTCAAAATAAATCAGACATTTGTGTAGATGGTATCTTCAGATCAGCTACCTAGAATGGAATTGACAAACAGTGAAAACCCATGAACTGTTTACCAGCTGCAGTCAATTACATTGTTTTGGTGTTCTTGGCTATTTGTGGATAATACAGCCAGCAGGAAGAACTGCATGCAACTAATCTAATACTACCCAGTTCACAGATCACATCAAATGATTCCAGTATCAGGCTTTGGCAGAGCTGCCCTGTACTTTTCAGGGATTCAGTTTCTAAAGAGTTTGATGATAAAGAACTATCAGACCTCTAGGCATTTCCAAGAGAAGAGAAACAGGTTGGTAGTAGAGAGAATGTACTTAGATTTAAAACATTTGGTGATCTTTTCCGCTATCTTCTTTAGATAAACCTAACTTTCACTGTAATAATTGTTTAGTGAGCTTCAAATTAAGCAAATGGCTGCAAATCTAACAGGTATGATAAAGCTGCAGTTTAAAATTTAATTTCTGTAACTACTTCTGTGCTTACTGAAATTTTTGTGTAAGGAGAGACTGTATGATTGAACTTCATCCTGAGGAAAGATTTTTGTCACACAATCACAGAAGCACCGAATATTTTGAGTTGGAAAGGACCCACAAGGATCATCGAGTCCAGCCCTTAGCCCTGCACAGGACCATCCCCAAGCGTCACACCAGGTGCCTGAGAGTATCATCCAAATGCTTCTTGAACTCTGTCAGGCTTGGTGCTGTGACCACTTCCCTGGGGAACCTGTTCAGTGCCCAACCACCCTCATCAGTGCACAAAGACAAAAAACATTTAAGCTAAGCCATCTATACATAAATTATTAAACCAATGAAATAGATGTGAACTCTGATAAAGCCACAGACATTTAGAGTTGCCAAGATTTGCAACAATACCTGCAAAATACTGGAGAATGAATTGCTCTAATATTATTGACACAATACATCATTTCTCATAATATTAACATTGAAAAGAATTCTGGTTAATATACCCTGAAATTTTTCCAGAAAACAAAGATAATCTCTTTCAGATTGGCACTAAAACTGCAGAAACAATTAGAAAAGAAGGGATCTACATGAAAATATTTGGCAAATTTACATGACATCTTAATTACTTTAAGAAGGGATAATACAATATTTAATTATTATAAAGCCAACTTCAAATAATGAATTATTCTTCCTCTTAATTCACATTTATACCACTTATTCATTTTATCATTCCTCTACCATGCCATAAAGCTAACTGTTGGCTGCTCAGAAAATTGATAAAGCAGTAGAAAAGAGAGAATAGTGATAATATAAAACATTTCTGTATCGTGCCCCCACTCTATGGGCAGGTCATATTTCTATAGATACATTAGCTGGTGTCACGTATCATACTTTGTTCTGTACATTGCACCAATGCAGTCTTTTGTAATGCTCTCAAAATTTTGTTTATAGAGAAGTGAGCAAACACAGACTCTCAGAGCCACAGGAAAACCTCAGCATCCTGCCAGTCACTCAGAAAACTGCATATACCAGCAATAAGATGGCAGCTTGACCATGCTAATTCACAAAAAGAGACAGCATTTGTGTCTTAGATGAAAAAAACCCGGACTTGACACAAGAGTGTTTGGGTATAGGAGCATTCCTTAGTACTAAAGTTTATGGTATCTTAGTTATATCTCGTTTTGACACTTTAATTAGAAACTTAGACTTAATGTTTTTATCTTTTGTGTTCTATGATAAATGTAATAGTAGTTCAGTCGAGGTTTCCAAATGCATTCAGACACTTCAAGATGCAGAAAAAACTAGTAGAATTTACAAAAGCTCCTAGAAACTAACCAGGAATTTAATAGCCAGGTGTTTTTGAAAGTCTCAATGGATTAATATTTGAATGTTTAGCAGCCTTCCCTCAAAGAAAATCTGAACAGTGCAGTCTCTAGAAGAAAAATAAGGATATTTATTTATTTTTATATTAAATTTTAAATTTAATATCCCTTGAAAATGTATTTACTTTGTTGTTTATGTCTCTGATTCAGATTGCTTCACTGATTATGCAGCAGTACAGTAAAGATCTTCACATGCATTAATGCAATCCAGTGCAATTTATTTTTTGTAGTGGCTTCTATATCATATAATCTGAAACCATCAATTTTCTGAATGATAGTCCATATGCCATTGAACAATGAACAATTGAACAGTAGAAAAGAAAACATGTTTTATTTTCAGAGTAGATAATTTGTGATATTTTGGGGGGGAAAAGTGTCTGTGGTGGGTTGACCCAGGCTGGGCACCAGGTGCCCATCAAAGCTGCTCTATCCTTCTTTGCTGGACATGGGAGAGGAAATATAACAAAAGGCTCATGGGTTGAGTTAAGGGCAGGGAGAGATCACTCACCTGTTACTGTCACAGGAAAAACAGACCTGACTTGGGGAAATTAGTTTAATTTATGAACAATTAAATAAGAGTAGTATAATAAGAAACAAAACCAAGTCTTAAAAACATCTTCCACTCCCTTTTTCCCAGCCTTAATTTCACTCTGTAATTCTCCAGCACCTCCTGGTGCAGCAGCACAGGAGGCTGAGTAATGGAGGTTGAGGTCACTTCATCACAGGTTGTCTCTGCTGCTCCTTCCTGCTCAGAGGAAGAACACCTCACACTCTTCCCCTGTTCCAGCATGGGGCTCCTTCTGTGAGAGACAGTCCTCCATGAACTTCTCCAAAGTGAGTCCTTCCCACCAGTTGCAGTTCTTCATTGATTGCTCCAGTGTTGTTCCTTCCATGGGCTGCAGTCCTTCTGGAACAGGCTGTTCCACTGTGGGTCCCTCACAGGGTCACAGCCTCGTTTGGCCTTCACCTGCTCCATCATGGACCTCCACGGGCTCCAGGAGGACAGCCTGCCTCACCACAGACTTCACCATGACCATCAAGGGAATCTCTGCTTTGGCATCTGGAGTACATCCTCAACCTGCTTCTTCACTGACCCTGGGGCTTGCAGCGTTGTTCCTCCCACATATTCTCACTCCTCTCTTCTTTGGCTGCAGTTGCTTCTGCACTTTTTTGTAACTATTTTCTTTGCTTAACTGTGTTATTCCAGAGGTGCTACCACCATCAGTGATGAGCTCAGCCTTGGCCAGTGGTAGCTCAATCTTGGAACCATCTGGCATTGGCTGTGTTGGACATGGGGGAACCTTCTGAAGGGTTCTCAGAGAAGACACCCCTGTAATGTGCCCAATGCCAAAACCTGGATGCACATAACCAGTAAAATAGTATACTGTATGTCTAGTGTAGTAAAAAAGTCTTTTGATTATTTTCCCAAAACAAAGTGAAAAAAAGAAATGAAGACATATTTAGTAAGATTAAAGTATGAAAAACATGTAATAAATTTGGTTATAATGGGTGCATATAAAGGCTATAAAATTCACTGATCATTAAGTTAAAATCACCTTGTTCTAGAAATGTACTTTAAAAGTAGGGGAAATAAACTTGGTGATTGGTGCAGAGTAGTTTTTCTTTTTTGTGGGCAGTTAAGTGAAATTTCCTGGATATATTAAGAGTAGGTCTGGTGGATGTATTTTCAACAAAATAACCTCAACTAGATAATAATTTTGGGAGGGTCATATCATTGATGAGAAAGTATCTTTCTTTGAAGGGATTCTTATGGTTAAGGGTGAACTTTTGGTGATAGGAAAGAGATAAATGTCTCAAGATTTAAAATAAATTCTTGAAAGCAGTGATGGAGTTTCAAATCCCCTAGTATGGTCAGTGCAGTACTTTCTACATTGATTATCTGATTACAGCAGTATTGAATATCATAGGAGGATTTTCTCTCGGTCTCTTCTCATGACTTGTTCCATCCTATATAAGATATCCACTATTTTTTTTTGATCCGATTACAGTAATAAATAGGTTTAAAAGATTCTAGCAGTGAATGATCCTGAAATAGAAAATATCACGTCCCTTATTACTGCTCTTAACCATCTAGAAATAGATTTATTTCCAGGTTTTAGTGAAAAATAGCAAGCAAGTTCAGGTTTTCCTTTGTTGCTGTTGTTCCTTTTGTAATTTTAATTAGAGTGGTGAGGGATTTTAGTGACTTTATTTCAACAAAGTAGAAATATTATCTTCTCACATTTACACGCCCTTGATTCCCAGAAAAGTTCACACAATCTCAAAAAGCAATGGCTATGAGAAGACATTTCATTTATTATTAAATCTGGGTGTTCTGTAGTCTCTGACATTTTGTGTAACGTGAATTTGAGCTTTCCAGGTTTCAAGGGCTGGAACATCTAGAGTACAATAGAAATATTCTCTCTTCCTTTTCTGCTTTGTTGCTATCTCAGAGAAGAATTTCTGACTGTTCTTCCTTCTCCTAAAATCAGTAAGAGGAAAAGAGAGAACCGGAAACACACATCTCTTCAGACAAATGGGGAAACCTGGTACAAGTATTCAAAAGTAAAAATTTTGCCTGGCTTCATCTGTTACAAGACTGGGTATGTTCAACTCTTCATGTTTCCAAGAAAAAGAAAGAAATAGTATCTTTATTTCTGAAGAGAAGAATTGTTTATTATTAAATTAAAATAGAAAAATGACATGTATGAAGCTTCAAAATGCTACCTTGCCAAGGAGAATTTTAACCACCCAGTTCACAAGCTTTGCAGATGTCAAATTGTATTTTTTTGTTTTCCAAAACAGCTAAAGAAACCTGTTCCAGACAGATGGGCTACTAAGAAGACTTTAATAATGACATGAAATTTGTTAACTTCAGCGGAAACTTGAAAAGGATTACTCCATTAGAGTGTGGTTTCTAAATTTTGCCTAGCCTGTCTGGGACTGTATTGGACTTGTATTCACAACGTGCAAAATTATTATATTCCACATATCCACACCTATATTTGAGATACAGAATGACTGACCAGAAAGAAACATCTGGAGATAACTGTTGTAAAACCGGTGCTCCGATAAATCTCATCTCTAAACCTGACGGGGTGATACTGCCTCCTCTGACTCAAGGTGTACATTTTTACACGTATAAGAAAAAACTTCCATGGGAGTAGCTCAGAGGTTCAGCAGTTTGCCCAGAGAACAGTTTGTGCAGCCTTCGTCCTTAGAGATTTCCAAGACCCAGCTTGACCCTATTGTTGACCCTGCTTTGAAGAGAGATTGCACTGGAGGCCTCCTGAGGTCCCTCCCAGCCTGAATTGACCTTTTGAATATCAAGCCTGTTTGCACTTTGCATTGGTACAAATTACTCAACTGATTCTGGGTTCCCAGCATTTTGGTCTTGTTGCACAGACACCCACATACAGATTGTTTAAAAAATAAAATTGTAATTCATGAGATTTTGAATGGGATAATTCTGTGTCTTAAATCAGTCTGTCTCTCTTCTATGCAGAGATTACCTGGGGAATTACCAGTGCACAGTGTGGGCATGCACAGTGCCACAAACCCTTAAAAACTGGCTGCACTATAGACGTAATTTTTAAAAATCTTGGCTTTCATCATTATGGTCACAACTCCATATATGTTGCTGCTGTGTTTGTGAATAATGTGTCTTTTATCTTCAGGTAGCTAGGATACACACCTTAGTGATACATCTTGGAGCTGAAAGCCTATATGCTTTCAGTAGAGGTCCTTGCAGTATGATGCATTTAGGCTTGAAAGAATCAGCTCTGAGAAGCAAGATGATCTCTTCCAGAATGCAACAGTTTACCTTCTCTGTAACAGAGGGACAAAGAGCACATATTTCACACTTTCTGTAAGGAATGCTGCATTCTTCATAAACAGTTTTCATCTGAGAAGCTCCTCTTCACCCTGACAAGCAAGTTCTTTGGAGATATTTTAGGATTTTATTCATATATAACTAATCCAATATGTTCTACCTTCAAAATTATTTGGTGATATTTAGCAGTGGATAGAAATAAATCAAGATGAGGAGTTTGATATATGAGAAAAGATCAGACTGTCAAGCTTGTCTCTCTACATGTCCACTCTGAGAACTAGGGAAGAGTGACACAGACTATGAGGTAGATTATGTTTGACGTGACTGGCATGAAGAAAGCTGTGATAAGGAAAATGCATTTTTATATTGCCATGTAATACATACCCTTAAACAAGGAAGATGAAAATATCACTTTCTTGTTAGTTTCTAAATTATATGGATAAATGCATTATTTTAAACAACCTACTGGATAACTATAATCTTTGGGACTATGGTATCTTAAAGTACCATATGTAGCTAAAGACAGGCTAATCAGATGCATTTTTTAGCTCAGTTCATCATTCTCTACATAGTTGAATATAGGGTAGGAAGGTTATTGTGGAAAATATTGTATGCTTACACAGTAATAACAGTTAATACTCTACAATTAATATTACATCAAAACAAAATCCTATCCTAAGAGACTTTTAGTCACAGCCATTTATATTACTAAAATAAGACTTTTAATAGATTTTGGAAACCTTTCATAAATACACATGTAAACTTCTTATTTTAAATTTCCAGCTCATCTAATTTATTCAGTTATTTCTGAATTATTGCTGTCACTGTGCACTTCATATCTTATTTAATATAACATACGCTATTAGTTAGCATTGCACCTACATTACTCATGTTAGAATACCACTCTCTCTGGATAGATTTATTCGTCAAGCTTTATATATGTGCGTGTGAGCCATTCACCCTTGACTCTTATTATAACAGTGGAGAGAAGTCAGCACTTTCAGGGTGACAGTCATCTTGATCTGTTCTCAATAACTGCTTTAGTATGAGATGTATTACACTCAAAAGTACTCATTTGTCCATTTGAGTTTAAGGATGCAAAAATGACTGGCTCAAATATAGATGGTCTCACCATAAATGTCAATATTTGATAAGTTGTATCACTTCCCCAAGCCCCAGCTCTACGTATGTGAACCATTTCCAACAGGAGGTGTACTTGCAGTCCAGTAACACGTTTGTCATTCAAAGTAAAAAGAGAATAAATTACCTATTGATAAATAATCCAATTAAACAAATTAAACTCATATATATCAAATAATGTGTAAGTATTTTTGTCCTGCAAAATAGTATGCAAATATTTAACTATGAAATTTATGTAATGCTAAAAGTGCTTATTTCCTTTCAGTAGAGGGAGCTTAGGAACGTACAAGACATCTGTGCTCTCCAGTTTTATGTCTAATTATATTCGTCCCAACCATAATGATTCAAGTATCCTGAAAGGCCCGTCTTGATAGTTGATTCTCATTCATTCTTACTTGATTATTAACAAATATTTTTTTAAAAAAATAATTATCTTCTATTATTTCCATTAATGAGATCAATCTCTTCATTCTTATGTAAAAATATCCCATAACACACCCACTTCACTTTCATGACCAAGACCAACATAGGAAGGTCTATGCCAACTTTAGCAACTAACAGAACATTTAAGCAAGCCTCTCAAAAACTTAATTAATTTCTGTTTGAATGCTTCCATTAAAATGATTGATGGAATCTTTGATGAAACAATAAACACTTCCATGTAGGTGCCAAACTCAAAGTGACCAAGATGTTAGCTTGACAGATGCAGTAGATCATGTTCCAGTCCTTTTTTTTTTTTTTTTTTGCTTTTGAGAAGGGCTAGTTAGCATTTCAATCATCTAGAAATTAGGAACTTTGAGGACCATTGATCAACATCAGCACTAACCACTGACCTTGCCAACACTGTGGCTAAATTTGTGACTGTCTACAGAACATCTCAGTCAGCTCCACAGTAAATGTCAATCTCCATCTCTTCACTGAAAATAAGCTATAAGGAAAATGATTCATTGCACTCAACTTTATACCTGAACTGGCTACTGTAGTACCTACAATGACATGTACTTTGCAGTGCACCAAAAGTCAAATTTTATTTCATATATACCAGATTTCTTAAAGCCGTAAGCTTGGTCAGTGAGCTGTAGCCTTTACCATTTGTAGTATGAAAGGAAACTTTAAATCTGAGCCCTGCTGTGGAATGGTATTGTGGGTTTATTGTGGTCTGAGAGTTCTACTGAGTAGGAATTTGAGCCTTAACAGAATACTTCTAAGTGAAAATCAGATCTATAGATTAAAGCCTCAAATAAAAAAATGTCATACAATCATACAGTTTCCTCCTAACTCAGTATACAATAGACTGAGGTGTTATTCCCAGACTCAGATCAGAGACTCCCTGGGTGAAGGTGTCTCTGAGATCCCTCTACAAAGAAGGATCTCTGCTCCGTGCCTTTGGTCATTTCATGAACCGAGGATGGTGAAGCATAAGCCAGGTGTGGACAGGATAGGACAAGGGGAAGCAATAGCTTGGCTTGTCACACATTGCGCTCATTGGCACCTTCTGCAGCCCTGTGGAAGCAGGTATGGAAATTGTAGAAGTGTCCAGAGAACCAAGCCATGGCTTGTGTCACATAGCAGATTTGTGGATGCAAATGGGAATTTAAATCCATTAGTTTCTAAAAGAAGCCAATGTAATACAGGTAACAAGCCTGTACTTTGACCATGGTTACCCATACAGGTAAATACTATGGTATGAGATATGCATTGCTTTATTGGGTATGATTGAATTCCAGTACAAGGTGAAAAATACAACTTCTCTTTGTAGAAATTGCAGGCCAAAAGATTGCTACCCCTGAGTGAACAGAATCAAAATGTATGAGACAAGATAAAGCCCAAAAGAAAAGATACATTGTAGAAACATACCTTCCTGCTACAGAGTGATAAAATGTTGGTATGGTTACAGCTGGTATTGCACTTCCTGCCACTACACAGAAAGTTTATCCTTCAGGGAGTTTTCAAAGACAAATAGCAAGAACATGGCACTGGGTTTTTAACTTGGCAGGTTCTGTCATTCTCTTCGAAAAAAATGACAGGCCATCACACAAGAAATTTATGTTTTCCATAGTTGCATTTGTTCCTTCTTTCATATCTGCTATGTAATTAAAAATGGTGGAAACCTTTTTCTTTGTTATTGACTTCAAAGGGGTTGTTTTGGAAGTAGAAAGATTTGCAACAAAACATGCTGGAAAGGCCTTTCACCAACAGTTTTTTCTGAGCTTTTCTCTTGCTGTGGAAAGAGAATAGTGAGAAAATTAGTGCAGGTAAAACATCTGTGTTGTAAAGGATGTAAGAAATCTGACTTGTGTGAGTTCCTGTGATCCTACAATGCTTTCCTGGTAAGGGAGGACCACCAGCCTTCCCCCTAACTTATGAAAAAATTTAAGAAATCACTCTCTGTTCTTCCCTCTCATTCCAGCTGCTGCCAGCACAGTGGCATGGGCTCTTTGCTAGCATGTGCTTGCCTGGCAGGCAGCAATGTCTGTGTGCTTCTCCAGGGATGGAGCGCTTCCTCTGCCTGCATGCACCACACTCAGGGCCTCCCAGGCAGGCAGCAGAGGGGAAATGACCTGATCCAGGTCAGTTTCAGGACTGGCCTGAAGGTCTGAAGGAAAAACAGCAAAAGTAACCACAGAGGCTGGGGAGGTGTTTGTCTGAACTCTTAGTTTCCTTCCTGCTTAATTCACATTTAGACAATTATCCCCGCAACTGGAAGGGGAAAAAAAATATGTTTTGAAATCAAAGCCTGACCTTTGCAGAGGTGATGACATTTGCCAAGGGGAAGATGCCTTTTTCTTAACATGTGAGCATTTTTCAAGCCTTGATTACAACGTACTTTATATTGTCCATGCTTTGTAGGAGAGAGAGAGAAAGGAAATGAAGGGGGGAAGCAAATACACTTTTAAGTGTGCACACAAATTTGAAGACAAGTGCTACATCTATAGCTGGATTTAGAAATTAAAATTGGAGAGGGTCTCTGAAGTCATTAAGATAAATCCCCTCCTGTCACATACATTTTCCTTTATGTTAGCACAGTAGCATCTGGTTACAAATAAGCAGTAGCACATTCACATGCAGTAGCTCTGGTGATCAGAGAGGTATATTATACATTCTTCTCATTGTTTATCTATTGACTAATGCAGGTGCACTGTGTTGTAGAACTTTATTAGAGGTTTATTTTTCAAATAAAATTATATAAGTATCAAATTAATGAAGACAGGCCTTGAAAATATAATTTCTTTAGATGATGTAAAGAGGTGTAAGTCTACCAAAGCCAAAGGGTCTAAGCTGATATTCACCAAGGTACATCTCAAACAGTGTCCTTGCAACTGTCAGTGCAATTGAACTCACCCATCTAAGCCAATCATGTTCACCAACCCAGCTGTGTTGTTGTAATTTCAGTGGTGGCACTGTGCTGGGAATAATGGATCAATAACTAAGCTAGTATGCTGCTGAATTAAGAGTATATGGAAATACAACTTCAGTTTCCCAAATAACCAGTGAAGAGGAGGAAGAAGCTTTGAATGTCTCCAGCATGGGGGATTCCATTTTAGTCAGTAGTTAAAGTATGTCATTCGGGCAAACAGGATGTCCCTTTGTGAACTTAAAGATACTGTGTCTCATCCTCAACTATATGAAAGTACTGTGGATGCTTCCTTGAGAAATACAGCTTTGCCAGGTTCTTGTATCTTAATTTTCTTTCTTTCTTTCTGTTATTGAAGTGCTGTCCTCTCTGCAACCTTTCAAACTGTTAAAAAGAATCAGAGGAGAATGAAAGCAGCTACTGAGCAAAGCTGGGAAACATGAGCAAAACTTGTCTATGGAGGGGAGCAAGGATCCCTTCAACTAGCATTCTGAATTGTGAATGTGCTGGAATTCTCAGAATTCTGATCTGTTCCTTTCCTTCTGTAATGTCAAAGGTCGGTGGTGGCTACATTTTCCTGAGACTTTCTATAGCCTTTGTTCCTGGAGGCAATTTTGTGCATCATAATAGTTCTTTACTTCATCACAGAACAATGTTGCAGTTATTCAAACAGCATATTAAGGGAGCTGCTAAAGTTGCAATATCTCTCCATTTACTGTAAGAAAATATAGCAATAGTGCATTCCCTGCCCTACTCTTCATTTTGCTCAAGATGTGCTTCTGATTAGAATGCAGACCCCATCCCCATCATCCTTGACTTCATGATTTCTTAACATTGTGTCTTGCCTTCTCATTCTAATTGATTAAGGTTGCTCTATTCATGTCCAGCATTTTGGTATTTCAATGTTTGTCTTAACACAAAATTACTGACAACTTTTTTTTTTTTTTTTACAATCTTTCTTGAAAAGAAGAACTATATGAATATAATATCTGTACATGGTTTTCCTGAACCTAGCTGATAAAACACAAATAAATGACAGTTGAAATGACATGGAAATATTAATACTTCCATTCCATATTTAGACATTCTTGTGAAAGTATATGAATATGCACATAGCAGGTAATTTATTAGTTATCATCACTGTGACAGTCTCATTTCTTTTTACAGAAGCACTTCCACACTACCTTGCTTTGCAGTTTCTAGATGCTATTTATACAAATGAAGTGAATAACGTATTAAAGCAAGATGAGTATTCAAGTAAAACAAGTAAAAATCCTTCTTATCATAGAGACATGTATTAACTTTTGTATTATTTTTCCATAAGAATATATGTAAATTATATTACTTCAGACACTGAAAACAGGCATCCCACAATTGTGGGAAAAGCATTGCAAGCTAAACTAAAATCTTTCTTTTTTGAAGAGAGCTGATAAGGACTCTTAAGAGAGTCTCTTCCTCATTTGTATTGCCTATTATTTTCCTCCTACAGTCAGTGGGATGAAGGAAAAGTGAGTTATGTAAAGCTCCCAGTAATTAAGTTGTCTTGAACTGGTGAGCTAGTACATCAAAAGATAAAATGACCACAAACTATAATGAATTCCACTCCAAACTACTTTCATTACATTTGTAGCGCAGAGAAAGAATGTTGTTAAATTAAAACAGGTTTGCTTAAATAGATTTAATTAGTGTTCACACAGTATGTTATTGGTCTTTTTCAGAACTTTCACATATAACTCTGCAGCCCTTTAATTTTTGTTGTTAGGGTGTGTGATTTTTTTCTTAAATCTCTACTGTCCAAAAGTTTCCAGCATTTGATGTTGCATTTATGAAGAATGGCCACTAGAGTGCTGCAAGTATCCATTGAAACTGCAGTTGTGTACATTTACCATCGGTATTTCAGATATATTTTTAATACATATTTGTCTTCTGTATGGTGTTTTGTTTTTTGTAAGTAGACTTTCTTGCTAAGCATATACCTATAAAACTTTAAAATGTCTATGTATTTAAGTTAGGTCAGATCTGATACTGTTGTATCTATTGCAAAGAAGGGTATTACTGATTACTAGGTAGTCTACAGTTGCGTAATGATTTGGAGGACTGACACATTGAATGTCATTGTCTTTTAACGGGGTTACCAAGTAAATATTGCTAGTACCCATTTTTTTGTTCAAGCTGTCTGTACCATTATTGATATAACTATGTGTAAGTGATTTTTTAATTAATTAGCTATCCTCAGGTCTAGTGTCCATTTCTGAATTAACACCAACAGAAGATACAGAACTTGTTTCTAAAAACTCTTTGAGCATTAATACAAAAGTCATCACAGAGATCTCAGCCCTTACTCAAAGTTTTGGCTAAATCTGTCAAACAGAACTAGTCCAAGAAGGACTCCCAGTTTTCTGTGCCAAAAGCAGTATACTTAACATCCCTGAGATGAACCCTGGCTACAGTAACAGCCACTCATCCCTGACTGAACATAAAGCCATAGAATCATAGAATGGTTTGGGTTGGAAGGGACTGTAAAGATCTCCTAGTTCCAAATCCCCTGTCACATGCAGGGACACCTTCCACTAGACCAGGTTGCTTAAGGCCCCATCCAAACTGGCCTTAAACCCTTGCAGGGATGGGGCATCCACAACTTCTCTGAGAACATATTCGAGTGCCTCAGCACCCCCACAGTAGAGAATTTCTTCTGTATATCTAATCTAAACCTGCCCTCTTTCAGTTTAAAGCCATTCCTCCCTTGTCCTGTCACTACTTGCCCTTGTAAAAAACTCCACCTCCAGCTCTCTTGCAAACCCTCTTTAGGTCCTGGAAGGCTGCAATAGATCTCCCTTCTCCAAGCTGAACAATTCCAACTCTCTCAGTCTGTCTTCACTTCAGAGGTGCTCCAGCCCTCTGATCATCTTTGTGGCCTCCTCTGGACCTGTTCCAACAGGTCCATGCCCTACTTATGTTGAGGGCTCCAGAGTTGGATGCAGTGCTCCAGGTGGGGTTTCATGGGAGCAGAGGAGAGGGACAGAATCACCTCCCTTGACCTCCTGTCCACGCTGCTTTTGTTGCAGCCCAGGACACAGTCAACCCTCTGGACTGCAAACACACATTGCTGGGTCATGCTGAGCTTCTCCCTAGTCAACACTCCCAAGGTCTTCTCCTCAGGGCTGCTCTCAATTTATTCTCCACCCAGCCCGTATTTGTACTTGGGATTGCCCTGACTCAGGTGCAAGACCATGCACTTGTCCTTCCTGAAATTCATGAGGCTTCCATGGGCACTTCGCACCATACTTGTTCCCCTGTCAGTGATTAGCCACTTTTACAGCAGCAGTTGTAAGAGTAGTAGCCTGACGGGGAGAGGTGACAGGAGACCCTCTGCTAGAGCCTATTAACTGCTGAGGAGAAGCCAAGTGCCATCTCACATTTCTGTGGTTCTAAGGTTGACCTTGGCCCTGTATAGAGCAGCAAAGGCTGTCTTGGTCAGACTCTTTCATAACCAGAAGTCAGAGGATGGAACTGAAGTTTAAAATAAAAAGAAGAAAAAGTCAGGAAAAACTGCTTGAGATACTACAGTTCTGACTGTATGGTTTAACTTTAATTCTAAAAGAGATATAAAAACATCACTTTAAAGCTAACCAAAGACAAGGCTAAAATATAATAATACTCAAAGGTTAGGAAGGGAAAGATTAAAGTCGGGAAGTCTTGTCAGAAAGAAACTGATACTGGGGTGAAGATGAAAACTGAGCAGTTCCAGCCTGCACTGAGGAGTATGTCAGGACACAGTATAGGAAAGGGGAAGACTACTTGGACAAATAGATTAAGAAATGCAGTAACAGTTAAAGAATTGGACAAGCTGGCATTGCAAAGCGCTGTTACAAGAGAAAGCTTATAAAAATCCTTGTAAGACCCTGAGAGATGAGGACGACTGCGGTCACTGTAACTATGACGACCAGCAAAATGGACAGAGGAAAAGAACAGCCAAAGAAACCCGAAACCAGAATGATTTGACACACACACATGCTCTTTTTGATCACTCAGGGGAAAAGGAGAGCAGAATGAAGGCAAAAAAGCATTTCAATGATAAGCAGAGAAGAGCAGAGTTTCTTTTGCCTTCCTCCTTTGGCTTGTATTAAATTCTTTTCCATTTCACACCATCCGTTCTAAATTGGCAGTGTCAAACTCTGCTGTAAAGTTAATGAAGGATGTAGTTTTAAAGTGTTTGATGTTTAATACATCTTTTAAATGTCACCATGTGCCAGGAATTTCTAATCATATCACTAAGTCTTTTATCAACCTTAAAATTTTCTTTTTTTGACTTTTATACTGATCTTGCATGGTAAACTCAAAGGCCAAGTATAAAAATGCCTGAAAATCCCCAGATATCAAGCTATCACAAAAACATGGATTAATAAAGATTTACCTAATCACCAATGTGGAATTAAACCAGGTAGACCTATGAGAAATGGTTGGGTCAGAATGTATAACCAGTATGTCAAATTCTTCTTTCATTCAAGTGCATGGCAGCTCATTGACTGATGTCATACTAACCAATTTGTCCTTTCAGAAAATTTATATTTTAAATTATTTCATATTTTAATGCAGATTATAGTCATCAATGATTGTGCTAAGTAGGGGAAAGTGAAATAGAAATGCTCTATGTCCTAAGAAAGGAGCAAAGGGAAGCTATGATCCTGATGAGAGACAGGGAACTCTTTACAGCCACATAAACATCTGTGCAACCAAAGACATCTGTCTGGGGAAAACTCCATGGTCTGTGGAAGAGCTGGAGCTCCAAGGTCCCAGCACCCTTGTTGATACACTGGCCCATGGTCTATGTAGTGGCACACTGTAATGTCTGAGGTCAAATATTTCTAGCTCAGGTTGGCTAGGAAAACTTTTTAGCAAAAGACACGGTCAGGCTGTCACAAAGTAGATTTTATGAAGCAAGTTCAACCACAGTAGAGGTTTTAACCTTTGAAACACCTATATTGCTGCCAATAGGTGCTTAGTTTCACAGAAATTTCTTCTGGAACTTGGCAAAGTTTGATTCTCTGTAACTGTGAAAAGTATTTTGCTGTTGGAAGACTTCCTGAAACAACAATACATGGCTTTGCTCAGCTGCGGCTTTAAGCACCAATTTGATGTCTTGCAAGAGAACCAGTGTACAGATAAATCAACCAAACTTTTCCAGTGTTTCTGTTAAACTTCTGCTCAGAGGAAAGTGGTGTGTTTAGCTTACTGTGCTGTATCTGTTGCTAGAAGTGGAGTTAACTTTGATCTCTACACTATATTTTTTATAGTAATGAAGAGTCCAGAAGGTAAAGGAGTAGTGACAAGAAAAACCAGGACTAGGCAAGCAGAAGTGTTCTCAGAGGTTATTATATGCTTGAAATCAGTGTATTGATGAAATAGTTTAAAATTTTAAGAGATTTTGACTTCCATGACAAAGTGAGACAAGATCTTGTCTATATGCATTTAGTACTCTATATATATCCCTTTGAATAACAGAAGCACTGCATCTGTTGCATTTCACAAAATACCAGAGGGGATTGTCTGTTTAGAATGAAAAAAGTTATTTTTTTTCCTTTTAATCTACTAGTTGAAAGTCCAGGCACTGTATAAACTTGTCTCTACACCCCCTAAATGGACAAGAACCAAGGATCAGGAAAAGTGTGTTGAGAATTTCTTAGTGATTTGCAACTAAACTCTGCAGACAACAATTTAGGATCAAAGCTGTAGTTGTTAACACTTGTATTCAGCTAGCATCTATATGTGGATAATTCTCAAAATTGTTCCCATTCTAAACATCTCCCTACATGCCAAGATTTTGATTCCCTTAATTTCCTTAACAATGCTCAGAGATGAGCATAAATAAATCAGATATTTCTCTTTATCCATACTCATGTCTGGTACCTTCATTTTTGCTCTCAGTAGAGCTCCAGGGACTGTAATACTGCGATCATTAGTTAAAAAAAAAAAAAAAAAAAAAAAAAAAAACCAAAAAAAAAAAAAAAAAAAAAAAAAAAACTCCTTAGGTTTCCTGGTGTATGTTGCACTGAACAATTCTGCAAGATTCAGATACTAAGCAAAATCTTGAGATATCTCCTGTCTCTGATTCCCTGAAAGCTCAATATTCTTCATATCTACTTAGAATAGTGATGCAAAGACTATTCTTAGTCTTCATTTTGACCGTATCACCTCTTACAGTGTATTGCTTCACTCATTCTTTCTGCTTTATAATGTAAAACATAATAGGCTTTTTCATTTTCAGGGTCTTCCATAATCTCTCCTATCTTATCTATCATTTCACATTCACCATGAAGATGTCAGCCCTGTCCCTGAGTCTCTTACCCAACTCATTTTTCAAACAATTTTCTTTCAAAATACCTTCCTTCCTCCTTCCCCAGTGTTTAAAATGAACTCCCTGACAATGCCTACAATAAAACTTTGCTGCTTTCTTTTAAAAGTCTGTTAAACTTCTCTTTTTTGGCATAATAATGGAAGGATTTTTCACGATGGCTAGGTACATTACTACTCTGTAAAGGTCTGAAGCTTCTTAGTTTCCTCAGATTTTAGTTCTCTCTCTGTACGTTATTTTTTACTTTCAAATTCCTAATTCCTGGTGTGTGAGTCAAGGGTCATCCCTGGTCTGTGTTCTCACTAGGCTTAGAATGATGCAGTCTTGGATGCAAAGCTGAACTGTGATTAACAAAACAGAAACAGAAAAAAAAAACATGGTAGGAAGAGTACCTTTGAAGAAAGAGCTGATTATGTTCTCTAGGAAAAAAAAAAAAAAAACACAACAAAAAAAGAAAATAAAAAAGTAATTCTCTGAGACCCAAAATGCACAATCGTCAAGTTACAATTATTGACAGAGTGCGAAATGCATCTCATGTCCCCAGTTAATTTACTTTAGCTTTTATGAGTGTACACACCTGTGGAACAGACGTTCCAGAACACTCAATGAAGTAACTACTTCAGCAAAACTAAAACCTCTAAGAGACCTTTTTAAAAGTTTGTATTACTAGATTTCAGAGTTGTGTGGTCCAGGGGTTGCACCAGGAGACCAGCCTTGGTTTTAAGGCCATTTTTCAGAAGCTCTGGGGAAATTGAGTGCCTTATAGCAGAGGCAATTAAGTCTCTCTTTGTAGAACCATAATTGCAGAGAAGACCTGTTGGTTCTGTTTACAGATATTAACATAAGCAACAACAAATGGTAATATTTATAAAAACCATTTTGTTGGAAAAGCATACAGTACAGAAAAAGAGAAATAAAATCACATGGTTTTATAAACAAAGGAAGAATTTCTGTCTGAATGTGAAAATTATTTTACAATTAATCTAATCTGTTCTTGCAACCAAAACTAAGAAAATTAGTCATTATTATACCCTATATTGTGCAACATTTTCATAATGAGAATTTAGTTTTAGTTCCATGCCATTAATAATAGAACCAGCTTATAACAGAAGAGATGTTTTATCCTGTAAACACTTTCCTCATACGCAGCCCACTGAATTCCAGCAAAATGTTAAGGAACAGAATAAAATAGAGTTTTTATAAAATCTGTAGACAAACATAATAATAATGATGATAATAATAATAATTATTATTATTATTATTATTATTATTATTATTTTAAAAGCCTAATTAAAAGATAGATAAGCAACAAACTTTGTCTTGAGATGACAATAATGAACACAGAAATACAGTTGAAATCATGTCCCAAATATAACCTAATTTTAGCAGCTTGTACTCTTAAAACTTTATTAAAATTCCTCTTGATAATGCCTCATAATATTTTGCAGTTCTATTTTCCTGTGAAGCTGCGTAAAAAACAATGAAAGGGATTTATTTCACAGTCATAATGTTGAATTTAAATAAATTATGGGTTGGAATACATAACTGTAACCAAGCCAATGAAATGTTTGTTGTCTTAGTAATGAATTTCCTATTTAGGATTTACAGTGATGAGGAGGAATGAGTTTCTTTATTGAATGAAAACTAGTATAAGTTCTTCTTGTGCTTGTCCCTTCTGTCCACCCCTGCCCAGCCTGCAGTGAAAGGGTGACTCCATTGGGGGATGTATACAAATTTCTGCTGACCTTAAACTAGTGATCCTGAGTATTGGTAGGGGCCTGGCCCTGACACTGCTGGGAAAGACCCATCTCTGGATGCAGAGAAGCTGCATGTAGAACCAGGAATTTCTACAGCCCTGCTATGTAGTGGATCTGAGGGCACACGTGTTGCTCTTTCCTTCTGCACTTCTGAACTTCACCTTCAGACTCCAAAGCAAAATGTGTGTGGTTGTTGCTGGCTGAGCTGACAAACAATATGGACCTGTTCTGAGGCTTGCAAAGGCACTCCCACCTTTTACAGTGTAGATAGAATTAATTATTCTATTATTTCATGCTATTGAATCAGTATAATAGAGGAAAAACTCAGGCTCCAAGGCACTAAATAGAATGAAGAACTCTTTTTGTTTAAAAAACCGGGGCAACAGAGCTTGAGTAAATATGATAGATTCATAATTACTTTTCACGTTTATGGTAACAGCTACAAAAAACTAAGAATCTGCTTACATATAATCCCCAGTTTGGGCAAGTCGTCTTGGATAAGAGGAGAGCCAAGACTTAGTTCAGGATGGTCTTTAATCACATGTGTAACATTTAAATTTAACATCATGCATAAATGCTTTGTGGTTTTTGGATCTAAATGGGGAAAAAATCAACAAATAAATAGTTGAAATATTTTCCTTTGACTTTTCTATTTTCTATTTGGAAATATGTTAAGCAGCCCTGCATTTTGGAGTACAACATTTTTAACAAAGTCTGTCAAACTGAGCAAACAGAAACAAGAGGTTTTATCTCCTTGATGTAAGAGTGACTGCACTGCATTGGTTTGTTTGAAGGTAACCACTGAGTCGCCCCCACAGAGAACTTGACTGTTCACAAATAAATTCTCTGTCTGTTTTCTCATTCTCGACATCTGAGGGCTTCTGTAATGTCACCAGAGGAATCCCTTTCATTAGCTTGCTGGGAGATGTGGCTCTTCTCCCATGAGCAGTGCTTCTAGCAAGAGCCAGAGGAGCAGCTTGATGCCACTGCTTGATGGGTCCAGGCAGAGGGACGCCTTGGGAACAAAGGATGAAGGTTCCAGAAGGGAGAGCAGCTGCTGATGCCAGCAAGGCATCTCAAAGCTTTTAAACTGTGGTGAAAAGCAAACCCCACAGGGAATGAGAAGATCTGTGCATTGCTCCTGAGCCCACATCAGAGCAGGGATGATTATGGCTCTCCGCCTCGTAATTCCATTGCCACACACTTCACTAATATGCAAATGTGGTGAAGGGTGGCCAAATATGCACAGAGAAAATACCAGTGAGGAGATAAAAACGATTCTGAATTAGCTGCCAGCCCCAGAGAAATTGCTCTCTTCTGTCTGTTAGCTGGAAAATATTTAGATGCTTGAAAGGCCATTACTGTCTTGGGAATAATTAATTAACTTAATTTCATGGTGCTGCCTTCCTGAATTTTTGTCAAAATAAATATTGATTTATAAAATTTTGAATGCCTAAAAATGTCTATTCTGTTCCATATCTTAGACTTTAACATTAACTTATTTCTAAGTTTAAGTACTATTTAAAAACCTTCATTATGGGCAATAACAAACAGTGGATAAATTTTTCCTGAAATGTACACACTTATGCCTCTTGTAGCCTTACTGCAATACTGTTTCCCTTCAGCCTATGACAAGAATCTGAACCTTTACTTGATCACTCCAATGTACACTGGTTCTACTAATATTTCTCTAATACATAGAATTAATATATATATAAACCTTTCCCTGTTTAAGATCCTAATTAAAAATTAAGTCAGTAGAGTAAAAGAAAAAAAAGAGTGAAGAAAAGAAAGATGCTTTAGTCTAAAACTAAGGATGGAAACTGTTGAATAATTGACTACCAAGGAAGAAAACTGTTGTAGAAATTTTTATTGACTGTTTATAATATGATGAATTGCAGAAGTCCCAAACATATTATCCACCCAATTCTGACAAGTGATTTTGAGAAATACAGAAGAAGCAGTTCACGTCCCTAATGGTGCAAGCAGAGAAAGATGAGAGGGGAAATATTACCAGCTTTATTTAAAAGCTGAAGAACAAAGGCACAGTCAGTGCCTGTAACTTACCTGGGTACAGGAAAATCTGGGTTTTAACAGAACACTGACACTGATTTCCAGTCACAGAATAGCTATTCTCCTTTTGATTTGTTCCTGGTGACTTCAAAATTATAAATTTAGCAAAGTGTTTTGGCCTGGAGAGCTCACTGTGTAAAAGGAATAAACCATACAGAACATGAAACCCACCAGAAGACTGCACAGTGGTAGGTCATAGCCTGTGTGGGTTCTGTTCACTGTTACTTCCAACCACTGCAGATTTTAACTGGTTATTTTCTGGATCTAAAGCCCTGAGTAGGAATGGGTCTTCAGAGATGATCTGAGTGGGAAACAGCACCAAAAGAGTTGTCCATGTGTAGCACATTTGCTGTGTAGGATGAGTCTCAGAAAGAAGCATGTGGAATGAATCCCAGGATTTTGTAGCCTGACCAGAGTAACAGAGCATTTACTGGCAGCAAAATCCTGAAAGTGACAAAACACTGATTTCCAGAGCAAAAGAGCAGAGCTCTTTTGAAACTGAGTTATTAGAAATTAAACAATAAATCTTCTGTCTAAAAAATTCACAACAGTTATGTGTGTTTTGCTCAGACACATTGCTTCTGGTAATCATTCTGATTAAGAATATGAAGGTAAGTTGCTGTCACCGTGTATCAGGTGTTTGCCCTGGTGATTTTTTTTCTCCCTCTTTTAAGTTCTTTGGAGTTCCATGAGGTTTTCCTTGAATTTTCTCTCCTTCTTGTGAGAACTGCTGTTCTGTACTGTCTGGACTCAAAGGTCTTAAATAGAACCTTACAGTTCTAATTCTTGCCGCAGACAAGTTCATAAAATGAATCCCTGAACAATGTTCAAAGAGCTCAACTCAAAAGTGTACTGTGCTTTTCAAGAAGCATAGCGAAATATGAAGCCAATCTTTAACAAAATACAATTCCTTTTAAAAAGTATTTTTAAAGAAATAGCATCTTCTTACAATGTCATCCAGACTAACGCTGGACTGTGAGGATGTTAGGACTGACCTCAGTGTTAGAACTCTACCTTCTCCACAGTTTCATGGTTTTGAACTAAAAAAAAAAAAAACAACCAAAAAAACCAGAAAACAAAACAAAACAAAACAAAAAACAAAACCAAAAAAATAAAACACCTACTAAATTTAATAAAGTTGGTAGTATTGATTTTAAGAGACAATACTAGGTGCTCAGTGAACATTTTTCTGTAAGACTGAATTCAGTTATTCTCTTTCTGATATCTATAAATGTAGTAGCATTTTGACATAACAGAGCCCCACTATTACAATATAACCTTATAATGAAGAGGTTTAAAATGCTGTCATAGCATCAACTGTCAGAAAACTTGAGTACTTAAATGTCTTTGAGAAGAAGCATGGAAATGTGGATGGTGATTGTAAATCAAGTTGTTCCAATGACTACACCATCCATCTAGTAGACTATAAAGCTATTTTAACTTTTCCAGTCTTTTCTGTGCCAAAGACAATGGCAAAAATCAGAAATCTTTAGACAAATCTAAAAAAAACCCTGCATAGACAAAGATGCTGATAATATGGGAAAAATTCAAAATTGTATGTTAGAGTTTTGCAGCAGCAATAATAAGCTTCAAGAACTTTAAATATCTTGAACAGTTTCTGAAATGCTCACTCAGTGTGTTGAATTCAGTGATGACTAAGAGCAGTCATTATCTTCAATAACCACTGGTCATCCCTTTGGAATGAAGAGCTGTCTACTTCCAGTATTCACCAACTCAGGCACAGTGAGAAGAACAGTGTATTAATTTAGGTGAAACATCTACACCCTAACACACTCCATGTTAGAACAGTTATCCTCACTGAACAATGTCTTGCGCTGAGTAGGTGCAAAGAGCAATTTGCTTGCCAAGTGCAAATTAGGGGAGGAAAGAGACAGGCTTCCTAGGCACTGAGCTGATGGTGTGATTTCTAGACCATCTTTCATTTTCCTTTCAGAACAAAAGGTAGAAAATGTGCAAAAAGTTGTGAATATCTTTCAGCACACTTGCTATCTTCTACTTTCATTTCACAGTTCAGTTGGGATTTGAGATGCATTCTGTGGTTTATGTGATGTGTGAATCTTAAGCTGCTAATCCACATGAAATTTCACGTATGCTTCCTGGCTGCACTGTGCTGGAGTATCTCATAGTTTACCATGGTATTTTACCTTCCATATCGTAATGTCTGTTCTTGAAATGCATGCTTGACATTATCTACTGTTGTTATTGAGTAAACAGAAATAAAATTATGAAGTAGTCTAGTAGAATGGTCTTTGAGCATTATAAATTTTGCTAACCCTGAAAAGCATATGAGACAAAATTTACATCATTGGTACATTCAAACTTGTATATTTTGTGTGTAGCTCAAACCTCTGAATCCCTTATGCAATACTCTGTACTTGTTTACACTATTTTCTGTATGGTGATAGCTAATTGGTATTACCAGCAGGACATGTAACAATTATTAATGGTTTCTGTCTGTACATTTCAATAAAAACAGGAGTTGTTCATGCTGTTTGGTTGTCAAAACATAACACAGTATTACCAAAAGAGTTAAAATTAATTATGCTTCCTTTTAAACCAACCATTTATAGGAGTCAAATTTTAGTTTTCAGATATAGTCCAAGAGTGCAATATTAAAGTAATAAACTTCCTCATAAATCTCTAAAGCTGTATTAGTTCTGATTTTTAAATAACTGTCACCAGCCTAAGAAATTACTGAGAGCAAAGAGGTAAAAAGGAAAAAAAACATTCTCTTGACTTACATTTTTCTCTCAATTTTTCAGCACTTGGCTTAAAATTTCTACAAGAAAAAATGTTTATGAATGCATTCTTTTACATAGTATGAATTTAGAAGCATCCCAATCTGGAAAAATTATACAGGAATTCTCATTGCATTTTTTGCAAAACTATTCATTGGACACTGCATTCAGCTGTAAGTACCATGTATGAGGGAAATGTCCACAAGATACAGAGAATTTACAAGGAGGAAAAAAAAACCCACACACAAAAAGAAAATAATAAGGCAATACTTACTGAGACAATATTTAAAAAAACTGAGTGATAAACTAAAGAAGCAGTTCTGGCTTCCTTCCTCTCTTCTCTGGCTAATAATTGTCAAGGTCAGCTACAAAGAATATTTCCAGAGAAAAACTAATTTGTAATCTGCAAATCATAGGTACAAAGTAATGTTTTGTAGCATGAATGATTACAAGATCAGGGAATTTGGGAAAAACCAGACATAAGCCAAATTGCCAGCATAAAGTTATTCATAAAATAATAATTTTCAGGTCTTTCTTTATTGTTTAAAACTTTTTATATTTGTCTCCCTACTGTTTTACCTGGACAATTCTTACATGACTGTGATGTCTTGTTTACTAGGTGGTTTATTGGCAGATGGCTTCTCTTTGTTCACTCATGTCCAAAGGGCTGAACATCTTTAGGGCAGCAGCTGGCTTTCATACTGAGAATTTTCTGATCTTTTTGTCTCTAGTGTTATATTAGTAGTGGCCTACAAGGAATACCCTGTAGCCTCCTAAAAGTGCAATTGCACATAGAGCTATTAATAGCTAAAGCAGAGGGTTTATTTGTTTTCTTGTTCATATCTTAATTTTTCCTTCAGGTTGGCCAGGCCAACCCTTTTACCCTTGTTCTTTCTCTTATAATGAGAAAAACATCTTTTGAATGTCATATATCTTTCATGTTTTCCAATTGCTGCAGCAGCTGTTTCCATGTTAGTGCAATTTTCATCATTGGCTTGATCTAGAGGGAGAATAAGCCTGCTTTTGCAGTCCGGATACTGTAAATTGATGTCACCAGCCTGTTATATCTCTGCTAGATTCTGCATCACTGTCAGTCCTTCTTTCACAGTGAATCAGAAAGGTGTTGTGAAGCAACCCATCATTCAAGTGACTTGCAGGAATATGGTGAAGTTCCAACTAAACTGGGATAGGACATCCAATTTTATGCTAAACTCCTCTTAATATTTCGCAACTATTTACTAGACTTAAGGTAACAAGCAACTAGAACATTGAGAAAATGTTGCTGAAAATATGCTTCCACTTCTTTGCTGTTACCATTTTATGTGACTAAGAATAGCTCAGACATTTACGTGTGAAGGATGAAACCCTGTAAGTGGAAGTTTTGTCACTGACTTCAATTGAAACTAGAATGTTGTTGCAGGTGTGTCTCAAAATGTCAGTGTAGGAAATGAACTTAGAATGTGTTATTTATCCTAGATGGATTAGAACATCACCCTCTTGACAGAGATCCACCAAAAATATGCAGTGTCACAGATATGTCTCTTTTATGTCAATTCATTGATGTAAAACATAAGATACCTGATATAGCTATTGAAAAAAATAATATTTTCATTTTGGATTTCTGTTACTGAGTAGAAGCATGAAAATTTAATTCAGTGAAGTTCCATATTTATTTTAATCAACTTAATATTAAAGCTTTCAAATTCTGAAATTCTTTATATGCATTAAGTTCCGTAGAAAATAAGATTTAATCTTTTTATTTCTTATTTCCTTTTCTGTGGAAATGCCTGTTAAGAGCTTTGTCTGATGAGGTTTCCTGTATTACGCAGAAAGCTTGGGAAAAGATGGTAAGCCTTTGATTCATAAACTAATTCAAAGCAGGCAGTTCACTGTGTGAAATTAATCTTGCAAGGAAGAGATTAATTCTGATTTCGTGACCCAAGTGGGAGTAAAATGTAACTACTATCTATATTCCTACTTGTATTGTGGGAGTATATTCATAGTGATTTGTAACAGTCGAAACCACAGTAACATATCAGAGTTCAGATTTTTGTATCAAACAATTACCTTTAGAAATAATACTAAAAAAAAAAAAAAACCCAACCAAACAAAAAAACACCAAACTAGAAGGCATTCAGTTGAATGCAGGAGAATGTAATGTTTTGTAAATGTAAATTTAATGTAAATAAGTGATCAGCACTTAGCTGCATCGTACACATTTTCTATGTAGAAAAATTATGAAAATGTCCCTTCACATTCTGGGTTTCATTACTGATTACAAGAAAACTTCTCTTGCATTTCCTGTGCATAAATTAGGTATGTTTGAAAGATTACTCTTTCAAGCATACAAATGCCAGCAAGGTGATGTATTCAGTGTAAGACTATTTATGCAGGGATTTCAAGCTCATTTGAGGAACATAAGTAAAGCAGCTGAAGTGGACTCAGTTTATGCAAAGTAGCACTAGAAAGATGAGGAGTCAGGATTAAATAAAGCAAAAGACCAACTAAATAAACTAATTAGGAAATACGTACTGAACAGAATAGCTATACAAAATAGTTTTTCTACCATTCAGTATTTTATTTTGGAAGAGATTATAAATTTTTTTAGTGTTTTTCATTGGTAAACATGAAGTAATATTGGCAGGTACTATGGAAAGTAAAATTTATAATTTCATATTTAACAATCTAAATTGATAGTCCAACTGACAGCATAGTCAACAAGTCTCTGACTCAAAATAATTTGTCATATCAGTACATTCACTGCATCATGAATGTCATTCTTTCATATACAGAATAGGACCTAAACACTATAGAGGACTAAATGTAGATGGATCTCAGACAAGCAAATATTTGTTTATTATGCTTTCATTTATACTTTCTACAACACTGGAATATTTAAGTTTGAAAGAATTTGTTTAATCTTTTGTGGTACCAAGCACTCTTAATGCAGGCATAAAGTTATATCCCACTTAGAACATAGCCACCACTTACACCTGGAATAAAATCCAACATAATATTAAAATGTCTTTAATGTCTGAATTTTTCATGAAATTTGCTGAGACATTTAAAATTCTATTCCATGTATGCCAAGGGCATACATTTTTGTTCCTCTCTATCTGTCTTCTAAGGTAATCTGAGATCCATAAAATCTGGATCTTGGTGCCTCTAAAGAATTTGATGAAATTTCATTCAATGATGCCTAAAGTTAGGCATAAAGTTAGGCATAAAAATCCAGCCACTGAAATGGTTACCCATACTTACAAAATGGCTGCATCTATTTATAGAACTGTTTGAACATGAGTCTACAATTCCTGTTTTTCATACTTTTTTTCCCATACATTGTTTATATATGTAATGTGTCCCAATAACCACAGTATTTGTCAACTGTTAATTCTATGAAATGCAACTCTGTCAGAACTCCATGGAATCAGAAATAAGAACCATTGTGCTGGAAGGCAGTCAGCAGCCTGTATTCCTTGCCTAATCTCTTAAACTCTCAGTCTGGAGATGCTCTTCTAGGATGAGAGTGTAAAATCAAAATTTTAAGATTAAGTTTCAGAACATTTTTGTTTCTAGAGAGCTGCTTAATAGTTCCTCAAATTCCCTGGTAAAGTGACTTGATTTACCAGCTCAGAATTCAAATTCTACTTGTGAGCTGGATGCTTATCTGCTAGACATTTCAATGTGAAAAATAAAAATGCTTACAGCCTTTTACTGTCTGTCTCTGACCTCATGTATGAAATATGGAAAACAAGAACATGGAATAGGAGTGTTGGTGTCCTATGTGAACCGCTGGAAAACCAGATGTTTCCAAATTGTGTCATAATAGTAAATTTCTTCTTCAGTGGTTAATATGAGAACAGAAATGAGAACACCAGTTTATAGTGTAATGGACATATTGCCTGGAAATCACTGGTCGTCTCTGTTTCCAGTACTACTTCTCTATTTTACTTAAAAATTTCTTAGGAAAAATTGCAGTCTAGAGTCTTATCTCTCAGGCATAGAGAATGTGTGATTTAGACTTCACCAATTCCTCATTTCACTTTCTCTCCATTTTGAATTCCTTGTTACACATCAGCCAAATTTCAGCCGTGGTAAGCAATTTTCTTTGCAAGCAAAGAGCTTATATATTCTTTTTAAGGTACATAGCTAAGAAACAGTAGGTAGATATTGAATGTTTTCATAAGATTGAGTCTCCTTTAGAGTATCAAATTTTTAAAATTGGGATGTTGCCATGAAGTTCAGAATCCACTCTTATGACTTGTTGTGAGACCCTGGATTATTATATTAATTATTGACTCAGACCAGCTCAAGTGTGTCTGTAGGGGGAAGGGACAGGTCAAATTTCACAGAGGTGAAATGGTGTCCTTCCCCATAACCCTGCCTCCTTGAGAGTGTTTGGAGCAGCTGTCAGTCACTGGCACACCTGGAGCACTGCCCCTCACCTCCTGGAGCCCCTAACCCAGACCCTAAAAGACTGGCACACCAGAAGTCCCACCTGGAGGGGAGGAGATGGCCACAGGGAGTCAGAGCAGATAAAACCAAAGAAGCTGTCTCCACATAGTCACAGCCTTGCCATTTCCTGGACTCCTGGTAGCTGGATCTATGCTGGAACTAGGGTGGTAGCTGTAATTCTCTCTTTCTCTCTCATTACTTCCTCTCCTAAACTCCTTTCTTGATAATTGAGTCACTTAAAGCTGTATGTGTTGGATTTTGTTGGCTGTATGGGTTAACATGTGCTAAGTCAATGCTTTGTGGAACACTTTATTTTGGTTGAATGTTGCCATTTAAACTTTTGCCAAGTTCCCTTATTTTCTAAAATTTGCCAGTGAAATTGTGTTATTTGACTTCCTGAGACACATATGTAGTGTCTTCTGTGCACTCTCTCAAGGTATTAAAAGAACTGAAGACCCTTTCAATAAAATTTTTTGAGCTTTTTAAAGTAAAGGCCCTTTGATGAGCTCGTAGGGTGAGCTTGGGTGGTCTTACACTTGTGTGAAGTAGTGTCTGAGAAAACCTACTAAGTAGAGCAGATCTCTCTTCTGAATTGTAAATGTCTCTAGGTGCTGAATGTGCAGAACTCACAATTGTGTTTCAGTTCAAACTTTATATGAAATGTATATGAAATCCAAGCAGCAAGCATTCTGTATTTATCAAAAAAACCCCTTCATTTAAATGTCATTTAAACTCTTTTTCTTGGATTTTGGTCAGAAAGATTAGCCTTGAGTATTATTAAGTTGGACTGGGATCTTTCAACTGTAAAGTAGTGAAAGTAAGTCACATCATACATACCTGAAGACCTTAAAATAAATTATGTGTTAACAGTTATACTAACCAGAAATCACATTTTTCATCTATTGATTTTTCAATTTAGTTACCAAAAAAAAAGTATACTAAGAAAAATGGGCTAGGAAAAAAAAATCAAATAGAAACCCTAAAGTTATTAAGGAATTGATTCAAACAAGAGATAGGAATGAAAAGACCACAAATGTGGCCTGATAGAGAGTTTCCAAATTAACATACATATCTCACCATGAAAAAGACAACTTATGGGAGCAATAGGACTTCCACTCCACTTGAGCTGTTGAGACCTAAACAACTCTTAATGGGAGACCACCTTTGAGTGTTCTTTGAGGCTTCCAAGAAATCACCCCTGTATCTACAGTTTGGGCGATATTAAAACACTGAAAAACACAAATTCCTTTCAATGGCACAGTTAGGTCTTCTGAAGAGATAACCAAATCTTTTTTGCAGTTATTGATTTATTTGCAGCAAAAACAGAAATGTGTTGCAAATCAATTCCCCTTAAAACATCTTACCACAATTTTCAGTTGTGAATGGGACATGCAATGGGAGATGTATTTTAGCATTTGTATTTGTTTTATTTCTACAGTATGTTATGGAAACTCAGTCTCACACTACACAATCGTATTACTGTATTAGGAAATTCCCATTAAGATTGCAAGAACTGCTGAATTTTGATGTATAATATGTCAAATGCTTTGTTACAGAATGACACAACCACTTAGAGTCTCATAAACATATGCTTGAAGTTTATAGAGAAATTTCATTTTACATTTCCAGAGCTACTCATTTCCTTTTATTCCCTCACTTTCAGACATGGAAAACCCTACACTCCTACCCACACTCCTCTGTTAACTTGATGTTTTCAGGAAATGTGTTGGTGCATATCTAAGGATCTGTAGGATCACAATGCAAGTTTATATTACTTTGCTTAGGCTCAAAGAGCTGTCTTGACCACTCAAACTAAAAGGAAAGTAAATGGCAAAGTACAGCACTAACCATCTTCTAAGCAATTTGTTTCCCCCCTCCCCATTTCATTCCACTATCTCTTGCATAATGAAACACTATATTATCATAATCTGGAATTGGAATTCTGTAAATAATAAATTAATAAAAGGCTATTGTCTTCCTTAAAAATCTCTTGAGTGGAAACATAACACACAGGAACATAATTCTCACTAAAAAAAAAAAATAGAGAAAAATAAAAAAGAGGTCATACAGATCCCTTTTGATCTTAAAATTCTTTAATCAGTCAGGGGAATGCAGAGAGACATGCATTGGGGGTCTCCCCCTTTTCTGCTGAGGCAATGCTGCTCACTAATTTCCTTTATAGAACTTTTTCTTTCAGAAGGGCAATCAGTAATCTAGAGTTTGAGATTTAAGTTAGTGCTACCACATGAGGTAACAAAGTCTAAAGATTTTTTTTTAAAATAATTTACCTACATTTTGTTTAGAAATTATAACCTTTGCTAAACTGTAGTGGTAACACAGTAATAATAATTATGTTCTTAATGGTAATACCTCCCATATGTTTTTGTGTTACAGTACTCAAGCTTTAAATATCTGTTGATAATAATAGATCTTATTAGGAATCAAAATATATATTCATTGTGTGAGTGCTCCATTAACAAATAGCTCATTATCTTCCCTTGATTAAATGTAGTGCCCTAAGATCTTGTAAGTGAAAAACTATGTAACAAGAAGTAGTTAATCCTAACTATCTTACAGATGCACCTTTGGATAAGATCTTTTAAATGTTTTTGATCCAGTCATCGACTGAATGTATATGGCATAAGATGCAAACCTGTAAGTACAGGTTACAGCACTACTCACATTGTGGAGATCATCTTCATATTCTTTGATGAATCAGAAAGACTTTACCTGTCAGAAACTTGCTAAAGTCAATTTCATGTCATTTGGCCCAGAAGAGTTCACTGACTCGTGCATTGGTATAAACTGACCTTAAGAGACATGCAGGTGATGAGTGTATTTCTGCAGTTTTCTGAAAGGGCTCACCAAAGCTTCCATGACTCACAGAAAACACACAGTAATAACAGCGTTCCCTTCTCATCACTTTCTCCAAACTTCAGCTTTTTCTTGCTTGTAATAGGAATAGCAATGTTACATGCCAAAAAAGGCAAACAAACTAGCCAGTATTAGATCTACTTCAGTGCCAAAAAGCATGCTGTTTTATGAATGTCATGAATCCACAGCTTATGCCAGCACTTTCTCATGCATCAGTCAAGATGAACAGTTGTTGAACACAGGACAAACCGCCAGCATATTTCTGTCTTCAGCAGTGATTATGATTGATTTTGTATCCACAGTCTCAGGGCATAGTCCATGTAACGTACCATGAACATCTGCCTACTTGTAAACTAATGTAAAATAATTCACCTCAAAACAATAATTTCTAAGTTTCAAACTGAGTGAATTTTAATACATAGAGCTCTATTTTGCAGTTACTCTCAATGTCTTGCAATTGCTATTTTCTCTAATTTTTCTGTTCCATGACCGAGAATTTGATGCAGTTACACAACTGATGTGACATACGAATGGTGCATGTATATTTGGAGGAGCATCATTCTAATAGGGCGTGTAAGGAGATTTTTCTAACAGACCCTCTCTGTACTTACCTTGTGCAGTTGTTCTAAGTAGGTTTTTGTAATCTATTTAGTCTCTCAGTTCTCCTGCATGACTGGAAATCACAGGAGTTTGATAAAAGTAACACTATGTTTCTCAGCTGCACAATAAGACTTTTTCTTTTTAGACATAGTAGTTAGAGAGCACTACCGCACAAGTTTTTTATACCCTTTGGCTATGACTCTGTACTTACTATCACCTCAAACTGTCTCGTTTAATCACATACTCACAGAATAACCTCAGTTGTAAGGGACCCATAAATATCATCAAGTCCATCTCCTGGCCCTGCACAGGACAGCCCCAAGAGTCACACCATGTGTCTGAGAGCATTGTCCAAATGCTTGTGAAGTCGGACAGCCTTGGTCCTGTGACCACTTCCCTGGGGAGCCTCTTCCAGTGCCCAAACATCCTCTGGGTGAAAAGCCTTTTCCTAATATCCAACCTAAACCTCCCCTGACTGAGCTTCATGCTGTTTCCTCAAGTCCTGTCACTGGTCATCAGAGTGGAGAGATCTGTGCCTGCCCCTCCTCTTCCCCTCACAAGGAAGCTGTAACTGCCATGAGGTCTCCCCTCAGTCTCCTCTTCTCCAGGCTGAATAGACTAAGTGACCTCAGCTGCTCCTCATACGGCTTCCCCTCAAGGCCCTTCACCATCTTCATCACCCGCCTCAGGATGCTTTCTAACAGCTTAAAGTCATTCTTATATTGTGGAAAAGCCTAAGCAAGTTAAGCTCCTAATCTGAACCAAAAATCTGTATTTTAAGCAGGCATGGATATTTGGAGAGGTGTGTAATGAACATGTGTGGAAACAGGGTGCACAGGCCAGATTATAATGGAAAAGGTGCAATACAGAGGCAGAACCCTTACCGTAATCTGCAACATCCACATAACAAATTCATGAGTGCTGATAGTTTTGCATTATTACCATTTCTTTAGCTCTGCTCTGTGATACACACTTCAGAAAGGATCATGGTTTGTAAAAGTGAGCTTTCCAAAGGACAGCACTGAAATGTGATTGGCAAATACTGTCACAAGCATTTCTGGTATTCACAACTGTCTCTTCTGATTCACAAAAAATAGCAGCATAATTATTCAGAATGAAAGGAATATTTTTCCCTTCTAAATCCATGAAGTGACTTGCATATGACTTTTTCAAGACTGACTATATGGTGGCAATGACATTTAGAACATCTTCATTTCAGCAACCATCTTGGAAAAGAAACTAATTAAGAAATATTATCACTTGATGAAATGCTGCAAATAAATTTGTATGATTCAAATTGAATTAGATTGTGTTGTTCCTAACTGATGGACTCACAGAGTTCTTCTGGAATCAGACAGTTGTCAATAAACCTGTAATTATGTGCAAATGAAAGACAGTAAATTTCTTTGGAAATCTTCCTTTGAGCTCACATGGATTTTTTATTTTTCCATTAAAAAAAAAAAAAAAAAAGATTCTTTCTGAGATTTATTTCACCTAAAGTTACTACATTATTTTTATTTATGTCTTTTCAACCATGAACAGTTAAGAAAATGCAAAATAAGGAATGATTATTAAAAGTTTTGCTTAAAATTCCACTTGCTTTATAAAAAGAAAAGACTGCTCCTATCTTAAAGATCTGTCATCCAGCTAAACTATGACTGATGATTTACGTCTAATTCATGCAGGAAAATGTCCAGCTTTATAAATATTTAAATCAAAGGAATGATTGGAAGAAATGAAGGAGGTATATTTCATCTTTTTAATGGGCAAAGTTTCTCATTTGTACTGGATCATAACATCTCATAGACAGCAAAACAGACACAGTGTCTTTCTTCTGAATCTATGAAACAAAACTTCCTCTCCTTTTATGCATTTCACATATCAAATTTTGAATTTTGCATACTTCTTTTAAAAAAAAGTATGTGATTTACATTATTTCTGACTAATATTGCAGATAGAGGGTTTGTATCTATCAACGTTTTGACTGTAAATTATTCTAAATATCGAAGCAAAGTAAATCAATTTAAGTCTTACAGGCACAGGTCACAAGATCTGTTCCAGGCTATAATGAGCTATTTGGACATGGTCACTCTTCCAGTGTTTAACACTTTCTTTTCATTTTCAGCACAAATGAAATGTATCATTAATACTCTTGAGTTACTGTTGTCTAGTTCCTAAACTAATGTTATATTTCACTTTTAATAACTCATTTTTTTATCTAATGTTTAACCATATATATTATTTATTAAGAGTCATCAGCTTAGTAAGCTCTTTTAACTACCATATTAAATTGAACAAGCCGGGCATTTTTGGTAATTTTTTTCCAGGTGGATTCTTTATTCCTATCATTATTATAGTAGTTCTTCCACTTTTCCATATACCTTTCTTAAACTATACAGGAAGAAGAAAATTACAGAGTAGCAGGACAATTGCTGAAACAACCTTATTCTAAGTTTTAAAGTTTCTGTTTATTTGGTCACGAACCTCTAGGTATTTAAAGAAATAGATGATGAATACAAAATGGTAGTGTTTCCATACACTTCTACACAGTTCTTCATTATGACTGATTTCAATTGCACCTTCCTCACTTTTTTTGAAACTGCTACTGTTTATCTTGACTGTCTTTTCTAATGTGATTTATAGTATACTCCATAAGTAAAAATTAAGCTTTTCCTTGCTCAAAAAATTCTAAAAAGAAATTTATGTATATTTTCTGAATATTTCATTACTACCAGATCATAGTGAAGTAACATACAGAATTCTGAAGTGTTGTTTAGTTTCTCCTCCTATGAGAGAAAATTAACTCTACCTAGGTTATTCTTGTAGATGTTGTTTTAACCATCTTTCAAAGATCTTAGATGAGCTTGCCAAAGCCTCCCTGGGTACTGCCTTTCATTATTTTCATTCTTGCATTGTAGACAGTTTGTTTGCCTGTTCTTGTGGTGGGCTAGCCTTGCATAGCAGCAAAATGCCTACCCAGCTGCTCACTGACTGAGCAGGGTGGAGGGAGAAAACTGGATGAGAAAGGTCACGGGTTGAAGTAAAACAAGGAAATCACCAATTATTCTTGGGGCCAACACTGAGTTGATTTTGGCAAAAGTAATTTATTTTATTGCCAATTAAAATAGATTCTGTTAGTGAAAAACAAAAAGGCAAACATTATAACAATACCTTTCCTTACCCTTTTCCAAGGCTCTACTTCACTCCCTCACTCCAGACTCCTATACAATCCCACCCTGCCCAGCAGAGCTGGGGATGGGGATTACAGTTAGTAGATAGTGCTTTCTCTCTTGCCACTTCTTCCTTCTGCGTTGCCCCAGCTCAGTTGTGGGCTCACCACAAGCTGCAGTCCCTGCAGGAGATAACGACCTGCTCCAGTGTGGGCTCTTCCCTAGGCTGCAGGGGAATCTGTGCTCTGGCACCTGGAGCAGCATCTTCTCCCCAGACTGTTATTCCTCTGACTCTCAGTTGTTTTGCCCCTTCTTAAGTACATTTCCCCAAGACACCGCCTCTTGGCTGTGGGCTCGGCCATGCCCTGTGGTGCGTGGGTTGGAATCGGCTGTGCCCGGCACGAGGCAGCCCCGGCCATCCCGCACTGAGCCCCCTGCAGCCCCTGCTAGCAAAACTTGGACGCCTCCAACCAATACACATTCTTTATTCAATTTCAAATTGAAATCTTTGCAGTGAAAACTTTAAGTCCATTAGCTCTGTTACTGCTCCACACAAACAAGGTTAATAAGTTATGCTCTTCCCCAGTCTTGTTTCCTAGACTTGAAGAACTGCACTCCTTTTGTTTTTCCCAAAAATAACATTTTAGAAATCACAGTACTCTACAGATTCTTCAATTAATATGTGTCTTTCTCATAATACAGCAGACCATGATCCACCCAAGGCCTAAACTGAACTACAGCAAAGGCATTTTTGGCAGCAACCCCACAGCCCACCCTCCTACTGCCCTCCTGATTCCTCTTTTGGGAAAGCAAGACATCAGCCCGGGGTAGGATACAACTCCCAAAACTGCTCTGAAGAAAAGAAAATTGTTTCCTCACCTTCTACCTGTGCAACTGATTATTCCTGTTTAATTAAGATGTTTGGCTGACTCTCATGCTTGGGGTTTCAAAAAGGGCAGACAGTGTTGGGGCTGACATGTATCTGTGTTCTCAAAACTTCATAGTTACTGCCATAGTTCGGTATGTTAAGAGGCTGAATGCTACTTAATTTTATTGTAGCAAAATTAAAACTAAAAATATCTGCTGTTTAAAACCAAACATTCTTAGAGATGTTTGTATTTTATGACTTTGAATATGCACTATGAAAAAACTCTATTGTGGTATTCCTGTGAAGGAAAGATTTATAGAAGACAAGGACATATTTAGAAGTAAATGAGACAACAATTTAGGATAATAATAAAATAAATACCTCCAATACTTTGAATGAGATAACAGGAAAGGAAAAACTTACAGCATGTTGAAATAGTTTGTCAAAAACATGTATAACATTACCAAATTCAATAAAGAAATGTACTTGTTTAAACCCATGGAGTAAAACATTGTGATATGTATCCTGTTACTCACTGAAGACATTTGTCTTTTGTTGCCGAGACAGACTGTCACCAGGTTCTCATCCATCTTAGTTATTCAAAGGATACAACAGAACTATTGATTTGTGTGCATTCTTATATTCCTGTGCATAATAATTGGTAAGGGAGGTAAAATTATTTATCAGGCAGCTGCGGTATATTTTACTGTGTCTGATATTCACTATGCATTTAAATAAGAAAATATCAAGTTATGGTATTCCAATTCCTTAATGTGATTATTCTGTTTTGTACACAATTGTGATTAGTGTTCACAGTACCTCACTGGAAAGCAACGTGCACGGTGGAACTTCTAACACTATTACATATGTCATTCCTAATTAAGCTCAACTGATTAGTGGGGATTTTTTACACTGTACCTTAACTAATAAAAACAATTTATTTGCCTCTAAAGTACAGGTTTAAGCAAATTGGAAAACAAAATACTCAGGCTGTACATTTAACTACTTATTTTAACTTTGTAAATTTAAAAATATCTTTTCAATATTTAAATAGATTTTTGTGGTTTTTCTGTCATGCTCAGTGCAAGTACATATTCAAACCACTATAAATGGACAATTTAAAATTCTAACATTAAACAGCCCAATGGGTGAGCCACTATTCAGTCTTTAAAGTTCAGACACATTGACCTGGTGTGTGCAGCAGGCACATATTTTCTCAAATGAAAAGCAGAAATTAATTCATGCTGATAAACAATTCTCTTCCTTTCTTGTCTTACAACACGGAACAGTCATGTTCCTGGACATTTTTAGGAGCACTTTAACAATTACACAGAAATTTCAAAGACAGAACCTGCTTCATCGGACTCAAATTGCTAAAGAAAACATCACTCACAATTCTGTTTGAATATCACACAAACTCTTCAAGTTTCCCAACTTCAATGTCTTTAATATTTGAAAATACTAAATGTCTGGTGGTTTGCATTTGTATGAAGTGAATAACAGGTTGTAGTTTAGAGTAAAGGAGATAAATAAGCTGTATAGATACACCACTTATAAAATGAAGGAGCCAAGGCCATTCTTTGGAGTGGAGGGCAGCTGGCCCGTGATTACATTGCTAACCGTGCTCATTCAGACTCTCACCTCGTGCTCACCAGCAGTGAGGATGGCCCTAATCCCTGCAGCTAGCTGACCCCTGCCCAGCTGGGAGAGAGCTGCTGCTCCACCCCAAACTCTTTACACAGTCTAATAGGCTGAACAGTCACATGGCAGCACAGTGTGCCAGTAACCTATAGATTGCCAAATGCCCTGTTTAACTTTACACAGAACGGTTATGATGCTAACAGGCTTTTTAAGAGATGATATTCAGCATAGGTAAGCAGTGACTCAGGACATTTATACTGATCAGTCTCTGTCAAGTCAAACAAATGAGACCGTTTTCATTGCTTTTCAGATCAATATGTATTTCATTTCTGGAAATTGCTGGCCTACATCTCAACGGTTATTGGTGAGGCATGTGCAATCCCAGCAAGGGAACTGTAAGAATTTTTGGCAATAAGTTGTATAGCTGTGGATTGCTGCTTCTTCTGTGGCTGTACTCTGGGATCCCCAAGGGTAGCACCAGCTTTGACCATCATGGACAGCACTCCTGCCCCCAGGCCTCCCCTCATCCTACCTACATCAGAGAATCCCACATCAGCCCCCAGGTCTGTCAGCCCCTACCCCCCAGTGATGCAGTTGACTTTCTGGGCTGCAAGAGAGCACATTCCTGAGTCATGTTGAGCTTTTAGTCCACAAACACCCTGAAGTACTTCTCCCCAAGGCTAGTCTTGATCCATTCTCCTTTCAGCCTGTACTTGTGCTTGGGATTGTCCCAAACAACATGCAGGACCATCCTGTTAATCTCACCACACAGCTTGGTGTCATCAGCAAGTTTGTTGAGGGTCAATATGTACATCTTATATACATGTGTATATAATATCCGTGTGTACATATATGTACACACATTGCATTTATATGCACAGTAAATTATGCATCTCCTGCAGCATAATTATTCGCTTCTAATTCTGGTAGACTTTTAAAGAAAAAGATTTTGTTAAACAAACATTAGGTGAAGACTTGTAGGAATCCAGTATATTCAATATAAGCCACAACTCTAAAAAATAGGGATAGTATCATGTTAAAGCTTATGTTTCAAGCTGAGGTTAATAATGAGATATTTCTAAAGACAAAAGCACATAACACATATTAAAATGGAACTATCTGCTCTGTTCCTCACAGGCTACAATCCTCTGAGGTTTTCAATATCCTCAGCATGCATTGATCATCACAGTCATAACTGCTGTGTTCGTTTACTGCTTTGTAAGGGATTCTTAACAATTTGCCTTTTAGGTGGAAGTGCTTGAATTTTTTGGCTGAAGTTTTCATCAAAACAATGACTCATCATAACAGAAAACTGAGAAGAAAAGGGGTCATTACTAAATGCACAGGATCAATAACCATTGGGTAACATGTCACAGTACTGTTTTCATGCTTAATAACACAAGTCATGCCAAACCACATTTTTATAAATGTCTGGCAATATATAGCATTCATACCTATATAAGTCTTGGTTTATGTATACACATGTAAGGGCAGTTGCAGTTGCGCATGTTGAATATACATAAACATCAGCAAGACATCTTTGCATGTGTTACCATCAAAATCAAAACTTTGCTTTTAAGTCCTCAAACACACATTTTCTGACTTGCCACTTGTGTTTTTAACACCTTAGTGTTCCCTATACTAAATACCTGTATTTCACACTTACAATATGCAATGCAGTTAGAGATGTCTTTCTCAAGTGCAGTTTTCAGTGGTTCAGCATCACCATATAGGCTTTCTGTATTATATCAGAAGCATTTCCAAGACATGCTAACAAGAGATGTCTAACTATTTAGCAATTAATGTCCTTTATTTGTCCCTGTCTCAGTACACATATACTTGAGACAAGAAACTGAATTACTCAAATATTCCCATTTGAAATTACAATGTGACAGAGCATGCACTGTCTTGACACTAACAGGGATTTGGTCTTTTCATCCCTGTCTTCCTTGATGCTTAAAATGAGCTCAAACTACTTTCCCCCAGGGCAGTTTTAACATGATCATTTTTAGACACTGTTCTTCCTGTCACGCCCACAGCCTAGCAAGCCCTTTCATTCTAGCAAAGCCCTATGCATTCATCTGCATGTTGAAGAGTATTAAATTACTCTACAATTCAAATATTTCAGAATAGGAGATGAGAGACATAATTCATATTAAATATAGAAGGCAATTGTAACACATATTGTATGCATGTTCATCACTATTTCTTTGTTATTCCAATCAAAATGGAAAACCCCCTAACTTTTGTTATCTTCTAATTTAATCAATCATGCCACATTTTTTTCTATTCTTTTAAATTTAATTTTCCTTCTGAAGAAGTGGCTTTAATCAAACACTGAAGCACAGCATAATACCATCTTCTCAACATAGCTTTAGATAAACCCTTTTTGTAATGTTTCAGGGTTTCCCGTCAGTTGATATAAACTGATCAGTTTGAGTTAGGAGAATTTGTACCTGCTGTTTTCTTCTGGTTTTTTTGCATACATGACACGGATAAACAGCATAACTTAGAGACAAAAAGAATAATGTTGATTGCAGCCCATTAAAAATAAGAGAGAAGTTAATAATTCACACTATTAATATAAACAGTGGATTCCCTCTCAATAGATAATCTAAACCAAAATTATCTGATTTCTGAAACTCATGTTGTAGCCATCCACAATTATTGGACTCTGTAAAGGAGTAGATGACTTATAATTTTTTGCCTTGGAAATCAGACTACCTCTTTAAATGTTCTGAGCTGTCTTCCAAACAGTCTATGAAAACTGGTTCATAAAAACTGCTTGTTGTATGTTTGCAACTCTTTTGGACAACGAAATTATTGATATTTCAGTTTGCACTAACCATTTTATATAACTTGTTCTTACAAAAAAAAAAAGGGGGGGGGGGGGGGGGGAGAAAAAAAGTGGAAAAAACTTAGATTTCGGTGTGGATCCATTCCAAAATACAGATGAGTGAAATCCTACAATAGCAGCTCTACTAATTTGTCCGGTGTCTCCAAAGATGGAAAGGTAAAAATTAGAAGTGGGACAAGCTAAAATGTAGAAATTGTTTTGTGTCATAACATATTTGGAAGAACTGTAATGACTGCAAACTGTTTGAATACTTGTAAGCTCACAAATATTGACATCAATGGGACTTGAACAATAGTAGTCAAGGAGAGGCCACTGTTCTATTTTCTGCTGGGCCAGATGTTTAACTTCTTGCCAAGCCTGCTAGTGCTTGCTGGGTTTGGCCTTTGGCTAGCTCAATGAAACACATTCTTACAGGTAAGAACTAGTAAAAATGAACAGATTTTATCTTTTGCAGCTGTACTAATTCCCCTCTTCCATATGCAACATCAATTCAGATTTGACACTTGCCACTGACCTCAATTGTTACAACTGAAGATACAGGATTAGTTGTGCTAACAAGTAGTGGGGAAAGGTTGATGCCTGATATAAGTCAACCATTGGAAAATGGTTTTGGAAAAGTAAATATCTCTTTTGTAAAAATCAGCACAAACAGAAACTGTCTTCTCTTTGAGAAATAATACAAAATCATTAGTACAATTTGAATTTCATCTTGGTAAAATTTAGTGGAATATGAAATGTTTTATTAAAACCAAGTTGGGAAAGATCCACGTTCACTCATGTCAGCTGTCCAGTGTAGTGTGCTGTAGTTCATGCTTTCATGTCTATCACACTTTTTTGCCTACGTCTGCCTCATGCCCCTCCTAATCTTCAAGACTGAAGAGACTGCAAGCAGGAGATTCTAGATATTCCTTCCAGACCTCTATTATCACCCATATTTCTTTTTCTTATAACTACATTTGCTCTGGAAAGCAAAGGGTTGAGGTTATGCTCCCAGTACTTCTCACTGCAGTGGATGTTAATGTGGCTGCATGAGGAGCAGGGTTCCATGCTTAGATTGTCTGTGGCTTTGGTATGCTGCCAGTCAAAAAGCAATAATGAAAACCCCAACAGGAAAACAACATTTCTCTGTAGTTTATTGCCCAGTCAAATCTGAAGATAATTTCCTGGCATCAACCACTGGTATTTTCCTGGCACCAGAACTTTTTCTCTGTCAGAGTTCCTACAGACAGTGCTACAAACAAGCTACCCCCCAAAAAAAGGGTCCAATAACATTTTATAATGGAAAGAGTTGCTAAGTTATCCAAAACAAAAGATCACTATGCATATGCTAAAAATGAGATCTAACTGTTCATTCTGTAATACTGACCTGTCTTGGAAATGGAAGATTAAATAATTTTAATTTCTTTTTGTTCCATGTAGGATAGAAATATTATTTGTGCAAAGATTTTGTGATATTATATATGCAAGGTACAGTATAGTCACATAAAAGTGCAGTGAGAAACCTTTTTGTTATTCTCAAAATATTTGAAAATAAATTACCTTAAAAGTGCAGGAATACACTAACATTTTATTTTGTTGTTTGTTTCAGCTGTTGTAAGTCCACTACCTGTTAGCTGCAGCTGGTAGAGACAATTTGTAAACTTTTATAATATCTGCACTAGACAAAAACTACACATCTTAAATGCTCCAGTTAAAAAACACACATGGCACAGAACCACCAATCAGGGGTCTGATTATTCACTTTTCTTCTGTACATAGACCATTCAGACTGGAAAAACTGGTGGCTTGGCATTCTGGAAAGAAAATTAAGGATTCACAAAAAGAAGGGGTCCATTAAAGAAAAAAAAAAAAGAAAGTGAAGACGTGCAAGCAGCAGCCCAACACAAACTGGCACAACTTTCAGCTTAATCTTTCCAAGGCAGCTGGCTGGGATAGAAAGTGAACATCCAGTGAACAGAGCAAATTGGTGAGTGGGTGCTTGAGATATTCAGGTAGGGTAAAAGTTCTAATTTTGTTTGTTCTCAAGTGATCCACAGTACCTATAACCAATATAGGCTGCTGCTTACTCTATTTGTTTATTTGTAACATTTTTAAGGGTTAGTCTTGCTTCAGAATATAACTTTAGAACAATATTATGAAAGGAAGACTAAAAGAAAGTAAAATAAAAATTAAAAAGAAATCTCTACATTTACAGTAAAAGGCTTGATACAGACTTTGAGATCACTGAAGTAAAGTACACTATATTACTTGGCAAAATTCCAGGTATAAAAGACTTAAGTAGATATAGGATCAATAGCACTGGAATGTCTTAAGTGATCTCCCTCTAAAACTCTAAAGGAATAGTAAAAGAAAATGATGAAAGAGATGTTAATTTCAAGAGCAGGACCACAGAATAATTCCCCCTTCAGCTACTAGATCTATTAACATTTGGGCGTTTCTTTTGTTTCATAGGTTGAAATCCCTATATTTGAGATTTGAGGAGGATGGTGTGCAAAGTTCCCAGGTTAAGATATATTCAGGACAAGTATGTTATTAAAATGGCCTTAGCCTGAATCACCAGGTCAACCTCAGTTCTTCCGCAAGTTTACCTGAATTGTACCTTACAGTGACCTGAGAAGACCTTCCTGTGAATATGAATCAGACATGATCCGAAGTATTTTTATTCAAGTTGGACACACAGGCTGGGATCCATCTACCTTAGGGTCATATCTGAAAATTTGTTGCCTAAATCTGTTATAACAAACTGAAGCTAACTTTGCAGTCAGTGCAGATAAATAGACAAATGAGATTAAATCCTTTCTAGAGGTGCTTAACTCTCCGTTAAGGAACGTAGCACTAATTAGCTTTCAGTCAGGTTGCTGGCTTTGGGAGATATAGTTTCTGTTGAAATGAATCCCAGAATGTTAAAACACAATCTATTTTTACAAAAGCTATTTTTTTATATTATCTAATTTGTATTTTGATAGCACAGTCTCTATGTCATATCAGTATACTTAGATTTTTTTGATACAATCCATAAGTAAGGACTTCATTAATGGAACCAAGTCATCTAATATGATTGGAAATCAAAACAATATTTAAGGCTGTAGGTTATACTTTAACTCCTGTCCCCTTCTGAAGTGCTGCTATAGCCCTGAAATAAACATAAGTGCTAATTTCACAAATATTTTCTTGGTGCTTGGCACCTGAAATTGATCACAGAGATCAGACCTTTTTAAAAGACACTTGGAAGACAAGAGTGATGCTCTTTTTTCAGTAGCTGAGTGGCTAATACACTAAATCAGTGTAGTTTTATTCTATTCTTTATTTGAAGAACATACATCTTGACCTTGCATAGTCAGTAGACTGCAAACTCCTATAGATAAAAAGCTTTGTTAAGAATTCCAGAAGAGTAACATATCTTCAGTATTTCCTGCACCAAAGGAAAATTCGGCTCTAGTCTAGCAGTTTAGAGCATTCACTTGAAAGAAAAGACCTGAGTTTCACTCCCTCCTTTAGTGATAGTCTCTGTAATTATAGTCTCTGTTTTAGGTTTTAAACATTTGCTCATGTGAGAGTTGGAAGTGCATTGTCTTCTCTGGGAAGTGCCCTAATCACAAGGGTACAAGTCACACATGCATGCTTTTTTGTCTGGTAGATGCATAACTGCTGCAGATAATGAAAAAGAATCAACAGAAGGAATTCTAAGGAAGGCAATGAAGAGACTAAGGCTTAGTAAGTATTTCTGAGTCTAGACTAATGTCTGGATGACTTTCCTAAAAATCAGTAAATACAAGGAAGAGATGGAGGGCCCTATATTCCACACCATGGAGGCTAGATAGCTGTAACTATCATGGAAGTGACTAAGCAGTGCTGCCACCACCACACACAGTCCACGGAAACGATGCTGTTGAAGGAAAAGGTTTTTAAGGTTTCAGAGAGGCTTTACTGTGGGCATGACAATCCGTTGCTAAAGACCACAAGAACACAGAGGGTAAGACAGCCTTGCAGCCAACTCTCACTCATGCTAGTCCTGGGGTGTCTTTGTCAGCTGTTTCATCTTTCACAGATTGAGAAGCAAAGGTACCTCCTGACTGGCTCCTGCCCCTAAATAGCAGTGAGGCTTATGCAGTCCAGGCACTTTCCTGAAATTGTGATGGTATAAAAAGATACTGGAAGCCCAGCGATTACTTTCTGAAACTGTCTTGAACTGCCTACTAATCAATGTTTTGTTTTATACCCTTTCGTAGCTGGATGCAGCTGGATGAAAATAAACCACAAAGGGAGCATGTTTTTGTTTATCATTAATTTTTACATAGTTTGTATAGACTAGTGAGACTCTGCAATAATCTTCTTAATTTGTAATACATTGTAAATTCATCTAGTAAGTTTTTTATGCATTTCATGAGTCTTTTTTTTCCCCGCTACTTCTTACAAGTCTAACCAAATTAATACGTTTTATAATCAGTCAGATTGTGTGATATTGCTCAAACTAATCTGGTGATCTCCTACTTTATTACAATACTAGATATCACTAAAGTTTATAATTAAACTTTCCAATACTCTGAAGGCATTCTTCATGCAGTAGAAAAAGAGGGCTCTGAGAGAACTCTGTTTTTTCAAAATCAGGCCAATCGTCCTGCCACACTTATGTGAAAAAACAGTTACTTCAGTTTATAAAATAAACAATCAGAAATAAAAACTTCTCTCACTTTTTCTTTTAATACCTACATTCATAAACCATAACTAGATAGGGCACATGTGAGTGCTTTGCAGTTCCTGTGGCCAGTAGTCTGCCCAAAATTTTATACGAATTCACCTATTGAACAATGGTGTCCAGGCCCAGGACACTAAGGTGTATAGGTCAGATTGAAATGTAGGTATAAACCACCTTAAAGGACCTAAACCCAGGAAAATTATGTATTTCAGATAGGAAATATTAGTTGTTTTGAAGAAGCATCATTTTTAACCAGGAGTAGGGTTACTGTTTTTTAGTGAGACAGGCAGTGCATCCTTTACTTCTCTCTGAGTCCTTCCAGGCTTACAGCTTATTTTCTTCTTAACAGATGTTTGAGACATCTTTCTCAGAAACTTAAAGAATTGATATTTTGGCAGTATGCCTTGCAGTTTAACTACTGTCTTGGTTTTGAGTTCAGGCACTTAAAAATGTCTCACTACCTACAGATTAAATTAAAAAAATTGCTTTTACCTATAAATTAATCTCCTTAATCACATTTTAGTGAGTGAAGTATGGTTGTCTTCTAGGCTTTCATTCACCTCCAGCATCATAATATTCCTCAGAAAAAGCTTGCATTTGCCTTGACAAGGATCTTAGGACATGTTAATGCTACCTCTCTGACAGGAGCTAACAAAAAGACTTCTGAGTGAAGCTGTTCCACTCCACAGGGTAGACTCTTATCATCTTGAATGTGTGATCGGCCATGACTTCAGAATTTCAATGAGGAAATAGGCTGTCACAGAACTGTGCGAGGGGCCAGCCCCGGCCATGTGGGTTGAAAATCTTCAGTTCAAAGAACCTGTGCTTGTGCAGAAATGAGTCATTCTTCTCAACTGAACTGCAGCATTGGCAGAGTACAGTCAGCTGTCAAATTGCTGCGGTAACAGGTTTGCAGTGCCACTATAGTGTTTTCTACATAGATGCCTACATTAGGAATATTCTTGGAACTACAGTTTGCTTTCAGAAACTGGGGACTCTCAAATCATGTTGAGGCCACTGATATCTCATTTGTACTTAGTTTCCCTCTCTTAAATAGAAGTATGTCTGCTAAGCATTAGGGATAGCTCTCGCTGCTACTGCAAGCACTGACAGAGAGAAAAGTCTTACAGAACTATTTGAATACAAATGCAGTCAATAGCATATGAATAATTTTGGCCTGCAGCAGCCAGTGGAAGAATAAAGAAAATTATATTTAGAAGGACAGACCCAGGGAAGCCTTTGCTAGGCTTCAAAGCCACTGATAGTCAGTGACGGCTGTAAGCATACAAGGAACATGAGGGATCCTGTGCATGTTTATGTCTTGGTAGCATATACACTGTTCCTAGGAGACCCAGTAAAAAAAGTTGAAATAACAGAACCCAAGACAGAGCTTAACCAGGAAAGCAATACACATATTTTTTAAAATTTTTGGGTGTTTTTTTTTTTTTTTTTTGGGTTTTTTTTTCCCCCACAGGCTAGACTTGAATGCCTATAGGATGCCTGTGAAGAAGGGACTGCTTTAATCTCTGAGGAGTGGAATTTTATGGCCCAGGCCACTGGTCTTTTTCCCTCTGTGGCATCTTTTTAACTGCAAACCTGTGTTTATCAGTTTTGACTCATGAGGTACCAGATAATTCCTTTTTACTTTTTAATTGGATTGTTTTTATCTGACACTGCCATAAATTATTTTGGCATAAATACAGTTATTGAATTCCTTTTTAACTGGACATCGACTTCATATAGTAATTCACTAAACTAACAGCATCTGAGGAAGTAAAAAGAATAGCATAGTCAGACTAGCTGCTTCTTAAATGAAAACAATTTCTTCTTAAGCCTAGCAAAGCATAGACTGCAGGGAAAAAAAACTGTCAAGCATTCAAAGGAAGATCCAAAAAACCAAGATGATGCCTATTTTTTCCTAAGCCATTACTTATTTTCTTTTTCCCCCGTGTGTATATAGAGATTTTGAGTAAAGTCTATTTTCTGCTCCTCCCACCGTGGAATTACCTATTCCTTCTATGAAAGCTGAGTATCCAATCCCTGGGCAGCCTTTGGCGGGTACAAGCACAGAGCAGAACTGGTACATATGAAGAGTTCAGATGGAGCTGTAGTGAACAACTCACACAAGTCCCAGCTCTTCTCCTCTCACCTCAGTCTGAACTTCTCTTCCTTCATTTTACAGAGGCTTTTTTAAAATAAGCCTGATAATAACACATCAAATCTAATAACTACCAAGTTACTGATGTAAACAACCAACTTTGCCCACCATCTAGTGTGATCCATCTGAATTCCTGCAAATATTGAAAGGCCCCATAGGAGTGTTGGAAAATTGCAAGGAACTTTGGTGAACAGAAGAAGTCAGAGTTGGGTAATTGATAGTTGCAATTGCTACTTATGCTTTCCCTTTGTGTCAAACCAGCATAAATTTCTTGTGAAAGGTCAGAAGGCAACCAAATAAAATCAATTCACAGGATCAGGGAACTTGATGAGGTAAAGAGGATTTGAAAAAATCCACTATTTTCAAGTGAGAAATTTTTTTTTAAGGTGTCTAAGAAAGATACCAACAACTTGATGGTTGCAGCACATAATTGTCTTTTAAGTAGGGAGGCACTAGTATTTCTTTTTTGTTTTGTAGCAAACATCATTTGGGGAAAAAAACCCTCAACATATAAACTATTCAACATTTCCTCATTAAATAAGTAAAATCTTATTTAAAAAATTATAATGTAGCTTCTAATCAGAACATAGTCTACAGTCTTAAATAAGAAATGCAGGTAACTTTTCCAGTTACTAACAAAGGATTTTCTCTCTATGTAATCAGATTCAGCCATTGGATTCTTACCTCCAAGGCCATACTCCTTGAGAGAATGGGGAGCAAAGGGAAGTGAGTTGATGCAGAAATTCTTTAGTTGGTATCGAGTCTTTTTTGAAGTTGTCTACTTCGAACCAAGCTCGCTTGGCCGTGGCAAATGGACCTTAGGACTTAAACGGTGGGGCCAGTTCTGTGCACGCTGTGCCTCACCTAAAAAATCCACTGCGCAGGCTGGAAGGGCACACCCACATGGAGAGAGCCCTTCCCAAGATCTTCGTTCGCGAAGTCTGGCCATACATTCCTCATAGTAAATACACTGTATTTAAGCCAGCACAACTCTCTTTGCTTAAACCAGAAAATTTATATACCAGAAACAAGTGCAGCTGGCAAAATTTACAGATTTTTTTTCCCAATGTCCTTATTTTATGGGAATATGTGCAGTTTTTCTGCTAGGCTAGCAGTTGCTACCAGCCATCAGATACTCAGTTTTGTATGGTAACATATCCATGTCTCTGTTCAGTAGAAACACATTGCCTCACTATAGAAGAAGATGGATTCATTATTTTTTCCATCAGATGTTTTCGTAAGTTGGAAGAACTGTAATATCAACCATGAGAGATTAAGTTCTCTGTGTTTTACAGAGAGCAACTGACTAGTTTGGAAAGATATCTACCCTCTTATGAAGAGTAAGAGACAGTAGATTATTTAGTACAGCTTTAAGCTTATTCTTACATACTTACCTAAGTACAGAGTCCCATTCTTATGCTTCTTTTTTGGTTTTTTTGCTTGTATTTAAATGCAAAAATTGCTGTTTATGGTAGAAAAAGCTATAAGCAGAAATGAGCTGAAAAGAGGATGCAAAGATATATTGCCATTATGCATTAACATTCAGCAGTCTCTTTCCCTCAGCTACACACATGCTCTTTGTAAGTTTCTCCAGGTATAGATTAATATGAAAGCAACTTGGTTAGCAGAAGACAGACAGCAGCACAGAGACTAAGCATAAGAAGCCCATTTACTTAATTTATATATATGAATAAAAGAAAAAAAGAAAAAGAAAAAAAAAAAGAAAGCAAAGTAAGACTTTGTAATTCTGCAAAGAATTAGAAGACTGTGGCTTGTTGACCTTGGCTGAATGAGAGGTGCCTACCAAAGCTGGTCGTTCACTCCCCTCCTCAGCTAGACAGGGTATAGAAAATATAACAAAAGGTTCATGAGCTGAGAGGGAGAGATCACTCATTATTTACTGCCACAAGCAAAACAGAGTTGACTTAGGTAAATTAGTTGAATTTATTACCAGTCAAAATCAGAGCAGCATAATGAGAGTCAAAAAAAAATCCTAAAAACACTTTCCCGTCACCCCTCCCTCCCTTCTGAGCTTAACTCCATTCCCAGTTCTCTACTTTCTGCCCCTGAGTGGTGCAGGGAGGCAGGGAATGGAGGTTACGTACAGTTCATCACATTGTTTCTGCTTGTCTTTCTTCCTCAGGGAGAGTCCTTCCCCTGATCCAGCCTGGGGTCCCTGCCACGAGAGACTGTCCTCTGTGTGAGGATGGGAGTCCTACTCATGGGCTACAGTTCTTCACAGACTTCTCTAGTGTGGGTCCCCCATGAGATCACAAGTCTTACTAGCAAACCTTCTCCAGCATGGGCTCCTCTCTCCACAGAGCCACAGGTCCTGCCAGGAGCCTACTGCAGAATGGGCTTCCCACAGGGTCATGGCCTTCTTATGGGCATCCACCCACTCCAGCATGGGCCTTGACCATGGGCTGTGTGTGGGTCTCTTCTCCATGGGCTGCAGGAGGACGGCCGGCCTCACTATGATCTTCACCACAAGCTGCAGGGGGTTCTCTGTTCTGGCTCCTGCAGCATCTTCTCCTTCAACTTCTGCACTGACTTTGTTGTCTGTGGGGCTGTTCCTCTCACATATTCTCACTCCTCTCTTCTCTGGCTGCAATTGCATCAGTACAAATAATTTATTTTTTTCCCCCATTAAACATGCTATCACAGAGTTACTGTCACTGTCTCTGATTAGCTTGGCCCTGGCTGGTGGCGGGTCTGTCTTGGACCCAGCCGGCATTGACATGGGGCAAGTTCTGGCAGCTTCTCAGAGAAGCTACCTGTGTAGCCCACCCCACTATGAAAAACTGGCCATGCAAACCAAGTACAAAGACACATGGAATTATATTTAAAAGTCACTAGTCAAGGTGACAAACAGCATGACCCTTGGGTCATCTGATAAATAAATTGAAAATTATATAATGGAAAAGCGAAAAGGATGAGTGGAATGAAAATAGTTCTGAATTACTTGGAATATAAATCAATCAAATGATCAACTTGACATAGCCTGATGCATCAACATTTTATTTTGAGAAAGATTTAAGTTCCCCAAATTAGGTGCCTAAATAAGTCTGCCCAAAGGAAAAAATAAGTATATTTCATTTCCTATGACAGAGAAATACTCATCCTCCTTCAGTTTTAAAGACAAGCACAAAACTAGACCTTCACCCAGAGTGAGTGGAAGGCAGTGCTAGTGGACAGCATGACGGTAATTCCAGCAGATTGGAGTACATCTGCTGCAATGTCCTTGTACCTGAGTCAAAGACCACTGTCAACGACAACACTAATATTAAAACCAATGGACATTCAGGCAGGGATGCCGGGGCGGGGGGTGGGGGGGGAGGTGTGGAAAAGAGGGAGAGAAAAAAACCACCTCTTGATATTTTAAAAACTGCATTAATGACAGTTTATTTTTCTATTTTTAGGGAACTTCATCAGAGAACTTTGGGAAACATTAAGGGATTCAATTAACATCGTAAATATTTCAGTCACTTTGTGCTTGCACAGGTCTTTCAGGGTGTGGGCAGTCTGTTCTGGGAAATGATTCCAAAGGTCCTCAATAGATGTCCATTCTGCATTTAAAATATTCCTGTTTTGTTGCATTGTCATGGGCAAGTTATGTTTAAAATAAGGTATATAAGGATGAAAAAATAAATTGAAAATACGGAACAGAGAAAAGTAGTTTTGCATAATTCATTTAAAAATTATTTTGAAATAAACCTCTTCAAATCCATCAGGGTTTGTATTTTAAAAATAAAAAATTAATGTTATTACCTTTTAGGTGCTTTTAGGTAGCCTGACATTTATACAGTTTGGAAAATATCATTGCATTATAGATTTCCCACAAGTTTTTATTTTACCAGCTTCTGAATTCCCACCTGTGTATGGTACACTAAATTTATAGGAAAGCATAGTAATTAATAAATTTCTTTTGTAAATCTGTAAGCTTGCATTGCCCTTGAGATGTGAAAGTTTAAAATAATAGAACAAAATCCTACAAAATGAAGATCAGAAGGCTGTATTTTTGTTCAATCATTAAGAAGTATCACACTGACTGAACTGGGGCAATCCTTAAACATAGGCAACAGTGGTATACTCTGTCCTTACATTTCATCCACTCTGAAAGAAATTATATAATCATGGAATTATTTCCTAGAGCTTTGGAATTACTTATTTGGAAAATTAAATAATTGCAAGATGAGACTGCACTTAATACTCTCTTCAGAAAAAGAATGACTCATCATCCATTTATTTGCTCCATGGGTGAACTGAGTTTTGCAATAGTTGAGACTAATACAGCTCAGCTCTTGAAATAAAGCAAATCCATTTGTTCTGGCACAAATGGCAAATAAACTGCATCATTAGGAGCAGACTTAACAACATTTGCCGAACTTTTAACATTTTCATTTTTATTACTTTATTTACTCTTATTGGACCTGGAAACCTTTTTTCCCCCCTCAAACTTGCTAAGTGTTTTCTTGTTTTTTAAATTTCCTCTCTTTTGACTTTTCTGACCTTCTCCATCTATTATGCACATCTCTGAGAGACCTGTTAGAAATATAACAAAATGCTGTCAACTTCTCCAAAAAGAAATTGCTGGAATCATTAAATTCCTTTGCTAACATTAGGAAGAAAGTAGAAAGAGTAAGTTTTGAAAGTCTGGAAACTACCCATGATATGAAGGTTTTAAAATTTGGGTTCATACTGGATTTTTTAAATCTTATGGATGCGAATGCTCACTGTGGACTATGGATATTTTAGGAGTCAAAGTACTCTTATCTAAATCAGAAACTGGCAATTTGAAAGGACTTGTTCTCTGAGAAAAACAGACTCACAAAGCTGGTTTAGCTCTTTATTCTTGTGAACTGGAAGTCTCTTCATCTCATACATTAAAAAATTGCATTCAGATATGCTCCGTTTTGATCAAATAGATTGTGAAATAATTTATAACATTTGCCCATGGTTTGCAGCTAATAAAATACTAACATGATTTTCATATTATTTTCTGTCTTCTAAACACCTTCTTTTGTATGCTGCTAAGAGCCTTAAAATCATTCAGCGATTTTTCCAGAAAATGTTTGTGCTATGATCCAGTAAAACTGAAAAACATATGAAGTATTGATTCTATGACTTCTTTAAAAATGGACAAAACTTTACAAGTGGGATCACTTCACAGCCATCTGCTGAACTAGAATATACATTGTCAAAAGGAGGTATTTCCATGGTTGTTTTGGGGTTTTGTTTTGTTTGTTTTGTCTTGTTTTATACTGGTAGTAATACCTGCACTTATTCCTAAATTAGACACATAATGGATTATTAAGTTTTAAATTCCTACTGAAATGTTCTGCCTCAAATAGTTATGTATAAAGAAAGTGGAGATATTTGGGTTCTTTTAGTGCTCCAAAAGTTCCTTCTTCAAAGGTCCTGGAGGGTAATGACTTCTAATCCTGTATTTAGCATGTTGCATTTTTCTTAAGCTCTGTCGAGTTGTTAGTATTACACACTTTAAATGGGGTTTTAATATACAATTATATAACATTTTACTTGAGAATACGTAAATTGATAAAGATGTTGTATAGTGTCAAAACTTTTTCCACATTTCATTTTGAACAAAATTGCCATAATGCTTGACTATTGTTTGGAGAGTTAGTTGAACTCTTTCTGACCTTTTAATATGGTTAAGTATCTTAAAATATGTGTAATGGAGAATTTTCTTCTTTGTTGAAATTTGGTGATGATTTGTATGTCCTGTAGTTTTATATATTTAATGGTAAGATTGCCAGATGAGTACTATCCATGAGTGATTTATCCAGGATTTTCTTTGTGTACTTCTACGCTTCTGGTAAGTAAGTGGGAACTGGCTAAAATCCATATAGCTATATCTATTGTAAATGCATAAATAAGCATATGATGAATCATATGCTGAATTTGCTTCATTTCAGTTGTTGCAACATTGTAATAGACCAATGGATTAATAAAGTTGTTTTTTTTTAATCTCGTTATCTGGCTATGGGCTTTGTGTGCCTGATCAATAAACTAATTCAGATCGGACAGTTGACTCCATTGTATCCTTCTGAAGGAAGCAAAGTTAACTAAATCAGGCTGCTAATTAATCAATTGCAGATAAGTATTCTCTGAACAAAACTTACACTAAAAACCAACTGGATAAATATCTATGAATGTACTTAAAAACAAAACAAAACAAACAAAAAAACGAAGCAAAAAAACCTAAACCCCAAACAAAGCAATCAAAAAGTCCCTACCAAATCCCCAGAGCAAAGCAAACCAGATCCACAGAAAAAAAGAACTGCTGTATTACCAGCTTCCTTGTACACATACTTACAAGCTTCCCTTTCTTTGAATTCTACTTCTGATGAAAGTTCGCTTTCTAAATGAAATGGTAAAACTAGCTTGCTACATTCAATATAAATTTCCTATGTGTAATATAATCTCCTTAGTTCTATCTTATATCCTTTGCATCCTCTAAACAATTTTATTCCCATTTGGGTATAATATTTTCTTTATGCTTTTGTACCTTTACTTACATCTTAGATAAGCTATATGTATGCATCTTTCATCTTTTTTTCTCAAATAAATTCAGTTGTTTTATTTTGAGCATGGTATGTTTTTTCACCTCTCTATGCCTGAAGTAGAATACATTTTGTCATGTAGATCACGTGCACTTTTCGAAAGACTTATTTTTCTGTTTCATCATCTGTTTTATAATGACAAACTCCTCAGGACTCTTTATTGTTGTACACTACTGAAATCTGTTGGAATTCATTTGTACTAATGTTGTCATGTACAAGATAGATGTTTACATCTAATCTAGTTACTGACTTTAAATTCAGTGGAGAGAAATCAGATTTTCCATAGGACGACTCATCTCAACCAAAGATAGGTACTTGCAGGTCAGACAAATAAACAGCTGGAAGAGCCTGTTTCAAACTCTGGACTGTAAAGGGTGTCTGCAGTGACTGGAGTAGACTTAGATGTGATTTTTACATGCCTAAAGATAGGTGAGACTACCAACTTCTCTAATTTGCTGTGGTGAATAATTGGTGTTTAACTATGAACTGAAGAATTAGCTCAAGAAAGAGTACTAGGAACTTGGAAACTGGAACTCAATTATTCTAAACCACATGTCACCCTCTTTGTACCTCAGTTTGTCCATTAGTTCTTCTTGTTGTTATCCTTCAAGGGAGAAATTTGTATTAAAGGAAGACTTGCATACAGGGAAATGATGGTGGAAATAATAAGTAGAAAATGAAAAAGTAAAAGAGGGGTACTAAAGGAATTATTTTGCATCATGTGAGAAGGAAAATTAGAAAGACATGTAAATGGAGGTTTTATAAAAGAGGAACAGCTCTAAATCTTGGAGATGAGGTTGAAAGGGAAATTCAGACTTACTGACTGCAGTAATGTTGGAGAAAACAGGTGAAGTGGAGACTGTGCTATGATCACAGAGATTTTTGTGAAAGTGTTTGAGCTACCTGCAATGGACAAGCTGTAGTATAAAGGTCAGAAGGAACAGCAGAGGTAGAACTTCAAACACAGGCAAGCAAAGTATAAGATCTGGTGTTTACCTTTATGTAGAGAGGAAAAAAATATATCACACCTTCTCTGTAGTTTTGTTAGCATCACAGGGAAAAAAGAAGAGAACAGATATTCTAGACTGCATTTTATACCTAGTTGTTCATTTCTATTTAAGCATTCTTTTTCTGTGTTCATTTGTTATTTGTTACTTTATTATTTTTTTTTAACATTATCCCAAATTAGTAAAAAAAGGAGATCTCTCAGGGAAGACATGCTATGTTTCATGGCAATTAGAGAGTCACATTTTCAGTTACTTATTCGTTACAAGACCTCAAGAATGATAACATAAAACAGAGCTGTAACATACATAATTTTATTTGATGTGTGTTTTGATGAACTAAGAACTTGAAATGTGGTTGTCATAAATCACGTTATAGCATAAGCCAGCATTTGCTGTACACCAGGAACTCACACTGAACTCTTCTGGAGTCCTAGGCTCACTGAGTATATGAAACTATTTAATGTCTAAACAAAATAAGTAACTACTGACCTATTTTTTAACTGAAGCTGATTTATAAGACTTATATAGATTAAAGGCTAATCTGTACTAATTGTCTCTATTTAAGAACTTCAGTGTTTATTCAGTTCTGAGTGGAGAGACCAAAACTCTGCTGAAATCAGGGACTTACCACAGAGATCAACCGTTTGAGTGTTGGACCATATGGCTGAGTCTTTTGTTGTGCCTGGGGTAGTCTGAAGGTGATCTACAGTGAGTTGTGTACTTGCTGATGCACAGTTCCCATCTGGACTACATGGCAAGCTGTTGGCAGTTGGGGGGCTGCAGAGATGGCCTCTGGAAGAAAAGAGCATAACCAGTTCCAGCAGGACACACCCTTGGCCAAAGCCCAGTACATCATCCCAGTGTTGTTACATGGAAACAAACTTCATGTTGACAGCCTGTGCATGTTCAGGTGCCCAGTAATCAAACCATGATGCCACAAGGTCCAAGGTCTTGTATTCACAGGCCAGCAGGCAGACAGCAGATGGAGCCTGGGTACAGAGAGTATCCCAAGAAGGAATTAAATAAACTGAGGCAAAGGAGGTGGGCCATTCCCTCTTTCTTGCACATATATTGCTGATTCTTTATTCCTTTTATTGTCAATTATAATTCTACTTTCAGGGAAGGAGATGGTTACTTAGATCATAGGAGAAAGTCTCTATTTTTTTTAATGCTCATCTGCAGTTAGTGCAGGGAATAGGTAACCTTTACCCAAGTAAAACAGTAAAGGAATTTGAAAGCAAATTGAATTTCTGAAACTGAAAACTCTTGACTAATCTTATTTTTGGTGCATGAAATCCTAAGTGTACTCACACACACATAGATAACTACTAATTTAAACTGTTGTACCAACTTCATCATGGTGTGTCAGAAGGGTAACTGTTATGCTTACACTGACCATCCATTCTACTGCATATTCTCAAAAGATTTAATAATTTCTGAATAAGCATTTGCAAAGTTTGGAGGTCTTCCTCTGATTTTTTTGCCTTCACTGCCTTTTGACTTCAGTGCTACATGAAAATACATGTGTATTTAGATGGCACCAGAAAAATATATAATGATCGTTACCTGTTCTATCCTCAAATAAGTTATAATCTATAATGCTGTGATCCACTTCAATAAAATATAGCACAGATAAATTTTAATTTGGCTTGACACTTCAAACTAAAGAGTTGTAAAATGTGTCTTTGGTTTTTAGCAGCTATGAAAAAAATTGATCTCCAACTAGTAAAGGAGTCATGCTTGATGTCATTAGAGGTCTATATTTCCTGTCTGACAGATTTTAATGCCTCTTTTTTTTTTTTTTTTTTTAATTAATGAGGTATAAGGTAAAATTAAAAAAAAAAGTATCTCAATGGCTTTGCAATCTAAGTATTACTGAAAGTCAATTTAATATTATAACTTTTGAAAAATGAACTTACAGGAAACATGTTTATGTCTATTTTGTTACTTGTGGTACCTGATGTGCAAGCAAACCTGTTGTCTATTCCTTTGATCATGAAAAAATAAGTTTAATGAATGTAGCTCTTCCCACTGTTTAATAAACTTACAGGTGTTTAAATCAAAGCTTCCCACAATCTAAGTAGGTTAAGTACAATTAAACAAACTAAAGTAACACTACTCCTCTAGCACCCTGGATGGAAACCCCCTAAAATTGATTTTCCATATACATGACCATATGGTGTGTTTTGAAGGCTACCAGACCAGGATTACTTCTGAGTGGGGATGGCTTAGAATCATCTTGAAGGTGCTTTAAGAGAGCACACCTTATCACCAGTCTTCTCTCTTCCTGAAGCGAGGGGCACCAGCCTGAATCATTCTGATAAACAGAGGTGCAGAAGTACAATCTGATGACACAGGTGATTTCTTGAGCAGGACAGTCCTGAGCTGTGTTGCAAACAGTGTCATTTCTTGCTACGTTGTTAAATGGGAAAAAAGAACTATTCATGCGGTAAATTGAATCAGGGTAAATTATTAATAAACAATCTTAGTTCTATGCTACTTTTTGTTTTGCTTGCTTTTTTTTTTTAAAAAAAGGAGGACTTACGTCTTCCCTTTACGCCCATACAAAATTTGTAGTGAAAGCTGACTGACAATTAAACCTTTCAATTCTGCTATCAGTCTTCTCTGCTTCTGCAGTGTTTCAAAACTTTGCTGAAATCAACTGTTTTCCCGTTCCTACTCTTTCTCAGCAAGAAAGCTGATCCTCAGGTATTTTATCCGTCACTTCTGGAAATCATCATCATCATGGCTAGGCTTTGTGAATGAAGATTTGGGAAGGGCTCTACCCACGCTTACTGCAAGTGCGCTGATGGCTAAAAAGGCCAATGAGGGATAGGCAAGTCCAGTTGCAAATGGCACAGCAGAAAATCTCCATAGGCGGTATTGGCGAGGCACAGTTCTTTCTGTGTTGTCTTTTTTCTTCCTACATGAGATCTCGAAGGAAGCAGCAGTATTATGAATGGTGTGTCTCCATGCCTCCTGATTGGAGGCCAGAGTGGACCACTGATGGTGGTCAATATGGCCAAGGC
>JAWWEU010000111.1:90523123-90536865 GCA_035583155.1 Acropternis orthonyx
CCCCCCCCCCCCCCCTCCCCCCCCCCCGAATAAACTCCGCTCTTTTGAGCCCAACAACTGCCTGGGGTTTGTGTGGTCATTGGGGCCATTCTGGTCAACGACGCCCGCAGCAGACTTCTATTTTAACATAATTTTTTTCACTTTTTAAAGATGGGGTTGCTGACTATTTGAGAGCCATCTTAGACCATACTTCCCTATATGTCACTTAAACAAGAGCACTGAACTATGGATTCCTACAGAACATCTTACATCAGATACGGAGATTAATAAGCTGATAAAATTGATATGGTGGATTGTGTTATGCATTGTATCTTCTCAGTAGGATATTTTAGGAGAGGGAGAACAGTCATTTGGGAAAAAAACCCAACTGCGAAGTCTTACAGCTTTATGGTTTGATTTCTCCTGCCCCTTTTTCACATCCTCATTCAATGTAATAAAAATCTTGTCCATGACATTTCAGACAGATGATTTTTCATATGATAACAGTAAGAGTGTTTTCCTTCTGTTTGACTTTATTTTGACATGGGCTACAAGCCTTAGTGGTTTCCTCCATACAAGTATTAGTTGCATAAATTATAATGGTTGCTTCATAATCTGTAGCCATGGTGATGTTCATGTATGCCTCTTAGCATATTTTTTGAGAAATGCCAATCTTGGAAACTTGAACCAAAATTTTCTTTTGTACCAAGGGCTTTGCCCAAAGTGCTCGACTTTCATGGTTTACCTTAATATAGCAGGTGGAAATTTATTTTGCCAGCCCTCTTGAGATAACCACTCTTCTCTTCAGTAACACTGGCAGTTCCTGTTCCATTATTTATGGATTTTACATGGCTCTCTTTCCCCTCAGATTTTGAGGAATTGTAACTGCCAGATCTTTCCAGACTGATATATGGTCACTTCTGGCTCAAATGAGAACACCATCTAGTTTGATACTTGTCTCTCCGATTGAATTCTGTTTACATATAGTAACACTTTGTTTTCATTACACCCATAATACAGAAGCTGTTGGCTCTTAAACTGTTGCAGATGTTTCAGTACTCTCTAAGATGTTGAAAGGCCATTTTGGTCATTATTCCAGAATATGTAGAAAATGGAAATTTTTGTTTTATTAAATAATTTCTTGTCTCATTACTGCATATTTAGAATCGCTTGTTGTGTACTTTGGACTGGAGTAGTCATTACTGGTTGCTTCAGACATCTGGATGGGATGGGATTTTGTTACACTGTTCACTATCCCAAGGTACCTTTGTACCTTTCCATTTGTGGGGCACACAGCTTAGTTACTGTTTCTTTCTTGCAGTGATCTCTGTTCAATTTACTGTGTTAAATTTTCTCCAGAACATCATACATTTGTTTCTTCAGTCTTAATCCAGCTCTCTGACTCTTTCCAGAAATGTTCCAAATCATTGGGGTTTTGTGTAGTTTATCTAAATTTTATTATGTTCAGCCTCATAAAAATGAATCTTCCCATGACATACCAATGTCCCCTATGTATTGCAGCTTGGACTGTTGTTTTCTGCAGCATGGGAGCTCCATGATCTTCTGCTTAACTTCCAAACTCCTTCAATAAGAGATTTGGCTTCTTTTATAGAACACCTTCTTGTAGCTAGAATCCCAAGTTAGAATTTGTGTACCAAATTCAAGCTGTTTCATTGAAACTTACTATGAAATCTTCAGCAGGTTTGGTTTTGTTTGGTTTTCCTCTTTTTCTCCTGAGCATCTTTCCCTAAATTTGAATTTCAGTTTCTCTCTTACCCTGCAATGGTTAATCCTTGTACTTTTGAAAAAAGTGTTCTTCATTCTTAGGTAATGTTCACATGGCTCTACACTGTCCATCTTCTTTAAAACACAGTAGAATAATATAACTGGAATTTAGTTTTCTGCATTATTTTTGGTAGCTTCATGTTTTCTTTCCTTTGCTTAGGTTAAATGAAAACTATTGAAAATGTCAGGAGATGCTCAACATGGGTTTTTGGGGGCTATTACTTTTATGACAAGAAACCTACTTCAAAATTGTTTGATACTCTTCTTGCACTATAGAAAGTGCTGAGTTCTATCAGAGTCTGGGAGTGGTGGAATTAAGTATGAAAGTATTTAAGAAGATAATAAATGTCAAATAAAAATAATGAGTTCAGATGTTGCTTAGCTCAGAACAGAAGGCACAGATAAGAAAATCTGAAGCTTTCTGGTAAAATTAATGGGGAAAAATTAACCTTTTCTTAAATACGCCACTAAAATTCCTGAGGAGGAAAGTCAGTGAAAACCTGGTTGAGTGTCTATTGTGTCAAATTTGTCACATGTCACTCCAGTGCAGTAAGGAAGATGTTTACCATTGGACATTTTAGCTGCATGTAGGGGGTTTGTGCATGAAGAAAAACTGTGCCAAAAACTGAGACTAGACTCTAGGGTTAAATGACTGATACATGCTAAATTGCTGTCCCAAGTAACTGTTCTTGTAGCCCAGCAGCATTGTGGGGGGATTCTGTTCAGGCTGCCCATACACTAGGAATAAATTTTACAGTACTAGATTTTTAAAGAAAAAAGGCGATGTAGAGCAAGATGTTACTTTTCAGTCGCACCATTAAGAGTGATTTCCTGCTATGCTAAAGCTAGTTTTCTGTTTGAATTTGAATATTGGATCTGTTTTTAATTTATCACATTTCAGTATTTAATAGAAGGGTTTGTTTTGTTTAAAATCAGAATAACTATAGGTAAATCGAATCTGTGCTTTTTAAGTTGCATATTATACTTTGCTAGTCCACAATACAGTTTGTCAGGGAAAATAAACTGAACCACACTTGAAAGTTACATGGTTTGCTTTGAGAGTATTTTGTTACTTTCCTGAGCTCAAATAAATGTTCCTTGGAGGAACACTCCACTGAGTATTGGGATTTGGGTAGAAAATATAAGGTGTGAATGAGAGGAAATAAACAAGGTATTTTGGGCAAGTTTGTTTTTGCTGCTGAATTGAAAATGACATATTTTTTCATTGGTCTCCAAATATACATTATTGACTCCTGATTCTATTGCACAGGTGACTTCTGGGGTCTTTGCCAACAAGTAGAGACAGAGGACAATATCTAAGTCTTTCCCAAAGCTTAAGAAAAATATATTAATAATGTTATCCTATCCCTATGTTGAAAAATTAAATAATTCTTCTATTATGATTTATCACTTACGTGTTTTTGCTAAGTAAGACAAAACTGTTTAGTAAAAGCAAGTTCTCTTAACTCCAAAACTGCTGAGTATCTACGTTATAGTGCTTCTGCCTTCAGCTACAGTTTGTACATCTTGCTGCCAGTGATGTTAAAATGATTTCAGATTTTGAAAGACTAAAGTATTTTTGAGCTGATCACTTGCCAAAACATGAAGTTTTGGATACTTTTTTAACACTGACTTTGTTTATTAATTCATTATTGGAGGATGTAACTTCAACCATTACAATTTCAGTGTTAACCCTGTGTTTGTTCTGGAAGCTTTCAGTCCAGACAGTTTGTTGTCCTTTTCTTTCAACTGAAGAAATGAGTGAATTAAGGTAAAACTGTCTCATAACCATGAGACATCTCTGATGCCTGTAGTATTCCATAGAGTGCTTTTTCATCTAGCTGAAAAAAGACCCTCAGGAATTTAGTCCCTCATTTGAATGCTGAGTAGTGTAAAGGCTATTATAAGCTTGTGACCTCAGCATTCTAAAACTTCCCCATCTCTCATGATTGAAATGTTTATAGCCTGAGGTGGATGGACCGGGAAAGGATGTTTGGTCCAGAGGCAAGTCTCAGTACTGCCGACATAATGATCTTACTGTGGGTAAGAGTTATTCTGAAAGAAAAATAGTACCATTTTACAGTAACAGTTTATTGGAGACCTTTAAAAAATAGTTTTCAAGTGCCAGCTAATCTCAGTTACCGTAACATTATTGCTATCACTTTAAGAAAAGTGCCTGACAACTACCCAGGGGAAAAAAGTCAAGTCTTCAATGCCCATTTGGGTTCATTCCTAAAGGCATATCTTTCAGCTGTTTTGTACAACTTTGCAAGTAAGTCAGTAATTAGAAAACATGGGTATTGATGTTCAGAGTTTAAAGTTAACTTTTAAGATTGTTCTTCTGTGCTTGAATTGAGTCATAGCATATTAAAGTCTATTATCTCTGTGTGAAACTTTAGAAGTAAACTTAGGCTGTTAGTGAATTGCACGGACATCAAACTGAGTGATAATGCAATATGTGCCTTTTTGAGAAAATCTGGGAAGACACGTTTGCGGAATAATTACTGCTAGTGAACAAAAGTGTTCTTTAGAGGCTGGAATACATAATCTCTCTGGTTATTGGTACTGCTTCATTTGAAGTGGTTGAATAACCACACCCACTAACCATCTTTTCTGGGTGCCATCTGTCTAACGGTTCCTCACTGAATGGTCCTGTTGGTTACAAAAGTCCTGTAGTGCTTTCTTCCCATGAACTGGGTGTACTGTTACTTAAACTGTGCAGTGGACAGAGGGGGGGAAAAGTCCTACTATGTAAGTACATGTGGATATTAAGTCATTCAGTCTTTTCCACCTTTTAGTGAGGATCTTGCACCTGAAAGTTCTTAATTAATCTTCACTTTCTTTTTATTGTTCTTTTTTGTAATGCTTGTGTTTTCCCTGTATCATGAGATGCTATTGTCTAACTTGGATTATAAGCTCTAGGAGGCAGGTGTGAGGTGCTATGTGAATGTAGTGTGGTAGGACATATAAATGTTTTAATCACATGTTGGCCAGGAAACTGATCCCTGCAAAACTCAGTTGCCTGTAAATGCCATCAGCAGGCTTTGAATTCTGTCCAGGAGATGCTTCCTATCCAAATGCCACTGTTCATATTACCTGCTCATTCAAAGTTTCAGTTCAGTTGAGCTCTTCCCTGTGGACATACCTGTGAATGTGCTTTCCATATTTGGCCACACTAGTAATGAGTAGAGGGGAAAGATCTCCATAACCTGTTGGCAATTGTCCTCATGCAGCCCAGGAGGCTGCTGGCCTTCTTTGCTGCAAGGGCACATTGCTTGCTCATGGTCAACTTCGTGTCTGCTAGAACTAGTACGTTTTGTTTTGCAAAGCTGCTTTCCAGCTGTTTGGCCTCCAGCTTGTACTGCTGCAGGGGGTTATTCCAGGTGCAGGACTTGGCACTTTCCCGTGTTGAACTGTGAGGTTCACGTTGATGCGTGTCTTTGGTATGCTGAAGTCCTCTGAAAGGCAGCACAACCCTCTGATCAATCAGCTGCTCCTCCCACTTATGTATCATTTAGAAACTTGCTGAGGGAGCGCTCTGTCTTGTCATCCAGGTGATGTTAAGTGGTATTGGACCGATATTTGAGTCTAAATTAAAGTGCCTTCATCTTGAATGTTACCCCTATATGGATTCCAAATATGAGTATATTAAGGAAAAAGAATATGGAGAACACACATGATAATAATGTGAAGGTAAGTGAGTGGACTCTTTGTCCTTGTTCATGATCTCTGTGTGGTTAATGGGATTAAGGTTAGTCTGACAAGTAAAACAGTGGGAGTCTGTGTGCACTTAATTTTACACAACCTGTTCCTCCTGAATTGTTAATAATACATCTTTGTCTAACAGTTAAAATTCTACTTTCACAGTAAACATCTCCTGTAGACTTTTTTTTCATATAGTCTCCTTTTGATACAAGTTTTTTTTTTTTCTGGATCTTTTTAAAGTAGTAATGCATTGGGTTTGTGTGGCAAGGTTTTAGTAGCAGGGAAGTGCTGCAGGGGTGACTTCTCTGACAACCTGCCAGAAGCTTTCCCCATATCCAGCACAGCCAAAGCCAGCTGGCTCCAGGATGGACCTGCTGCTGGGCAAGGCAAAGCCCATCAGCAACCATAGTCGTGCCTCTGGGATAATGTATTTTGGAAGGAGGGGAGGAAAACTGCACAGCAAGAGAGAGGAGTGAACATATGAGAGGAACAACTCTGCAGACCTCAAGGTCAGTATAAAAGGAGAAGATGGAGGTGTTCCAGGCACCAGAGCAGAGATTCCCTGCAGCCGATAGTAAAGCTTATGGTGAGACAGGCTGTGCCCCTGCAGCCCATGGAGGAGCACAGATCCACCTGCAGCCTGTGGGACCCCACGCTGCAGAAGGTGGATGCCCAAAGGGAGTCTCTGATCCTGTGCCAGACCAGGCTCCTGGCAGGACGTGTGGCCCCATGGAGAGGGGAGCACATTTGCTCTCAGGACTCATGACTCCATGGGGATCCACACTGCAGCAGTCTGTTCCAGGACTGCACCTTGTGGGAGGGACGCACCCTGGCACAGTTTGTAAGAACTGTAGCCTGTGGGATTGACCCATGTTAAAGAAATTCATGGAGGACTGTCTCCCATGGGAGGGACTGCATGCTCTAACGTGGGAAGAGCGTTGAGTTCTTCCCTTGAGGAGGAAGGAGCAGCAGAGACAACGTGTGATGAACTGACCCCAGTCCCCTACGCCTCTGATGGAGGGAGATGAGAGAGAATCAGGAATAAAGAGTTAAGAAAACTTCCCTGTCTGACTCTCCAGGACCCCCGCTGGCAGTCACACTCGTACCACCTGAGCTGGGACCGGGGCCCTTTTGCTGCGACACCCCACACTCACACAGACCAGGCTTCCTTGTCGGCTTGACCCCATCACAGAGTCTCAGAAGTCTTGATCCTTAAAATAATTTAATCATGATGTGGTAAGAAAATAACAGCTCAAGCTGGTGCCTCTGAAGAGGGACCCTGAAAAAAGGAAACTCTGGACTTTTATACCCTCCCTGTATAAGTGCAGGAAAGTCTGGGATCCTTGTCTCCTGCCCTGTCTCTGAGTGTTGAGGCCCCTGGCTGGGCTACAGATGCGAAGGTTCGGCAGGTCATGGCTCTTGCCTTGGGCTGTGCCAGAGCTCACCTTGCAGCTGGAACTGCAGCTGCTCACCGAGCCACTGGCACAGAATGTATTCCTCAACAAAAATTAAGACTGGGTGGAAGGGAAGGGTAGGGGAAAGATGTTTTTAAGATTTGGTTTTATTTCTGATTGTCCTGCTCTGATTTGATTGGTAATAAATTTCGTTCATTTCCTGAAGCTAAGGTTTTTGCCCATGACAGTAACTTCTGAGGGATCCCTATCTTCCCTTATCCCACCCCATGAGCCTTTTGTTACAATTTCTGTCCCACGTCCAGCTGAGGAGGAGAGTGATAGAGCAGCTTTGTTGCCCAGCCATGGTCATCCCACCACAGCTCATCCATTTCAGCCCAGCAGTCTGGATTCACCTAGCAGCCTCCTTTGAAATGTATTATTTTGTTAGCACTTTATTTCCTGCATTGTAATTTCTTCTAATTTTAGATCTCTTTGTCTGCTGTGTCACCTTTTCCTTTTTGTGGTTCTTTTTCATACAGTATCTGGTCTTACCTTGAAATGCAGCCTCCAAGTGACTTGCTTTTTGTTTAAGTAATTTAAGTTTTCATAAGTGTGTTTATATCACCTAAAGGCTGTCGGGTTACCATGGTTGGTGTAGGGTGTACTGCTTTGTCTTCACTTGGGAGCAAGGCTACAGTGTTACAGATTCACTGGTGGTGGAACAAAGAATAAGCAGTCAGTAGAACTTAAGCAGAACATTAACTGTTTTGAATCATAGGGTATAGAAGACTTACAGACAATATACTTGTTCAGAGAATAGGCAGATTAAAATAGGATACTTTCTAATAAAAGTCTGTTATTGCAATACTGTGAAGTTGTTTTTTTGTCTCTCACACGAGTGTGGGTAACTGAGTTTGGTACTTTGTAAGCAGCACAAAAGAAAAGTGAGTGAAATGAAATGACAGATACTGTAATGCCATTCTGGGCCAATATCTTGGGAATTAAATTCCAAGAGACCTGTGCACTGCTGTGTGCACTGTAAAGAGGGTGTTCATTTGTGGGGTCAGCATGGACTACTGCAAGTCTACAGAGCAAATAAAGCATTAGTGCCTCTAACACATGCCATTGAGGGCTCTCTTACTAATATATGTGGATGAATGCAGAAAGGGAATGGCGTAAGCTTTACCAAGAACCAAAACACTGAGTGACTGCAGCTGTTTTTTCCTGCTCAGATAATGACCCTTGTAGCAGAAGTGAGGAATGCCCCAGTTTGCTGACTACACCTTGTGGCTGCCTGCTTGGTGGGAGTTTGTGGGATCTCTGCTCTCCTCCAACACCTAATTTTTTGCTTAGAATGAGATTAGTGTTACTGAATTCTATTCATTTGACACTGGAGCTCTGTCTCTAGGTTTGGCAATGCTAAATGTTAACCTAGTGCAGCAGCTTGAGAAATAGTTTCATATTAAAACTAGTGCAGGATTGGGTTGCATTAATCTCTAGTGGTGATCATATTTGCCAGCTGGGTGCCTGTTCCTGTTTGGCATAGGACTCTTCATATTCGGGATCTTGTGATTTTTTTTTCCCTGACAGTATCTTGACTTTTCTATGCTGGAGTTCTTCCTTGCAGGAAGGAGGCCAGCATTTTATCTCTGAGAATTTTATGTTGAAAATGTATTATGTCTTTTAAGGCATGATGGGCTGCAGGAAGTGTTTAAACTGCCACTTGCCAAGTCATGTTTTGGTAATCATTATTACATTTAGGTCAGATGATAAAATTGCTACTGGAAGTTCTTACAACCAGCAAAGAAAATCAAATGCAATTATCTCAATGACACTAATAAATATGTACTCCTTAACCTGAGCTTTTAAAGGGTACCAGCTATAAGCCCATATTCATAATAATCTAAAAGATAATTGCATTTTGAATAAGTAAAATGTCAGTTTTATGTTTTACAAACTGTAGTAGTAAAGCTCTCTTTGATCTTCAGCCTGAAAAATCCCCTTTAGATCATCTCTAAATCCACCAAAACGGTCGAAAATTATAATTCTGAGATTACATGATAAGGAATTCAGAGAAAAAGTAGGAGTTGAAAGTATGGCTCTTTAAACTTTTTTATTCATACTGTAGTCTTCTTTTAAATTTGTTGGTACTCAAAGCTTGATAGGCTGCTTGAAAGGTCTTGATATCTTCTGTGCATGCAATTTCTTCTTAAATCTGTGTATATTATTGACAGAACTCTTATTCAGTTAAACAAAATTAATGCCTACCTCTTACATGTTTTGTCTAATTTTTAATGCATTGTTCTAAGTTCAGTTCTGTTGAGCTGCTCTTTGGGTTACTGGTCCTTAGGTTTTACCAACTGAAAAAATTAGCCATACAGGTTTGATAGAAGGAACATATTTTACTGATACCTTCCCAGACATCCCACTGAAACCATGACACACCATAAGCCTTTTAGAGTACTGGTGCAAGAGGGTTTTTTATATTCAGTAGAAATGAACACTGGTCATTTAAAAGGTACTTGGTTTTAAAAGCTGAACAGTTATCAGAGGTCTTTAGAAATTTGAAACTGTTTGTTACAAAAGCAGACATGCTATGATGTGTAATAAGTCTGAGTTAGCAATTATTTGGTATCTTCCTAATGTTTACAGATATTTTATTATTTTCTAGTACTAATTTAAAATTTTAATTTATTATTTCATTTTCTTCTGTTGAATGTTGGTAGTATTTTAGCCCTTTCAGTCTTTTGATATCTCATCTTGAATTTTCAAAAATACTTACTAGCGGTATTAGCATTTTCTCTGCCAGTTTTCAAAGTCTGTTACAGTGACATTTTCTGACCCTGTTTCTCCACCAAAGACTTCTGCTACTGTTTTCTTGCCTTCCTCTTCTCATCTTTCTCTTGCTTTGTTGCCAGCTGTCACAAAGCAGTTGCAATCTCTTTGGCCCCACTTGCAGAGGCCTTCCTGACAGCAGAATAAGCAATACAAAGATGTTCATCCGAACTAGAATCCCAGCTGATATGCAGTTCCTAAACCATGCTGCGGTGAGAGATCTGCCTTACATGGAGCAAATATAATTTTAGTCAGGGTTGTTTTCTTGAGCTTTGTGCCATGTCTTACCTGTATGAGCTAAGTATAAATTCTATGATGTTCAGCCAATCTGAAAATATCTGATTGATCTAAGTAGTCTTAGCGCAAAACTATTCCAAGATCATTCACTTTTGAAGATTTTCTTACTGTGTTAATTATTTTTTTTTAACAAAGGCTGAAATAAAAAAAGAACTCATTAGCTCTGGGTTTCTTGATGTTATCTGTTATTAGCTTTAATGTCCCTTTGTGCTAGTCAGAAATGTGCTTAGTAGAGTTTCCTTAAATTTCATCTTAATATAAAAATGTGCCTTGGTTTATGGTGCCAAGTATTGTAAAAGAATTGAGTAGTGCCATTTAGAAAACACATTGCTAGTAAATCTAAATTTCTTCCTTAAGGACAAAAATACACCTGTGAATTACTGGGTTTTGATAGTTGTATTCTTCTAAGGTATTGTCTTTCATGTATTTTAAACCACCAAATTACAGCATAAAGAAGAAGAAAACCTCTAATATTGGGCTAACATAGCTGAAGTATTCATATTAGGTGATTTTGCTACCCAAGTACAACTACTGTATTCTACAGGCACATTTGTTTTGAAATTTTGAGAGCAGTGATGAGTCATAAAAATTAGTAGTATGAAAATAACCCAAACAGATAAAACAGATAGTACTTCCATCTTGTCCACCTGCCTCTGTACTCTGGATTTCTCTTATTTCTAACTCTGTCACCAAAGTTTTACTAACTCATACAGACATTCAATTCTACCCTGCTTGAGCACAGGAAGGGTCTATCAGTGTATGTTCTCCACATGGTCAAGTATTGCTGGTTTTCCTACGTGTAGTGCTTCTTTTCTAAAGCAAACCAATTATTTATTTTTCACTTTAATTTTCCATCATTTATTCTGGAAATAGTGTGAGAATCCAAAAAAACCCAATGGAAAAATAGTAGTTGGCCAAACAGCTCCTAAAAAACCCCCAGCAAATCAGTTCTGTACAGAGATAGCACAGCAGATGGTGTAAACTGGGGTAATATAATATAGTTCAGTGGTCAGTCGCCAGCAAAAAATGTGGAATCCACTTCCAATAAGCAGTAACATCTTAGCAAAACTATGCAGATATTGTAGCCCTTTGCTCCTAAACAGTTGCTCCCCAGTAGTCACATATATCTTAGTTTGCTTGGAGGTAAAACTGCAAGCTTATTTCTCTTCTGTGCTGCTTCAGCTCCTTTCCCCCAGCTAGCATTTTCAAGAGTGACTGCCAGAGAAGACCACTGTTCCCTAACCTGTGGGGATCTGTAGAGGCATTTTGCCTCTGCTCTAAGCCACTTTCTCTTACGTCAGTAGGCCAGGGAGATGCCAGTGAGGGAGGAAAAAAGCAACCAACAACAACAAAAAAAAAAGCTGACATGCTACCTCTCAGTACAGCGTGTCCCTTGGCCCCTCAAGTACTTGGTGGAAAGAAGGTCTGAACATGAGCTTCATGTTTTCCAAGAAGGACTCAATCCCAGTTTTAAGCCTGACATTTGAATTATGTGTTTGAAAACTATCATGATTCTCTACTGAACAAACAGCTCTGAGAGTGTATTTTGATGTGGATGATCTCACTTGCAACACAATAGGTCAAAATCTACTATAAGTATTTATGCTTTCCTACTTGTCTTAGTTAATTCCTTAGTATTTCTGAAAGTAATTACGAGTCTTTCATGTTATGGGAGATTGTATTGGTGACATTAGTGTGTTTAGATACATAAATATATATATTATATATGTATAATACAGATTTCCAGTTTTATACTTTGTTTCACTTCCACTTTTCTGTGACTTCCTGAAGTGGGAATCAAAATTATTTCATAAAACATCTGACTTAGTAACATTATTTCTCTCTGTAGAAATGCCCATATGAAATAAAGGAGAAATTAATTAGATCTGGATAATGTTCATCTAAATAGCTTTATTGACTAGGCTGTAAATTTCACAGGGCAGACTTGACCTGTTGTTATGTATCTATGAAGTGTCAAATATATTTAAGGCATTATGCACATTTTAAATACTCTGAACCAAACCACTTACGGAAATGGAAAACTAGTAGAGCACACTGTATTTCTTTACCAGTAATTGTTACAGAAGACTGCAATGTCACTGCTGTCAGACTGTCCTTATGGGAGTGGGCAGGAGATAGTGAGTTACAGTCCAGGAGTTTTCTTAAGAATTTCAGGTAAGCTGAAGATTATAGAGACTGAATAGCACATTTGTGTAGTATGATGGGGGGAAAGAATCAGAATTCCTTCAAGGAAGAGTGTGCTTTTTCAGCCTGTCGGAGATCTTTGAAAAAAGTAAGTAAATTACATAAAGGTTACCTGTCAGACATCATGTTCTAGGATGTTCACAAAGCCTTTGATAAGATTCTTTGTAGTAAACTGCAAAGAAAATGAATAGAGACAGAGGAAGGAACATAACTTAAGTATGGTTTAAAAACTGATTGTGCTGAAAACAATTGTAGATGCATTCTGCTTCTGAAGTAGCAGTAGGACCAGGGTTAATGAACACTGCTGATTGTGATGAAGAACAAAACTGCACTAGGGCAAAAATTCCTTATATGTGAGATTTCTGATTAGGAACAGCTGTCCAGATCTGTATGAAACTCCAGTTTATAAATGTGACACAGATTTGGTAAGACCTAGATTTGGGTAAGGCTTTTTGGACAGGAGCCGATCTTTCAACGTGGATATTTAGTGGATGATGAAGTACTAAAGGACTAACTGTGTTTACAGGACTAACTGCTAGCAAAAAATAACTATAATGTGTTGTCAGAATATTTTACTTGATAAAGATGAGAAATGAAAATATATTAATTATATCAGAAGCAATTGGTGCATTTAGTCCTTCTACTTGAAAGAACCAGTGAAGTACAAAATGCAGTTAACTATGTCATGACTGACTTGCAATGATTTATGAAAAAACAACTTTAATTTATTTTAAAGGAGGATTAGAGAGTCATAGAACCGCCCAGGTTGGAAGAGACCTCAAAAGATTATCTGGTTTAACTTTTTGTGGGAAAGGGAGCCTATAAGAGATTACAGAGCACCCTGTCCAGTCACATGTTTGAAAGCACAGTGGGGATTCTACCATGACCCTGAGAGGTTATTCCAGGGGTTGAAGACAGGCTTTAGTGAAGTATTCTGGAAAATTAATTGATTGTACCTTTTTACCCTTTCCAAAAAATAGCAAAGCAAGCAGACATTTGTAAATTAAAGAGTGCATTAAAAACCTGTAAAATGAAGTAATTATGCGCTATAGTTACCCTGTGAACGTAATTAACTCTGCAGGGCATTTTATAAAAACCTGAGGCTTGAATTTAATTTTCTGTATGTATCGCATACCTAGCAACAAATAAATCAAGATGACTTTCCATTGCAGAGTGCTTTATATATGCTTTTAAATCTGTATAAGATTGGTGGAAAAAATGCTATCAGATTGGAAAGATGATATTTTACTCTTCCTTCTTCCAGGTGGAAATGACTAAGCAAGCTGATGATCAATGGAAGTTTAGACTGCATCTGTTTACAAGTTTGAATAGGGATTTCTATAATGCTCTTCTTTCAGTGTATTGTAACTTCAGAGAAGCATGAGGCTGAGTCGGTGGCTTCATTGGGAAGAGTCAGATGCTGGAACACCCCTGAAAGTCTGCTGTCTATGTCCATGTTTACGTTTGTGATGGGTTTGATAAATCCCAAAAAACTCAGATTAAGGTTTTAGTTTTAGCTAGGCCCCAGTTCTGTGGATCATG
>JAWWEU010000111.1:90555068-90565480 GCA_035583155.1 Acropternis orthonyx
GGAGACAGAAGGTGACCACTCTGAGGTGCAGGGTTGGTAGATGAAAGAAAAATTCCAAGATTTTAAATCCATAACATGTTGGCACAATGACATGAATCATGGGCATGTTTTGTAGTGTTGAATCCAGTGCTGTGCTTGTCTATACAGAACTTCATCATCCAGCCCTGTCCTTATTTGTAAGCATTAAGGACAAGGCTCAAAAGATGCCTGCTCATCTGACTCCTTAATTTCAGAATGAATTAAGCACTTAACCATCTTTAAAATTCAGGGCTAAGTTAATTTTTCCTTAAACATGTCAGTTTACAATATATCTCTTGGCACTGATGTGTTTTATATTTCTCTTTAATTTAGGGTTTTCACAGCATACTGATCTCCATGGCATACAGTCATTAGAACTGCTGTCAGACAATTTCATCATGCCTTCTGTTTAATCTGTTCTGTACAGCTTGCGATTTGTGTTAACTAAGTGTTTCTATGCACTTGTTGCACATAGCTTTCTCAGGCACTTCTTTAATAACAACATTGTATATTGCTCTGAAACATTTATTTTCAAATTTATAGAATGTGCCTCTACAAAATGTTTTTCAGATGGTGTGACAAAGAGGTTTACTAGAGGACAATGTCCAATACCCAAAATACAGTATAGATCACAAGGGTAAATCTGCCTATTTTCCATTTCTTTTTGGCAGAAAGACAGCTACTTATGAAAAGTTACATTATTTCAAGATTTTTAGTTAACTACATGAATTGCATCAATTTTGTTTGCACATACTGGAATCTGACTTCATATCATAACACTAACCTACCCTTTCATTTGTGTTCTGCAGTTTAAATTGGTAAAGTAGAGATGTTTTCTGTAGCAGCATGCATCTTCCGAAATAGAGCAGTGCACATCTTTTGATTAATGCAAGCTGAATCACTCGATTGTTCATGTTGGCAGCATCAATTTATAGGCAGAAAAGCCAGAAAAGAATTCAGAAAGAATAAAACATCTGTTATTATTCCATGTCACTGTATTTCTATGTCGATGTTCCAAAGTCTGAATTTTTGCCTATTGATGTGCTATTCAAATATTATTTTCTATTAATAAGTTGTAGATATATTTTTGTTTGATTACAGAATGATGATTCTTTTCTGTGGTGTTCTAAACTACTGGTAGATAGATGCATGAATTCAAATGTAATATGACTTTCTCTTTTTTTCCCCCTAAAAAGCTGAAATTAATCAATTTTATGGAAAATTCCTTTCATGTCTGTCTGTGTAATTTCAGTTGTAGTAGTATTTTGCAATCTGAATTGCTTAGACAGGTTGAATTTTTTTGCTTGACCTTGCTTCACTTGGATGCCTCGGGCTTTCTAGAATATCCTAACAAATACTACAGTGCCATGTAACGTAGTCTGTGCATAAACTCCATTTATATGGAGTTTATTTATCCATTTAGTTTTTGTTTTTAAACCTTGATATATAAAGTCCCTAAGAAGAGTCTTTTAAAGAAGTGACATGCCCTTAGGGAAAATGTAAACATTACTTAATTGTAGAGTGAACCCTACCTATTACATTTAATCTCAAAAAACCTGAAATGAACATCAGAATAACTAAATTGTGGTTCTCAGGCCCTGACTGATGCACACATAGGCTATGTCAACATATGTATATTAAGTGTACCCAGGACTTACTGAGTACTGAAACTGGCATGGAAATTGCTGCATCCAAGCTGTTCATGTCTTACACTCCAAAACAGAGAGTGCGTGTAGAACTTTTATCATGAATAGTCCCTGACCTTTGATAGTGTGCATTTCAGCCATGACCCATAATTCTCTGGCCTCAATCTGTCCTGGCCATTGGGTGGTATAGCTGGTCAAGTTCCAGTTGACAGGGACACGTCCTGACAGTCAAGGATTTTGTGATGTGTAGAAAGCACTGGTTAGCTTGTTAGAGAAAAGTGCCTTTTTGTAGTAGTTTGGGCTCAAGAGACAGAATACTTTGGTGCCCCTGCACCTTCATTCCTATTAATTGGTGTCCCTGGGTATATGCTCTGAGTCGTGATTGTCCTGCATGTCCCTGCCCTTCCAGGAGTTAAAAAGAATTGCCAGGCTCTGGAGTGCGTGGCAGTTTATCCTCTGAGGCCTGAGTATTGCCAGTCATAGGTTTTTGGCTTTTTGACACATCTGAATCAAAAGATGCTGTCTAAACCTAAGAATATTGAGTGAGAAGCAAGGTGTGCTAACAAGTTAAATGTACATCACAGAGACAAAATTTAACATGTGCATTAATATTTTAGGGATTTATATACAGATATAAATGTATTTTGATAACATAAATTAGTATTTAACATTAAAAGTGTGCTTAATTGGTGAGATGCTCTACCTTTGCTCATTTCTCTTTTAGCTCCCATTCAGAAACATTTGTTTCTCCTCTCTGATATCCCTACCTATTCTCCACCTTGGCACAGTGTTCAGATTTGTTCCCTTGATTTCTCACGTCCTGGCTCCTAACTTGTCTTCAAACAGAAGATTGATGAAACATGACATGAACTTTTGCTCTTCCTCTCTTTTGTATTTTTTGTTTGTTTGTTTCCTAGTATGATTCTGTCATCTCTTTTCTTGTTTTTCTGCTTCTTACTTCCTCGAGTGTCTCCTGGCCATCCCCTGCCACCTTTCTTTTCAGATTCCTTGCTTTCCACCTTCATCCTGGGTTTCTCCTTGTCTAGAAATATTTTATGACGGAAACCAACATGTATTTATAGTGTCTAATGCCATCTTTTGTACAATACTTTGCAAGTAGCCACAATGCTTAATTTTGTATCCTAAAATTAAAGAAAATCTTTTTCAGCCAAGAAGGAACTGTAATCCATTGGAGGCTTCTTAGAAACCAGGAGAAAATTAAAATGCAAATACTACTTTGTGTTTCATGTCTACTCCTCTTTTTTTGTTTTTGTTTGCTTAATCTTTTAAGTATGTAGTTATTTTTATTTTGAAATTGCTTGCACTTTGATTTTGTAGATGCATGAAAAGACCCATATCCTTTCTAGCAACATTCTTTCTAAACAAGTTCTTTTAAAATGGATGTCAATATTCACAGTCATCCAGCTGGGCAGCCATGAAACTCTGGGCAGGAATCAACATGCTCCAGTGATTATCAATAATTCTGCCTCTATTGCAAGAGCATGTAAAGACAGTACAAGGGGAAATGGCATAAAACTGAAAGACAGTAGATTTAGATTAGGTATTAGGAAGAACTTCTTTACTGTGATGGTAGTGAAGCACTGAATAAGGTTGCCCAGGGAAGTTGTGGATATCCCACCCCTGGAATTGGTCAAGGCCAGGTTGGATGGAGCTCTGAGTAACCTAGTCTAGTGCAAGGTTTTCCTACCCAAGGCAGACGGGGTTGGAATGAGATGGTCTTTAAAATCACTTCGAATCCAAGCCATTCAGCAATTTTCTCCAGAAAGAGACTGCTCTATATTTTCTGACTGAAACAAAAATCTTGTCTTTTCATTACTTCATAAAATTGAAATTATGAATTTGTGAGTGCTGTCAGCTGTTGCTATTGGCAGCATCCAACCTAAAACAAAGGGAAAGCTACAGGTTTTTTATCAGCATTAAAAGAACTCCAACAATATACATACCAAGTCCTGATGAAGTACTTTTTGTATGAAATAGTTATAATTTGTTGAGAAAAACACTTCCACAGAAATACCATTAACTCAGCATCAAGTTGCAGTACTTTGTTGGGCTGAGCCTGAGTAGACCTGTTTTGCAGTGGAACAGATTGTCTTGCAACATGATGTGCTCCTGGAAATTTTTTTCTTCGAGAATAAGCCTGTGGCATTTTCTGAACTTGAGAGGCTGTTCCCTGTGCTAATCAAGGCAGCTGACAAACCCTTCAGCATGCTTGAATCAATGTGGGTTTGTCCAAGTTCTTCCTCTGCCCTGTACACCCTTAGGAACAGGAACAGATTGACAGATATTTTTAATTTTTTTTTACCAGCTGCTGAGATCATCAGCAACAGACATGTAACCAGATGAAAAGCTTGTTAGTTTGAGACATAAAATGCAGGCAAACTGAGCAATTTCTTTTTAATGTTTTTGTTATGAATTGCATTTTTCCCTGTTTATTAAATATTTCATGATATGTAAACTGCAATTTGATCTGGGCATGGTTAATTAGAATGTTTATTGTGAAGCAGGCTAATTCTCAAATGTGGCCAGTCTTAGAGATGTCACTTCTGTTTCACCAATGTGCTGGGGAAAAAAGGAGGTCTCAGTGGAAGGACTTCTTTCTATGTCCTTTAACAAACAATAATAGTGAGGTAATTCGACAAGGTGACATGAAAGTGGAAGAGACAGGAAAGAAGAAAGGATGACTCCAGATACATGGAATTATTATGGACATTTTCATTTGCCTGACAATTCTGAGTAAGCCAGTTGTTCTTTTTCACACTTAGAGTCAAAGACCTACCTGCTACTTGCCTTTACTGAAAGAATGAATTGCTTGTAAAGAAAAGCAGGGCATACACCAGATTTGTATGGCTCGCTTGTGGGTAACAAGATAAACCAGCATTTAAATTGGTGAACAAAACAAGCTGGAAGATACTTATGCTTTTAAGATGAAACATAGTGTTTCTGTATACTTAGAATCATAGAATCATAATAAAACTAAGGTTGGAAAAGACCTCTAAGATTGAGTCCAACCATTAACCTACCACAGCCAAGTCTACACCTAAACCATGTCCCTAAATGCCTTGTCTACATGATTTTGAATACTCCCAGAGACAGTGACTTCACCACTTCTCTGAGCAACCTGTTCCAGTGCATCTTTTTACAGAGTGAAAAAATTATGCTTGGCTATTTAGGCCAGTGTGGGGTCTTCCAGCCAGCTGGAGTTAGGAATAATGCCTGGATATCATTTATGGATATCTATATGTCTAAGGGATCAGCAAGGATTCAGGATTCAGACTTAAGTCCTAGACTGTAACAAATTGATCAGCTGTGTAGATTCATTGCAAACAGGTTTCACTGATACTGGGATCTTCTCAGATTGCTTGCTGAGTTTCCTGGCAGCATTCCTGCTTACTCTCGATTCAGTTTCACATAGCTAGCCTTTGATAGTGGTCTTGTCTGTGATGCATGTTTGTCTGTTTTGGGTTTGTGTTTTGTTTTGGTTTTTTTTTTTTTTTTTTTCTTTTTAATTGAATAAGAAGCAAAGGATATGGTAGGGGCAAAAAAGGAAGGCTTCCCATCATTGATTTTTGGATATATGCCAGGAACATACACTGTACTCTTCTTATTTGAAAACATTATCCTGGGCCCCTTTTTTCCCCTCTTGACAAGATAGCAGTCTTTGATGAAGTGGGTTGCAGACAGTTTCTAACATGTCTTCTTCACCTTTTAAAATTGATTTCTAGAAATGCAGTTGGAGGAATTGAAGGATATTTGCAGGAAATGAAACAAGTCTTCTTGACATCTGTATGTTACTGCTGTAGCCTGTACTGTGAAAACAAGTACTCTTAAAGCAAGGTGACAAGTCTGTGAAGAACACGCATCTTGTTTGCTGCATTATCAGGCCATAATACCACGAGAGGATAAGTTTTAATTACTTGTGTCAAATAACAGTGTAATGAAATCACATTACCTGATATTAATGTGGTTTCTTCCATATGAATACAAGTTCACTTGCTTGAAATTTTCTTTGTTGACGTAGAGAATCCTATTTCCAGGCAGGACTCAGGTTTCCTGCTTTTTGAATAGTTTGCAGATACTTGGTTTATAGCCAGTCGTAAGAATGTCCTGAATCTTGCCTCAGATTCCAAACACTCTTTCGTGCATAAATAAATGGTAGCCAAGAACACCCAGGGTCACACAACAAAAACCAGTATGTAGTTACTAAACCCATCTGTTACATCTAGTGCTTGTTCCGACTTCTGATTACTGGGCTAGTTTCTGTATCCTTGTGTTACGGCCATTTCATTAAATGGAACAGGAATGGTACATTGGCCCAAGCACTGGCATCTTGTTCCCATGTCCCCTGTCATGTCTGCAGATCAGGTGAGCAGTAGGTACTGAGGCATGGCTTGAAGCACAGTAAGAGAGAGGAAAACCTACTGAGTGTGGTGTGGGCATGAGTGTGCTCTATCAGTTTCATTGAAAATTCTGCAGAAAAATCCACAGGAGACTCTGCAATAAAACCTCCTTAGATTATTAAGATATCTTCATATTTACACATTTTCTTCATTTCAGCTTCCTTAGTTTTCACCACACATTTACAAGTTGCTGCATGAACCATATATTTTTAGATATTGCTGACAGTTTCTCCTGAGGAGGCAGTGTGGGAAGGTTGGTCATCTTTTTAGTGTACAGTACTGATCCTCTAGAAAAAGTATGTGTTTGTAATAACTTCCAAGTGGAGGCTCTGAGCATAGATATGCTCTCTAGTGGGTTTGTGAATGAAGGCTTACATACCTTTCTGCTGTTTAGATATCACTAATTTAGTCCTTCAACTTAAATATCAGTTTATCCAAAAGGATTTATTTGTAACTGTTGCTGTCAATTTGAAGTAAGATAAAGTAAAATGTATCACAACTGTGGCAAACCAGTAATCTTCCATTGTGATAGGAAATACAATGGAAGTGATCTTTTGGATGAACTAGAAAATCCTGATAATACATGGTGAATCTCTGAACGTCATTTAACTTGACATTTGCCAGAAACAAACTTAATATGTATGTTGGCTGCATAGTATTAATGAGCACCTGGATGCAGCACTTCTTTAAATGAAGTCTTCCGTGATGAAGCAATGAACGTTTAAGAGATAATGCCATTGTAGAGAGGCAGATATAATCATATATATCAGCATTTAATCTTTCATGTCCTTTTGTTCTCTTTTACCAGTTATGAATAAAAAGTTTGTTTATCTTATATATAACTATTTGTTTTATCTATTATGTACACACACAGTAGTTTCCTGTCTTTATAGCAGTCAGAGCATTCTTTTCTATTTGTGGACAGAGCACAATAGGAAACAAAGGTCATATTCTGAAATGCTCTTAAGTCTCTCCCACCTCTCAGAAATTCCTTGCATTTACTTGGGGTTTCATAGTCTCTTCCCCAGGGCATATAGGTCTTCCTGTCAGTCTTTCAAGTACAGATGGCATCCTAAATAGAAACTCTTGTTACAAAGGTCTGTAGACACCTTTCAAATACTTTGATAACTGTGTGAGCAGAGATTATTAGCTCACTAGTGGCATCACTAACTGGAAAACCAGGATAAATCAGTGAGGAGCAAAATTTTATATTGGTTCTTAACTTCAGTAAAAGGCATATTTTCATTATTTTCGATATTTTGATCTTCCAGATATCGGTCTTACTGTGTAGCTGTTCTATTTCACGGTACAGAAAAACCCCAAAAAGAGTAAGAAAGAGCAGAAGGGGAAAAAATTGCCTGTTGGTTCACCTCTCTCGTTCTTGCTGTGAAGACAGAATAGCAGACATTATCACTAATAAATTCTAGAACTTAAGAGACAAAAAGAAGGTATTTCCTTCTTTCCAGAAACTGTGAAGAGACAGAAATGCTTCCTTTTGTCTGGTTATTGTGGCTGGGCAGAGCAGCCCTTTCAGGAATACCAACAGCTTCCATATAGTCAGGGATAGGTAATGAATATCTCACTGGTGGACTTACTTGTTACTTCATTGATGGATTCGTCTTTCACTCCTACTTATCTGTTCCACTCCATACAATGTGTAGCACAGCATTGATGTTTTCTCTTCAGATTAATCCCTGAGGACACTTGAGTATGTCTTGAAGTGCCTTGTTGAATGGACTTTTACACAGTAGAAGCTATAAAAACCTTTGTTGGCAAAAAACTACTTTCCTTTTCTTACATGTCATAGCAGGACAGTTTCCTAAGATGTTAAACTTGGGAACACCTAGAGATATGCTCACAAATAAATACGCTATTGATGTTTTTTGCTTTATTTTTTTCTGTCTAAATCTTCATGCTATTTCCTCTTTTTGTGAACAGTCTCATTTTCAGATGAAAGCAATTCAGGATTAAATAAAAAATATTCCAACAACTTTCAAGTTTGCCTTTCATCCAGCTGGTGACATATTCATAATACTATATGAGCTTCTCTGAAGGTAAGAGGTAAGAAGGTGAACTGTATTGAGAACAGCTGTTTCGTGAACTTCACACCACAGTTTGAGCAATGTGAAAGCTGCCAACACCAAACTTTCATCACAGCTTATGCAGGATAGCTCCCCAAAGATATGTTTGACTTCAAAGACACTTTTGAAAGAACCTTAGTCTTAAAAATCTTACCCAGTGGTTTGCTTTCTTTTTAGCAATTTGATAAAAAGTATATTTAATCAGTATTTTAAGTGTTGAGTCCTTTTAGTAACAATTTTTCCCCAAAGCAAGAAAAAAAACATATATTGAGGCTATCACACTTAAAATGTTATCAACAACTGTATTTAGTGGGCCATCAAACTCAAAATGCATCCAAGATCTTTTCTTTATCCTGCGCTTGCTGATCGTGACCTTAAGATTGCTGTTGGTTATTTTTACTAAGGTGAGAAAGACTCTTACCAATTTCCTGCAATAAATTTCATCATAAATAGGTGGGGGGTTTTTTTGGTGTTTTTTTGTGTTTGTTTTTGTTTTGTTTTGTTGGGGGGTTTTTTTGTGATTATAGTTGATATATATCTAGAATTACATAGAATAGTGTGTCAAGGCAATTTTCAGCAGCTGAAGTAGGATTGTGTGGACTAGTGTTATGTGGAACTGCTTGGCAATCAAGCTTAAAATTCTCCTTAGAAAGCTGCATGTCTAAGCAGATGTTGTTCATAAATTTGGCAAGAACTAGTATTTCCACTTGAGGACTTTTCTAGTTATTTAACACTATTAGTATTCCCCTTATAGCTTTTCTAATCTATGCTGATCTAGACATAGATACATTGGAGAACTGTTTTTCTACTGTAACTTCGAGATGGAAATATATTGTGGCATACCTTTGCAAATTGCAGAGTGCACTAGAAGTACAGTCAAAGTAGTAACCAGGCAGTAAAGACCAGTTGTCAATACAGAGAGATGAGTGGGAAGTCTAAGTTCAGTTTTACTTAGTCTTTGTGTTGGGTTTCTCGTTCCCCATGCAAGGCCCTGGACAACTCAACACACCAATATGATGATCAAGAGAAGCCATTTTATTAACTACAAGCTTATGCTTATATAATATTCTTCTACTGCACACATACACACAGGCTACATGTCATTTGCTAAGCACACTTGTCTGTCAATCCCAAAACATCTTCTGATAGGTGGTTACCATCTCTCCTCATGCTGGCAAGTCCCAAAGCATACTCTTGTTTTCCACAGTTGTTTTTCTTCAGCTTTCCCAGTCTTTGCCCAAGGACACAGGCAGTGTTTTGCACTGCTTCCCCAGGCCTGCAGTAGCATCCTCTTAAAGCCAAAGCTGTCCATATTCCAGCAATCCCCAACATTTCACCCCTTTTCTTTAAATATGGCATCAACACTCTTATATAATAGCATGCAAACACAGAAAATACACGTGGAATCAAAATCAAAATAGATAATACAATAATAATAAGAGGCATAAAATTCTTAACGAATTAAGTTAACTACGGGCCTAATCCCAGCTTCCCAAGCCATTCTGACAATGGATCAACATCATAACTGACGTGGTTGAAGCGCTTTTCCAATTCAGCTGTTTGTGAATGCTTGAAGAATGATCTGACAAATTTATAAAACACATGCCTTCAAAATCTTGACACTCATATACCATTCACGTAGCTACTATAACTTTTACATAGTTAGTATAAATACCTCTTACATGGCTACTATACATACCAATTTCAATGTGTTCAAGATCCCCAGTATGACTGGCTGCCTCGTCCTGGGCTTCGGTGGGCTTGGCACACTGAGCGGGCATCCCCGCAGGAGGCAACGTTGTCGTCTGTGCCAGCACACACCTCGCCCTGCAGCACGGACTGGCAGGGTTTCTATGCTTGCTTTATGACATCTGTCTCAGCATGTGTGGCCAGTACATGCCCAGATAGAGGCCTTTTGCCCCTCTAAGCTACAGAACAGTTCTAGTGTATACCAGATGTCTCTTGTTTTCCATATCTTAGCAAGAAAAGAACCAACTCTTGCAGGCATCAAGGTCCAGGCACAGACCTGCTGCAGTTGAACTTGGGGCCTGACATCTGTGGAAACACAAGCATATCCATGTCCCCTGGTCTCTGCAACAATAAGAAGTGTGTTAAGATGACACGATTACAAGATTTTCTGCACTGGGGCGCACTGTGAGGTGGTTTGGCATGTATACTGCTTTCCATACCCGACTTTGTGGTGTTTCACTGTGCCTGGGGGGGGGGGGGGGGGGGGGGGGGGGGGGGGG
>JAWWEU010000111.1:90565580-90578471 GCA_035583155.1 Acropternis orthonyx
TTTTTCTCCTCAGTGGGGTTTTTGTGTTTGTTTTTGTTTTTCAGGCACATGTTTAAGTGTTTGATGCATGTGTTCACTGATGGCTTAGTCCGTAGGGGAATGCAAAACCTACAAGTTTCTCTAAAACTTTGTGTATCAAGGTAAAAATCTAAGGAAACAACATAAAATATTCATTGGAAAGTAACAGCAATAGTCCAAACAGTAATAACTTTGCAGTCATGTCCTTTTCCTGTGGGAAGATCGAAGTGTGTCTCAGCTGTCATCTACTCGGAGCTGTTGTGCTAAGACAAAGGATGTCCTGCCTCGTTGGCTTAGCTGGAGTCACCAGCACATTTTGCTGTGGCTGAGGGTAGTCAACAGTACTGGAGTGGCATGCAGGGTGTCAGTGTCCCACCGTCCCACATGGACTCAGTTCCCAAACCGGAAAAAGATGGATAGAAATGTTCAGTGTTATGGGTTTGGATAACACGATGAATGTCCAGAGATTCTACAAAATAGAGTCTAAGCCATTAAACTTTTTGCAAAGGAATTTCAAATTTCAGAATTTTTGTATTTTGCTGTATAGGAGGGCTTCAGCTTTTATAGTATGAAGCGGTCAGCTGCCAGCCACAGATTCATGGGCTCATTAGTAGCTTATCCAAGGCAGGGTGTGTCTGGAGTTTGATGCAACACCAAACAACACTCCTGGCCTTACCAAGCACTCTCACAAAGAGCTGACATTCTTTGCACACCTCTAGACCCAATCGGAGACAGACTGTCCTGCCACAGCCTGACTCTGGCTGCAGCCAGTCCTCTTCACCTCATGGAGGGACAGTGCAGGTGTCCCTTGCCTCCATGTTATAAAAGCATCCTCATTAATATTAAATCATAAATTCATATATTAGCCTTTTAAGAATCAATTAGCATCAACATTGGTTATGGACTTTTGCATTTTTACATCGGTTATACTGTTCAGTTCAAAAAGCCATTCTACTGAAATAAATTCTAAAGACACCAAGAGCACGATGAAAGTAATCAGGACATGATTGAAATTCACTTAACCAAGGTATTCAGTAAAGCAAGGTACCAGCTAGACCAAAAGCAGATGTAAAGCAAACATCTATCCCATGATGTTACCAGCCTATGTCACAGACTGTGGGTAAGGTGAGAGTCAGGGCTCAAACAGAAGTGGCCTATGAACATCAGTCTCTTAAATGCAATGCTGCAAAGCAATCACTTTCTTGCCTTCCAACACAGAACTTCTCTTCTGTTGAGGCTTGGAACCTCATACAGTGGTGTCTCATGATCTTGTAGAATTCTGTGTAGACTCTTAAAGCAAAAGGTCTTTTTATGTACCACATCATCTTTCTCATGAACCACTTGTAAAAGGAAAAACTCAGGCCCACTCAGACTTGTTTAAAAGACGCTAACAATCAAATAATCAAAGTAACAATAAAAGAAGCCTAAAAGACAATAAAAGACAACAGAAATACAATAATCACTGTACTATTTGGTGTTGCAACAATATTATTCAAATTAGATTAGCCATCCATCCTTTCAGAGTCCTTTTAGTCTGGATGCAATGCCTTTTATCAGACCTGCAGAGGCTGTCATAGTGTCTTAATTTCTTACCCCAATTTGGATTCGGATTCAAAGCCTGATTCTTGTATACACACCATCTTTGGAAGCTGCAGGCAGATTTAGAGCCATCCAGTCCTGTCAGAGTGCCTTTGGAGGGCTGGTAATTTTTACTTTCCCCTAAGAATTTCGGAGCCACATTTTGCCATTATAGCCAAGGCCCTGATTAGGATGGTTGAGTGATCCAGGTACAGATTCTGCAAACACAAAGGATAAATCATTTAACATCGTTCATTTGTGATTCAATTTAAGTGTATCTGCAGTGAGCTTTGTGCTTTCTCACAGTTTGCATACTTGTTCTCATCTCAACCCCTGATTTTCCACAGGAGGTCTTCATTACTTTGAACTGTGAACCTTTTTTGTTAGAAGCAAGACACTGTGTTGCTGTTTTTCCCTTCAAAGTTCCTTAGCTCATTCTTATCAGCTGTGCAGGTTCTTGTAATAGCTTAGTTGAATTCTGATTGTATTTTAGTGTCTACACTGGTTTCTGGAGCAGAGGCCTTCTCAGCTGTGGAGTAGGGATTCCTTCAGGAAAGAGACCTGCTATGGCAAAAAACCCCAATTTACTGTGTTAGTCAAAAGGATAGCAAGGTGCTAAAATGCCACATCTGGGGCCAGATACCTGGTCAGTGTATGTATGGCCTGCACTGAAATGAGCCAGTACAGGAGCAACTGTGGCACTATCCACGTGTTTTCACTTGGGCACCTGTACAAGGAACTGGGTTAGAGGATAATCTGAAATAAATTCACCATGTTCTCTGCACAGTGTGATAGCTGTTCCCACCAGGTGTGCGGTGGTGCTGCTTAAGGGTCACTGTCTGTGCTGCAACAGGTGTTAGTCAGCTCTGATGCACTCTCAGCTGCAAAGCAGCTCTCTGTCGTAGGTGCCTTAATTGAATGTTTACCTAATCTCTACAACCCTAGCAACCAGGTCCGTTTGACACGGTCTCTTTTCTTTTCATCCTGTATGATACTGAAATATGTTTGAGTGAATTCCTGTACCTTCCCGCCATAGAGAGCAAAGCGAACTCAGGAAAAAAAAAGCAACAAAATCTAAAGCAGAACCCAGGGTCTCACTTCAAAGCTTGCTGAAGGTCTCAATAGAGCTTGGCACATGGTCAAAACCTCCCACTTGGCTGACTCCTGTGGTTCTCCTGGAGCGAACCTCACAGCTAATAGCAACTACGGTTCCTACTATTAGAATGCAAAACCTCAAAGATAAGCAGAACATGAAAACGAGACTGGAAGTCGTCAATGTCAAGCTAGAAAGCGGCTTTACAGCTAAAGGAAAAAAAAAGCTTTAAACAGCAAAAGTGAAATGGGAGGTCGAAACAACAGAATTAACAGACAAAAGGGACCATTGCTTTTATGTGTTTATTTCTATCATGACTCCATGCCATCATCCTCAGGGAACTGGGCATCCTCACTAGTAACGCTTCCTTACAGGACTGCATCATGGCTGCCTTAGAGGTTGCTTATGTAATCATATTGGCACATGGTCTCCACGCCAGGGCAAGCCGTATTGCTGCCTTATCTCCGTCACTAACAGAGGCCCATAAATCTTTCCCTAAGTGTGCTGCCCCCCAACTAGGCAGCCCTTCTAAATGTTTTTGTTTTAAATCCATTTCAGTCACTTTTGCTAATTTCATCAGGCAGTTAATTACTGCCTTTTCCCATGCAGATACTGCATATTTCATGCTGCTGTTACACACATGAGCTCCTGATTTCCGCCACTCTCAGGCGCCTGGCACCTCCGCACACAAGGTTTATCAGCCAGCAGCCTTCCCTCGCTTTTTCATAAGTAGCCCCTTTTGTTCCTTGCCCTATCATGTCGTGGGGTCACCAGTTGTTGGGGTTCGTATTCTCGTGCGAGGCCCGGACAACTCAACACACCAATATGATGATCAAGAGAAACCATTTTATTAACTACAAGTTTATGCTTATATAATATTCTTCTGCACACATACACACAGAGGCTACATGTCATTTGCTAAGCACACTTGTCTGTCAATCCCAAAACATCTTCTGATAGGTCGTTGCCATCTCTCCTCATGCTGGCAAGTCCCAAAACATACTCTTGCTTTCCATAGTTGTTTTTCTTCAGCTTTCCCAGGCCTGACCCAAGGACACAGGCAGTGTTTTGCACTGCTTCCCCAGGCCTGCAGTAGCATCCTCTTAAAGCCAAAGCTGTCCATATTCCAGCAATCCCCAACATATTTGCTCAGTTTAGCTTTCCCCTTTGTTTTCTTGTTAATTCTCTTTGGTTTTTAGTCAATTTGAAATACGAAGTTCTTTAGATCTTTAATTTCTTTTCTACCTTTATTAGTACATTTTGTTGAAGAAGTTTCCTAAGGATGCAGGGATAATGTAATCATGCTGCTTCTGTCTTCTCACTTTTTCTGCAATAACATTTGAATATTTTAGATAAATTCAAGCAAATTTGGCAGACAAAGGTAAGTTTGAAAGTTATTCATTTATAGAACCATAAGATAGTACATGTGTCAAGAGACCTTGGGAGGTCTCTAGTCCAACCTCCTGCCCTAAGCAGGGCCAGCCAAGGGTTCAGACTAGGTCATTCAACGATTTGTCCAACTGGATCTTGAAATCCTCCATAGGAGGAGATGGTACAGCATATTGGGGCAACCTCCAGCACTGCTAGGCTGTCCTTATGGTGAGAAAACCTTTCCTTATGCACAGTCCAAACCCTTTTGTTTTCACATTTTCCCAATTTTCTCTCATCCCTGTTACACACTGCTATGACTAGGAGAATGTAGGCACTGTGGAGCTGCTGTTAGATCCCTCAGAGCTGTCTCTTCACAATAAAGGGGTCCAGTCCTCTTAGCCTCCTCTCACAGGGCATGTGCTCCAGCCCCAGCAATCATGTGATGCCTAAGGGTTGTAATTGTGTTTTGTAGATTTTCATAGTTATATAAACTGAATGAGTTTTCCTAAGTTTTACATTTTAGGTGATATTTGGAAATTACTGAACACTTTCTCTCACATTCCTGAAATTCTGTCAGACACACATTACCAAGAACATGCTGTTTTGAAGAACACCTGCAAGAAGTCCAACTGAGACAATAAGATAGCTTGTAGTCAAAACAGGAGAGTCAGCTCAGAGCCCATGGAGGGGCTCCAAGGGGCAGTTCTGAGGGTGGGCACCAGGGAAAAAATGGTATCATGGGTTGGTTATAATTATCAAATAGGTTAATTACTGAAATTTATAAAAACTGTAGTATCTGGCTGATGTGCGTGTGCATACTTTCATTGTGCACCTTAGAAGCTTCTAATTAAGGGGCTTTCTCTCTCTCTCTCTCTCTCCCCCTCTCTCTCTCTCTCCCTCTCTCCCTCTCCCTCTGTCCCTCTCCCTCTCCCTCTCCCTCTCCATCACATTAGGCATCATATGGGTAGCTGCCATGCCACTTGCTTCACTTTGTCAGTGTCTTGCCTGTTCTGCAGAAGAAAGGGGGTAAATCTGGCCCCTGTGTTCTAGATCCGTACATTGTAATGTGGTCACTTTCTTACGTTTCCTCTATGATCTCTAAAATAGGCAACCTGGTAGGGGATAATGGCCCTTAAGTGCAACAATGAAAAAAACTCACGAGTGAAACTTTTGATGAACATTGTGTTTTCAGATGTGCCCAACTTGAAAAGACCTTCAGTATGACATCATGCCTTATGGGATTTCATGGAATCTAACCACAAGAGAAATATCTCTTTCAGCACTTGTCGCTCATTCTACTGTCCTGATAACCCCTCCCAACTTCTGTTACACACTGAGAATTTTTACAACAACTTCTTAGGATGTTCCCTTCTCATGAATTAACTTCATTTTAATTTTTCCAACTGGTTTTATTGAGCCATTGGCTTTTTTTTAACCCTGTCCAAAATCCAATAGCTCTGCTTTTAATTAAAACTGTACCACCTTAGACAGAAAAACAGCCTTCATGTATGTTTTTAGTATTTCCTGCTTTAAAAATATGTTGGGATTTTGTTTTATTTTAACACCATTCAGAGTTGCAACTGTGACATTTTTAATGAATCTTTAAATTAAAAACCTCTAAGTTAGAGCTGTCAGTGATTTTGCAGTTATTTTCACTGGCATTGGCTCATTCTTCCTCTTTGAGTTCAGAAGTTCTTTCATTAACCCGCAGCAAAACTGTACTTCTCAGGGTACTAGATAATCTTGCTGTACATAATACCACATGTGTGCAATAGGTTGGTGTTATTCCCATTCTGGAAATAATTCCCATTAACAAGAGCATATAATTCTTTCAGAGAGCCTGATCTTGTTAAGAGCACCTCACAATTCTCTAACAAAGCTATGCCAGTACTGCAAACACAAAACCAGGGAAAGCCAGATAGGTAAGGTGCAAGGTAGGCTGAAGAATTCATTTAAGTGGGAGGCAAATGTTGACAGCAGAAAGGAGTGTGTAGATTTAATTTATTTTTTTTTGTGAGTTGGACAGACTGACAAGAAGAACATTATTTTTTGTTGAGTTTTGACGTGACTCTTAAGTGTAGCAAAAGAATGTTTTACCATGGGATACTGAATTTTAATAGAAGAACTATATTCATGACAGAAGTTTTGTAATAGGTGTCAAGTACTTTGAAGAGAAATATAATTAACATCATTTTATTGGCACTGTTAGAATAAAGCAGAGAGATTCCAAAAAATTGAGAGGTACTAACTCAGCTATTCCATTGTATAAATCCATGAAGGAAAAAGATAGAATTCCCCTCAAAAAAACCCACAAAAAAGGACGGACAGTGTTTCCAAAATTTTACAACTCAAAGTCTGGAGAGAGCTCAAGATAAATTTTCATAGGGAATAATATCTCTAAAGAGATATTAGAAATGCTTTTAGTATCTGACACTTCTCTAGTAATGACCTCCTTTTGTGTGATTGAGATATGCATGTTTTCTTCCAATTAAGAGGGATGAGATGCATGTTATTATCACAGAAGCAAGTGCAGGAGAATTGTGTTAATGATAAAATGCAAAGATGAGTCGTATTTCCAGATTAACAGGTAACAGAGGAGGTAATAAAATATCTCTGTGTCTCCTTGCTTTAATTCAGTTACCTCAGAGTAAAAGTGAGTGGAAAATATACGAAGTTTCTTCTCAAGAAATGCTTTATTAGCATCAGTGATGCTGAAAATGTACTGTTCAGTTCCTTGTCTTTGTCCTCATTGGAGGAATGCCGTTGAATACAGGCATTCTATTTCCATTGGTAATGAAATCCTGTATTAACTATAGCATTCTGTAAGCAAAAACAAAATTCTCAGTGTACTGGGGACGGTGTGCCCAGCAGGGCTGTGGGACCTCCAGGGGAGTCAGTTCCTTGTTGTCTACAGTTCATTGAAAGAAATGTGTCATCTCCACTGACGGCACTCGTTCCACCCTGAGGGGGTTGAGATCCTCAGTTCGAATCGTAGGGCTTGTCCCTCATCACGTTCCATCCTCCTTAGATTCCTCCCCAATGTTTGGTGTCTATTGCTGTGGGGCGTCCCCCAGGTTCAGCTGCTTGTCGCCTGTGGTTCAATGAAACCCACCTGGCCCCCCTGCTGATGGTGCCTGCTCCTCCTTGAGGAGGGTGGGACAGCCTGTTCGGTCCTTAGGACCTGTCCCTCACCAAGTTCCATCCTCCCTGGATTCTCAGGCAGTGTTTGGCGCCGGGTGCGGCAGGATCTCTGACCAGATTGATTTGTTATCACCTGTGGTTCTCTGTGGTGGTTCCTCCTGGAGAAGGTCTGGATGTGCCATTCATGCCTTAGAGCGCGTCCCTCATCGCGTTCCATCCTCCTTAGATTCTCCCTCAGTGTTTGGCACACAGTGCTGCGGGACCTGCGGTGTAATCGGCTCCTTGTCACCAATGGTTCCATGAAAGAAAGCTGGGGTTCCTGCTGATGGCGCCTGCTCTTCTCTGAGGAGGCTCGGATGCGCTGTTTGGTCCCAGGAGCTCCGTGCTTGCCACGAGCATTATCCTGAGCCCTGTTCTGCTGCTGTCTCCTTCTGCTTGAGGGGTTGTAGCCCCGGGCCTGGTGTTCCCTGCCGTGGCCATTACAGTGCTCCCTCTGATGCCTGCTTCAGCTCCTCTCTCGAGCCCTGCCATGGGTACCACCACGGCTGGCACCACGGCTACTGCCCCGGGTACCAGCCTGGGTACCACCATGGCTTCTTCTGTAAGAACTGTGGTGCTGGGATACTGAGGAACAATGCCACCTGCTTTCCTCAGAGCTGGGTCCAGCTCTCCCTCCTTGAGTATGACTGGTAGAGCTGCTGCACTTCCCAGTGGAATGCGCCTCAGAGTTCATGTCTCCCACTGTGCAGAAGTTGTGTGGGAACGGCCACTGGCATTTGGAGCCCACTTCTCTTTTGTGGAACCACTCCACTAGGCAGCAAAAACTGAAAGAGTGCCTACAGCAGTTCTTCGTGGCTCGGTCATTAATGGTGGCCAGGCAGATTGGGCACTTTAGGTTCTCTGAAGCACCTGGAGGTTCAGTCTGGGACACATGGTTGGTGCTGGCAGCATGCGAAGAGGTGCTGCCTCTTGCCAAGTTCTCCTCCAAGGCCATCTTGCCCTGCAAAACAAAGAAATAAGCAGCTGATGGATCTACCTGCACTGGGGACTCAATCTGCAGCCAGCAACAAAGCTGTTGAAGTCAAGTGCCAAAGCACTGCGTGCTGTGCCTCAGGGCTGATCTGGGGTTGCCATAATGGCAGAGACCATCCTGGGGCTGATGAGTTACAGCTGGGTGTCTTGGTATGTTCCAGTTCTCAGAGCAGGATGGTGACTGACCTCTCTGACACCTGCAGGCAGGAGTTGGGAAGGTGAGAAAGGGATTCCTGGCCTCTCAGCAATGGCAGCCAGAGCCTGGGTACATGGCACATTGGGACCAGTGCCGTGGGCCCTGCCGGTGTCCTCGTCCGGCAAATCCTCTCTGTGCCCTGAGAAGGCACCCAACGGGATGGGGGTCCTTTGTCCCACCACGTGCAGATGTCTGTCCCTGACAGAGAAGGCCAGGCACTCTGGCCCTTCAGGGCTGCCTCACGCTTCCAAAAGGCTTGTTGTCAAGGGTGTCACAGTGACTCCCTGGTGACATCACAGGGCTTCCAGGACCACGCTGAAAAGACACAGTTCCCAGCCTTGGGGAACAAAACCTTCTCATATAGCTCATCTCACGTGACTGTTGTGCTGTTGAGCAGAATCCCATTGCTGTTTTTTACATATAGAGTTTTCACCGATCATACCCTGTCCTATATTCTCTTTTAGAAATACACCGTCTCAAGGCATTTCTTGCTCCTTGTCTGACTTTGCATGTCAGGGGAGTTGATCCTGCCCCTCTGCTTAGTGCTGGCAAGGCTGCACATGGAGTACTCTGCCCAGGGCTGGGCTCCCCAGCATATGTGGAGCTGGACATATCGGAATGCTTCCAGCAAGGGTCTACAAAAATGGTGCAGGGACTAGAGCATCTCTCCTTTGAAGAAGGGGCTAAAAAGGCTCCCTGCATGCTGTTCAACCTGCAGAAGACTCCATAGGAGAAGGCAGGGTGCAAAGGAGACAGAGACAGGCTCTTTTCAGGGATGCTAAGGACTTACCTCTCAACATTAAGAAAGCTTCTCTTTTACTGTGATTGTGATCAAACACTGGCAGAGGTTTCCCATGGAGCTTGTGGTCTCTCTTTCCTTGGAGATGATACTCAAAACCTGTATGTCTGTGGTCATGGACTACTTTCCACTTTTCCCTTGAGGAAACCTGAACTGCCCACTGTCCATACTGGCTTTTGGTTCTGTAATCTGTGCACTGCAGTTCTGGGTTTAGAATCTGGCTCTCATCATGATCCATCTGTATTTGCTTGTGTAACTGTGTTTGACCTGTGGGACATAGTGAGAAATTGGTTCTCTGTTGCCTTTCATTCCCTGGAGGAAACCCCACAGATATTTTTTGCCTCTCTGATAATAGGCTGGGAGTAGCTCTTCTGGAGTTGGAGCTCACCCCTCATCGTGTTCAATATTGGAGTGACAGCTTGTTGTCTCACTCTTGGCAGATCTGCAAGCTCTTACTCACATAAGCCCTATAAGCCCAGCTGAAGTACTCTTTCATTAACTTTAGCAAAGACACCACTTTCCTTCCAGAACTTTCATGTACTCTCAGTTAGAAACACAGCATAAAATTGGGACTGGTTGCAAGGGCTGGTCGTTGTTTCACAGGTGAGCAGTTAGTCCTGAGCTTTAGAACCCCCTCCTACTGACTATGCAGACTTGTAAGCATCTTCAGCACCCTTCCAGAAGGAGTTTAATTGCATTGAAGGCCACTGGCTTTCTGGCTTGTATCAGCAATAGTGTGGCTAGTAGGACCAGGGAAATGATTGTCCCTCAGTTCTTGGCACTGGTGAGGTGACACATTGAATCCTGTGTCCAGTTCTGGGCTCTTCATTACAAGAAAGGCACTGAATTACTGGAGCACGTTCAGAGAACGGCAAGAAAACTGGTGAAGGGTCTGGAGCACAAGTCTTACGTGGATCAGCTGAGGGAGCTGGGATTGTTTAGCCTGAAGCAAAGGAGGCTCAGGGTTGACCTTATTGCTTTCTACAACTTCCTGAAAGGAGGTTGTAGGCAAGAGGAGGTTGGTTTCTTCTCTCAGGCAACTAGTGATAGAACAAGAGGACGTAGCCTCAAGCTGTGTCAGGGGAGGTTTGCATTGCACGTCAGGAAGACTTTCTTCACAGAAAGGGTTATTAAGTGTTGGAATGGACCATCCAGGGAGGTGGTGTCTGTGTCCCTGGAGATATTTAAAAGACATGTAAATGTGGTGCTTGGGAACATAGTCTAGTGGTGGACTTGGCAGTGTTTAATTAATGGCTGGACTTGGTCACCTTAAAGGTCTTTTCCAACTCACATGGTTCTGTGATTCTAGTGTAATATATGTGTACATGTAGATCAAGTTTCCCGACTTGCCTTTTAGAATTATCTTACTTAGCAGTGTCCACAATACATCTGGGAAATTCCTTAATTTCATTCCAATACTTAATGCTCTTGGAACACTTTTCCCTTTTTATTTGCCTTTGTCTCTTCCGTCTCCACCCCATAGCACAACTCTCTGTATAATTGCCCTGGATCTATTTTCAGAGAACTTTCTATCTATTAAACCTGCTCAAAGGAAGTATTTTACTGTAAAGAGTCGCTTTCCAGGTTAGTCTTCCCCTCTGAATTCAACATACCACTTTTTTCCAGGTATTTTCAAGTATTTTATCATAACAAAATGTCCTTCTGATGCTTTTAGTGATTGTAAATAACTTTTAAATCCTAAATTAGGGAAGGTGTGTCCCATCTGAGTTCTTTTAGGTGTGTTCTCTGAGACATTTTAAGAGAGTTTATGATTGTAACGTCAGAGAACTGTCTGCTGGTGCAGACTTTAAGTAATTTGTTCTCATATAGGCAGCATAAACATTTATTAAGAAATCATGACATGGGCTGTTCTCTTTAATACGTTTTTCTTTATGCTTGTTGTAAGTCAGAGAAACTTGTATATGTGTGTTACAGATTGCTGTAGCTGTGCTACTCTTCTCCATTCTTGTTTTCTGGTCCTTGAAACAGCATGTTTCTAAGACCCACAGATGTCCCTTTTTAGCTATAAATCAGTTATAATTAACTCTCTATAAGTATTGCCATTTTCTGGGCTTGTCAGTGTCACTGCTGCAAATGCAGCTTACTCAAAAGTACCTTTGCTCTCAGGGAGCTTTCAGGCACCCTGTTAGCTGTACTTTGTAGGGTGATGAATTCAATTATTTGTTTGTATCTGTTGCTTATAGAGCTTTAGGGAATAAAGAATTCAAAACTATTCAACCTGAATGTATTTTTCAGGTTTTTTTGTAAATTCTATGGAGTGTTCTACATACTAGCAATATATATATAGCAGTTATTTACTGCATTTCTTAATTAAGGAATTGTTTTTTAAAGAGTTTATTTTTTGTTTTGTACAACCTTCAATTAATTCAGAAGCATTTGAATGGAAACTCAGTAACAAAAAGAAGTTTCTTCAGTCTTCTACTACTGAAAGTTAACCATTGCACTTAGAATACAGTTTAATTCTGGCAGGTCAGGTCACATCTACAAAAAGCATCAAGCTGAGATGACGTGATCCCGTTTAAAAGACTGATAGATGGAACTGTAAGCCTTTTCTATTCCTGCTCCCACTGAGATCATTTGGCTTGCCTTTCAGCTGGGAAAGAATTAGTTGAGAAGTACAACCTAAGGACTGTCACCTCTTCCTCAGTGCTGGTGACAGTCCAGGTGTTTTCAGAGACAGCAGTACAGACCACATGAGTGCAGACAGCACAGGCATTCAGCACACAGTCTGTATTATAATGTGTAAGTTTAAAGTTCCTAAAGACTACAAATAACATGTCACTGACTGCTCTGTTTTTTTAATATTTTTCAGAAATGGAAAAATTTCAGGGTTCTGAAGGCAAGAAAGAAGATGAAGAAAAGAAGTATCTCGATGTTATCAGCAACAAAAACATAAAGCTGTCAGAGAGAGTTCTGATCCCTGTCAAACAATATCCAAAGGTACTGTAAATATAGCCTAACACTCGTAGTATGCAGGCTTTGTGATATTTAAAAAAAAATAAAATTAAGCACCTATTTGAATTTATCTGTTATTAGCTATTGCATGTTTTAACTTCTGTCTCAGAGCCTTTCAGAAGAGCCATTGAAGTGAATGAGTTTTTTTTTTAACTTCAGGTAGGTTTTGTGGATTATCCTTAGGCAGACCATTGAGCTTTTTTCTCAGAACTGCTTTTTGTACATGCACCATTTTTTTTTATAAATTAAAATACCAGTTAACAAAGGAAAAAATGTTTCAGTGACTCTGAAAAGCTTCCTTGTAGGAGAGTTGGGGGATTTTCTCTAGTGTAATAAGTTTTAGATGATCAAGTATCAGGACAACTGATTACTACAGGCTTTGACTATGACAATGTTCACTGCTGTTTATAAAAATCGAATGTCTTAGTACCTCAAACTTTCTTCTCTGTTCTCACTGCTCCATACTCTGATTTTTAAAAAGGATTTTATATCTTGAGAAAGAGCCCCAAATTCAGATGCTTGTCAGAAGTTTTTATTTTACATAAGAGAATGTTGGGCTTTTTTTGTGGCTTGGGTGTTTATTTGGTTTTCTTGTACAGTGTTTTATTTTACATAAACAGTTGTTCTAATAGTATTCATACTGAAATGGTAAACATCTCCATTTGTCTCCAGAGTATATTTTCCATG
>JAWWEU010000111.1:90582454-90602622 GCA_035583155.1 Acropternis orthonyx
CCCCCCCCCCCCCTCCCCCCCCCCCCCCCCCCCCCCCCCCCCCCCCCCCCCCCCCCCCCGAAAAGTAAGAGAAATATAATTTATAACACCACTTTAATAAAATAAGCTTAAGAGCGGGCAGAAATTCACTCTGCTTAAACAAACAGTTCCAATTGAGAGCATTTCATGTTAATGGTACACTGGTTCTGTATGATTGACTGTGCTCCACCTGCACCCAAAGATATTTGGAGTTATCTTTGCAATTTCAGCAGTGTTGCTTTTTTCTCTGCTTTTTGTATTAATTGAGGATTTGTGGACTAAATTTGAATCATCAATGCAAGTTCAGCTTTGGAGGAAGCAGCTTTTGGAAACTGAGGGAAGTTTGGCAAGAAATTCTGTTGGTGGCTTATGATAAAAAATAGAATCCAGCTCACTTATCTGTGTTGCTTCTTAGGGACAAAAAGTAGTAATGAAAAGTAAAAATTATTTTTTTTCTCTGAATGCACAGTGAACCAGATCTAGTAAAACTTTCAAATTGGACCTGTCCTTCATGAGAAATATGAAGCCAGCTATTGGTTAGAATGAAATTTATCACAGTACCCTTGACTTCAGTAGGAGCAGAACTAAGCCAGTGATGTGAGCTGATCAAAAAGATTACCTATTTGTGATGACTTTTGGATGCTTTTATTTCTTTGTTTCCTTTTAGCTTTTATGAGAATGATTTGCCAGTTATGTTAGCATTTATAGCATCAACATCTTAAAGTTGTAGGGCAGTCGAAAATACTTTATGGAAAGCTGGTTCTTTTACATATTTGGGATTTTTTACATCCTTAAAAATAGCAAGTTTAAAAAACACACAAGTCTATTGTCATTTCATAGGGGTTGCGAAAGAAATGTGTCTTGTGGAAGAGAGTCTATATAATATGGTAACTTAGGTAAGAACAGAATGCATAAGATATATATTGTAGTACATCCTGCAAGAAGTTTAAAAGAGCTGGAAAGGCTTTTGTTGTGGGTAGGCAGCCAAGCCACTCGCTCACTCTCCCACAGCATGCAGGGAGAGGGAATCAGAAGGGTAAAAGAGTGAAAAGTCATGGGTTGAAATAAAGACAGTTTAATAGATAATCAAAAGCCACACACAAGCAAAGCAAAACAAAAGAAGGAATTCACTCATCACTTCCCATGGGCAGGCAGATGTTCAGCATCTCCAGGAAAGCAGGACTTCACCACTCCTAACAATGTCTTGGGAAAACAAAGAGCATAGCTCTGAATGTTCCTCGTTTTCTTTCTTCCACCAAGTTTATATGCTGAGCATGACACCATATGGTCAGTTGGAGTCACCCATCCCAGTGTCCCCTCCCAACTCCTTGCCCACCCCCAGCCCCCTCACTGGTGGGGTAGGGTGAGAAACAGAGGTGGCCAAGCAATAGGTATAACACTGGTGTACTGAGAACACTGTTTCCAGCACACATCCCAAGCACAGCACTGTACCCTCTGCTATGAAGAAAATTAACTCCAGTCAGCTGTATCCAACACAGCTTTTCAATTTGAAATGCTGCTATCATATAGGATGTGAGATTTCCCTTATTTAGTTTTACTGCTATTCAGTATAAATATTTATAATCATAATAATAGTGATATTTTTAATAAGTAAATATAGTGCAGTATAAATGTCATGCTAGTCTTTTCTCTTACAGATTGAGTCTTCTTGCATGTTAGCAGAGAATGAAAGAACAAGGGTTTAAATAATGTTTTAGAAGCTTGCTAAAATTACTATTAAAAATAAAAGCTTCCTTTTAAACATGAAAAAAAAGATTTAATATTTAAAGGAAAAAACCCACAATGGGCATTTTAGAACTGCAGTAACAGGTAGTTGCTGGTCATTTTTTCATATGCCTTTGTTGTTCTAGTCTAAATTGATCGAATGTGTAATAATTACAGAATCTACATGAGCTAATCAGTTCTTGAAAAAAACATAATGTTTTGTCTTACACAAACACTTCTAAAGAATGTTTTTCTTCTTCAAGCTGAAGATGAAATCTCTTTTGTGGCTCTTCAGACTTTTTTGTCTGTTAAGTGTGCTACAAGGTCACTTCAATGAAGTCATTAATGTAGTTTATAATAACTTCCAACTAAAGTTAGCTAAATTTTTTTAAAATCTCTTACATAATAAAATATTAACACTAAAGCTAATGCTCTGCCTTGATCCTTTTGCAATAGACCTAATGATTAGAGAGAAGGTAATACAGCCCATCATAGAACAATTCAGGTTTCAATGGTACCTAAGTACACAAGCAGTTCCTTGAACATCAGAGCTAACGAAGCCTTTTCTGTGCATCTGTGTCTTTTGCTTTGCTCTGAGCTCTGTTTTAACATTTTGCCCACAGGTATGGTGGCAAAAGTTTTGTCTTCTGTGGATTTTCAGATCTCTTACAACATGAGCTAATGGCACAGCCTTTGCCTCAGTTTGAAGCTGTCCTTCAATCCAGCTCTATGCTCTCTCCAGACTTCAAAGGTCTTACCTGTCTTTGAAGTAGCCACCTCTTTCAAACTGAGTTCAAGTCAACCTTTGAGGTCAATAGTTATGAGGGAAAAAGAGTGCGCAAGGTACATGACCACCTTGCCTTTATTTCCTATGGAAAGCTTGGAAATCCTGTGGCCCTGTGGGTCATTTTTCTCCTCAGACAGGGCATAGAGAAGGCCAGTTATTAGCAACAGGGATGTACAAGCAGCCTTCTCCAGAGCTCATGTGCCCCAAGCAGAATCAGTCTATGTCTTCTGAACCAGTTAGTTTAGTGACGAGGGTTTCCTTCCTCTTCAGTATTGTCATTTGAATGGCTTTGTAACCCCATTGCAATGTGCCATGGATTTGGCTGGCTTCATCCCTGTTTCTCAAGCTTCCCATATATCACCAGAGAACTTTAAAACATAGTTATGTGTTGCTGTATAGAAGAGTATGGCAATGCAAGGAATTTAGACTCAAAATGCTCTTACTTGCTGGGTTGCAGCTATTTAGTCTAAAGTGTGTTTGGCCTCAGCCGCCTTCTTTCCTCTTTCGTTCTTTACTCACATTAAGACACTTTCATATGATGCAAATGCAAAGAATGTGTTCTAATATTGAAGAAATTTGTTTCATAAATATATCTTTTAGGTTTTTATTAATATGTATATTATTGTGTTTTATTAAAACTTATTAAAAATATGTCTTGTATTTTCATCTTATATAGCCCTGTAATAGCATCTGTATATAAATATTTTCAGAAACTCAAAGAATCAATTGCAGGCATGTTCACTTGATAGATTTAGATTTTCAATTAATAGAAGAACCACGGGTTTATTCAGAAACTTTTGTTTCCGTGGTTTAGGATTGGGAGTCAGAAGGAAAATTCTACAGACTGAGAGGAAACCATGCCTTCTGTCTTTTCTTTCAAGAAATCTAGCAACGCACAATGCTGCCACTCATACATTCTTACAGGCAGGCAAGGGGGAGAGAATTCTTCTGTCACTTTTCCTAGATATGTCATAGTTGTTCCAACAGGATGAATTTAGAATAGGTGACAAATATAGCAAAGATATTTTTCCATCTACCTTCTGAGATCATAATCCTGTTACCTAGGTAAGCAGTAGGTAGCACTAAAGTAAATCCTATCAAATATGATTTCTTTTCTACAAGAAATGTACATCATGGCATACATAGCATAATTGCACACTATTTGCTTACTAATCAGTAGTTTCCAATCTGATAGACCATCCACTGTCTGATGAGATCAGCTGTTTATTGTCTATGTCAACTCATCAGGAAAGAATTAAATCGTCTTCGGCTGATTGTTTTTACCCAAGAAAATTCACTGAAGCAATGTTTAATGAAATATTAAAAGGAAAAGTATACAGGCTATAGGCAATCATTCAATAATGGTAATAATAATGAGCATGCTTCTCAGAAGTTAAAGAAATTTAGTTTTACTTTTGAATGAATTATTTCTCTGTCATTTATTGAGAAACAAACTGGTGGGAACCATTCTTCTGAAAGGGAATGATTTATTACTGCTTTTACCAGCAAGGAATTCGTGCTGCCTTTTTACTTCTTTCCCCCCCTTGATATACTGGCAGTATTGTTTCAGATTGGGTGAAAGAGAACTGCCTTAGGCCACTCCTTATCATTTTTCTGAATGAGTGAAAGTTGCCTTTGGAACAAATAGAATTTTTTTTTGTATAAGCTGTAAAACTTTAGCTCAGTTACTCACATAGATACTAGATACTGTGAATGAATAACTTTAAATAAGAAAGTGGATATAATGATGCAAGTGGATATAATGATGTAATGATGCAAGACAGTGCTTTTTTGTTTTGCTAGTTTTCAGACCTGAGAGTCTGCATTCTCAAGCATTTCCAGTGAATTAGTCATGTTGCCTAAAATAATCAACATACATAAGTATGCAGGTTATCTGCAGTTTTCCAACTTATCCAAATACTTTAAGAGATACCAGAAATCAAAACAGGTTTTTGCTAGATGTGTTCACATATGAAACTTACTGATACATGGTGGTCTTGCCAAAATGTCACTTGACATCCAATGATTATAAAACTCTTTAGTATTCAGAATGTTTTTGGTTTTTTTTTCGTGGGAACTTCATTTTCCAGAAAACCCTAATGTCTGAGTGGGGAGATGCTGAAGGTGATTGTTATGTTCAGCAATTCATCTCCAAGCTTTGCAAAATACACATTATGAAGGCCAAGCATATAAATCTTGTTTTGAATGGGTTTTATCTTACTTTAGCCAGTTTGCTTGTGACTTACACCATGTAACAGACAAGGGAGATACAAAATTCAAAGTGAAATTTAAGCCATTTTTAGGAAAGTGTCACTAATGAAGCCATTAACAACTGTGCACTCCTGCAAGAGTAGCCAACTCATACAGAACAGAATTATAACCCCCCTGAAGGAGGGGTTTGTAATTTAAACACTGACACTAACAGAACTGTAGAGGCATGAGTGGTGTCACTGTAATTAGCTCAGAGCTAGTACAAATTGTGTTTTAGTATTCTTTCAGCCTCTGCAAGAAGAGATGGTAAAAGGCTGGTAAAAGGACTAGAGCACAAGTCCTATGGGGAGAGGCTGAGGGAGCTGGGATTGTTTAGTCTGGAGAAGAGGAGGCTTAGAGGTGACCTCCTCACTCTAACTACCTGAAGGGAAGTTATAGCCAGGTGGGGGTTGGTCTCTTCTCCCAGGCAGTCAGTAATAGGACAAGGGGACACGGGCTTAGGCTCAGCCAGGGGTGGGTTCAGGTTAGATATTAGAAAGAAATTCTTTACAGAGAGAGTAATCAGGCATTGGAATGGCCTACCCAGAGAGGTGGTGGAGTCACCATGCCTGGAGGTTTTTAAACTGAGATTGGATGTGGCACTGAGTGTCATAATCTAGTAAACAGACAGGAGTTGGATGAAGGGTTGGACTCAATGATCTCTGAGGTATTTTCCAACGCAGTTGATTCTATGATTCTATGATTCTATGATTTCTTTCAGGCATTATTACATTTGTGACATTTTTTGAGATTGCAAAAATCATGCAAGCATAAAAAGGCAAGATGATTTTTGGAGCACTTAACATCATGTTGTCCGGAGTATCATTAGAGGGAAGCGATGATGGAGAGAAAAAGTGGAAAACATATATCTTGATTGTGAACTCAGAGGTGATTTAGGTATGGTGGGAAGTAGTCACAGATGTAGAGATACTCTCAGTAACAGGATAATGTTACTAAGGTTTTAGACTTATACAAAGGCCCAGCATATGAGCCAAAGAAATCAAGAAAAGGGAAAAAAAAATTTCTGCTACTATCAAAAAATAGTGTTCAGAATAGAGAGAGGAATTAATAAAAGTGATACCAGTATAAGAAGAGCTGTTTTGTATAAGCAGTTGCAGAGACTTGGTTCCTTTCGTGTAGCAGCTGGCAAGAGAAGACTGCCAATCAAATGACTTTTAGTAGCAGATATTCAGAACAATGAAAAAACAATAATATTTTTAAAGAGTACAAGTTTTTTATTTGCATTTCTGATGTCTTGGGAGTGCTGTAATCTCAAAACACCTCTTTCGTCAGCCAAGAAAACGAATGCTAATAACAGGAGGCCTCTCTGCATGTTAGCTTTCTACTGCAAATGGGATCTTAATGAATGGATTTACTGGTACCACAAAGGATGATAGATGTGCTCTGAAGATTCAGAAGTCAGTTTTGAGATAACAGTTCAACTTTGAATTTATCACTGAACAAAAGGATCAATCATTGAAATACTTTGGAAACTGGAAAATTCTGGGAATGCATTGCTCTTTCATGCTTGTCAAGTTTCACTAAAAGTAATGCTGAAACAACAGTGGTACATGTCCCTTTACTCCAGTCAGAGAGGGAAGGAAGAGGAGAGTAGGGATCATCCTAGAAATGATTCCAGCTCAACTATGTTCCCTGCACTCTCCCAAAACCCACGTGTGAGCACACTTGTATGGCGTACAATTTCAGAGGGAGGCACTCAGTAAAAGAATGCTCTTTTTTACTGAGAGCACTTCTGTTGGTTGTAGATGATTTGGTTTACAGTGCTCCCTCATTCTTGGAAGACTAGAAGCTTACTTAAAGAATGAGAAAAACATGCTTTGCCAGCATATTTAATTTAATTCTAAATGTTTGTATGTAAATAAGTTTCCTAAAAGCATTGTTCTGTCTTTTTTGACTAGGAAGCAGACATTAAAGAAAGTTACTATGGGATGAGTGATACTGAAACCCAAATGTTTGTTGCATAAAGAATGCACATGTGTGCACATACATAGAACAGCCTTGGAAGATGAGCAATTCACATGACATATGAACTGACATAATATGCCTAATTTCACCATCATCAGCGTGGGAAAGATTTATGTTGCATAGAGACAGTATGCAAAGATGGCATGAGCTGCCAAACAGATAAACATAAGACAACTAGTTTGTTCATTTCTAGTACTGTCCTGTACAAACCCCCCCAAAAAAAATCAATGTGATATTAGGCTTTTATGACAAGACAGTTTTTTTTCTAAAGGAAATATGCTCCGGAGTTTTTACTGTAAACTTAATATCCTTGTGTGTAGAAGGCTGGTTCACTATCAGCTGCCCTGTCTTACTGCCCCAAAAGGCATATGTATGGCTTTTTCTTGTGACAGTGAGAAAATAAGAGTCAGTTTTGCTTACGGGCTAATTTCCTGGTCTAGGATGATGGGGATGTACTGCTGGAGTGCAGAACAAGTGAGTTCATGCATTTAAGAAAGACATCTGAGCCATGTTGCGACTGCTACAACCAAGGCTTGGAACAGACTAAAGGGAGTTGTAGAGGTCATCTTGAATTCAAGTTACTGTGTCATTGCACCCGCAGCCCTCATGCTGGTCTTGGTCTTCGATGACAGTCACTGTTAACTTCTGCTAAGCTGTTATGTGAAAAATTCTTTAGTACTCTGGCAGTAGTGTCTTTGGTGTTGCCTAGGGTCAGGCTTCTATTTCAAACAGTTTGGGTTTGGTTTCTTTCCCAGTGTGCTAGTTTAACTGCTCTCAGTATATGCTGTTGTAAAGGTGGCATTTGGACTTAGATGTATAAAGTGAACAACTTATTTAATAAGATTCTGGAAGGTATTTTGAGACCTAATTGCTTCTTCTTCACTTAATGTGTAATGTTCTTTTATCGATATTCCATTCAGGACTTGAAGATGAAAATATATAGAATTTGATTCACTAATGTACAACTTTTCTTCATTTTTACATTTCTGGATTTCATGGCCTCTGGAGTCTGTTAATTATTCAAGAAATAAGCTAAATTAAAGTTGGCAGTTTATCAACTAGCACAGTGGCTTACAATGAAAACCAGCAGGTATAGGGCTCAGGAGTTATTGTGACATACCTAACTGTCCCCTTTTATTTTCAGACAATGTTCAATTATAATGTTTCTGTAACACCTGCTATTGCTCTGTTGAATGACTGACAGGGAGAGTAAGGTACTCTGTTTTAGTGGGGAGCTGCTCGTGGACACACCCTTTTTCCTGGATGGCAGGGGGAATGTGTTCTGAAACTTACAGAAGAATAGCAGCAATAGTACTTCCAATAATTATTATCAACTAACTTGGTCTTAAATTAAAAAGAAATTAAAAAAACTAAAAGATGACAAGAAAACAAAAAATAATTGTGTGCTTTTTCTCTTGTGGCAACAGAAGGTCAATGGTTATTTTGAAGCTTTTATGTATGAGAAGTGTAGTTAGAAGATATTTCATGTGAATTGTTATTAATGTGTTATTCTGGCATGCAGTGTATTTGTCAAGTTTTAAATGAAATTTCCGACACAGAAAGTTTGAGGTCATCATTTGACATTAACGTCTTGTGTTAATTCGAAAAACAGTGAAAAGTGGTTGTTACTATATTCATCTGTAGCAGTGTAAAGCAATTTTACTACGCTTTGGAATAAATACATATAAGATGATACACATTTTTCAGCTGAGTCTGACATCTGACTTCATGAATAAAAAAGGCCCTATTAATCATGAGGTGATAGAGTCACATACATTGTATTTATCATTCTTGTAAGAATGAGTTGTCTCTCGTTAGTGTTTTAAGGAAATGCATAGTAATTATACAGAATAAGTCAAGAAAGTAAAAAAATCCAGTAAACTTTGCAGAAGCTTTATTGTTGGTCTCTGATTTTTATGTTTAATACTTCTCAAATGATAGTGTGGGCACATGATGAATATATTTTCTTAATCTATAGTTGAGTAGTATGCATATGGAAGTGCTTTTGTGACTAATAGTTAATTCCATGGCCTAAAACCAATTTAAGCTAACTCTATAAACTTGATAAGAACATCAGATGTGCTCATGCAATTCACAGAAAGTATACAAGGACTCTGCAGCAAGGATATAGAAATAGTATTTTCAAATAATCTTTTAATAGTATAAATGATCAACAGTTCATTATCACAATATTTATTCCCTAGAGTCAACACATCATGTTGGCATGTATAACCAGAGTACATGGGGAGGGATTTATTATCACTTGGCTGGGAGCATAAGACTCTGGATTTTTATTGAAATACTCATTTTTGATCCATACCAGATGATTTTGTGGGAAATGCAGGATCTTTCCTTCTGGGTCAGAATTTCAAATATGACCTTACTCATATGCCCCTTGAACCAAGTCACGGAAGCAAGTCTGGAAGTCATGACTACTGGATAACCATTCTGATATGCAAGTGAAATTATTTTATTATTGCTGTTCATTTGTAATAATGGATTAGAATCTTGAGTTTGTGCACTCTGCCCAACCTTAGTTTGTAGATATTATGCGTGGCTCTTGGAGATTCCTGAATGCTTTACCTATGCCTTTAGATCTTGCTTCTGTTTCTGCAAGGAAGGGAAGAATTCAAATCCTTACTCTTAATGACAAGTTGATTGCATAAATTACTTTCTAGTCTTTCTAGTATAAGACAATTTTCTTTTCTCCTCCCCTTTTTGCACCTCTTCTTCTATAATTTACCTCTGACATTTCATTCAATGCATTGTATGGGTGGATGAAGTTTTTCTATAAATATTGGAAACAATATTAGAGCAAATATTGAAAATTTGGGACCTCATTTTACTATGTTCAATGTAAGAGGATCATGGGCTGGAGTCTTGACTGTTTGGAGGAACAGAGCACATTTAAACATGTAGATGCGTGTTTAACAAACCAGTGCATCCTTAAGTCTTACAGAGCTTAGATTGAGGTTCTTTTTTAGAGCTTTGCACCTCTTTTCAAGGTACCCTCTCTGGTAATGCTTTACTGCTACTCCATATTTTTCTTCTTATGTCTTAAAAGTACTGAAGTATGTAATTGTCTCTTTCTTGGGCGTGTAAAAGGACATTCTTGAAAACTGCATTCCATAAAAATGGACAGGCTTTAAACTACGGATGACAAGGTGTGCAAGTAACAAACAGTATTTGCTATTTTTCCTTTTAATTATTTTAAAATAACCATATATAAGCCTTATGTACTGTAGAAGTAGTCTTGCCTGCTCCAGTTTGAGATCAATATACACTTGTTACAACCTGCCCTTGAAAGCAGGGGTAACTCAGGTTCTTGTTAATAGATACCTTGGGGCTGATTAGAGTGAAACAACACTGAATAATCGGTGTTTATGTACATATATATGTGTAGGGTTTATTTTAGAACAATTTGGTTGCAGTGGAAAGGAGGTATGTAGCCATTTTCGTTATTATCTATAGTAATATAAGAATATAAAAGCTTAAAAATATCACTTAAGACAATGTAAGGGAAAAAAAGAGAAAGAAGAGTAGAAAGATATTACCAGCTATGGATCCAGTGACAGGATTTGATTGTTACAATGTCAGTGTCTGTTGGCAGCCACTGAAACACAAAGTCCAGTACGTTAATACACGCTTAGGTTTCCATGGGAATGCCCAGGTAACTCCCCAGAGGGGAGTTATACACTGTGTGGTGCAACACTGTGCATCTGTTGTGACACTGTGGGTCATGCACAGTCCTTTGGTGGAAAGCCCCCAGGAGTGAGTCTTAGGGTGCTTCAGGGGTCTTTGATGGTTTATGACCCCATCTGAGACATGACACCTGCCTCTCAGCCAGTATGGTTGAGCCAGTTATGCCCCATCAGAAGGGATGAATACCTTCAGGCCTATGTGTGAATGTCCCCGAACTTCCAGACGGGGGCAGTTTTCACACCTGAGCCAGGTGTGTAAGGGCATGATAAAGAGCACTGACCCACCTCCACGGGATCTGCTTCTTACCGGCCTCTTCTCTTATCTGGCTCAAAAGCTGTCTTGTAGCCTCCGGTGGTGGCTGTGCACCCCGTCTGCTCCTGGGCTCTTACCTTGCACATCCTCAGCAAAGCACACACTGCTTTTGCAAATGGCAGATTGTTTGAGTCTTAACCATTACCATTTCAGTCTCTCACAACACTGTAAGATGGGAGTTATCAATATGTATGACAGGATGACAGACTTGAGTTTTTAGGGCTGAAAACAGATTTAGTGCAAAATAGAGAGCTAAAACAAGATACAGCAGGGCTGACAGCGTCATTTTCATGAGCCTTCTGAAATATTTTGGAAGATTTTCCTAATGGTTCTAATTTTCTAAGTGCTCCTGTTCTGCCTCTTGGTCTTTTCTACTAGGACTTAAGTGTATCATAGAATGTTGGTGGCTGTTTTGTGTCTTTCTGTGTGTAGGAGAAGGAGATACTTTGTGGTCTACTGTAATATATAAGTCTGCATTCAAATTCAATGATCCATATAGTCCTTCTCAATTCTGTGTGACTGTGAAAACTTTTTACCTACTATCATATCACTGATAAGAGAAATCTAGGACTGGTGATTGAAGATCACCTTTTTTCTCCCTCAAACTCATCATTGCCTCTGTGTGGAGGTAGCTGTAAGCATCAGACCTAAATGAATTTTGACAAGGGGAAGCAGCACAGGTGACTGCCTGGTAGCACACATGAGAAGGCAGTCAGAACTCTGCATCTGCATGGGAACAGTAGTAAATCTTCACCTGCTAGTGCCAGTTATCTGCCTAGTAAGACAAGCTATGAGAGAAATTTTTAAGATCATAAACTGGGATTCAGCAGGAGGTGAAATTATATATGATGACTAATACATAATGAATTACTTTTTTATCAGCTGGCCTGAGTTGCAGGACACACAAACCAAAGCAGCAATATTCCTCTCAACAGTAACATAGCTGAACGTTAACCACTTCAAGACTCTCTATCCCTTTGCAGACCTTTCTGTATTCTTGCTTAGCATCCCTTAGTGCCGCTCTGTTTGCTGATACTCTTGCTGGAAAGTAGCTACCACGTATGACTGGTTTTCCAAGCTGTCAGGTGGCTTAAGGTAGGTGTCTGATGGGTTTTTAGGTGCCTGAATGATCTGTGCACACGTTTGTATTGGTTTAAAGGGAATTCAATCCCTGCTGCTTCAGATATGTTTGAAAATATTACAAGACATCTGCCTGTACCTGTGCATAGTAAATTACATGTGTGAAATACAGTCTTGAAGTCATGCCTTGCATGTGAAGTGCCAAGTCATCAGCAGATGCTGTCCCACAGGCACAATTTTTCTCTTGTCTTCTTGCTAGCTGTAAAACTTTATAGAAGCCAGACTGTGTAACAGGTGTTGACCTTTTACTTCCTGCGGAATGGTTAGCACTCTGGACTTTGAATCCCATGGGCCCGAGTTCAAGTCCTCAGTAGGGACCATCCCCTGGGCAGTTAAATGCCTCCCTGGCATCTGATCCCGTCAGATCTCGGATGCTCAGCAGCGGGGTGAGCCCTGGTTAGTACCGGGTGCTGTAGAAAGTCTTGAGGATTTCACTGTCACTGTCCGAGCTTGCTCAGCCATGGAAAATGGACCTTAGGACTTAAACGGTGGGGCCAGTTCTGCGCACGCTGTGCCTCAGCTAAAAAATCCACTGCGCAGGCTGGAAGAGCACACCCATGTGGGGAGAGCCCTTCCCCAGATCTTCGTTCATGAAGTCTGGCCATTATTATTATTATATCATTGTATAGCAGACACCTGATTATGTGTTTGTTTCGTCCATCCTTTAGTTGCTTATCCTTCACACAATCTTGTCTTCCCATCTGTGCATTTCAGATAGACTGGTTTGTCTCTCTATAATACCTAACCCTTCTTTTATGTGTTTCCTTAACAGCAGTTGGTATGGATTCTTGTCTATATGTAGCACTCTGTCCTGACTGTAAATATGTAGCATTTCTGTGTGTGATCTACATGTGGGCATCTTCATTCTTTTCAGGTCTACTTTTCTGTTATGAAGAAGAAAGAAAAAAGGATTTTTTATTTTATTCTCTAATAATGTATCGTAAGAGGAAGGGAAAAAGGGTATTTCAGGGATTCCTTTGTATAGGGGCTGATATTGCAGCTTCTGTGTGTGGTTTTGAGTATTTAGCTACATGTGGTAAATTACAGTGTAAAGAATTTAGTAGTCCATGGATATAGCTGTGCATTCATGTCTATATCTGACATGTATCTTTTCTTATGACTCTTCTCCAGTGTTGTTCAGCATAGTATTTTATGAAGCCTCTGTTAAGGAACTATATTTGTCATTTTCTGGATTACTGTCCATGCAACACTTTAATGGCCTCCTGTACTGTCTACCACTGCCATTCTCAGACCCTGAGACATAGTTTGTTCTTTCCTTCTTGTTAGTTCCTCACATCTCCAATCCGTCTCTTCACACTTGTCACCGCTGAATAATTAAAATATCTGCTTCCCACTCATCTGCAATGTAAACTGCATGAATTAGAAGTGAAAGGAAAGTGCTCCTTGTTAATGTCTTTTTTATATAATTTTCTTAAAAATTTAGCTCTACTTTTAAAAAGATACTGAAATCTATTGGTAAGCATAACCCTTGTGAAGTTGTTATTTTGAATGCTTTAGTCAAACTGTGTGTAGGGCTGTGCAGCATGAGGTCCTGCAGACAGAAGCCACTGTGACCATTACGGTTGTATCCCATATGACAAGTTCTTACGTGTTCAGAGCCTGCATTTTTCTTCACAAGAAATCTTACTTTCTTCTTGACCTATTCCTGCTGTATCAGATACCATGTGAAGACATGGTAGTTCTTTCAGCCAGACGTATGGGTGTCCTGAGGATGACTTGCTCTGAGCATTGGTGTGTTGCTTGCAGACAGTATCTGTGTATCTCCACTACACATCAGTGCTAACAGGCTGCTTAAAACAACACTGACTTCATAAATTCATTAGAAGAGGGTTTGCATTATCAGTACACATGTTAACTGACATTTCTTCACTTAAAACACAGAAAATTATATAAATGCAATGGGAAAAGAAAACCTTAAATGCACCTAACCATGCAAGTAATTAGTGTAATTAAATATGTTTCTTCAGGATTATTGGTGGAAAATTGTTTTTAAGAAAAACAACTATGAAAAGCATTATCAAATGTAAATAGCATACACTTATATAAGAGTACAGGTGTTAAATCTGCCTATTTCATCAATATACAAGAAGATATTGACTTACCTGATTTTCTCTGGTGGTGGTCTATTTTTTTCATAGGAATGACTGCTGAGTAGTCTGTGTGTTATGCTGGTGACCATTGGTCACAATTATAGTGGGTATTTTATTATTTCTTTACTTGTATTGACTTATATATTTCATTTGACATTAATTTAGATAGTACAGTACGTGCAGTGAATATGTGTTTTCTGTATATCAGTCTCTCTGATGCACTTCTGGTCTTGAATTGTTACAAAAATGTTTTCATATTGCAGAGTGATACACTATGGCTTCATCTTTTCATGTTTAGTTCAGAGGATTTTTTTTTTCTGGCATCTCAAGATTTGCTGTCCAAGTGAGTTACACATACACAGGAGAAAAGTACCCATTATCTGTGTTGTCACTGCAGGATACCCCTCAGAGTCTGGCAAATAACTTAAGAACTAGTTTTCTGCAACCGCACTAGACCAGTTTGTTTAGGGAAATGTGGATAAAAACTGAATCCATTCAGTTTTACCCAAAGGCACCTTAACACATGACAAAGTCAGAGCAGGGGAAGTGTGATGTTGAGTTGTTCTACAAACTTCTCCTTTTTCAAGTCTGGATTTTTCCCTTCTTTCTCTCCACAGCTTTTTTTCCTACTTTTAATTCCATAATGATTAAACAAGTGTTTTTTGGCAGATAAACAAGGCTCTCCCGGGGAAGGGGGACAACATTTGATATTGATTCTTTATGCATTAAAAAGAAAAAAAAAGTATTAAAATTTCTGTACAAGATTTTTATATGATTTATTACTCATAAGTTTTTATAGTTCTGGGAAAAGAAATCACTATACTGCTTCAATGGAAAGTAATTTGTGGGTTGGATATCAGAGCAGTAGTATGTTTTTTTCAATCACAGATTTATGAACATCAGTACCTCAAACAATGCCTTTTAAAGGTTTATTGTTGCAGTAGCAGCATATTTGTGGAAATAATGAGGGTCCATATGCCACTTCTGAACTGCACCTGCAATTTCCACTGATGCCTGCTCAAGATGTACCTGAATGGGTTCAGTCTGTACTCCCTCTGAAACTGATGTCAGCCAAAAATTACCGGTCCAGTTCAGTAGTGTCACATAAAGACTTTGAGACTTAAAAAGTTTGTGCCTTTCTAAGCAGGGCAGATCAAAGAGAATATGATGATGTGACTACAGAAATTTTAAACTTGGTAGGTAGAAGCCATTTGCATGAATTTCCCATGCTTTGAGCAGTTTCATTACTCTTGGTCTCACAGCTTGTGATTGTTGCTTTTTAAGCCTGCTAAAATAAATTTCCTTGAAAGTAATATGTTCTTTTTAATATATTTTTAAGAATGTCTTCTAGCTTGACATACTTTTTATTCCCTTCTTGATTATACCAAATGGGATATACTTTAATTTTGAAGAAATAAAGATATCATTTTCAGCACTTGATATGCTCAACTGATGTAGCAAGAATAAACTGTTCTCATTCAATTTTGAACCTAGAAAGATTTGTTGACAAGTAGTCTGTCACATTTTGTCATTTCATAGAAACTTCCATTATGTATAATTATCCCTTGTCAATATAGGAGGATGAATGCAGCAGCAGGACATTTCTACATAATATTTAGTCCTACTTAATACTTAGTCCAGTTGTATAAACTTTAGGTCTCTTTTCCACTAAGATTATTTTTCTGTTCTTTTCATTTTAATTCCTCATACCTTCATTGCCTTCTTAACAGGGTTTGTTTCAGGGCATGGTATAATTGAGAGAAAGTAAATGAGCGCCCACTATCCCATTCATCTTTAAGGCAAGACAACCACTTATGCGACTTTCAGTCCAATTTTGGTCACTGAAGCATTTTACTGGTTCTGATTAGTCCCACAGAGTGGGAACATCCTCATCTTGTCAGTTCAGCAGAGTCATTAAAGCCTGTGTAAGCTGTGATGATGCATGAGCTCGGGGTGCGTAAATTCCCTCTTAGCACATGCATTCTTCATCTTGTCAATTTTTTGCTACCTGCTGTTAACTCTGTAGGAAACCCAGTGCAGCTGATAGAGGAAAAAAATTTGGAAAGCAGACTGGTTGTAAAGAAGTAGTAGAAGTGATGCCTACGTGTTCATAATTAAGCATCTTTGGAAGACTTTGTATTAAAACTGATTTTCATGTAATTTGGATAGAAAAACAATGCAACATAGTATCTGTAAAAATCGGTTATCACAAATCTGAAATTTTCCCTGGGTATAGAAAAGAAGAAAAGGAGAGGAATTAGCACAATAATCAAATAACATGGCTTACTAAAGAGATATTTTAATAGGAAGAATTCAAGTAATATCTTTCTTTTGAGCTGTTTTCATTAGTTGTGCTGGCACTCAGGGCATGAGGTTGTTCATCTCAGGTGATGCCAGTGTGGAGTTACAGCGGTGGTGTGCATTCAAGCTGACCTTGAAGACTGTATTCCTTGCGACAGAACCAAACTACTTTAAGGGATAGTTTTGTTGCTTGTTAATCTTCTGGGTTTTGAGTTTTTTTAAACCTGCAGTGATTTTGAACAACTGTGAGGTTTTTTTTTTCTAAAAAATGCAAGTACTGTTCTTTGTGCACGTTTTAGTTCTCCGATGGCTACCCATCAGCTTGGCAGGGCAGTGATACTGCATAATAAAATTCCATACAGAACCCTACCAGAATCTGATGTATTGCAAAAATATTTGACAGTACATAAACTTCAATGTTGATGCAATCCACATGATAAGAACAATTATATTTAAACTGATTATTATTACCAGTTTGCAAAAAGTAACTGTGATATTTTTCTCAGTCCAAATAATTTTCTAAGAGCAATCCACTTAGCAAGTATCTGCCAATTTTCTTATAAATATCTTCATTGTTTTTGTAATGCACATACCAGTGGCACTGTAATGTCCTTACAATAATATTTCAGTAAGCAGATGTCTTAACTCAAGGATTTTTAATTTTTTTTTTCACAAAAGTGAGGGCAAACTTTTGTTTCTAGTTACTTCAAATCAGAAATTGTGGGAGTATGTGACTTAAATGTCATTAATGATATAAACAACAGAACTTGACATTTTGAATTTATTTATCAATATGTAGAATAGGGCGTTTTTTGCACTGAATTAGACTTCTTGCATTGAAAACTAAATTTGGTATTGTAAGAAAACAGCAAGTAATATACTAATGCCACACCATGTTCCCATATTTTTCATTGTGATTGTGCATGTATCTAAGAAGGAGCAAATGGATTACATAGATTTCTAGGTTAGACTCTATGGAAAATTAACTAAAGATGGTGTGTTTAGGATTATTACTGTCAAAAATATTTGTCACATTTTTGTACGTGAGGTCAGAGTACTGAAGTAATCTACTTCTCTGGAAAGTGTGAAATAAGGCTGCCATTCCTTCAGTGTCACCAGTTACTTCTGTGAGCACGGACTGAGTGGAATTGGTTTGCATCATCGGGGGCATTTGGCACAGTAGCAGATGCTCTAGTCATTTTCCAGATCTGACACACAAAAACTGATCCAGTGATGAAGATGCCTGACTTTCTGCAGAGGCAGCCCCAGGCCAGCCAAGGTGCCCAGTTGTAAGTGTCTGTAGATGTCTGTGCTCAGGCATCTTGATCCTGTATCTTCACTGATTCCCATAGTCAAGACTCCAACAGAGTAGCTGCTTGTTAGCTATTAGCTGCTAATTGCTTTTGAATGACGGTGTGCTTGTATGTGGCAATATTATTTTGTCAGAATCTGGCAGTGGTACATGAGACCACTAGAAATTGTTGTTCTACCAAGGTAGAATTGAACCCTTACTGTTAAGTCTCTGCATAAAAGCGCTAGACTTTCCTGTAACAGGTACATGCCAAGGCACTGCTGAGATAGACAAGGAATTCTGCTGCCTAAATTGACTTGGTATTTATTTCTTTTCAAATCTTGTCCTATTACCTGACTTCTTGCAGTTAGGATCTCAGTACACTGCTGGGTTTTCTAAAGTGTATGTGCATTTAGAGATTCCTGATGTTGGGAACCTTAAACTTAGCATACCCTAAGATATACTTTGTTGATCTGCTAGAAACTCGTGGCTGTATAAAAGACTTCAGAGTCTTAACTTCTCACAGATGTTTCCCTTTAATGAGTCAGTCTCTTACCTAACTGTTACTTAAACTGTTTCATCATTTGCAGATCAAAACAGCAAAATGATGGATTTCTCTATGTTCAGAATTTTGTTGTGCACCTTTAGTGTACAGCTTTATTAAAAACCTGTGGACATCAAGGTTTTTTTGGTACACTGAATTTCAGTTCAGTTTGTATCTGCGCATTTTATAAGTTGCTATGCAGAGCAGGACTCTGTTTCCGAGGTGGATTCTGGTCTGTTAACTCTTTGATTCTGAAAAGTAAGGACTGATATCAGGAGTAATATTTTACCTGCATGGGCAAAGAGAAAACAAACAAACAAACAAGGAAATCTTTACCAAATGGCCTGGGACATAAAGCTTTCTTCACTTTTCTCATTAACATTTTTGTCACAATCACCCACCAAGCTCAGCTCTGTGGTGATGCTGGACCTCAACTCCTGTGCTCAGTTTTGGGCTGCTCACTACAAGAAGGACATTGAGGTGCTGGAGTGTGTCCAGTGAAGGGCCGCAAAGCTGGTGAAGGACCTGGAGCACAAGTCTGATGAGGAGGTGCTGAGGGAGCTGAGGTTGTTTTAGCCTGGAGAAAAGGAGGCTCAGGGGAGACCATATATCTTCCTACAACCGCCTGAAGGGAGAGTGTAGTGATGTGGGGGTCCGTCTGTTCTAGCTAGCAAGTGACGGCATGAGAGGAAATGGCCTCAAGTTGCCCCAGTGGAGGTTTAGATTGGATATTAGGAAAAATTTCTTCACAGAAAGGTTTGCCAAGTATTGGAACAGGCAACCCAGGGAAGTGGTTGCATCAGCATCCCTGGAAGTGTTCAAAAGGATGTGGCGCTTAGGGACATGTTTTAGTGGTGGACGTGGCTGTGCTGGGTTAAAAGTATGACTTAATGATCTTAGAGGTCTTTTCCAGCCTTAATGATTCTGTGATTTAAAAGAAAAGTTAGTTTTTCTTTCGTGGGTCAGTACGCCAAGAATGAATTATTTGGTTGGCTATTGCATCTAGAACATAATGAGAAAAATTAGTATTTCCATATTGATTCTGACTCATTCAAGTGGTGTCTCTTTTTTAATGTCTGAGCAAAGAGCTCAGTTATTTTGCTATGCTGTTTTGAGGTCTGTAGGCACCTTGTTTATAGAGACATCATACTTTAAATTCATATCAGCTTTCTGTCTCTTACGACAGAAAAAATCTATGATTCTACTTAATGTTAAGGCTGTTGTAGAATGGTAAAAATAGTGTATAATTGTCAAGTTTCATGCATGTTATGCATTGTTGTATGCTTAAAAAATTATTTTCTGAGTAAATTTTCAGATATTGTGAAGTATTTAACATGGCTTCTTTTAAGTTATTAATTCTTTCTCATTGGACTGTGTTGGTTTCTCTGTAGAAGTTCAGCAGCATAAAAGTACTTCTACTGTAGTTAGTAGTGACCTGAAGTATCAGCAATTTGTTTTCCAGGTGATGGAGATGTGTTTTCCTCTTAGCCATAATGATCCTCATACACACAGGGAGTGTACAGTGATACTACCGATGCAGAGCCATGAAATCAGCACTTTGTTTGAGCATCACCATAATGACAGTGTAGCAAAAGGTATTGCCTGTCAGAATTAGAACTGTTCAATTTAACAGGCCACTTAAGGGTGGGGTTTTTGTTCTCATTACTGCAGATTCTGTTTCTTTTTCCCTGTTTCAGATTCCTAGTAACAAACATTTTTATAAGCATTTTTTAAAAATGTTGGTGTTTTCAGAAAAAAAGTACATAATTCTGATGATTATCACTTGCTTAGCCTCTAATATTGTTTCTTTTAAAGACAATTTTTGTGAAATTCATGATGATTAAAAAGTGAGAGTAAACAACTATGTCCAGGTAGAAAAAGATGACTGCAATATATTGCACTTCTAACTAGTCACAATATGTGCTATTGTTATGGGTTTAAGGTTTCAGAATTTTTCCCTTTCCCTCACCTGCCTGGACTGGGAGTGAAGCCTGGAGCAGA
>JAWWEU010000111.1:90602722-90614245 GCA_035583155.1 Acropternis orthonyx
TGGTGTGATTAATTGTGTGGAGTCCTCTGTTCTATTAGCCCCCAGATATCTTAGTTTTCTTTTTCAAACTAAGACAGCTATTAATAGTCATTCACTTTTCAGTATATTTTATTTAATGAAATCTAGATGACTGGTTTTTTCCCCTGAACTATGAGGCACTCTGCACACACCTATCTGGTTGGTCATAGAAGAGCCCCAAATGGCAGGTGAATATTTCACAAGTACTCTTTTACTGAGACATTACCATGCAGTTATTAATGAATCAGATTTGCATCAGCAGGTCAGTTTGAGGTGGTTTTCTTGAAATGGTTATTTTTCAGAAGAGATTATTCCAGTTAGTAGTGTGAGGGTTTTTGCACACCTGGTGAATGTTTCTAAGACTTTGTATGAGTGACTGTCCATCACTCATATTGCCTAATTGCCGGAGACAACTCTTTTTTACTCTATTTGGAAAAAAACCCGAAACTAGTTTATAATGGAAAACACAAACTTCTGTCAAAAAAAAAAAAAAAAAATTGAAATGAAAGCCTGCCTGACTACATTCTTTGCTTTTGTTGATTGCTATAAATTAATAGGAGTGTACATGTATATTTTTCTCTCAAAACCCTGAGATCTGTGTTGGCTGAAAAGGTACTCACAGCTTTTTTTTTTTTTTATGCTGTACTTTTGTAATTGTGCAGTACTTAATCAGTTACATGATAAAAACATGTCTATCAAGCAGTAAATATCTAATGTGTATTTTTTGGAAGTGTTCTGTGTGGAGTTGTTAGTTCCCATGCTTTCTTGTCAGTTTTTTTGGAAGATGTGTTCTATTTTTTTAACCAAGCTTTGTGTCATGGGTATGTGGTATCCATTAGCCACACAGTAAGATTAGTACATAGTCAGAAGAAGGGGCAATGAGATATTTTTAGATGTTACAAAAAGCAAGGTTCATAATAGGCATAATAATAGACAGTCATTAATCAAAGTCTACCAAATGTGTTTTTAATGCATACTATACCACATATAGTTTCAGCTCATATCAAGAGCAGTTAATATCAGATTATGCAGTACTTCAGACCTGAAATTCATCTCTTGGTGAACACATCAAACAAATGTGGCTTGAAAATAGAGACATGAAGTTTGTCTGGGTGTTTCTTGATGAAATGAGAAAAAAGCTACTGAACCCATATTAAAGAAAACTCTGGTATTCTTCAATTTCTAAGAGATTAATTGTTTCTCCTGATTTTTATTATCAACTGTCCAGTTTACTTTGAAGGAAGGATCCTGGGATATGTGCATGTTTGAACACAAGATTATGCTAGACTTCTTTGCTATCAGTTGCAGACTCTCAAAGTTACTGGATATCTCTTCCATTTTAATAGTCTATGTCATTGTCTTTTTTGAAGGTGACAGCTTTTGGAAATGAGAAGAAAACTATTGTCATGGTAAAGAAAGAAGCTGCCTAATTTAGGAATAAAAGACTTTTGTAGAGCAAAATTACTGCCAAAACTCTCAGTGTTATTTCTTTATGTTTATATAATAAACTCACCCTATAATTAAAATCCCTTCTTTAAAGAAGAAAAAACATTTTGAAACAATGATCTACATTCTTTGCAGTATTTTGATTAATTTCAGCAAGGTTAAACAGGAAATTTTTTTTGAGATACTGTACTTCAGCTTCGTTTTGAATTTGGTCCTTTGTCATCCCTTGCCAGTGGGCATTGGAATAACTTAAAGACTCATTTAAGCCACAACAGTAGGAATTGTCCCTTTGGCCAGAACTAGTCTGTTATATGAGCAAGTGCTAGAGGATATTGCCAGGCTCTTGAGCCAAACTGTCAAATCTTCCCTGGCTTGTTTTTGACTTGAAAAACTCTCACCGTTTCAAAGAGAAAATGTTTAATGGAAATTTAGCTTCTATTAGATTTCAATTCAACAAATATTGAAAGATTTCCTGGGGTTGCATTCTGTGTAAATTCCATAAAACTCATTGGTTTTAATCAAATTAAATGCCTTCCTTTGATTAGTCTTTATTTTTGAGTCTCACCTTACATGAAAAATGAAAATATTTTCTCAGATTAAAAGAAGGAAATTAATGCTTTCACACAGTGTATGAAATTATTTCCAATAACACTTAGGTTATGTGAAAATTCAGCACGGATGTATAGTTTTTCCAAAGTTTGTGTACCACTGTTATTTTTAGGTCGCATATTTAAAGCTGCACATTTAAAATTTAGTTGAATTTCTACAGTTAAAGTCTCTGTCTTTATGTGTGCATATACACCTTGTTACAGAGAATTGTGCTTTTCTTTCTATTGTGAGTCCATTTGTAATAATAGTATATTGGACTAGAAACCTCTTGATTGAGTTGCTGGCTTTCTGTGCAGTTTTCATTCTGTACTTTACTGTACAGTAACTGCCTGCTGTTCAGAAATAGCACAGGTTTAAGTGTAGGATTGGGCTGAAGGAGGAGATTAAATGTTGACTAAAAGAGCACATAAACATTATAGGAGACCTCTTGATTTCAAGGTCTCTGTGAAAGATCTTTGCTTGACATAAACTCATTTTAATGACTGTGAATAGCTGAATGTGTGTTTTATGTACATTTACATGATGGAACTTTAACTTGTATTGCTGTATTAAAATAATTTTCCCCCTGCACTTGGCACTGGTAAAGCTGCATCTTGAGTACTGGGTCTAGTTCTGTGCCAGTCACAAGGTGGGGGCCGGCCTCCTCTCGCATGCAACTACTGACAGGACAAGAGAAAATGTCCTCAAGCTGTGCCAGGAGAGGTTCATGTTGGCCATCAGGAAGAATTTCTTCAGGGAAGAGTTGTTAAATGTTGCAATGGTCTGCCTGGGGAAGTAGTGAAGTCACTATCCCTGAAAGTGTTCAAGAAGTAACTCTATATGGCACTTAGTGTCATGATCAGGTTGATGTGTTGGTTTTGGTCAGAGATGGGACTCAATGATTTTGGAGGTCTTTTCCAATCTCAATAATTCTATGATGATCACTGGCATTACAGGAAAGTAGTTCCTTCACAAAATATTTGCATTTATATTGCCTGGTATCTGCTTAACATGCTTTCCAAGAATGCTCAAAAAGTTGTTAAAGATATTCCTCCATACAAAGAAGGAAAGGTTTAATGAAACAGCATTACTGAATGGAGTGTCCAGCTGTTTTGAACAGTTTTCAGAAGAAGGATCTGATGCTTTGAGGCATCAAGCTTCTGCAGCACTTTTTAACTTTGCTGTGTTTGGGGGCATTAAACACTTTGCTGGAAGAGAGATAATCTCTTGTTTTGATTTCTCTTAACTTAAAAAAAAATGAAAAGCCTATGCTGTGATGTTAGTTGTCTTCTGTCACTTGAATAATTGAGTTATTCCAGATATTAGTGACCGTTTCTCTGCCCTACGTTTTAAACTTGGTTTCGTTCTCCAGTTCTTTACTAGAAACTGTGCAGAGGAAATGGTCTTACAGAAATGGCTTAGTGTTTCTGCGTAATCATCTGAAAAGGCACTGGTGTCTCCGAACACACATCACTAAAACTGTTTGCTGCTTTCAAAATGGCTTTCATTCAAAAAAACCCATTTATTCTCAAAAAAAGAGATGTTTCCATAAATCATTTTTTTTTTCCTTTAAGTTCTATCAAGGTTTTTTCAGGTTGCCTGAAATAGTGCAATGATGGGCAGAGACTTGGAGCTGCGGAGGCTCAGAAGTCAAAGAATGGCAAAAGGTCAAGAAATATCCATGTTGGCAATTTTCCTTATAAACTGTCTTTGAGTTTCTTCAGGAGCCATGTTCTTTTGCCATGTTCTGAATGAAGCCAATTGTCAGAAAATGTTTTGAGAAACAGGAATTTGTTGAGGACTAGAAATTTGTGCAGGATGTACCAACCATGGAAATCAAAGCCAAATGTTTTTCTCACAGAACCTGCATAGGCTACAAAACATGGAAGTGAAAGAAAAAAGTCAAAATAAAAAAAAGAAGTCCTCCTTTTGTAATAACAAGAAAATTATGACTACAAAGAGAGAAGAATATCATAGGATTTTTTTATTATTTTTTTTCCAGGCAGGTCTTTAAAGGAGGAAAATTTGTCTGTATTTATTATCATTATCTTTCACCTTTACTTCCAATTCCCTTTTTTCTTTAATTTTTTTACTAATTACATCAGTTCAGGAGTGACCAAAAGCTAAAGCATGTTGTTAAGGGCACTGTCCAAATGCCTCTTAAACAGTGACAGGCTTGGGACATTGACCACCTCTGTAGGAAGCCTGTTCCAGTGTCTGACCACCCACTTGGTGAGGAAATGCTTCTTGATGTCCAGGCTAAACCTCCCGTGGCACAGCTTTGAATCATTCCCATGTGTCCTGTCACTGGATACCGGGGAGAGCAGCTCAGCACCTCCCTCTCCACTTCCCATCATCTGAAAGCCGTACAGAGCAGTGAGATCACTCTGCAGCCTCCTTTGCTCTGAACTGGGCAAGCCCAAAGTCCTCAGGTGCTCCTCACAGGACATTGCTTCCCGCTCTGTCACCAGCTTTGTTGCCCTCCTCTGGACTCAGTCAAGAATCTTCACATCCTTCTTAAGCTGTGGGACCCAGAGCTGCACACAGCTCTTTAACGGAGGCTGCACCAGTGCTGAGCACAGCAGGACAGCCACCTCTCCTGACCGGCTGGTTATGGCGTGTTTGATGCACTCCAGGATGGGGTTTGCCCCCCTGGCTGCCCCGGCACACTCTGCCAGCTCCTGCCGAGCCGCTGTTGACCAGCGCCCACAGGACCTTTTCTGCAGGGCTGCTCTCCAGCCACTCCTCTCCCTGTTTATACTTTTGCCCAGCATTACTCCATTCCAGGTGCAGAATCCAGCATTTTGACTTACTAAATGTCATCCCATTAATCATATCCCAGTGCTCCAGTCTGTCTGGATCCCTTTGCAAGGCCTCTTGTCCCTCAGGATAGTCAACTGCACTTCTCAGTTTGGTATCATCAGCAATGATACCAGTGGTGCACTTGGTAATTGCTAAAAAGTAATTCTCGTGTTTTGGAGACTATTTAGATTAAGTTTTAAAACTACTGAAAAATATTTCTAATTAATTTCATAAATGATTTTTAACATATTGTTGGTATGAGTCATTACTGTTGTCTGAGAACATGAAACAAAACCATAGTTGAAATGTTTATTGTAATACTTAAGTTGTGACAGCTTCTAACAAGCATGGGTTGAAACATCTCTTTCTTGAAAGAGAAGGTGTGTTAAGGAAACACATCTGATACGTAATTTAAATTAATGAAATCACAAAATAATGTGAATTAATAAAACCCATAAACCTAAACAAGAAAATTGATGTTTCAAGTAAGTTTTCAAATCATAAAAATACTTAAAATCTGAGTAGTAGGTTATAAACATATTTCATAATAATTAAATTTCAGTATTTTTTTGCTGTAATCAAAAGGAAAAAAAAATAATTTCTCATACAGCAGAAGTTACTTATTTTGAACAGTTCCATTTTCAACTTCTTTTGAAGAAAATTTTAGAAAGTATTAGAATTGAAACAAAAACTAAATCTCTGAAAGTGGTATAGTATTCAGTTAATAACCAACAAGAAAAAGACTTAGATAATTTGTTTCTTTAAACCATTTTTATAGTAAGCCTTCTGTATGGCATATTGGTAAGTTTTGTTTCTGTTTCCATGGGGGAGATCTACTTCCAGTTTAACATTGTTTTTCTAAGTGTCCTGAGACCCCTATTAGAGAAGAAAACAAACATGTATAATAATACTCTTGATCATGAAAATCGTGCTCTTTAAGGAGTGCAGTACAGGTAATCAGGTTCTTAGTAGGATATGTGCTGTTTGAAGTAGAGATGGTGTGTTTTTTAAGCCCAGGGTATCACAGCTGTATTTCTCTATGCTTCCTCATTAAGACGTTTTACTGCAAATAATTGTTTCTTCCTAAAAATTGTGGTAACATTGTTTGATATCCTCACAGTATGTTTGTCTTTGTCTTCCTCTCAATAATTATGTTGTTTCACTGAAGTAAGAAGTATTCATTAAAATTTGGGTGAGGTTAATATGTTAAATATGAAAGAAATGTTAAAGAATCTGACTAACACTACTGTTGATGCAGCAGTGATTGCTGTAATTCATTTTTTCCCAAATATTTTCTGTGGCACAGTATAACTTCACAAAACCTATACCATCTGGTTGAAAAATCCCCCATTTAGCTCTGGTGGAAAGGTGATATTTTGTCTTTGAAATAACAGCTGATTTGTCACTCAGTACTGCAGAATAGTCAACTCTGCTCAATAGAGATAGGAGAGAGCTTTGATTTCAGTGTCAGAAAGGGTTTATAAGGGCTTCAGTGTCCCTGTGTTAAAAAAAAAAAAAAAGGCATAAGATTTAGATTTCTACACTTCTTGGCATGAAAGGAGCATATTTGCTTTGGGTTTCTTAGGAGAATTAAATGCAATGAATTCTGTTTTCCTAATTAGTTCTATATTTATTTAGTTCAGAAGTTAATTCAATTCTGAATAAATGTGTCCAAACAAGACGTAAACGCAGTTTAACTACTCTGCTCTATAATTTGTTGAAAATACATTTTTAATACCACTGTAAACAAAGTCTCAGTCTTTTAGCTAGCGCCTTCTTCCACAGGGCATCCAGCAGTTGTTTGTACTGGATACAGCACGTGATCCTGAGCTGTGAGGTGTTGCCAGAATGGACAGCTCAGGCGAATGGTTGGGTAGCATTGCCCGCAGTGAAGGCTGTTGTCTTGTGGTTGGTGTTCATGCAGACTGCACGAGCTACACCTTTGTGGGTGATGGGCTAAGCCTTCCACCTGCAGCCTTCTGGCAGCACGCTCTGCAGCTGCTGCTTCTGCATTATTTACCTGTGACATTTATGTCTATGCTTTCTGTAATTATCTGTTGTGGATTGACAGCACTTCTCACAGATACTCTGATGCAGCCAAAATGTCTATGTGTTCCCTTGGAAGTCCAGAGCAGAGCTCTTTTCCTTGCCTAAGTGGTTTGTACAACACCAAGTCTGTGGTAAAGCACTCAGTATTGGCATGGGACAGTCCAGCTCTTCCCGTTATCTTCCTCCTTAATTCTTGGCCTGGGTATAGTTCATGACAAGAAACTTAATTTCCCATCCTGTGGCTTCTAAGCTTCTTTATTAGCATCTCAAGAGTGTCTATAACCAGCAATACAGGAAGACAAAATGCACTCATCCACAGTTTTCCCAAATCATCTAAATATTCATTCAGATATTTTTAGTAGGTTAAATATATGTCATTCAGGCAGTGTGAAATATTACTTCATATTTTTTTGCCAAAATACATGGATTAGCATTTACTTGATCCATAGAATTCTTGGTCTTTGCCTCTATTTGTGTTTTGTACTGAACGGCGTGTTTTCCATTTCACATAATCCCTACTTTTAATGAGGTAGTGTACTTTATTACCAAGGATTTGTAAAATGTGTTGTGAAAACCCCTCCAGACTGCTTTTTCAGTCTATTGCTACAGCTCACAATAACATAATGGTTGGCTTAGCTGGTTAGAAAGGGGAAAGTTGTATTTTGTTCTTCTTCCTTCAAAACACTTTAATTACATTTATTTGAAAAGTTATGATTCCTTTCTTATAGTTTTCAAAAAGTACTTTAGGATACATAAGGAATTCATGCCTTCTCCATTGTAATGTTATAATAGCAATCCATAGTCTTTTCTCAGCCTTACAGAGATTTGAGTGATTAATATTTATATGTAATACCTGAAACACTGAATGACTTTGTTTATATGAATATCTTTTATAATGCAAACATTTCACAGGGTTTTAAGAGTCTTATAACATTAATCTAATCAAGATAAACCTTCAGTACAGCAGAAATAATAAATATTTTGCTCTTGGATTTCATCTGTAACCAAAGCACATGTAGCTGCAACTGCAAAAGCAGATCCAGCAATGCTGGTGCCTGTTTGGCTCTGCAGCCAGCTGGTACAGTCCAGCCACGTCCTTAGCATCACATCTCCTGTCCTCTGTAAAAACATGACTTCATAAAAAGTGCCCAGTTAATTCTCAAGGACTTCTTGGAGACTGTTGGAGAGGACTCGCTGACTGGCCCCAAAACCTTGCCTGAACAGCTGTGATGATGCTGGCATTACTGATGCCCAGCTACACTGCTGAGTTTGTCCCCTGACACTGTGCACATGCAGACATGCAGCCTGCACAGCCTCCTCTTCTCCATGGTTTAACAATTTCTGAAGTCTAGCCCAGGCATAAGCAAGAGCTGCCTGACTGTGGAACCAAGAGCAATGCCTGTGCCCACTTGTGCCAGTGCGGAGAAATGGAAATGGGTTTTGCAAAGCAGTGCAGTCACGTAATTGAAATGACAGCATGGTCATTGCATTGCAATTATTTTGAGTTAAATGAGCTGGAACTCATCAACATGAATCTTTGAAACATAGAAAACAGTCCTGTGTTGCATTATGATACACTGTATAATGTATAGTCAGCTTAAAGTTGTAACTGTCTGGTTTACAGTTTGTACACTATTTCCTTTGGGACACAGCTCCCCAGTGTAATTAGAGCTCACTAAATGCATGGCAGTTTTTAACTTCCTTGTATATATCTATGGAAGCTGATTTTTATTTTGCCAAAGTGGAACAAATGGTTTTAATCAGAAATCAGTTGTTTGAGTCTTTATTTCTGAAATTTGTCCTAGATACTGTTCTATTTTAGTAATTTTAATTTGTAGTGCACTTCTTTTTAATGGGATAATGGGATTAAAATTGCCTTGTCAACTGAAAGGAAACCAGTGTGATTAGAGGTGTACAGTCACTTTATCCAGGTAAGGACTCGTAGTAATTAGCTAAACATGTTAGAATTGCTAATGATGCAGTCTAAGACAAAGAGTTAAGAAAGGAATTACTCAAAAGGGGGAACTGTTTTTAATCAGTACATTTTTTTCTGGCTCGTATTTTCCAGTAGTACAGGGAAATCCGAGTTATAAGGAACCATTTTGTATAGAATGGGAATATATTTATAGCTGCTAATAAATTATTGTTTCTGCTTAGTGCTTGATTTGTTTTCAGAGATGCTGTACTAAATTCTGCTTGGAGACATTGGCACATTGATTACCTCTAGCTTTCAGGTCAATGGGGACTGTGCTCTGCTTATAAAGAAATGAGAGGTTACAGTAAAAGATTTTTGATGGAGTTATTTAAGATGCACAGATGTATTTGTATACATGTGGGTCTACTGACAATGGCACTTAAAAAGTCTCTTACTATAAAACAAAAAATACTGATTAGCTGTGAAAACTGTCATTTAGCAGTTTACAAGAGCACTTGGAAACCATTTACATGAAAATTAGGAGAAACTGAGTCCATAGAATGTTTCAATAATTTTGTTTAATGACATGCATTTTTTCCAAAGTATACAGTAGACTCAGATTGTGCAAATTAAGAGTAATTGTGATAGTGGAAGGATTTTTTTTCATGTTTTCTTAAGGCTTGCCATAAATCCTATGCTGTAAGCATCTCTGAATCACTTTCTTTCTGATTCATTGCTCATCTTCTCCATGACTTTTATATAATTTGATATAATTTTATATAAACCAATTTGATTGCTTTTATGTTAATAAATGCCAGTTCTTCATGACATTATAATTACCTCTGAAAAACAGTTATTAAGGGGTTTGCCAACTGTCTCATGTCAATGGCTTATAATTGCCTCCAAAGCCTATAAAAATAGAATAAATATTAAAAAGCCATGTATTTTGCAGAAAAATCTTAATGTTTACATCTGATGTCAAACACGTTTTCACTTATTCAGTCTGTCCTGGTGAATTCTGTCATATTGTGAGTAAATTTGATGCTTTTCAATAACAAAGAAAAAAGGAATTTTAATTAATGTTACTACTTAAAAAGACTTTCACAAAATATGTTTCTTTTGATTAAGCTATTAAGTCTGTATCTACATTGAAAGGCTATAAACTGCTATCTTTGAAAATCAAATTTGCAAGAGATGGGTAAGAACTTTTTTATATTAACTCTTATAAAGTGTGCATCAGATCAATTAGTCGTTTTTTTATTAATCAGTAAGAAAAAACAGGGAGAACCCCATTCTGCTCGCTACTTGTTTTTTTCCAACTGAAGCAGACCAATATGAGTGTGAGTTGTATAAGAATCAGTGTTGAGCAATAATTCTGTGACAGGTGTACATCCATATTAATTACATAATATCCATTTCTTAGATAATTCCTTAACAAACAGAGAAGGAGGACTAGGTCTTCAGCCTGGTTTTATATGCTGCAGCCTGAAGAAAGGCAAAGAATTAATTTATTTGTCATATTCTATCTGGATGAAATAAAAAATGCACATTGACATCTCTTCCTGAATAGAGGAAGAAAACATGTTGCCGTAGATGGATGTAATTAATTTTTCAGGGCTGATAATTTATTTAAATAAGAATATAATTTATTTAATTGTCATCACTGTTATAAATTGCTGCCTTTGCATCTGAACAAAATCTCCAGATACAACTCTAGAGCACTGTCAAAAAATTTATCCTTAGAGCTCAATATTTGAATCAAAGTGTCCTTCTTCAAATATGCATTTTTAATACAGTTTAAGTCAATTGTGTTTGGACTCAAAGAATTCTGTATGTATGCCTAAAGTTTGAAAGGAGAGTATAGTATCCCATATAAAAGTAAAATGTAGCATAAAATATAATTACTTTTGCAGTATATTACAATATGAACAAAATGTTTTGGTTTTTTTTATTTCTAACATTTTTGCATAGTAGTATATTGATGACTGTACATGTGATGAAAATAGCATGTTGCCTGTGAAAAGATGGTAGTACTTGTTTCACTATCTCTTACTATTTCAAACTCTTGCAGAATATTGCAAATGCAATTATAAACCGGTTCCTGCATGCCGTGACGTCTGCTGTGGTTTAACTCTTCCAGCAGTGAGCAACGCTGGACACCTAAAACCAAGCACAATCAAACTGTGCAGAGATAAGTCTCCAAAATATCATCCCAACTTCGAACAAGGCTGTCCTGAGTTCAGGGTTGGTTCTTGTGGTACATCTGTCAATCACTTTTAAAACTCAAATTTGGAGGATTCCTGTGCAGAAAGTTTTGTTTTGCTGTTTCTGGGACTGCTGCTTGGTGGAGTGTTCTCTTTCATCCCAGTTGTTGTCCTGGGACGGTGCTCTGGAGGTTATGCTCCATCGACCTTCTTCATGCTCCTCATGGTTTTAAGGGTCTGTTGGAGTTCTCAGTTGTGTTTTCCAAAATCATAGAACTATAGCTCAGGACTCACTCAGTGGTTCTTTCGAGCGGCTGGGTGGGAAGGCTCCCCCCATTCCCCCGACCATGAGGCTCCACGAGACCCCACAAAGAGTCACGCAGAGACACAAGAGAGGGGCAAGAGAGAGCTAGAGTTTATTACGCAGAGACACATATATATAGACCCTGGAGGGATCCAAATTCCTCCAATAAAAGGCCAAAAGGGATTTAGAATACCACC
>JAWWEU010000111.1:90614345-90648219 GCA_035583155.1 Acropternis orthonyx
GCTTTTTCATCTTCTTCACAAGTCATTTTCTGACAATACTTTTTCTATTCTAACTATTAAAAATCTATTGCTACAGTTCTTATCTAGTCACTGTTTGTACAGAAAACAATTTTTTTCTCAAGTTACCCAGTCCTACTGTGCCCTTTCTGAAATCAAGAGCCCATAACTGTAAATAGTCTTCAAGGTGGTGTGGTATTACTGATTTATAAAGTAACATAATGCTGTTCTCTGCTTTTTTCTTTACTGCTACTGAGTTGTTATTTTTTTCTGGTCTAATTTCTGAGGAGTTAGAATCAACACATCCTTTTGTTTAAAGAGGTGGAATACTTTTAGATGTATTTTACATTTATGTACATGGAATTTCAGCTTTAATTTTATCACCAAGTATCATAAAGATGTAGTTTTTCATAGCCAGTCCAGCCTTCAGAGCCATGACTTACCTTAGCATCATCAGTAAAGTTTGTTTTCTCACTATTCACTGCTTTTTCCAACTTCAGTCTCCTACTGGATCCCTGCAGGACTCGACTAATAACTTCTTCCCAGTGTGAATAATGACCATTTACTCCAAATCTTCTGTATTGTTTAAATGCATTTTTTCTTCCTTGAGAGGGCCTTCCTTCTAATCCCATGTCAGCCTGGTTTTATAGAGAGCCTTTGACAAAGGACCTTAGGAAATAAGTGTCATTTGGAAATCAGTTATATGGTAAAACTTTACTTTCTTTTTCTTCTTTGTTCTTTGAAGAACACTGATAGACAACTGAGAAATTATTTCTCTTTAAAATAGCCATCTCAGCTCTTCATCTTTCTAAGGTATTTTTTTCCTGTTCACTAAATGTATTTGTTCTGATTTTTAGTAATCTAATTGGAAATTCTTAGTAAATTTTTCTTGCACTACCTTCTTCCCAACCACCTGTCACAGTTTCCTCCATTATGAACCCAGGTGGAGAAAAAGCATTTTATTTTTGTGTTCTGACCTCACCTTTCTTGAATACTCTTTTTATAGCCTGAACAGCTGTTAGCCCTGCCAGCTCTCTGTCTGGCTTCCAAATCTCTGAATAATGTTTTCTTTTCTTTTTTTGTACTTTCTCCAAGTTGTTCCTCAAACTTTTTCTCTTGTTCTGCGTGGATTTGATTTTTTTTTTAATCTGATAGTTTATGGTCTTTCTTGTTTTCCTTATTTGAATACAACTTCAGATGTTAAAAATATCTTTCTTTTTTTTTTTATTTAATACTTAAGTGAGATAAATATTATTCCATATCCTGTGCATGTCATCTCTTTGATTTTTAGGCATATCCACAGCTGGATCCCTTATACTTCAAATGAGGTCTTTTCTTTTTGGGCAGAATCTTCTTATCCTTGATGTGTCCTCAGCTCCAGGTGTGCCTCAGTTCTTCCTCCCAGCACTGCTGTTTCAGCCTGTGGTTGTACCTTTGCCTCAGCACATCCCCTTCTCTCTGAACCTGCACGTTGTAATGAGAATGTGGCAAAAACTGCTGCTGTGCAGATCGCAGCTCCTAAACGATCTACATTTGGCCTCTGGAAGTTCTGTCTAGCATTCCTCAGTTGTTTTTGGTTTTGTATATTAGGACTGCAAGTTGCTGTCCCCAGCAGGTCTTTGGAATCTGTGCGGACTTTTTATGAGGTACACGGGTTGCACCCTCTCCTCACAGCCACCGGGACAGGTCTCTGTCCGTGTAATGGTAGCTGAGACATGGCATGTTGTCACTTCAGGCATTCCATGTGGCCTGTCTTGGACATGAAACAATGAAGTTAGCTGGGCCTAGGAGTTTCCCTGCACAACTCATCCTCTTTTCCACTCAGTCTGCAGGTGGGCATCCAAGATAACACATTCCAGTTATTTTTTCCATCTTCTTACTTCCATTATTTGGACAAAGGGCTTTCATAGAACAATTCTTGTCCTCATCTATTACTCTTGTTTTTCACAGTAATTTTTCTTGTCATTTAATTTCTCTTCTCATAGTACTTCTTCTGTGTGGATGTACTAAATCAGAAACTTCAATGTGATAAATATTCTGTGATATTTCTGAGAGAACAGTAAAGTTCTAGGCTCACCAGGTTTGACTGCTGTGACACTGGAATTCACCAGCTGAAACCCCCTCTAGGATATGGGCATCCATGCTTGTTAGCATGCTTGGAGTTCATTTCATTTATATTTGCTAAAGATTAATGAGACAGCTGCTTTCTGTTATTCTAAGTGGGAGATGTACAAGCCTAAGAACAACTTAATATGTAATGCCCATAAGCACTTGACAAAGATTAGTATGGAAAATAAACTTTTACAATACGCTCAGAAATATCAGTTTTCTGTTGTAATTCTAAACAAAGTGCAGGATGCTGCATGGCTTAAGAAAAGACATGGGAAGGATGAAAGTTGTCATCTGAGGCAGTTATCTATGAATTTAGATGCTTTACATGAAACTTGATGTTATGTGTTTAATCTTTTCATAAAGCAGTTTCTCCTATTAATCTGATGGTTACAGTATATATACCTCTTTAATTGGTATTATTTTGTGGATGGTGCTAAAATGTGAGAGAACATTTGCTCGGTTGTTACTATCATTGTATAGCGTTTTAAGTGGAGAACATTACATCCATCAGTAGTTGTCTCCTGATTTCATTGTTGTTGCGGGTTGAAGTGCATTGTTCTATTTGGGGGCAATATTATTTAAGGATGTATTGGGGAATAGGATTGTTTTGTAAATTTGCAGAGGGAAAACATTCCCAGAAATTTACACCTAGAACAAATCCTTAGGTTTTACCTTTAAGACTGTATCAGTTTGTTTCCTTTGCTTTGCTATAGTCTAAGTGATTTAAAAACATATACGGTCTTTATAAAATAAAAAACTTTAAAGAGATTTACCCAGAATATTACGTTCCACATAAACTTACATTTCCCTGCAATGTCTGTTGGAAGTTAATTTTACTTACGGTTTCACATATTTTTGTCTGTTGTTGTTTTAGTTCATTTCAGTGGCTACTGCCTTTGAAGACAGACAGTTTGTATAAATGGTTTGAGTGTTGGAAATCAAAACATTTCATCATTTGTAACTCCATGAAAGCACTTGAGTGCAGTGATTTCCTGGAGGAACATAAAATAGTAATGTAAGGTGCAGGCTCCTGAACGGACTAGAAGTTGCTCTTCTGTTCATTGCAAGACCTAGACATTGAACATCTAGCTCCAGACCTGGAGTTTATGACTTTTGTAAATGTAGCTGTGTGTAAGATACCAAAGTTCATGCAGTTACTGAAATGAAGGATGCAGCTAAACTGGAAATTAACAGCAGCCCACAATGAGTGATGGTGACTCAAGGCAGACAAAAGTATGGCTTGAAATTCAGCACTCAGTCACCATCCACACAGCTTGGTCTAGTGCCACTGTGCAAGTGAATTTCAAAGCCTGAATCATCTTTCTAGGCACAAGATAATTATTTGGCTATGGCTTATTGTATCACTTTAACCCTTCAAGGAGAACACTCTCAGCTCCCTTGAACAGCTGGGGCTCAGGACATGCTGTCTTGACAAGGTGAATGGAAAGTATTCACTGCAATTTTTTTTGCATTGGTGGCTTTCTTTAATAGATATTTTGCAAACACATTTGGCCTTCTTGAAGACTGTAGATATGCTGAAGCAAGGTAATTACAATGGAATAAATATTAAGTTAAAACCAGATAGTTATTAAATATACCTGAGGCATTTCTTAATCTTGCATTAGAGGAGAATTCAATATTACTTCTATAATATTCTTTTAAGTGAGAATCAGATCTTAGCCTGGGGTGCAGGGATGAGGTAAAAAATGCAAGTGAAATAAATTAGCAGATCATTTAATATTTTATCAGGTAGGAGCATACCAGCTTCAGTTTTGTTCATTCTGGAGTTGTATGGCAATGGCAAGACTGTTGGGTATTACAGCCTCTATTATTCAAAGCCACTCAGGCCCTCCAGCTTGTGCTTGCCAGCTCATTTGTCACATACTGTATGGCTTGGTCTTTCAAGGTGTTGCCCTGAAAGTACTTTTTTCTGTGTTACATTATCTAAGTCTGAAGCACAGATAGGTTGCTTGCAAAGGAGTGGCACGAGCAAAGTATTACAAAATCAGTCTCAGGTTTTTTGATGCTCAAATGCTATAAAACTCTGTGATTTCTGTTTTTCTAATGAGACTGAGTAGATATTCTGAATTGCAATCAGTGAGTGCTGTGAGCTATCAACTTGGCAAATTATAAACATTTACAAATCATACAATCATAGAATGATTTGGGTTGGAGGGGACCTTAAAGGTGTCTAGTTCCAGTCTTCCACTAGACCAGGTTGTTCGGGGCCCATTCTAGATCAACCTTGAACATTTCCTGGAAGAGTCATCCAAAATTTTTCTTAGCAGCATGTTCAGGTGTCTCACCACCCTTAACAGTAAAGAACTTCTTCCTTATATCTAATCTTAATTTAACCTCTGTGAGTTTAAAGGCATTCCCCCTTCTGTCACTCCATGCCCTTGTAAAAAGTCCCTCTCAGCTCTTTTGTAGTCTCCTTTCAGGCACTGAAAGGCTGCCATAAGGCAGAACAACCCCAACTTTCTCAGTCTGCCTTCATAGGAGAGGTGCTCCAGCCCTCTGATCATCTTTATGGCCTCCTCTCTATTCACCCTAACAACCAAATACTGATAATGGGTGCATGAAAGTCATATTCCTTGCACACCTATTTAACACAGTGATTGATTCTTTACAGTTAACAAATCTATTGCATTGATACCAAATTACAGAGGGATTATGCTCTCTGTATGTATGTTACGTTTTTACAATCAGCAGTGTTAAATGAAATCTAAGTTCAGGTACCTGTTGCATTGATTACTACTGCTGCAATAAGCCCTTCATACTGTGGAGGAGGAGGCTCTGCAGACCCTCTGGTGTGCATGCTAAAATGCATTTGGGGTGGTTTCAGTTTGGGAAATGGAGAAGCTCTTTCTGAGCCCAGTATATTTGCTGTGCAAACCAGTGTAAAGCTATCGGCCAGATACTGAGTTAATGCTGCTTATTTTGCTTCCCATAAGCTATTAATTTTGAGCAGAAGGACTAAGAAAATGAGTCTGCTCAGTTAGTGTGCAGTCTGCTCTTGGAACAGAGTGCTGCAATATGTAGGTTTTGAGAATTAGCTGATGAACAGTGACAGTATATCTAATGGTATGTATTCTGCATAGTCCAGGTTTGTATTCTGTCCTCATATCTGAATGAATGGACAAGTAGAGTACAGTATCTGTTCTCTTAATTTTGTATGATTTTCCCATGAAATGTGGTTGAAATGGGACAGATGTCTTACTCTGGGAACAGAATTCAGTAGCAGCAGTTTGAATCTTTGAATTAACACAGTATTAACTGTTCCCACTTTGTTACTGTTGTTTTGAAAGGCTTTGCTCCTCTTCAGATATTTTTTTGCATTACCATCTCAGATCAGCCAAGACTTCATTAAATAATCTTGAAGGATACTTGGGTTTCCTCTCTAAGTATAAAAAAAGTAGAAGGTAAAGAGACATAAGAAAGAAAGGTTGTATTTCCTTGAATTTGACCTTAGTTACAGAGAACAGAAAAACCACAAACAAACCAAAACAAACCCCAACAACAGTAACAAAACCCCCAAACCAAAACAAAAAAGAAATCTCTACAAACCCAGTATATAAAATGTAGGGGGGAAGCAGAAGAACCAGAATTTCATAAATTATTTCAGAGTGCTTTCACAGGCTAGTTTAATTTCCACAGCTATTGAATTTGCATCTGTCAATCACTTTAAAATAATGCTTTGCTTTGATTATGAACGTGGTGAGAATAAAATTGTTTGCACAGTTGTCTGTATATGTAAATTGATACTTAAATGCAGCTGTAAGTATAATTACTTTGCTAGTGAAAGGCAAGATCAAGTTGGCTAACAGAGTTTTTAATTAGATTAACATAAGCCAGTTGTGATTTAATACAATGCTGTCTACAAAATTAGATACTTCATGAATGTATGTCAAATCAGTTCATTAACACACAAGGGCCAAACTAACTGTTGTTATAATTTCCTTGACTGATAAGAAATTTGTGGTTTATGCTACATTTGACAAGTCCACTAATATACATGGGAAAGACACATTATTTTTATGTTTGGGTATTCAACCCTAGCTTGTCCTGGTTCTTGTTGACTTAGAGCTTAACTTTGCAAATATATCATCTGGCAAAGAGAGATCTTTCACCTAATATGAAAACATATTCAGCTCAGTAAGAGTAAGATGATGTGCATGGAAGTCCCACTGTACTCCAACTCCTTTAGATCTTCCTTGTGCATTTAACGCTATTGAAGTTAGAAAAAAGTTGGTAGGTTGCTGCCAGTTCGCAAAGAGCAGATGGTGTTTATTACTGTGACCAGAAAATGGTGTATCTGTGGGAGTAATAAGCTCAATTAGCTAAATGTTGATTGTGCTTTTAAGTGTTGCAGTGTTGGTACCTATTTCCATACCTGTGCATATGCTCAGTGTAAACTTCTTTGTGCACTTTGGAAAAAGCTTAGTGGTACACTTCTGCAGCCTGAATTGTTAGCATTTGTATAAATACCATTTTAGATAATGACCTGCAAATAGCCCAGTCTTAGATACACAATTCCAAGAACTCCTTATTACTTACTTTGTATTTTATTTTCCTGTAAATAGTAAAAGTTTACTACTTCACAATTGTCTAGAATGAATGCTAAAAGCCAGGTGGCTTTGTGTCCTAAAGAATCCTCTTGCCCTTGATTCAATGAAATATGACTTCAATACAAGGGAGGAGTCGTGTTTAGCTCAGCATATTCTGCATTTTTTTAAAATGCTGATTTCCTTGCACAGTTTTCCATTATGGAGCAGTCAGCCATCAAAGAACTTCCTGACTCTTTGGTGTCAGAGGCTGGGGTGTGATCAGTCCCTCCCCAACATGGGCAAAAGAAGCCTGAGAACCATTCCTGTTTTCCCTCAGCCTCCCCCACTGCTGCAGCTGGGCTGGCCAAACAGGGACAGACTTAGGAAAAAGCAATTTTATCCAAGTTGTGGAAGAAGAAAGACAAAAGCCAAAGATGAAATGTGACATAGAATCATAGAATGGTTTGGGTTGGAAGGAACCTTAAAGATATCTCCAGCCCCTCTGGTGTGGGCAGATTCACCTTCCACTAGACCAGGTTGCTCAGAACCCCATCCAGCCTGGCCTTGGACATTAGGATCATCCTTCTCGTTTCTGAGCTGAAAAAGCAGGCTCCAAAGTAGTCTTTCTGTCAGCAGAACCTGCTGCTGCTGTGCTTGCCTCGAGTAATGTCCTCTTTGATTACTGAGCCTGGTGATTTTAATGGCAGTACTTTCAGCAGTCACTTCTTCATAATCCGGATCAGCAGTAGTACCTGCATACTTTCAACAAGGCCTGGTTTTTGAGGGGTTTTTTAAGAGACTTGACAGCTCTTCAGGGTAAAGATCATGTCTTCCTTCATGTGTATGCAGTGCCTGGTACAATGAGTCTCTCTGGATACCTCTGCAATTAAATAATAACCCCCTTGCAATTAACAGCTTGTTAACTGCAGATTTAATATAGATCCACAACCTTAATTGGCTCCTTGGCTTTTCCTCAATTACCTCACATCAGACTTAAAAACAAAATCACATAAAATAAAATGCTTAGGTCTCTAACAGATCAGTAGATTATAATAAATAGCACTGCTAATGCATTTATTAGATAAACAGCCATTCAAATTTTCCTGGCTTAAGAAAGTTTAACTGAATGAGGGTATATTAGACACCAGTTGTTTTTGGGTTTTTTTTTGAATCAAAAAATTTATTTTCAGTTTAAGGCTCCACTTAAAGTGCTTTATTTGAATGCCACGACTCGTTACCAAAATTCTGACAGAAAACTGCTGAAAATGAAAAGTGAGTGGATATTTTTCTCATCTCAGTGTGGACTTAGATCTGGAAGATTTTTGTCTGAAGTCACTGACCATCTGTTTCATGGAGTTATGCCAAAAATATATTTTTGCTGTAGATTTAGATGCTCGCTATGAGCTAGTAAATAGCCAGACAAGTACTGGAGCAGCTTTTTCAAGCACACCACAAATATGAAGTTCCCAGCACTTTTCAAGCTGAAAAAAAGTGTAATAAAAAAAAAGTTTATTTCTTAGGTAAATCTTCTAGTCACAGTAGCTTTAATAATTTTAACTTTGTTAATCAGATTTAATTTATTCTTGAAGTGATTCTGTTGGTTTAAACAAGAAATTAATTTGTCTTGCAGTTTTCAGGAATCTGTACTTTTCCTCTGAGCATGTAATTTTGAGTCAATTTTTCTCCCCACAGCCTGGGATTGGGTTATTGTTCAAAGCATAATGAAGAGATGAGACCCAGTGAGCTCTGTAGGAAAGGACAGCCGCCTTCTTTACTCCTTTGGTTCTGGGACTGCTGCAGATAAGTTTCCATGGTAGAGTACTGTAGGAAAGGAGTAGCACATGTTCCTTGGAGTTGGTCTCCAGAGCCTCTTGGGAGTACATTCATTTTCTGCTGTTTGCTGTCTCCTGACATGCCTTGTTGAAGTAGAGCCCTGCAAAGTTCAGCCCTACCAAGCGGGTGTCTTGGAGGCTCTTGTCCACAGACAGCAATCACATCACACTGCTGTAATAAAAAATAATGTTGCATCCTTATCTGGATGCAGCCTTACAAGTTCATTTTGTAAAAGCCAGAAAGTACTAAATATTGAATGGTGTAAGCAGCTACATATAGAGGGAGACAAATTTGAACTCTGCAGAAACTGCTGAGCTATAGAATAGAATAAAACAGAACAGAATAGAATGGTTCCAGCTGGAAGGGACCTGCAATGCTCAGTCAAAATGCCTGGTCAACTCCGGGCTGACCAAAAGTTTAAGTGTGTTATTACAGGCATTGTCATGCATGCAAAATGTTGAGAAAAATAAAATTTCCATTCATAATCATCTAGTACTGCCTTAACCTGAAGGGAAATCCCTTGTGCATATCAAAAGATGAGATACTTTTAAAGTAAATGCTGTCCTAAATTAAATGAACTATCAGAAGTCCTAGAATAGGACTAGAAGAAAACTAATTTATAAGCAGGTATCAATCTGTAAGGTTTTATTCACGAGTGAATGTCTTTGTCTCCTCCCCTTTTCTTTAGAACAGGCCTGAATTTAGAAAGATTCCTTCCCCCTCCTGCCCCCCCATCCTGCTCCCCATGACTAAGGAAGGGATTTTGTGAGGATGAGTAGCTCTGAAAAATGGAATGCCACTTTGCCTCCCCACAAAGGAACGATAGCAATGGTGAATAGAACACACTGCAAAATAACAAACCTGTTTCATGTTGTCAAGCCTGGGCTATTTCTGTTTTGCTGCTTCTAGAAGAAATTAATTTCTTCTCTCAGTTCAGGGCTTTGTTCTGCGTTATCTTACAGTTGGAAACATTTGTCTTATCCCATTCCTTATTTATCTAGGTTTTATTACTGTTGTGAACACTGATCTGTGTATAAAACAGAAACAGTCACTGACACAAACACTTTTTCCGAATGGTAAGCTTATTTCTTGTTTCTGCTTGTAAGGCCCTATTAAAATCAGTGTTTATAAAGTAAGAAATGTTACAGTTCTAGTAGAGATGTATTCAGGCTACATCAAACAGGGAAGAAAATACACTTCTAAATGTAAACGTGCATTTTCTGTCACTCATAGTTACTGTGAGGCTTGAATCTTATTGCTGGAAACTATATGTTAGATTTGTTGCACCTGTGGTATGCTGTCCTGAGGTAGTCAAAAATTCTCACTAGTATTAAACAGTTTTTAACCTTGAAAGAACTGCAGGTTAGAGCTGTGTGCTGCAACACAACAGCTAGAGATACGATTCTTTGCTTAATTGGTTACCAACATTTCTGCCCCTGTGTGCAGAAAGGAGATGGGGACAAGGGTAGGTGTGCTTTTACGGGGAGCACTTAGTACTGCTGTATGGTGGAGTAAATTCTGATGTGCTTCTGATGGTGCCGTGTGGCTGGGCAGGCAGAACTCTGTGGGATTGTTCTCAGGCTGAGCCTGCTGCTGGCATACACCTCGCACCCCACCAGACCTTGCACCCTGTGTCCCAGCTCTCGGCACACACAGGCAGATGAGCACGGCCAGCCCACCCCTGTGCTGAGTCTTGCTGGAGAACTGACCATTGTATGGCCGGCTGCTTATTCAGAGGCCAGTTTATGACATATTGAGAATAAAGTGAGTCCCATGTATACAACCAAGGTAAGGACCAGTGGCTGGTTAAAATTCTTGGCATTAAAAGATGAGGTAGTGATGAAAGTCAACAGCTTCTCTGAGCCCAGCTCTCAGCCCCATTTGCAGCTGTCAGGGTGGGCTCCTCCCAAGAGGGCTCCTGTGCCAGGAGCTAAGGGCATTTAAATCTGCTAGTGCAGCTACAGTTGTTTCTCTACTGCACAAGTTCACTATCTTTGTTTTTCCCATCCATTATACAACACATACACAACAGTGGGGCTGTGACTGTTTGTCTTTGATGTCCACTCAAAGTTGAAACTCCCATTGTTTTCATCTTCTGGACAGTTTGCTTTAACGTGCCACAGACAGAAGAAACTTTCCCCTGAGTTTGCAACATTTATATAAATCAGATGTTACAGAAATAGCAAGTTTGAAATGTGTATGTGTTCTAAATTTCAATTCTGTGGTCCTTGAGGGCCACCAAGATGATTAGAGAGATGGAGCACCTCTCATACGAGGAAAGGATGAGAGAATTGGGCTTGTTAAGCCTGGAAAAAAAAGAATGCTTGGGGTGGTGACCTAATTGCAGCCTTTCAGTACCTGAAAGGAACCTACAAGAAAGATGGAGAAGGTCTTTTTACAAGTGCATGTAGTGGCAGAACAAGGAGGAATGGATTCAAACTAAAAGACAGTAGCTTTAGGTTAGATATTAAGAGAAAGTTATTTGCTGTGAGGGTGATGAGGCACTGAAACAGGTTACCCAGAGAAACTGTGGCTGCCCTATCACTAGAAGTGTTCAAGGCCAGGTTGGATGGGACTTTGAGCAACCTAATCTAGTGAAAGGTGTCCCTGCCCATGGCAGGGGATTTCGAACTAGATGATCTTCAAGATGCCTTCCAACCCAAACCATTCTGTAATTCTGCTGATATTGTTACTTCTGAGAACAACATTTGACATGTCCATATTAAAGGAGGTAAATTCAAGCAAGGCAATGACAATAAATGCATGTGGTGATCTTCTTGAGGTGCTAAAGAACACTTCAGATTATTGCAACATTGTCAATTGCAGATATATTTTAAGAAGTGGTTAATGCATGCATGTTGCTCACAGCACAGGGTAAAATTAAACTCTGGCATTTCATAAAAACCATGTATAGTATATTGACCTAATGTGTTGACCAGGGATACAGACTGCCTTTCATGTGGTCCAGTTTGACAACACCTGGTTAGTTTTAGGGATTCTTTTCTCAGTGTCTTAGCCCAAAACAAGTGAGGTGTGTTTGTGTGCAGTGTGTTGATGTGCAGTGTGTTTTATTGCAAGGGGGTTTAGAGCTGAAAAAGTCTGTAACTCTGTATGTATTAATGCATGGAGCACAACCCTAAGGTTTTGACTAACATAGGCAGGTTTTTATTGTAAGAAATTTCATGTAATTGATTCTTAAGACTTCTCCATTTTCCCTATCCTTGTTGAATATCTAAATGCTTGGTTTTAAATATTCAGCCCTAGCATATCCAGTTGAACAGAATATCTCACAATGTCAATAAGTATTCACGTGTAAGCTGTGCAGGCAGATGGGAGCAGCACAGTTAGAGGAAAGAGAGGAATTTCTGTGTTTCTACATGTGCAGTATAACTTTTGGCTATTTCCACATGGCTATTAAAAAAAAGTTTTACGTACAAAAGCTTTGATGAAAACTGAGAAACCAGAGTGTTGGCTTTGGGTACATTACTGTCTGATTGCTGGAATGGGATGAAGTGTGAAAGTAATCAGCTTGCAGATAAATCGAGTATATTGGTTGGAGAAGATGTTGGGGAGACTGGTTGTAGATACTGGAAAGATCTATTGAGCTATATTCTCTGTCAGGTTTTATTTTGCACAGGAGAAGGTTTATTGCATGGCTGTTGACACTGGAAGCATCGTGTGCATTTGATTATAAGTAAAGCATCTCCTTCTTTCATCTGATCATTTTCTCCTGAAGACATGCATCATTTCCCCCAGACAAATGATAAAAAAATCTAAGGAAATAATGTACAAAATCTTTGCCATAAACCTGGGAGAGTTTCTGCAAGCAGACAGAAAGCCTAGTTCATGTTCATAAACATGATTGAAAAGTTAAGCCACCTATAAAAGCATTGAGTAACACAACAATAACTGTATCTTTCAAGTGGAAGTCTGTTTGCTCCCCAGCAATGGAAGCTTTCTGTTAATATTCTGTTCTATATGTCAGCATTTCTCAGCTATCCGCTCCTAATATGACCAGATATTGTCCCAGAGACTTAAAGCTACTGTTGTTTGGAGAAAATTTGTACACATGGCAGAACTGGATTGGAACTGAGATTGGAGTATAAGATCTGCAGTTACAGCTACTCTGCCAAGAATCTGTGTTTGTAGACAATGCTCACCATTATATGCAGGCAAACTGCCTGAGTTTCCGTGTTTTCCTTCACATTCCCCATGTGCCTAGGTTTGAGTGTGTGTGCGTGTGGCTGTAACTGGAGCCTAAGACTTCTGGTATTAAAACTGGTCCTACTCAGGTCCTTGTCCAGCATATCTTAATGAAAAAAAGGAATGAAGCTGTGTTTCGAATTTCTTACAGTTTGTGCTGTTCACTGAAACTTTCTTATGGTCTGGTTTTACCTATGTGTGAATATAAAGGATTTATTTTTCACAAGTTATGGAATCAAAGTTGCTGTATCACTAATTTCAGAGTTTGGAGAGCTTTGTGATTATTGATGCTGTTGAGAATAGCCAGTGGCCCCAGACTGATGCTGGAAAGACAGAACACAACAGTAGAATGCCTGCTATAGTGCCCTGGCTTTTCTTTAACTTTAGACAAAACCAAACGAAAAGCAATTCAGTTTTTCAGTTGTAAATAACTGCTTTCTTCCTGATAATGTGTCTTGTAGATAGTGGATGAAATGTGAGTGTGTCTGCTATATAATCAATAGAATTAAAATCCCCAGCCACTTACTTCCTGTGAAGTGATTAAAATCTACTTAGTACGTAACATAGTCTATGCTGGCCATACTGCTCCTTTGCAGCAGTATGTCAAGGTAATGATTAGACAGTTTATGAAGTGCTTAAATATAAGTGGTCAACATAAATCTTCATAGAGTGTATTTTAATAGTTTTATTCAATTCAGAGAACAAACATACTCGAGCTTTGGCTCCAAACTTAAGTAGCATTACAGCTCTTTCAGCTTTCAGGGGGTGACTTTTCTTAATACTAAGAGACATTGAAAGGATGCAGTAGGACATGGTTCTTGTCTGATTGGTGGTGTATAAGTGGCACAAAAGATTTGATGTTGTACCTTGTGCCACCCCCGCTTCTGCACATAAGGGAGTCCCTGCAGAGGAACAAAAGCTTTACTGTTTGCTCAACCATCTCTGATAAACCTTCACATACGTGGGATGTGTAATTCTTGAAATCTTACTTCTATCAATAGATTAAGTCTACAGTCTAGTATTAAAGTCAAAATTCAGTCCTTGCCATTTCTTTCCCACTCTTTCTTTTATTTTCATACAAAATTGAATAATCAATTTGAAGCCAACAATGTCTTCTAATCCAAGTTTTCTCTGGAAGAAGCATAGCTACATTTTGAAGAGTTAGGATTGTTGATACCTTGATAGTGACATAATCTCTAAATCCTACTTCATATTGAAGAGTTGATAACTTTTATTAAATCATCAGGTAGAGTTGGAAAAAAAGTACAAGTATACAAGCTTGAAAAAGCTGGGTTTGAGGCTTCAAAGCTTGCTGGATTTTCCTGCAAATGTTACGATTTACCCCCTGTAGACACGTTTTCTTGCAGAAATCAGTTATTTTTGTTTAAGTGGCTGTAGACTTCACCTTACATATTTATTTTTCCTGTGATTACATATTATTTTATTAGACAGTCTAACCAATATTTGAAGGAAGTTACAAGTGATTTGTAATTAAGGCACTGGACTGAAAGCCCGCTTGGGTTTTGGGGTATCTGGCACAATTCAGAGTTTGGGTGTTACTAACATGACTGATGCATTCTTTTGTATTCTTGCTGGCTAAAGTGTAAAAAAGAATATTTCCCCATTTTTTTCCATTTTTAAAACAGAAGGTAATGCAAAACAAGATAGCATATTCCTGTTTGTATTTCTTATCATCATGTTCTTTCTCTCTGAAATGAAACGAAGGAAGTGCTGATACAGTTACACCCCTTTTTCCTTGGCTAGGCTTATTCTTTGGTGAAAGTTGACAGACCAGAATACTGCCTGTTCAGACTTAAACATAATTTAGAAACACCTTAAGCAAGTGCTAATGATTCCCAGTCAACTTCCAAAGACAACATACCATAGAGTTTTTAAACAATGTCGGAAATAATAAGAAATAATAAATTGAAGAGACTATTGAATATGGAATAAACAAATTGCTTAATAAACACCCTCCTTTTTGCTAGTTTATGTCAACATAACATTAAGACATCATTTGTTTTTTGTTCTGTCCTCTGATTTTCATGTAGACATCTCTTCATACAGAGAAACCAGTGTTGTATGTGTCACACCAAGTCTACAGTGCTTGAGAATATTAGCGTCGTGGCAGAAAAAGTCCAGTCTTCTACAAAATCCTCTCAGAAAATGCCCATGAGTATCTGCCATGATCCATTGGTTGTGATTTGTTCTGGTGCTGCCAAAACAGATATTTGAAGCCAATCCACAAAACTGCTTATTTTAAAGACGGTGTGCAAAGCATCAATTCCTAAAAATCCATCTTGGGCTCTAACTTTGCAGAATATCTTATTTGCCAAATAAAGCTGGCTAACTTGGGAAAGAATTCACATATTCCCTGGGTTTCACCAGGACCATCTCATGAGCAAATGTCTTATTTAGCAGTTGCTAAACCTAAGGAGCCACTGGCCTATCAGTCCCAGAAAGAAGCCTCCTGGGGTTCAAATAAACCATGAATACTTTTACTGTCTTTTACACACACAAGAGGATACCTTGATTTTTCAGTCTTGTATCCCTCTGAATTAGGCTCAGAGCTAAGTAGGACTATTTATTTTAAAGGAAAGTAAAATTTTCTTTTTTAATCAGCTTGTTTATAAAGATTTATTAAGTTTCTGGATAACTACCTGTTGGTCTAAAAGAGTTCTCTTATTTGCTTTGTAGTTCAATTTTGTTGGGAAATTGCTTGGACCAAGAGGAAACTCTTTAAAGAGGTTACAAGAAGAAACCGGTGCAAAAATGTCCATCCTGGGAAAAGGATCCATGAGGGATAAAGCTAAGGTACTGTGTCTGGATTCTGGTTGCAATTAGTGTTGAAAAATATGTTGGTTTAGGTGTTACACTTAGATGGCCTGTGTACTTAGTAATGACTCATTTAAAAGGGCTGTAATAGACTCTTGACTCCAAGGCTAGTTTGTTTTATTTTCAAGTTACATCAATTGCTTAAATATATTTTTTCTCTTGCCATGCCAACCTTGCTTAGACCTCCACAGTTGCTATATTACCACTGTTACTTAAATAATTCACCTAAAAGAGAAACCAGTTTAAAGTTCATTTGTTCTGAGAGAAGTCTGTTTCTCCTGAGAAAGTATAGCTTGTGTATATTACTGCTGTAATATTGGTGTAAATAGGTTTTCTCTTTTTTTTCTGTTTCTTTAGAGATGGGACTTCTTTAAAACACTGGGTATTTGTCTGCTCCATAGTTCTAAAAAAAAGGCTAAAGAAAGTAGATGTTTTGCTTAGAAGTGTGTAAAAACGTGCTATAGATAAAATAAAAAAAAGTGTTTGGAATCACAGCCTGGTCAATGCACCCAAGTAATTATTTGAAGGAGGTTTTGCCCCCCTCAGCCACCTCCCCCCATTTATATACTGAGCATGATGTTCTGTGGTTTGGAATATCCCTTTGGCCAGTTTGGGTCAGCTGTCCTGGCCATGCTCCCTCCCAGCTTCTTGTGCAGCTCCTCACTGGCAGAGCATGGGAAACTGAAGAGTCTTTGACTTGCGGTAAACACTACTTAGCAACAACCACAACACTAGTTTGTTAACAATATTACTCTCATACTAAATCCCAAACACAACAGGGTACCAGCTACTAGGAAAAAAATTAACTATGCAAGCCAAAACCAGGACATTAAGGAAACTTCATCTACATCTGACCCAAAGAATAAGTACTGTTTGCATTGTGATGTCTCTCCATTCTGTAGAACAGCATTCAGCACAGAAATAACAACTGCTAATTTCACTATATTTTAACTGTATACGGCCTTTAGTAATGTTGTGCATTATTCTGCTTTCCTTTCTGTTGCCTCCGTCATTCATCTCCGTAGCTAAAATAATGAAAGCAATAATATTCTAGAATAAAGGAAAAACTCATCAGGATTTTATGGTTGGCATTATTTGGTCTTGGTAATGTGTGTCAACAGTTACACAGACATTAAGAGGTCTCCAATTGCAATATTGAAAAAGAATCCACAAAACAGACAAATTAGGCACACAGAATGTATTTCATTTTTTCAGAGTTTTTCTTATGACACTGGCCACAGGGACACTTCAGGTAAAATATTTAAATTACTTCTGGCTAACTTCTGGAATCATAAAAAATATTTCCCTGAGTAAGTGAATGCATGTGCTGTTAAGTAGCAGTAATTTGCATCAGTACTACATCTGCCAGCTCTATGCTCAGCCACCCACTCAGATTATTATTGCCAAGAGCAGCAATTGCCCAAACAGGGGAATGTAAAGATGTTTAAATACACATAAATAGATAGGTTTAAGTCTTCATCTTTTGAGATCAGTCACTCTTCTGATCATATACTTTGAATTTTGTCTGATGATAATGCAGAGTTCCAGCATGACAGTTATTACATTCAATCATGAGTATGTCACCAAAAACAAAATCCAGGGTATTTTTTTTCCCTCTTCATAATGAAGAGTATTTAGTACTTAAGAATAATCTGAGATTGAGTATGTACTTCATGGATACTCATTCATATGCGAGTGATGTAAAAAATTAAGTTCTGGGGTAAAATGGCATTAAATATAGCAGTTTTGAAACCAACTTTTGTAGAGAAGGGCTTACAAGTGACTTATCTTAATCCGATTTAGACATTACTGACTCAAAACAAAATCCCTGTGTAATTACAGTGATAGACTTTATCTGATCCATATACCAGTTCCAAGTGAAAGAGTGTGAGAATGATCTTGGGATGGGTAATAGTTATAATTAGCATTTCAGAGAGACTGTTCGAATTGAGATACTGGTAGAACGTAAAGCAAGTAAGTTTGACTGTGGGCATAAATAATGGTGTGAATTGCTACATTGCTAAGGAAAATACAACTTGCTCTGGTTAAAACAGTTTTCTTGTCATGTAACAAGCCCACTAGACTCATTTATGCAGTACTTTTTTACTGATTTAAATACAAATCAATGAAGTCTGGAGGCTCTTTGTGGTTATTTTGTACCATATGAGAAATCAGCTTTTGTACATTAGCTGATGAATCTTTGTCTTGGAGGGACGTTCAAGATAAATTTCAGTCATTTCTCTCTGTAAACTAGAATTTCCTTAAGGCTGTCTATATTATGCCATGAACCATAATAGACCTAGACAAACTGCAGGCATGTGTGCTTTTCCCCTCCAGTCCAGAGCAACTGGATGCTGAGCTGCACCAGAGCAGCAGAAACAGAATTTCTGCTGGAGAGTACTAAATGCATTTATGCCCTAAATCCCTAGATGTGTAAGTGTTCAAAAAGAGTTGATCCACTGATACAAGGTTTTTTAGTGCCAAAATGACTGTAGGGAACTGCTTGGTTCAACAGTGAACCACTCTGGCCATAGTCAATAATTTTGGTCATATGAAGGGGCAGTTTCCAGGTCTGGGAAGCCAACTCTGACAAGGGACCTCTTCAGAATTTCCTTTTTTAAAGAGATCTATGAGTAAATTTTAGAGACTAAAGTATTTATAGGCTGTTCCCTTCCAGAGCCACAGGGAACACTTGTTAAGAGTGACTTGAGATTTCTGAGTATCTGCTGTGCCCACACTGTGGGAACAGGATGGATTAATTTGAAAAGACAATGCAAGTTACTTAAAATGTATGTTACAAACAGCTCCAATTGTGAGCAAAATACCACATAGCTAATGTATGTGCCACAGAAAGTTATGTTAGAAATTACTGAAGAGATGCCCAAGTATAACTTGCATCAGTTTTGCAGAATTTTATCTGGGATATAACGAAAACTTATGATTCATCCAGACTGACTAATGTGAGTAGATAAATCTCTGTGCTTAAAGTAATGCCACTTGCTCAACAGAAGTTTAGTGTTCCATAACAGGAGAAAGATCCCACAATATTCTGACAGGGAAAACAAGCACTCATGAAACATGAAAGTATGTCCATTAGACATGGCAGATTATGATACTGGCTTTTAAATACTTCTTCCTCTTGATTTGGCATGCAAAAAGGTAGCTAAAATTTGAAGTCTTTACTAGCTAAAGGAGGCCCCTGTATTTTTAAGTCATCATGGTTCAACATACTGAGCATAGCCATGGCCACTGAGAATTGTGCACAGCAATTTTCCAGAACAGGTTGAGCTCTCACTGTCTTGCTGGCTTATATGCTACTGCTAAAGGTTGTCATCCCTGTAGTAATATAAATATGCAAATACATTTTTCAAAACAGGTAGTGATGAGATTAAACATAGTCATGTTGATTTGCTTAGCTTTTGGTTCTTTTCCATTTCTTTTCTTCTTTTTGTGAACGGTATGGGAGGTGATTGTAAAGTTAGACAATCAAACTGAAGTGACATGAGAAATCTCATTACAAGTAGAATGAATTGATTGCTTTCATACATAGATGCAGATTTTCTCCTTTTCAACCATGCAATTAATGCTTTTCACTGTGCCACTGAAAAAAAACCCACATATGCAGTGGCTGGAATAGATTTTTGTTACATGAACTATAGCAGCAATAGCATAGATTCTCTTTGAAAGAACCAGAAAAATACAAAGCAGTGTTTCTTAAACACTTCTCCTTCTTTAGCTAGTTACCTGCCAGTTTCATAGAAGAGAACAGAGTCATGGGGCTTGTACCATTTCTCCATGCTCCCTAGTTTTAGATTATTTATGTGAGCGATATTTTTTAAATTCACATTAATAATACACCAATGAGCAATAAACATGCACTAGATAGTATACATAACTTGATGTTTGTGTTTTTTAGAACTTTATAGCATATGAGAAAGCAAAATGGCAATGATTTCATGCAGATGGGAGTGAAATGAAATTTTTTCTAGGAAAACCAAGAACATTTAGGGCCAGAGTTAAAATACCCACACTGCTGTCATTAGAACTGCTTTTAAGAGCTGCATAACTGAAGATTGCTGGAGCTTGGGGACAGTATGTGGGAAGAGTCAAAAACATAATTTCTCCCCTTCCATGTTTCCCTAAGAACCCTCTAGTGACTGGAGAGAAAATACTGCTCTAAGACACGCTGTGACCTCCCCCTTAATAATGTGTGAGAACAGATCAACAGCATTAACCATAGTCCCGCCACAGTACTTGCCTGCAACACGACATCCTCTCTTTTTGTTATTTTTTTTTCCAGTGGTGAACTGTCCAGAGTAGATGAGACAGTATATGGTGAGGCTTGCCTGGAATGACTCCATGTATCATTGTACCAGCAATTAATTGGTATGGATAGTGCTGGTAAAAGAGGACAAATGAAGGCTGTGATCCCAGAATGATAACTGTAATGGTGAATAAGGCATAGAAAAAGCAAACATGTGTTGAGAAAGGGAAGAGGACTGGCTTGAAAAAGAGTAAATGGTAGGCATTAATCCTCCACAGAAGAAAAACTCTGCCTTGTACAGAATTTTATCTTTTGTCTTTCCCACTGCATGTGTAACTTTATGGGGAGAACATTCAAAGAAAAAAATTATGGAAATTTTCCATTGAACACAAAATTATGTAGAAAAGAGGTATATGGAGACCTCAAAATTCTGAAACAAAGAAAAGTTGTAAGAGAAATCTTGAAAATGTGCAAGTGTTGTAGTTGAAAAGTTTTAGGGTTTGTGCTTGCTGTTTTTTTTAAAGAACAATTTTATTTAAAAATTAACCTAGGTGAGTATGTCTGGGAGATCAGAATAACCTAAGAACAATAGAATGTTTTTATTTTGCCTTAAGAAAATTGTAAGTGTTATCCAGAGAAAAATTTTTGATTACTTTTCATTTTATTAAAAAAATGAAAAATGGATTTTTAACCTGCTTATTTTTTCCTGAAAACTCAGTCTTCATCACCTGTGAGACACTTGCAAGACAGATAAGTTATTTAAACTGAAGAGGTGCACATTGTCTTTGCAGAAATCACAGACACTCTGAACATATTTTTGAACCACATTCTGCTTACATACATCAGGACTTGGAAATTAATGTATGTCCTGATAACAAGGTTATATATTAGATAAAAGAAAGCTAAAACATCAATTACTACAGTAGCACACGTGCTGTCAGCAACACATGAAGGAAAATGTAAGTCATAGTGCTTGCATTAAATCTTCTGAATACACACGTATAATTGCCATCCCAATTTAAAGCCATTTTGCCTAGAGAAATCCTGTCAACACCAATTCCTGTTTTGCACACTTTATTACCCATTTATCTCATTGCTTAAACTTCCATTTATGTATGTGTTTTGTCCTGGCTATTGGTAGGTTGCTGTTTTTAAAAATTCCTGTTGCTTTCCTATAAAACATGGGAAATTAGAGAACAAACTTGCACTGCAGCTTTGAAAAGTCACATAAACTACTTGTCTGTGACTGTGTTTTATCAGCTACTGAGTAAACCTTAAACTACTTTGTTCAAATTTCAGTTGTTGTTAGAACTAGTTGTTAAGGAAAGAGGGTTCCATCACAGAAGAGTTAATTGTAAGTGAACTATCTGGCTTGTATTAATCTATGGATTAAGTACTTTCCAAAGAAGGACCACTGCCACTGGACAGCAGCTTGTCCCATTGAACAGGATTTGTTGCATTACCTTTTCTTTTTAAAAAACACCAGGTGTTGAGAACTTGTTTGCAACTAAAAAGATCTGAAATCAGCACACAGAGAACCTACTGAGATTCAATTATTAATGTATTTGCTTTAGAGAGATTTTTAACAGTTGTATTGTGTGAGTACCTTAAAAATATTTTGAAAATATGAGGTAGGTGCAGTGCACACTGGTCTGTTCCCTGCAAATACTAAGTGCCCTGAGTTCTGCCTTGCAACCTTTAAACAAATGCTTAAACGTCTTGCAGGATTAAGTCCATATATATAATGTGAATAGTGCCCAATAGCTTTTTGATTTGAAGTACAATGTGTTTTTTTTCATTAGATCATGCCTGTCATTGGTGTAGTGTCCTAATAGTGGAGAGTTAATTCTCTGATAGGATTCTCTTGACTTCATTGGTTTTTCAAGAAGATTATAAATTAATGCTCATATAGCCCAAAAAAGGATAAAGAAACAAACCCGCAAGTGTTGTCTACAGGCGGTTGTTATATTCTTTCCCAGTCCTATTGCTTTACTGAAACATGAGATCAAATGTTTCATCTTTAGTGTCCAGAATTTTAAAAGCCTTTGAGTGTTGCTGCCTGTTATAATGTTTAAGCTCATGCAGTATGGTTATGTATGCAATGCTTTTTTCCAAGTGAGTGACAGCATTCTCAACAAGAATAAGAAATTACAAAATACTCAAGAAAGTTGTAAAAAAAAAAAAAAAAAAAAAAAGCCAACCAAAAAACACCTAGTGGTCTCTTGCACCAGGTTTTACACTGGTGCCACTCAGTCATGCCTGTAAGATTGCTTGCTCTATTTTATGGCAGTGGCAGTTTGTCTCAATGTGTTGCCATGAGTTTTCAGCTCTTATAGTTGGAGATACAAATTTGGCAATTCCTATAAAAATTCCATTTTAGTTTAAAACAGAGCCTGTAGGTTTACTTCCAACCTGCTGGGAATTTTGATTTGGACTTTTTTGCAAAGTGCCTGAAATGTTAGTTTCTTGGGTAAGATGTTTCTGTTCCTGCTGCTTTGAGCTCCTTTATCATCTTCAGCTGTAAAATCTCTAAGGGAAAGATAGAGCAATGTGCAGCATTGCATTTAGAAAAGCATCTCACATCCAGAAGCATCAATAGCTAGTTTTAAATCACTAATTGGTGCTCACCCATTTCATCTTTTTCTGTTAGATTTACCTTTTCTGTGATTTAGTATTTTTATCTGTATAGCCATGGTGCCTTACAGCCATTTTGGCCCACAAACAGGTTTACGACCGAGAGCAGCATTAGCCCTCAGCACGCCTTCAAGATATGAGCAGAAGTTACAGCAGCACACACACTGCTTCTGCAACGCATTTTTTTCCCCTTCTGAAATCTCTCCAGCTTCCTAATATGAACTGCTGTGAAAATGCAAGGAAAAGGAAATAAAAAGCAGACAACCCCATATTTTGCAACTGAAATCTTTCAAGGATCATTTGCAAAGGGTTGCTAAACTCCTTAAATTCTACTGCAATCTGCATTCTCTCAGTTTTTTCCTCTAAATGAGCATGTAAAAAGGTACCAAAGGCTTTCGTACTTTAAAGCTAGGTTTTACCTGAAAAACCATTCCAAAGAAAATACTTTCTCCTTACACACTAAAAGCATAAATCTGTTGACAGGCACAGATGAGAAGAAGAGATCATCTTTATCACTGTTTCCTGCAGTGTTACTCACGTTCTAGCAACTTTTGACTGCTCAACAACCCCAGTTTATTTGGAAAATGCCTTTGTGTATCACTTCTAGTGAGTTGTAAACTCCATTTTGCCCTAACATGGAAGGGAGTTTGAGGTACATACAGCAATATTTCTTAGAAAGGCTTTTATTCTACTCTTAAGTGTTACTATTATTTAGGTTTTTTCTAAGAGCAGATAACTTCTTACAACACATTCAGTTATTTAGTCTTGCATCTGAACTGTACTGTCATCATAACCTGGTCAGCAAAACATTTGGGAAGACAATTTCAATTATATACTCAGAAAATAGAGGGCAATAATGGCAAGTCAATGATAGGTGTTCAGAAAGTCTGTCAGAGGGTCCTTTATTTCCTCAGAGGCACATGTGACCCCACAGTCTTCATCTGCATATAGGAGTTGTCTTATATAAAGGCCAAGTTATGGGACCCCTGCGGACACCAGTGTGTGTTGGTTCAGTAGCACCAGTAGTCTCCAGGACTTACCAGACCTTGGGAAGCTTTCTTGTGCCACCCTTCTCAACACATAATTTTCATTTTTTTGTACTTTCTTTTTCTTCAAACTGTTTTCCCATCTATCTGTACAGATGGCTATCGAATCAATTCATGAAAACTCATGTGGATGAGACTTTCATGAAAAATGCTTTTTTTCCATTGCTTCTCTTAGGTGTCTCATCATGTCCACACATTGTCTGGCCCCTCTTATGTTTCACCAGCTTCTCAGATCTGTGCAGTTTCCAGAAGGCAGTTCCTTCTCTTTCCTTCCAAAAGTCTTAATGTTACCCAGAGTGCAACATCTAGAAAAAAGCAGATCATCCTCTCTGCTTCCCAGCCACATCCTTTTAACTAAATTTGTATATTTTGATATCACAGTAAACTGAGTGCTTTCAGTCATACATCTTCCCTCTGGCATGAAAAGGATGTGCTTATTCAGTGAGGATCTTTCTCGTTAGGGGAGTCATAAACCTCTTCATTTTTTGACATATCCCTGCATATTTTTGTTTTTATCCGTCTTTCCTCTCTGTTCTTTAGGGAATATGGTCTTTCCCAAGATGCCTTCTAGCACCTTCCTGATATTCAGATGATCCTGTCTGCATGCCTAATCCAGGAGATGCCTTCTGATTGGTAGTCCCATGTCTATCAGAAAGCTCGTCTGTGTTAACAGGCATCTCCCAGTAACTTCGGGTTTGGAACCTGTCTAGAAAGAGCAACTGCATGTTATCCTTCAATTTATGCAGTTTCAAATGATCTGCAACAGAGTAGCCCTGGGTTTTTACAGCTTACAAAATTTTGCAAAAGTGCCTTTGTTTCTATTTCTGTCAAGTTTCTTTCTTTCCTTGCAGGATGTATTTTTCCTTCTGAAGGTGGTTTGTTATATTTATGTCAAAGATCTAATATGTTTTTTCTGACTTCCCTATCAGAATTTTAGAATGCATTTAAGTAAATAAGTCCATCTTACTGCAGAGAAAACACTCTTTTATCCAGTTTCTCTTAGGTAAAGATCAGGTCTCCTTTCTTGTGGCTGGATGGCTTTAACCACTGTGAGCTTGCTTAGAGCAGTTAGGCTTGGGTGAAGCTTTTTAAAATCTTTGTTACGTATATGTATATGTGGTGAGAGAGAAAAGGGGATGTGTGGATGTGTGTGTGTGTGTGTGTGTGTGTGGTATAGCTATAATTCATGGTTGAGCATGAGTCTCTCTATATTAGCCAGTTCCTTCTGTTGTCTCCTACACAGACTAGGGATTATGTCTCTTATCAACAATTTGATATTCCTATGCTATTTATTGTTTAACTCTTCTATCCAAAAAAGATGCATAATCTCTTCCCAAGTTTTAAGATTGATTTGTAAACTGTTTCCTAAATGTTTTTACAGTGGTAGGAACTTTCTGATAGATGATATCACTTCCATTTTAAAGAGTATAGCTGAAGTAACATTGCGTTCAGGTTATCACCAAACTAGTCAACAGTGTTACTTTCACTTTGATATAAAACTTCCCATCTTCTCAAGTTGTGCTTGAATAAATCTCCAGATTATTCCATGTCGTAAATAGGGATTTTTTTTTTGTTCTGAATTTCATGCAGCATTAAAAGAAAAAAACATCTGTACCAAACCATCCTTTACAACAGAAAAAGATATTGGTATCAGTCTAGATCCTCAAACCCACCAAATTACTGTCTCCTGCCTGTAATATGAGGCAGTGCGGCTCCTTGTCTCTGCAACAGTGACTTCCACCTTGCTTTGATCTCCCAAGTTCTAGAACAATCTTTTCTCTAGAGACGTGGCTTGTGCTTTTTACTGCCTGTCAACTCTGTCCTGCATTTCAGAATCCGGGTCAGTGGGACTGTCTAGTGGCTTCTCCAGTCAGCTTCCAGTTCTCCTCTGGATCTTCTGCCTCCTGTAGGAGCATGTGAACAGGACTTTGTCGTCTCATTAGGGAAGTCATTTATGTCTCTCAGTGAGGAACCTGTTGCTGCCCTTGTGGCAGCTGGAAATTTTTTAGTTGTACTTTTTTAAAAATGGTACTTGTGAATTTGTGTCAGCAGACTTCTACAGCATTCTAATGTTATAGCTAGAGCCCAGTTTGCTGCAGCTTATTTTCATGTAGTTAGATACTCACCTGTACACAGTGTCTCCTCCTGAAAAGGGACACAAGTTGCACAAGGAAGCATTTGTACCTCAGTATTGAAGTTTGTTTTCACTAGTGCAAGATCTGGACTACCATCAGAGTCAAGAATTAGCCATTAGGAATTGCTGGGTTGAAGGAGCATCATATTTATCTCCTGGCCACCTCTCACCAAGTGCATCCCTGAGACAATGGTAACAAAAAAGACCTTGGTGAAGATTGCTATTGCTGGTGTTTTGCTCAGTAAATATTCCCCAGGAGAGAAAGATCATAAATTGAACAAATCAAAAAAACTTCATGGCTTTTTTGTCTCTGAGAGACAAGTTTTGGACTATAAATTTTGGGCTGTAACTATTGGAAATGGTCTGCCTCATTGATTCTTATTGCCCACGATTTCTTGAAAAAAGCTATAAACACCAAACAATTTTTGCAAACGTGTGTGCTTATTAAAGAAAACTGATATGAAGTCTCTGGCCTTTTTGATATTCTAGTTTTAATTAATTTGTTTGGTATTAAATAACAAAGGCTTACGTTTCTGCATATGCATGGAATATTGGAACACAAGTTTTAATTTTAAATTAGGTAATTTAAATAGGCAGAAAAAAATTGAGATTACCATATCTTCCTAGACCTGTTACCCTAGACCTGTATTCATTACTGATGAAAAATTAAAGTTCGTAGGTTCGTTGCATGCCAAGATAGGTTAAAATAACCAGTAAAGTGGGACAGTTCTTTAAAAACTTAAAATGTTTGTAATTTAAGTAAAATCTGAAGATTGTTGGATTTTTCTCCTTTGACTCATAAGGAATTCCGTAAGATCTCCTCTAAAATGCTCAGACTCCCAGAAGTTCATTTCTTTTACTGCTGAAGCCAGTGGCAATTTTGTTAATGTCTAGTGCATGGAATAAATCACTCTTAGTATTTAGCTGATTGAGCAAATGAAATTAAAATGCAATCTCCAAATGTTTCTCTATTAATTTTTAGACTCAAGATCCAATCTGAATATTGAGGTGTTAGAATGGTTGCAGAGATTCAACAAGATACATCACTTAAGTACTTAGTTTAAACCACAACACCTGCTAATGCAGTTCATGGATTAATATGATGCTTCTGTGTAATTACTGGTGGCATTCTCAAAACAAAATAGCCAACGGGGCAGTTGAACTCTGTGTTAAAATTTGAGTACTCTGAAGCTGATAGTTAAGAAAATTGTATTGTCCACACAGAAGAATTACGTCAGACCCCAAGCAGATGCTGTTTTATTACTGATGCAACACAGTGGTGATACTAAAAGTCTTCATCTCCTTGAATGCAATGTTAAAACAGACTTACATATTTTGTAGCTCTGACCAGATATTTTTAAGACTTACACCGCTGAACTTAAAAAGAGGGGACACATTCTTCTCTTTCTCCTAAATTAGACTGCTTCCAAGGGGCAAATTGTTGTGATAGTGCCTCAGCTTTATTCTTTCTGAAAGTTGAAACTGATGGAGGAACATGAAACTTTAAAGGAGGCAAGCCAAAAGAGTGGCAAGAAAGGAATGTGGAAAGGGTAAAGATGTCCCTTAGTGAAGAAACATACTTACTATTTGAAATAGTGCGAGTTAACATGCTTTCTGTTTTGCCAACTTGTAAATGTTTAGTAATTTTTTGACCTGAAAACAGTATAAATTTTTTGTTTGTGGAATATTGTAAGGTTTTCTAAATATCCTAGCAAAGTAAGCAAAGCTGTGTACACATGTATTATGCATTAGAAACAAGCTGCCAAGTGAGTCAGCTGCAGTCTCCCCTCTGTCTATAATGGTGCCAATTTGACACCCAAAAGCCTGAGTTTCATATCCAGACCTGCCAAACTCATCTTGACTTCAGCTCGCTCATATTTAGTCAGCCAGAGAACCATTTGGTGCTTGCTGGCACCATTCCACTGTTGTCACTCTCCATGGGGACACTCCAGTGCCTCACCTCTCCCCAGCATTGTTTGTGTGACCATGCACACAACTGGGACATCCCCTTCTGCACGTGCCATTTGCAATCCTGAATGGAACAGTGAGGCGGAGTCCTGACTCTAACGTCACTGTCCATGGAACAGGTGATAAGTCTTTTTTATTTCAAAAACAATAGACACAGGAAGGAAAAAGCAGCATATTCGTGTGTTAGAGAGGGGAAGATAAAAAAAGAGAGAAAAGGAAGTTATAAGTAAATTAACTCAATTGATTATACCAATTTGGGGAAGTGTGTATCTTTTCACACTGATGTTTTTTCCCATCTGTACTTTTTCACAACAGTGATTTGTATTCCAAAATATTTTACTTGTCTAAATGCAGCTTCATAAAGACCAGGTTTGATCTTGTGAAGTTTTATTTTACCATTATTGGTCTTCCTGTTTTACATATAGATAAATGCAGAAAGAACTGCTTTGAATTATTTGTAGCAATTACGGTAAATCCCAGTTTTCCTTGCATAGTGTTATCTGTACTCTTGAGGATCATGATAAATACTTTTAATATACTTTAATGGGCTACTGTTACAAGGAATTTTGCATTGCCACAATAGAGGCAGCATTACAGTAAATTGAATTACAGTGCACACAATTAAATAGAATAATAAAAAAAATCAGACTTGGAGCAACAGCTCTTTGGAGTCCACTGAAATTCAATTCCACAAGAAACGTAATAGGAGAAGATGGTGAGTGGAATTTAGATACCTAAGTTAGATATTATTTTGTTTGTAATATCTTCATCAGGGATTAATGTTCTCTTCTTCAGAGACATTGATTAGTCTCTGGATCATATTTCAGGTTGATTACTCTTGTAGTGTAGCATTCCTTTTTCATTTATCCACCCAACATCAATACAACTTTAGAGATATAACTTCATCACAGTACAGTTGTTATGCAATCTGCAATAATTTGTGGCCTCTCACTGACAGCTTTAAGGAAATCTGCACAGATCTGATTTGAGCTTATAGCCATATATTACAAAAAAAACACCCCATCCTCCTTTCATCTGCTTTGGGAAAAAAAAAATAAAATTATTCTCTTACAGAGAAATATTCTCTGACAAACTCCCTTCCAGGAAGACTTTAGCATGAGATACATTTCTGTTTTATCTAATATAGCTAAAGTGAGGCATGTATACAGCTCTGGACAGTTATTCTGAATATGAAGTGAAAAGTAAAGGTATGGTATTAGCATTGCAAGTGATATTGCTGAATTTTTCCTTCTTTTTGGATTTCTATTATTTTGATTGGAGATGAAGATGAATTCAGTCCAATATGGAACTGGCTTTTGGAGTCTGCAGAAATGCAAATTTTCTGTTTAGTTCCCACTACTGTGCGGCTCTGGCTTTATTTCCTTTTTTCTTCCTTTCCCTGCAGTAAAGGATAACAGCTCTCAGCCATCCAATTTAGGGGTGTTTACAGAGAATTAATTTGTTGATAATTATAAATATTTTTACAAATAGTGCATGATTCAAAATTTTCTGAGTTCAAATGAGTGAGCTGTTACCCCTACAGAATATATCCCATACTTAAGGACATCTGTGGATGTGCTCAAGGCTTTCCGGTTGTTTTCCCTTTTTTTTTTTTAACTTCTATGATACTTTACCTATTTATAGAGTCATTTGTTTGAATTAGATCAAGTCCATTTATAATCCAAAATAGAATGAATTTTTATTTTTGTAGAATTTGTGAAGGAGGCGGTAGCAGTTAATGATTAAAATACACACAAAGCCTTACCCTAATCCTTGCCTTGTCGTCTTTTGCCTTTCACACTGTTAGAAGTTTCTTTGAAACCAAGTCTTTAGAAGTACACCTGGCACTTACTGGATCATGGTATCATGTGTTTAGAAGACGTAGGAACAGAGCTGGGGTTTTTTTTTAGCTTAAGAATGTGCCAGTGCTTTGCTGAATTTAGGCCTTACAGTCAAATCTTCCCTTCCTGTGCTTACAGACTGTGCTGTGTAAGGCAATAGCTGTTTCTTGTGTGTTTGTTCTTTGGTGCTCCAACAGATGAATGATTTAGGGGATATCTATAAACTCTAAAGAATTAATTTAAGAGTCATTTTTATGAAGTGAGGGGGAAAAAATAAATAAAAAGTCTGTTTTTCTGTTCAGCTATAGTCCTGCTTCATCTCCTCTTACACTAAAGAAGTCTGTTACCAAATGTTTTTTATCTGGCATGAGAGGAAAAGAAAAAGGATGTTTCCTTTGTATTATGTTGTTAATCCTTCTCCAGAGGTCCATTTACAGAATAGGGAGATACAGGGAATGTCCAGCTAGCCTTACTTTCTTAATTAAAAACATAATTAAGCATGCATATAGCTCTCAATACTAGTGCAACACTGGTTATATTGAGTTTCCAGCTGTTCAGAGACTTGATCCACAGGTACATATGTAAGTCCAAAAATAATGTTTCACATTTCTTTAAATTGATGTAGCAAATGTGTACTCGTGGTTAGTCTGACAATAAATTATTAATTCTGTTTTACTATCAAGGACAGACCCTTAGTGTCAATTGTTGCAAACAGAATTAATATTTTAGTTTGGTCTTTTGGAGATTTAGCTGCAATTGCTAAAGCATGCTCTGTGGAAATGAATCTCTTGCAGTCATCACCCAATAAAATATAGGAAGCTTTTTTTTAAACTAGTTGTAAGGAGGAGGCCCAATCATGGTGCTAAAAAGTGTGTAGTAAAAAATTATTAAAATTCTGAATCAAAATCTTTTTCTGTATTCCAGACCCCAGATAACTTGTGATGAGGATCTAATTGCAGCCATCCTGAAGGGATGGAGATAAAGAAAGATGGAGAGGGACTATTTACAAGAGTGTGTAGTGACAGGACAAGGGAAAACAGCTTCAAACTGAAAGAGCGGAGTTTTAGATTAGGTATTAGGAAAAGATTCTTTCCTGTGAGGGCACTGAGGCACTGGAACAAGTTGCCTCGAGAAGTTGTGAATGCCCCATCCCTGAAAGTGTTCAAGGCCAGGTCTGTTGGAGCTTTGAGCAACCTGGTGTAGTGGAAGATGTCCCTGCCCACAGCAGGAGGTCTGGAACTAGGTGATCTTTAAGGTTCCTTCCAACCCACACCATTCTATGATTCTATGATATGAATCTCCATCTTTTACAATTGACAGGAAATAGCTACCTTCAGTTTTGTCTGGTTTCTGCTACCTTCTCTCCCATCTTTCATAATACAGAAGCAGAGCAATGTACTGAATCTGCAGATTTGCTTTCTCCTCCTATGATGCAGGCAGCTATCACTGCTTCTTCTACTGAAGTTTGTAGGTGAAACATTACTATCATATATTTGCATACAATTAAAAAGTTGTAGTCAACAAACTTAATAAAATATGGGTTTTTTTAAGGGAGGTTCATATACAGTAACTGCTAATCTTATTTTTCTCTAGGGTTTACCATTTATTACTTTTCTTCTTAGTCTGTGAGGTATACAATATGTGTAATTATCTATAGATACATATTCAGATACAGTAATTTTAATGCAAATTCATAATTAAATTAAAACATTGCATTCATTGCATTGAAGTATTAGTATTAAGAACTTCTAGAATAATTTATAAATAAGTTTCTAAAAGTACTTCAAGTGTAGTGAAAAATATGTTATTCAACATCAGGACTGTATAGAATGTTGGCCTAATACATATACAGGAATGTAGTTCAAATGTATCCTGGCAATCTATTAATGAAGAGTATAGTCTATAATTAAAAACAGATGAAAGGACTTTACAAGTGTAGGGTAAGAATGTGGTAATAACTCTTATATAGATAAACTTAGGTTACTTTTTTAATGTGGGCTTTGGTGAACAAGAGCTTGTGATAGATCACAGACCATGTCACTTGTCTGGACTTCTGTTTCCAAAATGGTCTTCTCCATGTCTCAATTATAAATTTTTCTCATATTTTATAGCAATAAGGGCAAATTTTCACCTTTTTTTTTTTTTATACTATTTGTAGAATGTAACACAGCACTGAAATCCAGGAGTTGCCATACTACACTGAGTTATTAATTCATCCAGTATCATTTACTGACTCTGGAAATAGTATTCAGTTTTATAAAATTATGAGAGGAGAAATAAGAGCAAATAATAATCCTGGATAAGTGAAAAAACTAATATGATCGAGGAGAGAATTTGTTTCCTTCACACATAAGTTATCAGTGTATACCATGAAATACAATATCAAATGACCCTTCATAATAGCAGAGAAGCATATGTTATGCATTTCCATTCAGCATGCCTAATTAACTTTTGCAAAGCTATTTGTGCACAGATTTCTTGTTGCATTGTATCAGGAAATGTTATTAGGGAAAAAAGAAAAACAAAAACCCCAAGTCTTTTGTGTGCTGGAATATATTTTATGTATGAGCTAAAAGTATGGGAGGAGTATTGCAGGCAAATATTAGAAGAGATTCCTGATACCAGAAAGAAAATATAAGAATAGATAAGAATTGCAACTGACTTCTGATAGGTGATACCAGTCTAATGGGTTTCCATAGACTTTCCATTTCTTGAGTTTGATTTATTTCTTTCATTTTCTGTAAGTTAAAGAAAAGGGTTTATAGACTTCAAGGAAGCCTCATTGCATTAAGACTTAAATATTGCGAGGCATGAAAAACTGGGAGTTCTTCCATATACCATGACATATTTGTAATAGTTTGTTCTTTTATTTCTGTGAATGATTTCTGATGTATGCTTTCATTTTAATTTTAAATATAGCAAAGTCATTTATTACATGTTGGATTTGCCATTAAGAAGTGTCATTAAGAAGATGCATGTGCTTCTGGACTGATATGAGTGTATCTGAGTGACTGGAAATGTTAGAAATTATTCTGTTATTATTATTGTTTATTCTTTAATACTTTCTTAAGAAAGGATTGGTGTTGATTGCTGTAGTCATTAGTTGGATCTTTGAGCTTCTTGTAGTGTTTGTTTTTTGGGGATTTTTTTAATGTAGAATTTTATTTCTCTCCTATTTATTACTTTAATCTCAGTTCAGAGAGGTTGTGTTATTTAGTCTGGACAATTTCTGACCCTTTAGATGGCTGTTCCTTTTGTACCTACACAGTCCCTGGTATGGGCCTGACCTGGAGATGCCAAATTCTGTGAATGACAGATACATCTCTGTAGTTTGAGGTAGCTTAGATGTAAAAACAGGGGAAACATCACTGTTTTCCATGCAGTGCTATTGACATCACCACAGGTGAACTCACTCCTGCATTGTGCCTTCCTGCAAAAGAATCTATCAGGCTCTGCTGGCCAGCCCAGGAGCAATCAGTCTTCTGATTTAGCTGATTTAAGCCTGAAATGGGGTGTTGTGAGTGCTACTTCAATGTATGCAACACCATATTTTTGTAAGAATGAGCTCAAGCTGCTTCTTTAGCCTGACAGTGGTTATAAATCACAGGGGTGTAGAACAAAATAGTTGAATGAATAACTGGACATGAGCTGGCAATGTGTGCTTGGAGCCCGAAAAACCAACCACATCCTGGGCTGCATCAAAAGCTGTGTGGCCAGCAGGTTGAGGGAGGTGATCCTGCCCCTCTACTCTGCTCTCATGGAACCCCAGCTGGGATACTGTGTGCTTCCCAACATATGAAACACATGGATGTGTTAGAGTGGGTCCAACAGCGGTCGGGAGGCTGGAGCCCTCTCCTATGGAGAAAGACTGAGAGAGTTGGGGTTGTTCAGCCCGGAGAAGAGAAGGCTCTGAGAAGGTCTTGTTGTGGCTTTTCTATATATAAAGGGGGCTTACAAGAAAGACGGAGAAATACTTTTTACCTGAGCCTGTAGTGACTGGACAGTGGACAATGTCTTTAAACTGAACAAGGGTAGGTTTAGATTGGGTGTAAGGAAGACATTTTTTACAGGGAGGGTGGTGAAACAGGTTGCCTGCAGACATTGTGGATGTCCCATCCCTGGAGGTGTTCAAGGCCAGGCTGGATGGGGCTTTGAGCAGCCCGGTCAAGTGGAAGGTGTCCCTGCCCAATAGCAGGAGTGTTTGAACTAGAAGATTTTTGAAGGTCCCTTCTGACCCAAATCATTCTATGTTCTGTCATGGCTAGGCTTCGCGAACGAAGATTTGGGAAGGGCTCTACCCATGCTTGCTGCAAGCGTGCTGATGGCTAAAAAGGCCAATGCGAGACAGGCAAGTCTGGTTGCAAATGGCACAGTGGAAAGTCTTCCACAGGCAGTGTTGGCGAGTCACGGTTCTTTCTGCGTTGTCTTTTTTCTTCAACACTGATCCTGCGTGTGCTCTC
>JAWWEU010000111.1:90648319-90659982 GCA_035583155.1 Acropternis orthonyx
TGGGAGACCCTACCAGAGGCACAAACCACCGCCAGCATAGCTCACAACCTCATAAGGGCACGCAAGCTTCTCCCCCGTGACAAGGGGGTGCCTGTGGAAAAGAAGGGGGTGCCCGTGGAGAAGTATGTTCTGTATATTCTATATAAAAACACAGATTTAATTTGAGAAGGCATAGAAGTACCTGGGTGTGCAACAACCAGCCTGAATGTTTATGTCTATCTTAAAGGACAGTGAGAGCATTAAAACTTGAATTTGAATTTGAACCTGTATTTAAATAAAGTCCAGATATGGTCAGGTAGCTTCTTCAGTGACTTCAGAAGGGGTTGAGTAGAAGAAAATCTCAAATGTCACGTATTTGCATTCTGCTGTTATTGCTCAAATAGATACTGATGGAAAGGATCTCTTGTGTCTCAGATTTTATGTCTGAAAAAAATCAGCAGTATAGTTTTCAGTTCTGCATGGGATTCTTGCATAATTACATTATTATTTTATTATTATTTCCAGAATATTTTTCCACTCTTTTTCCTGTAACGTAGTTTTTAATGTATCCATATGCATACCAAAATCTCATTAAGAGGTTTGAGTGGGATTAATTTTTGACAGGCGGTAGTGTCATCTTTGCAGAAAACTTCTTTATTGAGCCTGACAAAGACATGGATTTTGTCCCCAAAAAAAAAAGTAAATTTTTTCCTACCTTAATCAGACATTAACATCAATGTTACCAAGATGAGTAAGAATAATAGTTCCAAAGCACTGATTATTGTTTATGGTTTTCTAAATTTTTGTAATTAAAAAAAAATAGGCTGCTTAGCTCTTATTAATTATGTTCATTTACAAAAGAACATAATAAATCTCACATTGCAATTATTGCATAATTATTTGTCATTATCTTATTATATTCTTTTTTAACCATTAAGTGTCTTATGCAATGAAATATGTTCTGACCTTTATTTTTCTGTGGTTCCAAAATCCTGTGAGTGTGAAGATAATTTCAGAACTGGTTGGAGTGTTCTTCTCAGCCAATTTGTAAACCTGCTTCTGGCAGACTGTCATTTTGGTGGTCTGTCCTTCAATACTGCATTTCAAGTTAGTTTTGATACGGATAGGAGAGACTTGTTAAGTAAGTTGTAAAAATAACACCACCAAGTCTTTTGTGCAACATAATATGAAGAGAACATTGAAATATAAAGTGATATTTTCCTAAAGGATATGCAGATTGAAATATGGTATAAAATATATTGCGGAACAGCATATAACTGTCTTGAATTTTTATATGAACTCTGAAACCGAAAATGTTGCTGAAAATAGAAAATAATAGTATTTTTAGTATCATCATTTTTCCAAGATAAACTTTTGAAAAAAATAAGTATCATAACTAACATGTTTAGCCACAGTAAAAAGAAACAGTTTAATTAATATAGATACAGTATTATCTCTGATATGGTACAACAGAGAACACAGATTTTTAGAAAAATTAAATGAAGCTAGTAAATGTACATGGATTTCATCCAAGAAAATGAATCCTGTCTACTAGAAATTGAATAATGTATAATTTGGGAAAAAAATAACGAACCCTCTGCCTGCCAAAGGCATGGAAGCCTTGGCAATTGTTTTTATATCAGGTTCCTCCTCTACTCTCACTTTTGCAGTCCATCTCTGCACTGCCATTGACCACACTAAATTTTGGCTCTCATGTAAGTTCATGCTGTGCATAAATACAGCTCCTGATTCAGTTCCATAAATGTAGGTGGCTATACGGAAACAAAGTGCATAAACTCCTTTTGGAATAGGTGGAGATTTAATGAGCACCATCACTGGGTTGCAATGATCTCTTCGTCTGGCAAAATACAGATGTCTCTCTTAAGGCAAGCTGAATTTCTGCCTGCTCAGTGCTGAGTATTGATTTGCTTAAACATGAGTGCATATTGCCATTTAAAGAATATGAGGGTATCTCATGTGCCCGGTACGGTTAGCTCTGACCTTAGCATCCCACACACTTCCCTCCCACCTCTTGTTTGTTAAACTTTGCACCTCGACTGGTGTGTCCTGGCACACTCTGTAGTATATGCCTCATAGTGCCTGTCATCTCTGTAATGCGGCTTTTGACACATGGGCAGGATTGTGGACTAAGTATTTTATCAAAATTGAAGGATGTTAATGTTACTTCTGTGACTACTGCTAATTTCTTGAATTCTTTTTAATTTCTTCATTATTTCCCCAGTTACTCTTTCCTGGACATTACTCTGTTCCATATAATGTCGTAACTTAGGAATTTCTAAATCCTTTTGTACCTCTGCTATCTACTATGAATGTCAGTTTCATCATGTCTGAATGTTTAAACAGTGTTGCTTTAATATCTGATGCTTCAGTTTCTCAGTGTTTTCAGTTCCCAGTTTTGCAACGAGACTGAACTTCTCAGTCTTGCAGACATTTTGCCAACTATTCAGCAGTATTCATTTCAGGCCACCAGCCTTTCTACTGTGTACACAGCAGTTGTTTTACTTGTTGCGTCCTTTTTTGTTGTGCTTGAAAGCCCTTTTCTCCTCTCTAATCACTGGACTTTGGCATTCTGAGGCTTAGAAGAGCAGGCATGGTGCCAAGTTCTCACAGGCTGTCGATCTTGATTTCCAGAGTGAACCCCCTGAAGAGGGTGGTGTGGGTAGCACAGCCAGTGTTAGGAAGCACGGCTCAGTGTTTTTGCACATGCACACAGTATTCACATCACCAAAACCCAGCGCTGGTACCCATGATGACAGTTAAAGCAGACACAGGTCACTGGGGATTGGCAGCAGCCGCTGAGTCATTCTTGCACCACCAATCCTCTCCCTGGACTGAGGGGATTTCCAAAGCACACGCAAGAAGGCATGGCTCTGCCTAGTTCACTGAGGGAGTAGATGCATATAAAGTTGCCTTTTAAAGTGTAATATTCCACATGAGAATCCAGATTTTCCTCCAACAATTTGGTGCTTAAGAAAAGAGGTACAGAGTGGCACTAACTTCCTTGGTGAAGAAGGGGAAGCCAGTTTGACCTTGCCTACAGCTTTCCTACCAGTCTGCAGTGCCATAAAAATCCCACTGGGAAATTCTGGAAATCTGAGAAAGATGAAGTGGCAGAGAATGGTTTGAAGTGGTGAAATTCAGTAGGCATGAGGCACCGTTCCACAAAACCAGAATATACAAATAAACATCAGAGCCCTGTCAGAACTGTCTTCTGACTTGGGCCAGTCCCACGGATGACCTCTTCCATATTTTGAGTTTCAGTTTCTCAAGAGACAGAAAGCATTTACTGGTTCCTGGCCACACACTCATTCTAGAAACTCCTAAGCTATTCCCAAATACTTAATTCATTTATTTTTACCTACATGGACTAACTGTAAAGAGCTAAAATAGCATATCCTCAATGCCTGTAGTCAGGAAAATCTTCATAACACTTGCTTGGGAGCATGGCTTATAAGCCGTTTTTGTGAATTAAACATTTTTCTGCTTGCTTTAGTTTTGGACAGTTTTTCTCCTCGAGCATGCATCAGATATTATACTGTCTTTCCAGTCTGAGTGATACAGATAAAAACATTATTTTCTCTCAGTAAGCTGGAGTATTCATCTGAATAATCACCCTTACTGATTTTTGCTATTCCCTTTAAACAGGTAGTGGTGAAAGGTATTTTTAATGGCTGTTGGTATATACTGAGACGTATTTCTCTCTGAGGAAAACTTTCATGCCATGATATTCAGTATTTATACTCAGTGATCTGACATGCCATGTCTTTGCAGCTGTGGTGTGAGGTCATTGGAAAGACTCAGGCCTGTTCTCCTGACCCTCCTTTTCTGGTGGTTTGAAATGTGTTGTAATAATGGGATAACTTTGGAGAAATGTCCTCTCAACATGCATGCTTAGGTCAGAAGATCCTCTTCTTTTTTTTTTTTTTTTTTGCACCCGGTCATTGATTTTTTTCTAATGCAAATTGCAATGTGGCATTAGCCCTGTTATCCCCTTCCATCCCACAGATCATCCAACAGGCTCATTGTCCTTTGCAATGCTGTACCTATTCTATTATTTCCCTTGCATTTTCTGTAATGTTTCATGTTACATTTTTAAGTCAAATTTGGATTCATTAAGGAAAATAAAGTGTGCGATATGAGAAACGGGTTCATAAGCCTAGAAATAAGTATGATAAAAATGCTTGCTTGATGTTAAAAGAGGAGTTTGCCTTTTAAAAATAAGTAATTAGAACATAACTTAATCAGAGAAGAATTAATGAACATGGACCCCATTCACATAATTTCCAGAAAGCTGATGGTACTCCAGCATTGTCAAGGGAAACTCAGTTTTGATGTCTCTGAGAACACATGGATTTAGAGAACCAGAGTACAAGGCAGGGTGCTGGAGAAAAATAGGTTGAATATTTATTTAAAAAGTGTTGTGCTTTAACCCCCGCTGACAACTCGTCATCACCCAGATACTCACTCACTCCCCGGCTGGTGCGAGGTGAGAGAATCGGAAGGGTAAAAATGAAAAAACCTGTGCATTTGAGAAAAAGACAGTTTAATAGGTAAAGCAAAAGCTGCACATTCAAGCAAACCAAACTAAGGAATTAATTCACCACTTCCCATGGTGTTCGACCATCCCCACGAAAGCAGGGCTCCATCCCGCATAGCAATTACCTGTGAAGAATCTGGAGAGGGACTTCCTGAAAGGCCATATTGCAATAGGACAAGGAACAACAGCTTTAAACTGAAAGAAAATAGGTTTAGATTGGATGTTAGGAAGAAATCCTTTACTGTGAGTGTGGTAAGACAATGCCCAGGGAAATCACAGACTCTCCATCCCTGGAAGTGTTCAAGGTCGGGTTAGACAGGGCGTTGAGCAACCTGGTCTAGTGGTAGGTGTCCCTGCCTGTGACAGGGAGGTTGGAACAAAATGATCTTTAACGTCCCTTCCAACCCACACCATTCTATAAAGACAAACACCATAATTTCAAATGTGTCCCTTCCCCTTCCTTCTTCTACTGTCAGCTTTATATGCTGAGCGTCGTGCCATATGGTATGGAATGTCCCTTGGGTCAGCTGGGGTCACCTGTCTCAGCTGTTTCCCCTCCCAACTCTGTGTGCACCTTTAGCCTCTTCACTGGTGTGGTGGAGTGAGGAGCAGAAAAGACATTGATGAACTGCTCAGCAATAGCAAAAACAGCTTGGCCAGCACAATCCAAAACGTTCATGGATAGGCACAGGATGAGCTATCAGGTCTTCTGTATTCATCCCTTTTTTAGGAACTTCTTTAGTATTTGAACAGCCAAGTTTTACTAGAAAATTTTAGAGTCACATCCAGAAATACTCTTGATGGTCCACTTTTGCTAATTCCCTGTGCCTAAAATGCTCATTCACTCAGGAAAGTGAAATAACATTGCGGTCAATAAACACTAGGGAAATTCAGCTTGCTGGCTAATCCCATATAAAACGCATTGACATCAAAGAATCTGCTGCTAGGTACTTTGGGAGAAAAAAGCAAAGGTTCGTATTCAGTAAGTTAAATACTCATTGCAGATTATTTACATAGCTCTATTTCATGCCCATAAATTAGAGACCTTTAAACCAAAATCTGTGCCATTGCTGCTGTGTTAAGGTATCTGTGTATGCAACTTAATATGAGCAATAAGACTGTTTAAAAAAAAGGGATTGCTTCAGACAAGACTACAAATATTTTCCTTTTTTTTTTTAGAATAATCTAGAAAACTGAAAGGTGTTAAGCCCTGTGGTGTCTAAAAGAGGCTTTTCCTTTGTCCAGCCTGCTCATTGTCAACCCAGGGAACATAGTATTTGTGTTGAAAATTGCTGCATGTGAGATTCATTACTTCCTGTGTGTACAGCTCAGCATGTTGTTTCCTATTTCCATGCACTTCTAGTGACCAGAAAACTTCCAGGTAATTTAAGAAATCACTTAAGAAAGGTTAGACATTTAGACAGAGTTTTGTTTAGGTTTTTAAATTGCCGTGGCCTTCTGAGCAATTAACATATTTGGACTTTCTTAAGTGCTTAGATGGTAATTGGATTTAAAGAAAAAGAGGGGTATTAACTTCAAAACCTGTCAAGTATGGATCCATTCACTTCTCAAAAGAAAGAAAAACTTCTCAACAAGAAATTAATTGCATTTATCCTTTGGAAAAGAGCATTATGCAATGAGGTCCAGGTGACAGAGCCCAGAGTCTGTAAGCCCACCCAGCGTGCTGCAACACTGAGACTTTTCCTGTTGTTTGTACACAGTTCAGTTTTAACACTGTGACATTGCATCCAATTTAGGCTAGGTCCAGACCTACACCAGCCAAGTCTGCACCCCACCAGGTTGTCCCATGAAGTGTTAGCAGCTCCCCTTGTTGTCACTTTGTAGTTCCTTCATCCAAGGAATTTATTTCCACAGTACATTTATTCTCTGGGATCTAAGGTTAAAATAAAGAGAGGGGAGAGGAGAGGAGTTGGAATGGAGCTGCTTCCTTTCACATCCATTTCATAGGTAGGATTTTGAGATACCCAGCACTGTGGGACACAGCAGCTGTCGAAGGTCCATGGAGCATCCCTTCAGTGGCACTTCATGACCCCAAAGCATTTTGGTTGCATTCAGATGAGAAGAAGAATCAAGGATGAAGGGTAGAGGTGGTCTGTGGGCTGGTTTTTAAGTCCAGGGAGTATCACTGCTGTGGATGATGCTGTGGTCATCCTGATGCCTATTTTCCTAACCACCCCTTCCAGTTTTTCTCCCCAAAGGACTCTATGGTTTAATGTAGGAGTAAGGCTAACACACAAGGTTGTTTTAATGTGCAGTTGTCCATCCCCTCCAGCTGCAAACTGTTCCTTCTACTTCCTCAGAACAGGCTCTGCCTTCATTGCCAGACCTCCAGCTGGAGCTGGAAGGCTCTGTGGGCTGTGCTGGCATCTGTGCCTGGCCCTGAGCAGCGCTCCACTCCCTCTGGGCTCAAAAGGTAAGAGTCCAGGAAGAAGTAATAATTGAATGCATGACTAACTGTTGCAAGATTAATAACTTATGTATTTAGGATTGCTCTATTTCATTAATTTTCAGTGCAGAGGTTTGGCAGTATTCAGCTGTTCTATGAACTGGTTTTACCTTTCAAATAAGCTGTCAGGGATACCCTTTTCTCCTAATAGCCTCTGGAAGAAAGTGTCTTAGGCAGGCCATACCCAGTACTAACCAGGTTCTACACTGCTGTGGGGAAACTCACATGTTTTCATTACTGAATGCAAATATTTTGTAGGAAAGGCTTTTTAAAAGAAACAGCATGCATCATCTTAATGCACATAATGTAAAGAACAATTGTGGGCTTTTGGGAAGCACTGAGTACTGCAGCACCTCTTTGATGCATCACTATGTAGAAAATAACTCTGCAGTGAAAAATGCTACTGGCTATTCCTTGTCACTCTGTGTTTCCGGCACTTTCCTTGTCCACTGCTGGCCACTCTTCTTGCTGGTTTTCACTCCACAGACAATCCTCATACCACCCCCAAGCAAATCTGAAGCTCTTCTGAGAATGGAGATGGATCCCTACTGGAGGCAGTCTCACCTAGAGCAGTGCTCCAATTCATTTTGCCATGTTTAAAGATTAAATGTGTAAGCATTGTGTGCGACATGGTATTTTCATAGGCAGTGTCTGCTTGCAAGGTCTACTATGTTTTGTTTCTTCACATACAAGCAGAAAATTTTCCCATTACCTTTCAACAAAAGACAGACTGTGCAACAGCAGTTTTCTTTCCCCTAAGGATGGCAGCCTGCCATCTCTATTTATTTTCCACACATTATTGTCACCTGCATGCTTTGTTCCAGTATGATGAATTTTTACACCAAATATAGAACACTAGTGACAGTTGAGAGAAAGTGATCCCCCTGACAGAAGGTTGCAGACAGAAAGATGGAAGTGGACAGGGTTAAATTTGTGCCATATGATGAGTCCTATGGCCTTTTTTGGTTTTCTTCTCTATTTTGGTTACTGAGTGATTTCTGAATCTCAACAAAGTTCCAAGAAATGTTTCCCTGTTTATTCTTTTTGTTGGAAGTGATTTTTATAGTTTATAAAGTCATCCTATGAACTTCCAGGGGATGTTAGTCCATTGAAAGTTGTAAACATTCATTGGAGTCCATATTATGGAGGCCATTCTTAGCATGGCACCCAATGCATTTAATCCAAATGGTAGCTCTGAGCATCATCAGAATGGAAAAGAGTAGAAAAGGATGAACAGTGGGTGTTCCCATCCACCTTGCTGTTTTCCACTCACACTTTAGTTGGGTTTTTTGTTTACGTTGCTTCCAATTGAAAAAGGTCTTGATTGTTTTTGTTATATTGTTGGAGTTTGCTGGAGGTTTGCAGTGGTGTGTAGCAATATACTTTATTGTACGTTATAGCACTATGTGCCACAGCGTTGAGATCCTATTATTTGTTCAAGACATTTTGTGAGATGCTGACTTAACACCACTTAAACAGTGTTTATGTGGGTTATGAAGTAAATTGTCCTTGCATTTATATTAGTACTGCCTCTAACTGAAAGAGGTGTTAATTTTCAAAATCAAGAGGAAGTATTAAACCTTCTTTTCCCATTAAGTTGTTTACTATTAAATGTAACTATTGACCGCATCAAATAATCTAGTCAAAAATATTTTCCTGCTTTTTTCTCCCACCCTGGTCTTCTACCTGTGATTATTAAAAATGTGGTTTGGTTAGGCTGATTTTTGCTGAGGTTGCAGTTACAGTGACTTACTGACTTTTGTTCATTGCTGAAATTGAGCTCAATACCTGCATTCCAAGGTAGTGCACAGATATTTCTTAGAATTGTCATTCTCTATAAAAATGCAGTATTTTCTTGGATATTTTACAATCTGCTGATTTAATAGCCACTTACAGAATTATTGCTTCTCTGTTCCAAGTTGAAAGAAACCTGTGTTAAAAACAATGAAATATAAATGGTCAGTTATACTTCCTTTCAGTACTGCAAACTTGAAAACTTTGGATCCAAACCATTTCTTCCAAAGGTGTAAAGGTTTTTGTACCAGCTCCTGCTATAGTTACAGAACCAGGTAGAGAGACCAGTAGAGTATTTGTAAAGGAGGAAACCTTAAAATGGCAAGTGCAAGGAAAATGGCTAGTTTTGATATTAATTGAGCATTAAAATTTATTTTTTGGTAACATACAGATACAAAATTACCCTCCATACTCCTCATTTTCCTTCCACACCATCTAATCCATCTAATCCATCTGGGATTAGAAATCTGATAAAAACTTCTGAGGAAAAACAACATGAGCAAGCTCATCAGGTTGTACATTCTCAGTCAGGAGACAAAGAGCCATCCTAACCCTGGAGTGTGCGGTTCAGGAGGGAGGGTCCCTCTCCATGTCTGGAGCAGAGCATTCCCCCCAGGTGATGCTCAAATGAATCAAAACCACATGTATTGTGGTTTGCTGTTGGTGGAGGATAGCATCAAAGAATTTCCTTGTTGGGATGGAAAATAGGTAAGGAAATTGGCCCTTAGAAGTAGTTTCTGAGACAGTGCTTCTTGGAGCTCTTCTGTTGCTGGGGCAGCTTATGGTGCACACTGTGATCGTACTGACAAAATCCGTCACCCCCGCTAAATCACTAGGTCAGGACCACAAAAGGAATTCGTATCACAGATGAACTTAGAGCACACATACTCTTAGGTCTTTGTCCTGTGCTCTAGGTCTGGAAAATGGTAGGACAAAACACCCCAAACAACAACCCTACAACCCACCAATTTTTAGCATATTCACCTTTGTAATAAATGAAGTGAAATGGAGTCAAGCAAGCAAGAGAATAACACTTTTTTTCACATAAAATTCGTTAGAACAGATAATAAAATGAGGAGAATAAACCACATCCGTGTATAAATATAATTGATTTTTTAACATGTAATACAAGATAATGTTATGAATAAAAGATATTTCACTATCAGCTGAGGATAGACACTATGTGGGAGCTCACTGTAAGCAGAGTTACTTTGACAACTAAATGTAATTAAATAAGCAAAATTGGAGTAGGATAAAGTGTGCTCAGTTCAAATACAGTGATTTAAAATTCATGCCATATTTTTCTAATATTTTCATGGAAATCACAATGAAACTTAGAGGCATTTGAGTCTTTTGGTTCCTACCAATTTCAACTGCTGGCAGCCAGTGCCTATTTTGTCAGCCTGTGGATTGGAGAAATATTAACTAAAAGAAGTAGCAAATTAAATGGTTGGATTATTTAGTTTTTAAAACTAACATAGCCTTAATTTTAAGACTGAGCTTTCATCCTATAGGGAGTCTAGGTTTTTTTCATCATTCTGTACAAAGCTAAGCTAAGATGAAATGCATGCTGTAACATGTATTGATGTAATATATATCCCCTCTAAATGAACAAAAGTACTATTATGCAAACTATATTCTGTTTTTCATTCTCTTCATTTTCTGACTATGAGTACTTTATATAAGTACAAATAAAATATAAAGCATATAATGTGACTCATATCCTATATAACATGGTGATGTCCTAATAGAATACACTTGAAAATCTGGTTATTTTCCATTGTTTTGTTTCATTTTGGGAAAGGAGAAGTGTATTCAACACAGGTCTAGTCATAAATGTATCACTGCTCCATTCTGCAGAAGAAGTAAATACTCTGGTTTTAGTTAGCCATCATGCTGTAAATACTTGTTCCTGCCAGTTTTGTTGGTCTAAACAGTTATGAAGGACAATGACAAAGTTTGCAAGTTACAGAAGTGGCCTCATAGTTCTTTAACTCACTTTTTTGTCATACATACTGGCATGCTACATAAAATAGGAATATTGTTGTTTGTCTCGGTAATATAATAATTACTGTGATCTTCTGATTGAAAGAGTCATTCTTCAATGCCCAAAGCTGTCAGGTTTGCCTAACAAGGAACAGAAAGTCACAATGGACATTTGGAAAATTCAGTAGCAAAAAAGTTGGTGCAAAATCACAATTTAATGAAGCACTAATTGCCATGTGCATAATCTGTTGAAATGTCTGTTATGTCAGAATCCCAGAATATTCAGAGTTGGAATGTCCACTTCATGTCTGGCACTTAGGCTTTATAGAGTCATTGAGAGTGAGATGTGAGAATAAGCTGCACAGTGCATGCCCAGTGGTTCGCTTTAAATCACAGCCCACCCATGGTCACTGACAGGGTAAGCAGAGAGACCCAATGTGGGCTGGCATAGGGTGGGCTGTGCTGCTCAGGCAGACCCCGGCCATGAGCTGAGCAGTGTCAGGCCCTGGCAGTGACGCCAGTTTTATTTGGGCTGTGCCACAGGGTTGTGCTGCACAGGCTGTCAAACAGCAGGCATTGCATTTGGCATCACTGAGAAGCTGGCCCAGGAAAGCTCACAGGCAGGAAGGACTCACTTAGAGGAGAACAGGGTGACCAAGGAAATCCAGGCAGGCACTTGGTGGTCCTGTAGTGAACAGTGCTAATTGATTACACAGTTGTATCTATCTTAATGTTATTGCTGCTGCAGTACCATCCATTTTGCTCTTTTCTTCAAACTGATGAAAAATTGCACAGTAAAAAGAAATTATTTATATCTATATCTATATCTATCTATCTATCTATCTATCTATCTATCTATCTATCTATCTATCTATCTAT
>JAWWEU010000111.1:90660082-90704656 GCA_035583155.1 Acropternis orthonyx
AAATTATTTATATCTATATCTATATCTATCTATCTATCTATCTATCTATCTATCTATCTATCTATCTATCTATCTATCTATCTATATATATATGCATATATATTTTTTTTTCCTTGTGTTTTGTCCAAAATACAAACAGAGGAAGAAATAAAAATACAAATATTTTGGAAAAATGCAAACCAAATCAGTACGGCTGACCTTTTTTTTCTCATAACACAAATATTTCATATTTAAGCAGTTCATGTGTCAGTACAATAATCAAGTTACTTACCAGCGCTCTGGCAATGCACTGCTTCAAAAAAGGATACAGCAGCTATTTCATACATTACCCTGAAGCTCCAAACACTCCCTGCCTGACTGTTCCCGTAGGCAACAGAGGTTGTAAACATTCAAAGAAATCAGTGAAGCTTCAGCATACATTTAATGCTGAAGTGCTAACTAAAGAAGGATAAAGTTAGGACTGAGCATAACAACTCTGTGTCAGAATATCACACTTCCCTGCTCTAGAGGGCTGCTTGCAGTTTCTGCTCTGTCTGTAATCGAATTACATGGTCATTTTAATGGCCTTATTAAACTCATTTCAAGAGTTTTGCTCCCATTACTGACATCTGAAGGCTGTCTCCAGACAAAAGTGGACTCTGGTAGTTGGAAGTACAGTCCTTCAGTTTCTTTTTTTTTTCTTCCCCCTAATTTTTTTTTCTTTTTTAGAGAGAACATACGTCCCTTGGCTTTGGCTAAGTAAAAAGCTCAAGCTATTTGAATTTCAACTCCTGAAAGATACTCCCAGTACTTTCAGACATCTTATACAGTTGTCTTTGTACTTATTCCAACTTGAATCCTAAGTATATCCATGCTGCATTGGCTGCAGTAGCTGCTTTCAATGAAAGATTTTTGATCAATATGTCTTACTCTGCAACAGACAAAATTCATTATAAGGAGTACAATGAACAATTAATTTCATTTATTGCTTGGCTTAGAAACATCAAGTCAGGTTATACCAACGTTAACACACACAACATTTTTCAAGGATATAAGTAAATGATTTAGTCCTTCTGCCAGGAAAATTACAAAAGAGAATCTACGTAAAAATGTTTGGTTTTCAATGCAGTATAATTTACATAGAACATGACAATAGATAGGAATTCAAAATTAAATACAAAATATTGTATTTAATAATGCATAATGTTTCTGGGAGTATTTCTAAGCTATAAATTTATTAATGCAATGTATCTAGTAAAATACTGTGTATCTTTTTTGACATCAATATTTTCTGAGGCCACTTGCTTTACAGCTTTACTGTTGTGTTAATTTTGTAGATATGCTTTCAGAGATGCAATGTCTATGAAAAGAGGGATTTGGGTGAGAAAAGAAGTGTACTGATCTTATCTGTGTAAGCCTAGTAAAGCATTGCATAAGTCCTTTTAGTCTTGAAATAGTGTAAGCAGATGCTTTCAGGGACTGGCTGGGAAGAAATTAATACATTAGGCACTGTGATCCTGAGCCCTCCAGCTGCTGTGTTGGTGAATAATGTAGAGGATATAGCACATTTTGCTTCTGGCCTTTGTTATTTCTCTCTGATGCCTCTGTATTTAGATCTTTTTGGTTTAGTAATATTTTTTTCATTTAATTAAACCTTAGCAAAAGTGGCATATTCAAAGTAAAAGCACTTCAAACTGTGGTAGAACTTGAAATGTAACTCTGTTATTATTCACTATCCTGAATGTTTTTACTAATTCATGTCCAATTCTTAGCCATGGTGTAACCATTGCCAGTAGCCTGGATGGTTCTAATGAAGCCACTTTCTTCTCACTCCTGAATCTCTCTCTTCTCCCAGTGGGCTGAATTGGTAGTGGCAGTGTAAGTCTATTTTCAGAGTCTGTGCTTTTAAGGAACATATCATGGTTTATTTTTTGAAAAGTAGTCATGCAGTCACAGCAGGGGGATTGAGTGCCCTTAACTCAGGAGCTTTATATATAATTAATGGAGAAGGCAGGACAGGCCTCCAGAGGAAAATGAAGATAACCTAATGTGTTCTGTATTTTTCTGTTCTCAGTGTAGGAATGGATGGGTCATGCTACTGTGCCTAAAGCCAAGCAGGCAGTGACAGTAGGCACACTGAAATTTTGGAATGTGTATCTGAATTTATGTCAGATGTTGGGTTTCACAACTGATGCTTCTATCCAATTGAGTTTAGAAGCTGCACTATCTTTGGAGAAATCAATACACCCCTGAATGAAAAGAGCAGTGGCCTTTGGGAAGTATGGATGTGATTTGACTTTGACAGATAAACTTGCAGCTGTGCTTTTTAGAAGTCATGTACCCATGAACTGGAAGAAGGACACGCTTGAGGAGCTTTGCAAAGTAAGGAGGAAAAGAACTTTTTCCGCTTATTTTGAGTCATTCTGATAGAAGGGATGCTCTAATACGCCATGAGAGAGACAAAATAAGAGAAAGCAAGACTAATTGTGGCTGTGGGGTTTATTTATTTGGTTTTCTAAAAGCAGGAAGCTCTGCTCCATTAGTGAAAATGAACTGTGAATGGAAAACATCGGTGCTGTGCTGAGCCTGAGATAATGTACCTACCTTGCAGCAGACAGAGTTAGTATGGGGTCTCTGCAGTGCTTGTTGCAGCTGTGCAGCACCAGCTTTCAGCTGATATATCCGAGTTCATCTCAGTCTGTGGACAGAGCACATCATTTGAACACATTCTCCCAAGCCAAGTGAAAAAAGGTGACTGCTTGGAGGATGAGTTGTGCCTTCTGGTCACTCTGAAAAGAAGTTTCTGTTTATCCTAATTGTTTCAGGGGCCTTCAGAAAGCACAACTGGTGCAGCCCAATCTGCTCTTTGAGACCTTTGACACTCAACATAGCTGATTTTTCAGATGTAAAGCACAAAGACAAATATATGGGTATAGCTGTCAAACAGTTACAGATTTATGAAGACCCATATCATATTCAGTGGAATTATGCTAGACTACAAAGGGCAGGAAAGCATATTCAAATAGAGAATAATTCTTAAAATCCTTTTAAACTTCCTAAAGTAATGGTTTTGAAGTCAGACTGTGATTCCTTTTCAGTATTGTACTGTTGTTTCTTAAATTCGTCTCTTAATGTCTAGCCTTGCACCAACAATGCAAACTCTCCTAGTACTTTTAGAACTTGTTACTCATGCTCATTGGTTCAATAATACCCTTTCTACTTCTTTTAAATGAAGAAATGGGTACTGTTTTTCCAGTTTGTTCACAGATAATGTGTACCACACGCCCTTTACCTGAACATAAAATGAAATAGCAAACAGGCAGTTTCCTTGTTCAGAAACCCAAGCTTTCTTTTAGAGATCCTACTTCCAAACTTGGCTTCCTCCTGTGAAAATTTTCACGACTCCTTTGCCTCTATTTTCCTTTTGTTTGGAGGTGAACCAACCTGTAGGTGCAGCCAAATGGGTACTCAGTCCTACATTCTCTTCTGGCTTGCAGGAAAAATACCACACTGGATTGTCTCATTTTTCCGTTCAGGAGCCTTGTATGCCTGCTAGTTTTAACCTCTTGTTAGTCAACATGGTAATTACATGTTTGCTCATGGAGCCCAAATGAGTGATGTCCAGCATGACACCAGATCTGATAGCCACTGGTGAAACACACAGGCCCTGGCCAGTGTGGGCTGTATCCGGCACAGGTTGTATTTTGGTGAACAACTCATGTAGCTGTTCTACCAAGCTATTCTACCAAGTTTGTTCTACCAAGTTTGGAGGGCAGTACTACTCATGGCACAGGTGCTTTGGTCTCCAGCTGCTCCCCAAGGCTGCCACAGAGGCTCTGCCCTGGTGCTTCTGTGGACACCAAGCAGCCTGCACAAAACAGCTGTCAGCAAAACAGCTCCACACAATCTGATGGCTGTGCCTGATCAATGTCTTATGGTTTTTAATTTGTCAGAAACCAGAGTAGAACAGAGTTAATTCTCAGATCAAGCAACAGGGAAGTAGCTGCAGTTATCTCCTCAAAAAAACCCAAAAAAAAGATGTGAGAAAATCCGGTGCTGTGCTCTAAAACCACCATTATCTGTCACACAGAGCACAATCACAGCCCTTTCCTAATCCACTAGGAGCAGCAATGAAGATCTTGAAGCCTTTAGTTAGCCTATACAAATCTAAGTAAACAGTGTACCAAAAAAAGAAAAACATATGATTTCCTGCCTTCAGTACTACATTTTACGTACCCTTTCCTTCAGACCTCTCTTTTTCTCCTGAAAATGAAGGCTCAATTTCTGTGAGCAGGGAAGAGAAGGATTCTGTTTCCAAGTCACCTGTTTTTTTATGAACATATCTGGGAAGCAGCTAAAAAGATTCCCAAAAGAGTATGTTTGCAAATATGTTTGACCCATCTGGGTAGAAAATGAATGGAAATAATAGAAATAAAATACAAAACAGTCTACTGAAAATAGACGAAAAAACTCACACTATTTAGATGAGCACTGTAATGAGCTATGATGAAGACACTAAAAGAGACTGCTGTGCTTAAACCATTTGTCAATCATAATGTTGACCATAAGCTGTTACAAACTTAAAGGATGCAGATTTTCAAATGTGAAACCAGAGTGCTTTGATTTTCCAGTGCAAAAAACCAAGTCTGAATTAAAACACTTGCATGCTGTGCTTAGATTCAGACAGTGATAGAAACAGTGGGTGGCTGGCTCAAAAGATACAGCATGGATTGATTACAAAACTAGTCAGCAGTCACAGGCTTCGTGTATTGGCAAATGTGATGATTTATTTCATCTTGGACATTGTTTCTGCACTGACCTTTTGTGCTCTGGCCTGAAAGAAAAAGGTGCTCAAAATCATGCTTTTAGGGGTTTTAACAGTGTGTTTCATAGTAGTGTGTTGTAAGGGGCATGTTATAAAGCAGAGGAAAATTCTTCAGATTTAAGATTAATGTATGGCACTTTGTAGTAATCCACCTAACTCCTGTGTTCACAAATTAAAATAAAACTTAAACTAAACCAACCCATCACTTCAACTGGTACTCCAAAGGCTTCCTTTGGCTCACAGAGAATCTCAGGGAGTCCTAGCTGCTGGACTGACTGAGTCTGGCAGGCAGTCTGCTTCTCCGCTTCACTCTGCTGAGACTTTTTCCTAACACAGCCTCATGGGTTTCGTTTTTTTTTTTTTCCCCTAGAAACATGTTATGCAGTAGCCTGCAAAATATTGTGTAGTGATAGCAATAATATTATCTGGCTCTACATTAATTTCAGAAAATAGATATTGTCACAGTTTCTTAACCTCTTAAATCTTTCCTTGCTGTTGTTATCAATATGGCTTCATAAAGTAAGCAAGAAGAAAGCTGACTGGACCTCCTCTAAGTTATTTAAATCACATGTGCTGATCTAGGGAAAAGGACTCTGAACTTTATAGGTAAACCCACTGCATTTCTGCATTCCTATCAATACTTACATAATCTGAAAAAACAGCTTTTTCTGCTTTCTGTGCAAAGGTAATTTGGCCTCAGTTTGGTAACCTCTGTTTCCTACTCATTGTTCAGAGACTGTACCATCCTGTGTGATAGAAGACACTAGCAACTCTAACCCAAATGTATTCTCACTATAGCAATGAAAGAAGAACAATTCCTAAGCACAGAACTAACCACAAAACCAAGAGGGTTGGGGCTTTAATTCTGCCAACAGTGTGGAGTTGTTTTTAGATAGTCCAGGATCACTGGTGCACTATATGGAGATTACATTTATTTTGCATATTATTCACCTGAGAGTGTCATTTAATTTCTCTTCCTGCACAGCAGGATGCTGCAGTTGCCGATCTGCATTTCCACAGACACAGAAGAATCATACCTCTTGTCTCTGTGGCAAACATGAAGGTTTATCTCATTTGTCACCCTCCCCTGTGTCTGAGAAGACGGTGGCAGATGGATTGAAAACTAACATGAGTGGATTAGAGGGTTTGTGGGCAGTGCATTCTCAGGGACCCTGTGCCCAGGGACAGATGCTCCATTGCCCTTGAGCCTCTCTCACGGAGTGCTTGCCAATCTGCTGCTGTGTGCTGCTGGTAGCAGGGCCAGGCAGAGGCAGGTACTGGTGAGCACAGTCTGCCAAAAGAGCAGCAGCAAGGAATGGTTGACCAGAGGATTTTTTTGCCGCTGAACATTTATAGCAGAGAAGCACCCTCTGACAGAATGGAATTCAGAGAGGTACTGAGAAATAGCAACATCTAATTTAAAAACATAAACCAAAAAAACAAGGCAGGCAAGCAGGCAAGCATCTTTCCCTGTTGTTACCCCTTTTACATGTAAGCCCCCAGCAAGTGGAGGGCTCTCCTGTGAGTATGAACGAAGGGCATGCCAAGGAAATGCATGTGCGGTCTGGTGCTGGAGAAGGCATCGCAGCCACAAGGGCATGTTGCATGGACCAAGGAAGGGATAGCAGAAGATCTGGAAGCAAACAAGCCAAGGGGTCAGTAGCCCCATCATGGCCAGGGGCTGAGAAGCACTGTTAATGGAAATTTGTCATGCTCTGGTTACCAGGGAGGCCTCTCAAGCACTTTTTCCAGACTGCTCGGTGCATCTCAGCATGCAGTAATATAACATGGTGGCCATGGTGCTACAGTTCAGACTGCAGAGGGGCAGAACCTGTCCTTGCATGACAGAATTACTGCTGGTGAAAGGATATAATTGGTAAACAACAGCTGAGAGAGGGTTAATTAATCAGCTGCTGTGGTGCAGCAGCTTTCCCACAGGTCTCTGGAGCCTGAGCACTGTGTGGCTTTTCTGCTGGGAAACTCCATCACTGTCAAGCCCCTCTGTAACTTATGTAAAATGAAAATAGAACAAATGGAGTTTCTCATAATTAGGTATATCATCCCTCTTAAATATTACCAGAATTTGTTGGCCAGCGTTGTTTTTGCAGTCACTGACTGTTTCGGAGTGAAACAGGAATTACACTGTGCAGCAGAAAAAAATAGGTATGAAGCTGGAATGAAACATCTCAGCCAGCACTTGCCTGATTGCTAGGTTTTCACCTCCGTCTTTGCTCTTCTTGTCACCAGCAGCATTACATCTAGGTCAGTTGTAAAATACTGCAATTTTCATCCAGCATGCTCAGTGAAAACCTGTAATGCTTAAATATGTGTTTGGGGGAGAAAATTGATATATACAATGTTTCAGATTCATGCTGGATAAATTATCTTTTCCTGAATAGTTAAAATGATGTCTGCAATCCTTCAGCCAGCTTCCAAAGTGTTGCCAGCAATTTTAAACTTGTCTAACATTGTTCTGGTACTAATTTTTTTCCTTCATACTACTATTTTTTATAAAATAATCTAACCAATGCTAGGTTTTTGCTGAGTTTTTTGTTAACATTTTCATAGTTACCAATTTTGTTTTGATTTCTTCTTTAATAACATGATTTGGGCAGGTCCAAAAAGATACTCACATCCTTAAACTGACTTATTCACCTAAACTCCCAAATCATCTTGAACACCAGCCTCAGCTTGAGAGGAGTCACCTGGGAAAGTGGCTGTTTCTTGCCATTGAGAACTCCATGTGACTAGTTTAGGATTAAATATCTGGCTTCTGGATACCTAACTCAAGGTAAACGAATCCCACTCAGGGAACACAAGTAATTGTTCAGCTGTCCTATAACTATCTTTTCAAACTGGGACCTTTGTCTCAGATCCAGCACATCAGCAAATTCCTAGGGTTGAACACAGCCTGGGGAGGGAGATTATGATGTCCTCAAAGAACTGGAGTAATTTGGTCTTTGCACATTTTGACTCAAAACATCCCAACATTCAGTTGGAAAATGTAACACAAAGAGCTAAATCTGTTAGGAGCTGAAGCTTTACTGAGTTTCCATGGTGCACATAGTCCTGATTTAGGAAATATTTTTATTTTCCCCTTTTTTCAATTTAGGAGGGAAGGGAAGAAAGAACAAGAAGTGTAGGGGTTTTTTTCAGCATTTGATATCAATCAGAGAATTTGAAAATGTTCACACAACAATAAAATATCCTCATCTTTTGTCTCAAAGCTGTGGAGAAAGTCTGCCATAAACAGGACTGTTGTTCAATTTTAGTTTACATTCATTTGTACTGGTATTGAAAATGAGCAACAAGGGAGACCACAGGTGCTAAAGCACTAAAGAACTGGGTAACAAATAAAATGCTTCATTTTCAGCCAGAGGCAGGTTAGAGTGTTGCCTGGGAAAAAGTTTTTATTAGCAGGAAATTTTGCAGTACACTGATGGTGCCATTAAGTTGAATTGATTATAATTGATTAATGTAATTTGCATGTTTTGTGAATTATCTGAGGTATCGCTACCATGTAATGAAAATTTTGCAATACTCAAAGCCTGTGTGTAAGGTTATTTCTTCTTCCATAAATTTGAGCACATAAAGGGGGTTGGAGGAGTGCTTTAAATTGCCAAGGATGATCTGGATGATAAAACTTCAGTGCAAAATGAATATTAATTTTTAGTGCAGTAAAATTAGCTGACTCTTTGAAGATTGCGGGTACTTAACCTTTTCTGGAGTACAGTTTTCTGTTTTAACCTGAATTTTTAAATTGTTTTGCTCTTGCAATTTTATGTCTGTTTGGTGTGTTGATGATAATCCACTCTGGTTTGGATGCCACATGAGCACTCGTGGGAGATGAGCAGGATCGTGGGTAGAGGAGCAGGAGCAGCATGTTGTGAGCTTTTAGAGGAAATGCCCTGGCTGCACTGAGGCACTGACATCTTGACCTGGCCAGTTTAGTAACAGTGATCTCTTCAGCCAGGGGTAGATTCCTCTGAAGTGAATATATACCTGGTGCTTTCCTTGTGGCACTACAAAGAACAGCATGAAATTCTGAATGTTGGACTTCCCAGAGGAAAGGCCTTGCCATCCTTAGGACTACTTTCTTTCTGATACTAGGATTTGTGTGTACCTTGCCAAAGAAGTCAGTCTGCCTTCCAATGAGAATGTATCTTTGTTTTTCATAGGTAGATAACGTATTCTAAAAATCTGCAGTGTGGAACACTGGAGTTTCTTTTGGAGTCATAGATTAAGTTAGCCCAGCCAAGTTGTCTCAAGATAAACAAACTTGACAGAATTAATTTTGACTTGCTTTTCTTTTCCTTTACGAGTGGTAGCTTCTTAAATTACTCTCTCATGATACAGAGTTCAGGTCAGGTCCTGACTACACAGCTAAGGAGCTGCTGTTACCTGAATTATATGTGGTCTGAGTACTCTGCACATTCCATGAAAATGAGCCTTCCAGTAAATTGCTATTAGAATTGCTATAATCACTACTCATGAAGAAAATCAGGTTTTTTAGTCAAACTCATTTACAGCTTATAATGGACTAATGTCCTTACAGATTTCCATTATGAGAAGATTAGAAAATGTGTTCTTCCATCTTTGCAGAGCAAATCTCCATCATAGCTGAGATGACCGAGAATGTATTTGCAAGCTATTTTATTTGCATTCAGTAAATCTGTCAGACATAAAGTCATAATAGGTCCCCAGCACAGGAAGAACATCAACCTGTTGGAGCGAGTCCAGAGGAGGGCCACCAAGTTGATTAGAGGGATGGATCCTCCCTCCTGTGAGGAAATGCTGAGAAAACTGGGTTTGTTCAGCCTGGAAAAGGGACAGCTTAGGGGTGACCTAATTGTGGCCTTTCAGTATCTGAAGGGAGCCTACAAGAAAGATGGAGAGGGACTTTTTCCAAGAGCGTATAGTGACAGGATAATGGGAAATGGATCCAAACTGAGAGTAGGTTTAGATTAGATAATAGAAAACATTCTTTACTGTGAGGCACTGGAACAGGCTGCCCAGAGAAGTAGTGGATGCCCCTCTGGAAGTGCTAAAGGCCAGGTTATGTGGGGTGCTGAGCAACCTGCTCTAGCAGAAGGTATCCTTGCCCATGGGTTTGGAACCTCTAAGGTCCCTTCCAACCCAGGCTATTCTATGATTCATTCTATAATTTTATAATATGTGTAATATTGCTGTATCATACTCATCTGTTAACTATTTCTGACACTTTTATGAGAAATCACCCAAGAACTTGAAATCTCATTAATATTTATTTGTCTAAATGAATATAATGTGAATAGTTACATTCTGTAGATAGTAGAGGAACAAGTAAATTTGCCATTGAAAAGTGTGTTTGTGGTTTTTTGTCATGCTAAACCTAATTTTACAAGAAAATAAAAAGTTTAACCTGCAAAATCATGTGCCACTGTCACATATGAGAGGGAATGTGTCATTTGCAAGGCATTAACGTTCCAGTTCAGAAAAATGATATGTTTGTGCAAAACAGTAACACACTAGTTGATTTTTTTCACTTATTTATCTGTTATTTGAAATACTTTTTCAGAAAAACATGTGGTTTTTAAGTTAGTTCAGATATTGAAACATTTTCATCTGTGTAAATGCCATCAGGGATACAGTTTTTGCCAATTATTTATGAACTTCCTTTTCCTCCTCCATTCCCCAGAGTTCAGTTTCTCTCTGCCATTGTGGCTTCCCTCCACTGTTGTGGTTTCCACATCACTGCAGGAGAATCAAGGGAATATAAGAAAATAATGGTGTCTTCTAAATTTGTGGTAGGATACTCAAATCCATTTACTGCTTTTGTTTGCAATGTTGTGGTTAATCAAAGGAAAGCTTTTAGGAAATAATTATTGACAATCTGCCAGGAAAATGAACTTTATAATACAGTTTATCAAAGAGGTTTTTGAATGGCTGAAAGCCAAACAATCCCAGTTACCCTGCCTGGGCCAATAGAGCACTCAGGGAGAAGTCCCTTCCCTTACATCAACTGTTTAGGGAAGGACCTTTCATGTCACAGGTTCCATTGCGTTTCGGGATGCCAGTTGTGAAGATGGAATCTGCTTAATGGTGGAGACTCGTTAGAAAAAGCAATGAGGAGTTAAATGGGATCATGAGTTTGAGCTTTTAAACCTTGCACTTACAGGTTGTACTTGAAAGGGTTGGTCAAAAACACAACATTATCCTTCAAAAAGTCCTGCTGCATGGAAGGGGTGAGGGAGGCTGCCAGTTACAGGAGGTGAGTTGAGGAGCTGAAGGCAGCAGGCATGTCTCCACACATCTTGCAGCAGGCATGATTCCTGAATTTGCAGCTGAAAGGGGCTGTAAATCACTCTCCTCTGCACTCTCTCAGCTCTGATTGTAATGAGCAATCAGAGTGGCTCAAGTGTTGACTTGCTTTCTAGATTAAGTACCTGCAATACTACTTTGAGCTCATTTGAATGCTAATTAGTTACAGGATCTTTAACATTGGAAGTGAGTTCTATATGCAATACATGATAGAAGATACACCTAACACATCAGCAAGCAATTGCAAATGACATAAGACAGAAACATACTAGATCTACATGGGGTTTTTTTCTGTATGTATGCAACACATCATTCCCCATGTTCATGCAACTTCTGCAAAAGGTTGAAAAGTTTGGGTAAGAACATAAGAACTAGTGAAAATTGAGAAGCTTTCCAATAATTAGTTGCTTAAGGACATTCTGAATTGCAGGAACATCAAGATTGTCGAGACTTTGGTATTTAGCCTCTCATATGAAAATACTTCCATACTCGTAATCATCCTTTTCTTCTTGATCTGTTTTGTTTCTGTGTTTTGTTTCTATACTGTTTTTAATTGTGGCACTAGAATGGTCTAGCACAGGTTTTGCAGTTTCATTTCTTTACCTTTATTAAAAATTACCTAATAGACAATGCCCTTTTAATTGATATTGGACACTGAACAAGTCCTTTCTATAGATTTTAATGTAACGCCTTCAAGATCTTTCTCCTGAAATAATGTTATCTACAGTCTGTGCACACAGATAGAGCTGGTTTTCATCACTGGAGAATTTTTATTACTATTTAGCTCATTTTCTGGATCACTTATGAATAGCTTAACAGAACACGTCCCCAAATGGTTCTTGTGGGACTCATCTAGCAACTTGTCTGAAATGAACACCTTTTTCCTAACTTTTGTAATGTGGAACTTGATGAGCTCTCCAACTGGTATCTCATTAAGGAAAAGGGCAGCAGCACCGCTTTTGTATTCAATAAGACTGTATTTGGAACATCTGTCTTACTTACTTCCTTGCTACTTTATGAATCCCAGAGACACTTAAGCCTGAAATAATTATCAGATCTCCTTCACCCTCATGCGGCATTACTGTCCAGACACTTCAGCCTGAGCAGTATTACTGTGAACAACTCTGGCATATATAGATTTCAGGGACAGGAAGCAAGTGAACAGGAAATCAGATGACCACAATCTGCTGTTGAGGATCAAAATCATTCCTAAGTCCTGGGTGTTTTAAGTTCTTTTTGCAGCTCTAAGGTAGGTGAGTAGGTTATACAGTTAGATTTGGAAAGGCTTGGAGGTCTCTCTATGTAGGCACCTCCAATAGCAATTAGATGTTGAAGTAATACCTTTGTGCATCTGTGGCTTTATGCTCTAGGCTGGTATTGGGATAGCATCCTTCAATAAATGGGTGGTTAAGCAAGTATTTACCTTCAAGTGTGTGATTGGAGCCACATCATGAAATTGTCTTGAAATACACAAATGAATGAATTGCCAAAGAGAAGCTTCAGGTTCCTTTATAGTCAAAGATGAGTGCACACATTAGACCCGTTCTGATCAACTCTTTCAAAATAAAAATTTTTCATCCTGCTTATGCATAAAATACCGAAGGCATGGATTTAGGCAGAATTTTTTCTATATTTTCTGTATAGTAGAAATATTCTTTCTATTTCCTTCAGGTGACCAAAACCAAAGTCTTTAAAGTACTTGACTATTATACAGCTGGGGTTTACTTATATTTTGGTTCAATAGCGTGTAGCAAAATAATTCATTCAGAACCTGGAGAACTGCAAAACATTTCTTTTCATACAAGTCCCTATACTTAAAGACAGAATGCCCTTTGTGAATCTTGTGATACAAGTATTCTGTTTATTGTTTGGACAAAAAACTGTGTTCTTGTAGGACTGATATAATCATAAACCTTAATGATAGAGAAGGAATAAAAAGATGATAAAGATACTTAATTTAAATTTTCCTGTTTGCATATTTTAAATTAAAAATACTCTTTTTTATTAAACTCAACTTTTGAGAACACTTTATACTTCACAGATATCAAGATGAATGTTTCCTGAATAGTGAGAATTGTTGATAAGTAAATTGTGGTCAGTTTAATGGAATTCTGAGCATAAAAACAGTTAACCTTCTTTTCAAGATGACTGATAATTTGTCATCAGCTAGCTTGTTGAATTACCTAAAACATTAGTACAGCTTTCTAGTATATATAACATTTGTATGACTTCAAGGGGATTTTTCACCTTCTCTGTCTCTAAAACAAGGGATTAAAATTTATAAAGCTAAGATAACTTTGCTCCAAACATAATGAAATAAATAGAGCTAGAATGATGTTGTAGTAGAACTAAAAAAATGATTTCCAGAAAGTAAGAATGACAGCAGAGGAAAAGAAAGTCCCTTTTCCTCCTACGAGTGTAAACAAAGTTATGTCTCCTTTGCTGAAAGGATCTGTTTCTCTTGTGACACAGGCTGGTTTCTTTATTTTTGACACAGTAAGCTCTTAAAGTTCTTACAATGCCATCAGCCAGTATAATATCTCTCTGCATTTCATTTTTTAAAATCACTAAATAACAGTATTTATCCTTCTGAATGCATTGTTTTGGCATTGGCTGTCAACAGCCTGGTGTGGTTGAGCAAAACCCTGTGAAGAGCCCTTCCTAAAGGAGTGGTTCGGGAATACAGTCTGTGCTCATCAATGTTGATCCCTTTGTGCAGCAGTAGTTGTAGCCACCATAACTTACACTGTGGCAGAGCCCAAAAAGTTGTGTTTATACCCTGCGATAGTCACCTCTATAACCTAGTGCTGGACGAACTAGGAAGTGCATTGAATGCAGCAGGCCTCATCCAGGTAAAGGATTTAGGTGGAAAATTAGACATTTAGGTGGACAATTAGACATTTGTAGCTGGAAAAAAAATCTCTGCATGCCAAGAGTGTTTTTCAGACCTGGTCAGCAAAGGCACTTAGTTACTTATGTTGCCTTTCTACTGATAACCCTGTGTCTCAGTAAATATGGTGTTGCCATCACTTGTAGACTGCAGGCTTTGTGCTAAAGCTGGCATGTGCCAGCCTTGCCCTGGGCTGGCCAGGGTCTGACCGCAGCTCCCTTTGAGCTTGCTGACTTCTGACAGCAGTTTTCTAATGGTCAAGTGGTTCTTACCTATGTTCCTTTACCTTTTGCCTAGGTTTGTACTATATCTGTAACTAATGGATAGCAATAGTAAGTCTGTGTGGAGGATGCTGCTATGGTCCTGGAATAAAACTGCAGCACTGGAGAGTGAGTACAGGGGTGGGATGGAAGTGGAGGCCTTGAAAACAAAGGCATGGGATGATAAGGAAGGCTCCAGGGCTGTAAACAGGAGCATGGCATCAAGGTCAGTTGCAGGTCATTAAAGGAGCAAAACCTGGGGATCTGGATAAAATCACTTCATGAGTAACAAAGAGAGCAAAGAAAACACACACAGCATATGTAAAACTTACCGTATCTAGTGAATTTGGATGGGGAATGGAGTTGCTAAACAGTGAAGAAAGAACAATGTCTGTAGCTTATTTATAAACCTAAAAGTTACCCCAAGTGCTTCATGGAGAGAAGCGGAAGAAATTATCGCCATTGATATTATACATCTTGCAGCAAAGGCCTCAGGGTACTGCAGCTCACATGGATGTCACCCCCCCAAGCCGAAGCCATTAACCTTAGGACCCCCAGGGCAGTGGAAGAGTAAGCATTAACACCAGGGAAAGGGTAAGACACTGAAAAGTTTGTGTTTGTTACCTGCATAGAATTTGAACTGCAATTATTAGTAGTTAGGAACAAGAGTACTAGTCATTCTTTGATTAAGGGACGGGGGGAGGGGGAAGAAAAAGAAAAAAACTTCTTAAAAGTAGATTTTTGCCCATAGTAAATATGTAACATCTTGGGAGTTCAAACAAACTACAGTGTAACTTGGTTGCAACAAATTGCTAATTAGCCTCTCAAAAATAGAAGCATGGTGGTTTCTACTCTAATTAAGGCAAAGACTTCTTCCTGAATCTGAAAGCACCCTGACTGCAGTGGTCCCTAGTTGCGATCATAAATTTTAAGATGAACATAGTCCTACAAAACATCTTTGGGTATGGTAATTGTGCATTTCCTGAGGATCTTTAATTTCCTATATTAGTTTTGCAGACTTGCAGTTCACTGGCTTTGGCTTGTTTAGTTCTAGTAGCAGTTGTCTCATGCCTGGGTGGTTCTTACCTGTGCTGTTTTAGCTTCTGCTTAGATTTGTACAAGTGTACAAATATTTGTACGTTTGTGAATTCTATTCCTGTTGTTATTGTTCTGGCAAGGAATTTATGCAGAGTTGTTGGTCATGCTGGTCACCAGCTGTTGCCTCATTTTTGGCACATATCACTTTAATGTGTTAACCTTTCTCCTAAACATTTATCTTTTTTCCTAGAATTTCTTTTTTTTCTTCATTTAACCTTCACTCCTGGTTTTAGGGTTCTTTCAATAGTGGTTCTGTCATTGTTTTATCATCACATTCTTCTGCTGATTTGTCTTTGTTTTCCTTTTCACCTATCTAAACAAAAATACGATCTCGGTAGGGCTTAGTACCTCCTAGCCTTAAGATGTTATCATATTTCATTATGAAAAGCATCAGGAAATAAAGCACCCTTGAACTGAAGGGCCTATTTGCCCAAGGCAATGCTGAATGTACACCATTCTCTGCTTCATTTCACCAAAGTAACTATGAAAATTTTAATGATGCATCAAATATAGAAAAATAATTGTTGTCACTCGTATCGTCAGTGATTTCCTCTCTTGTAAGCAATGTTCTTTCTACATACCTGTATTTCATTATGGGGTCTCTGTGGCTGACTGCAGGTGTTGTACGCCCACTACTCTCTTTGCTCTGCTGTGTGAGCTCTCCTCGTGTGCTCACGACCTCCGTCTTTATCCTTTTTCCCGCAGTGGGAATAACTGATTTAAAAACGAGTCAAGGAACAGCTAAGGTCTTTTAGCTTCCCTCTGTACTCTGCTGAGTACCATTCCAATGCCTCATCCATTACCAGTTTTTTCCTCTCTTTTGTTCTCTGTTCCTTCACTGATAGGACCTAGGACCTGAAAGCTTTTTTAACTCCAAACTAGTACCACCAAGAAATTATACCTATTCTGACTTATTTGTTGTCATATAGTTCAATGTTAATGTTACAACAGTGTAGCAGACAATGTCTTGATTTTTTCATTTATGTCCAGATTAAAAATGAATAGGTTTGCATTTGTCAAACTGCATGCTCATTAATTTTATTCTGTAGCATTGCCTGTTGCTCTTATGAATAATGCCTGTGTAGCAGCAGCAATGTGATTATCATCTTTGTCTAGTCTCTGCACTCTGCTTTTCTTTGCAAATTCTTGCAAGGTATGAAATCCACTGCAATTCTCATATTGTTCTTCAATATTGTTATTCAGGTACATATTGTTTCTTTTCATAGCTGTTTTTGTTACATTATAGGAAGGTCTTTGTATTGTATTGATGAAATTTATCTCTGAGATCTACACAATTTCTGCAGCAGGTTCCTTTTCTATTATTGTTTGATATCTTGTTATTTTAATGTTATGAGGACACTTTTTATTCATCAGTCTGGACTGTGTAACTTTTTTTGCCAAGAAAATTCCATTTCTTCATTCAACCTTAATCCAGTATTTTTATTCAAACATTTTGGTCAGGGTTATAGACAGAAAGTAGTTTTCTGTCAACACACATCTTTTTAAAATTGTAAGGCTGCTTTCACATCCAGAGATATTTAATCATTTTTCTTGGCCTTTATGTTCTTATCACTCACGTGCTTCACTTTTGCAGAGGTTGGTACTCCTGATATTTCTGCTATAGTTTTTATAATTCACTTTCCCTGCTTTGGTCAACTGGAAATTATAAAACACAACAGATGTTTCAAAATACCTGTTATCTTTTATGAGAGAGTGGGTTATGGAGCTATGCGTCAGGTGGAGGGTGGATGGACTTCAGCACTATGTGGCAGACATGCTATATGGAAGCAAATAAGGATGAAGGAAACCTGAAGCACATAGTATGAGGGGAGCTGGTTCTGTCAGTCTTGAGAAATAAAAGGAATTGGCATTCTGAAGGGAGTGGAAGAGAATCAGAATGAGGGGGCAGTTGTCTCTGAAGGGTGATGTGCTCAACCCAAACTGAAGTTAAACTTCAGCACCATGAACTAAGTAAGAACCATACTATTAACCTGAGAGCCAATACTAAGAGAGATTGCCATTACTGATCAAGAAGTCCAGGAAATTTGTTCTATTCATTTTATAAATCAGAACTAATTAGGATCCAAGTTTGTTGTTTTTTCTACCCTTAGATCCACTGCTGAAGACTTATCTGAATTTCAATTGGTTTTAAGGCAGTTCTTCTCTACAGTCTTTCAATGCGCACATTATCTTTCACTGTGATTCGGTTCATGCCATGAATAGGCTTAAGCAATTATAATTTCCGTACTCAGGCTCTGGGCAAAGAGCTTGGCTGCTGGGTAGACCTTGACCAGGGCTATGCGAGCTGAACAGAGTCTAGAAAACTGTGGGACATGATGTGGGGAATCATAGAACATAAAAAGCTATGAGAATCTGACAAGTTACAGACAGCACCATGGAGAATACCTGGATCTCACAGACGGTTAAGGCAAAATTACATGAGAAACAGCCAAAGTCTGCAGGTAATTGCACTGGTGCAGTAGAGTCCGTCAGGGCCGTGCAAGGGCCATCAGCATCCAGATAACCTTATAAAGAACACTGTACAAAATAGTTTTGTGATCTCACCTATTCCGCCTTAATGTACCAGGTGCTAGAAAGTCTCAGAACCCATCTCAGTCCTTACCAGTGCTACATGGGGTATTTATTCATTAGTGTTTTAGTTTGACTCAGAACCACAGTTTAGAGGAAAGTATCCTGGTTATTCCCAATTCCCATTACTTACAGTGAGCAGAGCAATATGTCTCCTCTCCTTGGAAACTAAACCAAAGCTGGACTCCAGGAATGGTCTTTGGCTTCTAATGGGAACTTAGTTTGTGCAGCAAGGCTACAGCTAGTAAAAAGCAAAACCGACTACAGTGCTAGAGAAGGGGCAGTACTGTGATCCTAAATTGAAGTGGTGTGAATGTCAGATACACAGCACTGAACATTTTGCTGTGCAGTTGGGATATGCTACTTGCTAATGAAGATTTAAAAAGGTATTGTCCAACTGAACGTGCTCCTGGGAGAGCCCATTCATCTGTCCTGCACTTGGGGAGCTGTATGAGCTGCCAGTAGGTACCTTTCATATCGAGGAGCATCTCCCCAAGAGTATGAGTTATGTCTATTGTTTTGCTTGTCAGATGTCTGACACTTGACATACAATTAAATGTTAGGCTACATTCAGTCCCAAAATACTCAGTCATATTCACTGGCTTTGGGAAGCAAAGCTTGGTACAGTGCTTACATGTTCTGTGAGTTCTTATCTTCCATAGTTTTCTGTGTGAGTTAAGTTTCTTTGTATCCACACATATACTTGCAATAAAAGAAGCATTATTCTGACATTTTACCCTACTGTGGAAAGAGGTACTGCAGGAAAATGCAGTGTTTAGCCCCATGTGTTGTACAGGAAGAAGCCTCATTAGATACCCTCATAACGAAGTATTGAGGATCTCACTACCCCAGCCTGCTGTTTCTAAATGAGTGACAAGTAGTGACAGAAAGCATGTGCTGAACCCAGGCAGCAGGTTATAAAATGATGTGTTTTAAGAATTCCTGGGTTTGTTGAGGGAATAAAAGAGAAACATCATTACTGTTGTTACCACTGTAGAAGTGTATATCTACCTTTCTGTAACACAGGGCTGCATTATAAAGTCATGTTACTGATGTCTTAGCTGTGCAAAATCCTCATCAAAATAATGAGCTAACCGTTATTTTTTATTAATTCTACATTGGAGAAAAAGATCCAGGATATAATTTTTGCAAAGTTTATTGGTGATCTTCTCCTGAAAGACAGATTTGGGGGCTTTCTGGTGTTTTGTTTCTTTTCCCAGAATCTTAAAAAAGCAATATGAAAGAAATTTCCAGCAGTTTCTAGCATGTTGCTTTACAACTATTAAAATTTAATTCTATTGAAATACTTCATGTCAAATTATTCCAGAAGCAGCAATCAAATGTGTGGGTTTTTTTTTGGTTTTTTTTTTTTGAGAAAACCAAAAAGTACTGTAACATCTCATGATGGACTGTGCTATGGTTCTTATGGACATTTCAGTGAGATTTCAATGATAAACTAAAATGCCAAAGATACATTAACCATAAAAATAAAAATACTCTGCCATCTGTGCTGCTTATCTTACTTTTTAGGTTTCAGTTGAAAACAATTATGTCATATTTCAACTTTTAAAAATAAAATCATGGATCACATTTATTATGATTTTATTGACATCTGCAAAATGTTGACTTAGCATGGGGTCAGGTCTAGGGCTCTGGAACTAAAGGGTGTAACCCTTGTATTCTGTGAAAAATCTGAAGGTCCTTGGGGCTGAGTCTTCTACTGTGGATAAAAAGAGCTTGTATGGCTATTGTTAGAAGCCTAGCTTCATGCAAATATTTTTGGTGTCAAGCAATGATGTAGATTAGTCAAGGCTAAAATGAGTAAGTTCATGCAGAATTAAATAGGCTAAGTCATTAAGAATTGTTATCTGTTGTTAAACTTTTTCTGTCTTAGCTAAATGTTCATAAACTATTATTTTAGTATATACTAAAAAGCTGTAACTCTTCACCAATTTCAAACAAATTAGTTTACTTCTTTTTCTGTGATTATGTTTTCTATATATACATATTTTCTTCTAAATTACATTTCTCAAAATATTTTTGAATACTGAGCTTTCAACTCATATCTTTAGCATTACTTATGACTATCTTGTGTAAGTAATGGCATAAATTTTTCATTGTGTTGTCATAGCCAGTGCCATTAACATGACCACTCTTTTATATCTTTGCTTTTTATGCAGTGGTTACTACTGTGAATGTGTGTTACACTTTGCATTTGCTATCTCAAAGCTTTTTGTGTAAGGAAGTGGACTGACATTTCTGAATATTACTCTAACATGAAGTAGGATTATTAGGCTTATTTTATAGCAGGAAAACTGGGACCCAAAGATGGTTGAGATAAATCTAGGTGAGGTGATTTACCATCTTGACTTATGTACACTGGGTTGCATAGGTACCCTGTATCAGAACTGGGGCTGAAACTCAAATATCATTGAGTATTGAGTGCATCTCTGGGGTTCCCACATAAGAAGCACATGCACCTGTTGGAGCAAATCCAGAGGAGGACAATGATCAGTAATGGTGCCCTCTGCTATGAAGAGAGTTTGGGTTGTTCAGCATGGAGAAGAGAAGGCTCAGGATAAACTTACGGCAGCCTTCCAGTACCTAAAGGAGGCTACAAGAAAGCCAGAGAGAGATGTTTTACAAAGGCATATAGTGATGGGACAAGGAATAGTGGCTTTAAACTTAAAGAGAGTAGGTTCAGGATAGATGCTAGGAAAAGGTTCTTCACTGTTAGGATGGTGAGACACCTGAACAGATTGCTCAGAGAAGTGCCCCATCCCTGAAAGTATTCAAGGCCCGGTTGAATGGGACCCTGAGCAACCTGGTCTAGTGGAAGTTCTCCGTGTCCATGGCAGAGGGGCAGGAACTAGCTGGTCTGTTCCTCAGATAGAAGTAGGTCATATTTTCCTTTGGTGACACTAAAATGTACAGGCTGCAGAAATTTTTTAAAGAACCTAAAAACATTACTAAACAATAGCATTTTTTAAAGTGTTCCAAAATGGTTAAATGGATCTTTATTTTATATTTTTTGTTAGGAGTTAAGATTCAGGCAGATGAATGCAGCTTTTCCATTATGGATTTAATATGTCACTACTTGCTTCCAGAGTATTTAGCATTTTTTCACTGTGCTGATTAAAATCTGCTGTAGATGATAATTATGCTGGTTTTATCATTCAAACACTCAAAATTGATTTTTAAATCTTTAAGTGGCTTGTACTAAACTTTCATTTCTCAATGGGTTTAAAAGATTGCTTATATTATGTCCTTCTGTCATGTTCTCTGTAAATGCTAAATCACTGCAAAATTAGTAGATTTCAAGTTCTAAAAAACAAACCCACCCTTTTTTCTTAGGAGGAAGAACTAAGGAAAAGTGGAGAAGCCAAATACGCACACTTGAGTGATGAACTCCATGTATTAATTGAAGTGTTTGCTCCACCTGGGGAAGCATATTCTCGTATGAGTCATGCCTTGGAAGAAATAAAAAAATTCCTGGTTCCTGTAAGTGACTTGTAACATTTTTCTGTGACTGGTTATGGTTTTGTTGCATTGAATTTGTGCCTTCTTCAGGCACTTTCAGATCAAGGAAAAAATTCAGGTTTGTTGAACTTCCATTCTTTTGTCTCAGGGAGATGCCAAACAGGCCATTAATTGTCACAGTTGATGCCCTGATATATTTTATAGATGTTTTATTATTTCCATTTGTCAATGGTTTTTGCTTTCCTTTCTTCGTTTCTGGAGGGAATAGTGGATTACTTTTTTTTCCTGATGGCAGACATTAGTCATTAGTATGAGAGTACACTTTCACAACCTTTGCGTATTTAAGTCTGTAAAAACATTTTAATACATATAACAATTTATCAAAATATCTTGCTAATGAAAATAATGAATTTTTTGTGGAGCAAACATGAGCAAAACATTCTTAAGACATTTTTGTTCAGACAGCTTATGACTCAGGCCACAGTTTAGCAATACTCCATCAGCTAGGAGGGCACAGAAACATATTCTAAAGCTGGGAACCTTTTCAATTTGACTTATACTAAATATATAACTTTCTGAAATATTTTCCTTCATGTCTTGATTTTCCTCAAATTCTGTGAAATGTATTTTTCAACATTTATACAGTTACTCCATGATATTTTCATACTTAAATTTGTCCTAGAATTGAAGCATATGCATATTAGATATTAAGTGCTACTAGAGTTATATAAGTTGTGATCTGACGTCTGTCCTGAGAGTTTTTAGCATTCTAAAATCTTCCAGAACTTACATTCCTTAAAAAGAATATGATGACAGCTTGTTTCTATTTGTGATTAAAAAATGAAGTGTGGTAACTGTTAATGTCTCATGATAATAACAGAAGGATTCAATGAGTGCCTTTTTGCTCTGAGTAATATGAAGCCAAGATAAGAGGTGTTCACGTGAGGCATATGCATATTTGCATGGCAGAAATTTAATGCTTTATTTGGTGTGGGCTTCTTGGTGGGGGAAAAAAGGAGAATACATTACAAGTAAAATATTGGAGTATTTAAAATGTTCACATTTTTTAGAGCAAATGAACTTTTTTAAGAATACAAACTTACTAACTTAAGGTTGTTAAAAATCTACATCTGGTTATTTGTTTTAAATAAAAAAGTGTATTGGCACTGAGTGCTCAGAAATGAGCTACATTTTAAACAAGTTAAGTCTATCTCTCTGATTCTCTGTTTTCATCCCCTTACTATGCTTCCACTTTGGGAACACTGGTAAAAAATAGTATTTAAAATTCTTTGAAATAACTATGAGACCAGAAAGCTTATTTTTTTTTTTCATGATTTCTGACCTTATGTTGACCATACAATACAAGGGACAAATTAAGTCAATGTTGTAATGTGGCAGCATGCTGTGGACATTTTGGCTGCAAGTTATTGGTGAAGATCTTCCAAGCTATTACACTGAAAGAAAATTTATCATAAAGTAATGTGTTCTTGAAAAGTCCAGAGTGTTAAAGCTAAAAATGGTAACAGGGCCAATTATAAAATTCGCCAGTCTTTGTCTTCTGGATGACCCTATTTCCCATTGTTTGTGACTTTGCCAAACTTTAATTTGTTTCTGTAAGACCTTCCTGTTTAAAGTTATTTTTATGTCCTTTTCATTCTGGAAGAGAGCTTCTGTGTTCTAGCATGATGCAATGATGGTGGCATCCGTTCCTGTGCCACCTGAATTTTTAACAACCATTATGTATTCCCTCCAGCCTGAAAAATTCTGTTCTCAATGAATAAGAGAAAGAGACCTGTGGATGTTGAGAGTAGTATTAAAATTTGTTGAAAATATTCAGCATCTGTGCAAGCCTATATTTTGTGTGATACATTATTTATTTATAAGGATAATACGTATTTTCTAGCACAAGTCTAAGAGGTACACTGGAGGAAACAGGTTCTTTGTTATGAGATTTTGAACATTGTTGACAGTGGCAATAATATTCCCTGTCATAGAAAACCACAAGTTTGTCAGACATGGTTTGCCCTTAGTGAAGCCATGTTAGCTGTCACCATTCACCTACCTATTTTCCATGTGCCTTAGCAAAGTTTCCAGGAGGATCTGCGCCATGGTCTTGTTGGGACCCAAGGTGAGATTGAGAGAGACCTGTAGTTCCCTGTGTCTTCCTTATTTCTCTTTTTAAAAGTGGGAGTTATATTTCACCTTTTCTGGTCAGTGGGAACTTCAATGGACTGCCATGACTTCTCCAATATGATGGATAGTGGCTTAGTCACTTCCCCAGCCAGTTCCCTCAGAACGAGCTGATGCATTTCATCAAGTCCCATGGACTTGTGCACCTTCAGGTTCCTCAGATATTCTCGAACCTGATCTTCTCCTACAGCAGGTGATTCTTCATTTTCCCAGTCCTGGCCGGGGTAGTTGGAGCACTTATCGGTGAAGGGCAAGACAAAGATATTGTTAATTACCTCAGCCATATTCATGTCTGGGGTAACAAGGTCTTCTGTTCCCTTCCGGAGAGAGCCTGCGTTTTCCCTGTAGCCTCTCCTTTGTCACTGATGTACTTTTTCTGTTGCCCCTGCCATCCCTGTCCAGTTTTAATTTTGTCAGGGCTTTAGCTTCCTAACCTGATCCCTGGCTGCTTGGACAATCTCTCTGTGTTCCTCCCAGGCTACCTGTTCTTGTGTCTGTCCTCTGTTGGCTCATTTTTTGTGTTTGAGTTTGTCCAGGAGCTACTTGTTCATCCATGTGAGCCTGTCGATTTTGCCTGACTTCCTCCTCATTTTGATGCATCACCCCTGAGCTTGGAGGAGGCGATCCTTGAACATTAACCAGCTTTCTTGTGCCCCTCTTCCCTCCAGGGAATCATAATCACACCAAACAAGTAACAATTGTACTTTATGACTTGTTAGTTTTATCCCCTCTGCTTAATTTCAGATTTACAAAGCAATTATTAACTGGCTGGTTGCAACATGTTCCAAGGGGTTTGCACTCAAATAGATTGCACTAGATAATTTCCTTTCTGTTCCCTATTTACAGCATCTCTTGAATTTGTTTTATGAGGTTTTGTTGTTTATAAGACCTAATTTATTGCAGCAATGAATACTGAAATTGCATGGCAGGGATGAAAATAGTAGAATGTAACAGTTTTATTTATACCAAATCAAGGATGTAATAAACTATTCAAATGAGTTTTCACATTGCTTATGAATTTTGTGACTTTACATGAAATATTGCCCTCAGAAATTACACTGTGTCAGTAAAATGGAATAATGTTTTTATACCTTATCCATAAGTTTTAATGAGACTGAATTTTAAAATAAGTGCCTAGAAAACATCATAAGGGAAAAAGAGAAAAATGTAGAATAGGACTAAGGAAAAAAATAATTGAACATTTATTAACTGAACCAAAGTCTTAATGAACATGAAATGTGATTACTTAATTTTCACCTTTGTCCTTAACCAAGAATAGGTTTCAAAATTTTTGCTAGTGAAGATTTTCCTTCCAAGTCAGCTAGAAACTAAGTACTGGTATTTAGAGTGGCTGTTCCACAAGTTCACACATCCAAAGCTGCCCGGAGCCCGGCCTCAGGTGGTGCCTTGGGAACCCTCCAGGAGGCATTTCAGTGCTCAGTCGAACCCCCAGTGTCTGCAGCGCTCAGTAGGTCACCAAATGATGCGCTTCCAAAACCAAGCTGCCTCATTTCCTGTCTGCTGCTTCCATCTTGCAAATGGCTTGAGGTCTGCATGGGAGCTGCCATTGGGTGTTGCCAGCTGGTTGCTAAGATTTGGTTTGTAACGGGCTTTGGTAGTTCTTTGGTGTTTTTTATGCAAAACTTTGGCTTTGGGGGGTGTCATATCCACTTACTACCCAGATACTATGCTCCATTTTGTTTTGATGTTTACTCTCAGTATGAAAATTTGAATAAAATTGAAATATGACAGATCAAAAGACCCATGATTAAGTAAATAGGATTAGTCTCAGAGTTTTGAAATACAATTACCTGCTCCATTATTTTTCTGTCAACCTAGTAAAAATGACATACAAACTATGCTCCCCCAAGTCAAGGTTTTACATTAAAGATCACATTTGGAATTGATGTTAATATTATGTAAATTATCCCATATTAGATATGTAGAAAGTACAAACAGTAGGAGTGCTTAGGAGGAGGACACGTGTTTTGCAGATTCACCTTTGTAGTCAACACAGACTTGGTAAAATTCATAGCTATGTGACTGCCAAGTAGTTCTGCCCCCAAACTGCCAGGCACCTAGGTCCCAGTGAGGAACCTAAGGCTGATGTTAGATCTCAGTGCCTCAGAATGGGGTGCAGGGTCAACAAATTAAAAAGAGAGATGGGGGGGGTAAGGGAAGCAAGAGCTTAGAAGCTTTTCAAGCTTTAAAATGTGCTAATTTTAAAAAGTTCATAGCTATTAAATGCAGTGAAATATTTTCGGTGTTAATGAGCATTAAAATTCTACATCATTCTTACTATATATGATTATATCATTTTGATTTACACCCAAACATACAAATACATTTTCTGAACAAGCTCTTGTTTCCATATAGTAAGGGACTATACTGTCTTTAGGAGTTCTGTGCTTTCTAACAGATGCACAATCTTTTTCTGCTTCCCATTTTAATCCCTTTGAGCAAGGCATTTTTATTTGACATGGTTAGCATCCCTTGGGAGAATGAGAGAAGCAGATACTGATCATTCATTTTATGTGTGAGTGCTCTGTAATAAGGAGCTATTATGTAGAGGGCAGGTTACAGCTGTGGTGACATGACCACTTTAAAAAGATTGTTTACAACTGTGCGGTCAGATGATCAGAAATTGAACCAATTACCACTTCAAAAGCTGCTCTTCAACATATTTGCATACATTTTGCTAGCCACTTGTATCTGCTTTAAATTGAGGCATATTGGTCCCACTCATGGGCTGGAAATAAACACGTGGTCATTTAATGCAGTCCAGTTGATGGAGAACCACTAGTGATCATCTGCCTGTATAGTTTTCTGAGAGTATTTATCAGATCAGATTCCAGTCCTAGGAATCAGTGTGATGAGGCAGCAGGTGAATGCAGGGGTTTATGTTGTTATGAATTCAGGCTGCAAGATGTTCCAGACTTCCTTCTAGGTGTCTAAATATCTTACTGACTAGTCAACTTCAATCCTTTTATCTCACCTTGCTCCATACCACTGATTAAAATAGATTTCTTCCTAGTCATATAAGAACACTAACTGTTCTCATTGATCCAGCTGATTAAAGATAAAAAATTACTGAGGAAGAAGGGTCTTTGAGTGACATTAAAATGTACTAATTTCACACTGGAAAATTAATTTATGAAACTATTCTTAACTAGTTATGAAACAATTGAGATTTGTGGAAACAAACTTCAGTACCAGTTTGTGTCGATGGTACCAATTAAAAAATCTTAAAGTAGGGTTTTATCCCTTGAAGGTCTTTCTCCATCTAATATTGGAAAAGAAATTATTTTACCTCAAATACACCTTTACTGTATATAGAGTAACTCATACATAGTACGGACTAAAGTTACAGATAGTCTGTGTATGTACTGCACACAGTAACAATTTTGTCAGTTATAAACTGGTTTTGACTGGTTTATTATAAGTATATGTAGGTATATGATGTTTATTTTGAACATTTTTTTATTAGCCATCTAGAATTCTTCCGTGTACACTATAATATGAAATCTCTACTTACATACCATTTCACTCTATGTGGTTTTGTAATCTTCTTTTTTTTTTCTAAATAAAGTGTAGTGTGGGTGTTGGGTGGGGGATATCAGTTTTTTTTCCTCTTTCAGAGAGCCTCAACAGGCAAAATATTTCCATAAATATGACACTGAGCAACAGCACAGCTACATCTCTAAAATACATTTTTTATGCCTGTCAAAATAAATAGTTTATACTTGCACATTCTGCAAAAATACTTGCAGTAATAAATAATTAGTGCAGTAATTATTTTAAAACTGTGATAAGGAAATTTTTTAGCATCTGTTTCAGTTGTGCTGAGTTCTGGTTTTCTCAGTGTGCAGCATCTCTTGCAGTTTCACACAGAAGTTTTGATAATCCAGGGAAAAAACTCAGAGATTCTGTCAAGGCCTAAAATGTCATAGCACTTTACCTCTTCACAGCTCTTTTTTCTAAACATTGCTTATCAAATCAAATTATAATAAATATATTCAAACAGTAGTGTACTCAAGAGAGTCATCATAACTTGTGGACCATGGTTCTTGACTTTTTACAGGTGCAGGCATTTGTTCTAACCACAGTACTGGCTGATTGAACAGCAGCACTTGTGTTGTTCAAATTACTCATTTTAAGTCTGATGAAAATAATCCTAAAGCTTTTCCTCAAACCAAAGGTTTGGGGGTGGAGAGATACACTAAAATGGCATTTTTAATTGAAAATTACAGTATTTTTCAACTGACTGAATTTTTTATGTGCTTACTGATATACAGTATAGACTATGGGTTGTTTCTGCTGGAAGGCTATAAAATGGATAGCAATACACAGAGCACATAATTCCTCAAATGTTTTTAAATTTGAGTCATGAAGAGTGGGTCATCTGTTGACATGCCAGACTAACAAGTATCTGTTTCCTAGGCTCAGCTCCCCAGCTGCTTCAAGGCAATAGAGATACTTGGCAGACTCTTCTGTGCTTTAAGGGTTGCTACTCGCGCTCTGAGTGGATTAAGACCATTTTAGATATGCTGAGATGTATTCAGTCCGTGAAAGCAATCCCACCGTGATCTCTTTCCGACACTCAAAGGAATCAATATAAAATGCATGGCCTTAACAGCCAGAGTCAGCCCTTTCAGATCAACCAGAGACATTAATCGGATCGGGATTTTACACTGACCATTAATCTGAGCATGCTGTTGAGAAGTAGCTGTACTTTAAAGAAATATTTACAACTTGCTTGGCAAGTCTATATTCATCAGCAATTTTAGGATTATCTTGCTGCTTCCTCTTCCTAGAGTGAAGATTTTTTCACCAGTGGCAGATCAGAAGAAATTATTTGGGTGCAGGTGATAAAATTTGTGCAGAAGAATTTGAATCCTGCTGTATTGCTCCTGGCTTCTTAATTACAGGTCTGTAATATGTAGGAAGAGGTTGGCTATGGTAGTGCACATGGGACTGTACAAACCCCACTGTCTCAGTGAGAGCACTGGACCCTCCTACCCATCTGGCATTTCATTTAAGAGCTTTGTGTGTGAGTATAAATTTGGCCAATCAACTCATCAGTACAGGTTGGGTGTTTGACCCAGTGAAGAAGCTGCAGCTTCACAATCTGAAAATAAAACTCTGTGATTCTATTTAAAAGTAGATATAAAAAGTGTATCTAAAATAATTGTTCTTCCTTAAAAAAATTACTTTGTAATAATGATGAAAAGAAAAAGTGTGCAAGATTGTTGTTATATGTTTCCATCACATATACAGTTGTGGTTTTTTCCCAGCTATCAATATGAGAAAAGACAAGGACAATATTTGGTTATAAAATAAGAATGAAAGCAAAATCAGAGAAACTTACTTCTACTCTTTCAATGAATTGGTTATTGGCTTAGCCAGGTTACTTCATCTCTGTTTCCCTTATATCAGCAAAATTACTGTGGGGTTTTTAAGGTTTAATTGATTTGTAGAGATACATCTAAATAAATTATTTTCCTTCTGTCATTCACAATGAAAAGCATACTGCAGATACTGCCCAGATGGTGTGTTGGGGCTTAGTGTTTGTTTTGCTTTTTTCCCTTTGTTTTTTTTAAAAAAAGTAAGAGAGATTTGATGGTATTTGTAAACCTTACATCTTTTTTTTTAATGTAACGAAGGTCACTGTAGTCAATTCTGGGGATGCTGAATTATGCTTGCTTAAGAAAATGAAAGAAAAAGCAGAAGTGCAGAGAAATCTTTCCTCAGTTGTGTTCTTTCAGCTTCCAGCAGTCAAAAATTGAATGTTTTCAGGGCTGTATCCAGACCTCTCTGCCTTATACTCTGCAGTAGCTGTTAGTTCTATTCCCTGAGTTTGTCAAAGGCTTTTTCTGAACCTAAGTTAAGCTTTTGGCCCCAGAAAAACTTGAGGTTGCATGAGTTTGACAGTTCAGTTATGCACTGGGTGTAAAAACAAAAATAAAACCCCAAAATCCCACTTTGCAGTTTTAAAGCAGCTGCTTAACAATTTATAAGTGCCCTCGTCTTCATGCATGATTAAGAGCTGAGGATAATTTCACACCAGTCCTCACTCCTACATTGCTCTGGATTTGTTTCTTTTCTAGCCCCCATCTTTTATTGTACAGAGGCAGAGGTAGCTCAGTTTTTCTGTGTAACATACCTTGGACTGTCCTTTCCATGTCTTTCTGTGTCTTCCTTAGCTTACGTCTTTTATTTTTCTTTTGGGATGGGATGGCTGGGTTGGCAAAGCAGTAGCCTCATCCTGGTAGTCAAGAAACAGTCCAGTAATGGAATGGATCTTCTGTTGTTTTATGGTTTAGTGACAGGGTTTTTTCTAGTACTGTTTAGCATTCTTCCTGCTTGCACTGATTTGATTTTTTAAAAAATGTCGTTTGTAAAAAATACAGGGCATCTTTCTTGTATGACAAAAAGTAATTAAGAGCTATTTACTTTCAGGATTTTAATGTTTATCAATACTTCAGTTTACTTGTTTTCATATGTATTGCTTCGCATTTATCACCGCTCAGTTTTTTTCGTCCAGTTTTTTCCTAATAACAGACTATAATGAAACCTTTCAGCAGTTCTTCGCAGTAACCTTTAGATTTTATTGCTTTGAATAATTTAAATGAAAAACTATCACTTCACTATTCAAATTTTTTTAATGAAATTTATAAATATGGTGAGCAAGCCAGATTTTTTTGAATCACTCAATAAACTCTTCTCCTCAATAAACTCTTCTCCTCAGAAAATGGAAAATTATAAACAGTCCAGCTTTTTTAAATTTCTTTCTGCTGTAACCAAGAGAGAATTATTAATCCTCAAGGTGCTCTGTTTTAGCTTTTGACAGCTTTCAATGTGGCTGATGAGAGTTTTGATCTCCACGAGTGGAGATCTTTATAAATGGATCTCATTTGCTTTGTGCCAATCCAGATGACATAAACTTGTTCAGAAATAATCTTCATGAAGCATAAAGATCCATTTGTTCACAGACTGCACTTCTACAAGACAGTAAGAACAGTCTGAATACATTCAGTATGGGCAAACATGAGGTTTTAGTAAGTAAAGGATATATATTTGTTTTGACAGGTTTTAAGTCTCCTACTGACAAGGAGTAATATGACAAAACTTTGTTGGCATGAGAGATTTTTAGAAGAAAAATTAAGTTGAAGTATCAACTTGAAAAGCAGGGATTGGTGGCTGACTATGAAAACAGATTTCAACATTAAAAGAAACCCCTTTAGTTTAAAATGGTTTTGGTTCAGCCTCAGTGGCGAAGGGATTGCAAAAACTTGCATAAAAGTCAGGAAAAATGCAAAAGGCAGATAAATGACAATCAGGTTTATAAAATAAAAGTTTCATATTTAATTGAACAGTTGTGAAGGAAATATGTGGCCAGCAATGCAATGATAATATAAATGAGTTCAAGGAACATTAGAAATAAAAGAAATCCTAAAAAGATACAGACTTCAATCCCTGGAGATGGTAACATTATCAATAACATTAATGATGCAGAAAAAGCAGAATGTTTCCATAAATATCGGTTGTGTAGCTGGAAAAATAAAGTGTGATATACTTGTATTTTATGAATATGATGCAATACTTTGCAGTTACTCGTACAGGAATGTTAATTTTAAGGAAACCTGTGTAAAAAAAAGTCAAGAATGTGGAGAACAGGCATAGTGTGCTGGTCTGAGAGCAGTTCTGTGAGCTGCAGCACTAGTGGAGGCTGTTTTCTGATGCTTTGTGTCTCATGTTTGGATTTTGGGGGTTCAGATAAGGGGAGTATTCTTAGTCTAAAACTTTTATGTATACCAGACATTCACAACTTTGTGTGGGTTTTTCTCGGTTCACTTTATGTGAGCATTTGCTCTTCAGTAAGGGCACAGTGTCTTGCTCACCCTGTGGATGAACACTTTCATGAAATTGGGAAAGACTGACTATTTTAGGATGAGAGGGCATCTGTCAGATACAGCTGGAGTAGACCAGTGACTTAGAAGTTGATTGGATTGGAATAACAAGCAGTGGAATAAAAATGTGGCCAGTAAAAGAAAAAGATTATGCCATGACCAGCCTGACAGGAATCCTTCAGAACCTGAATGGTTGGGAAAGATTGCAACCTATAAAAAAAATTGAGAAAATAATCTTACCACTGCTTTGATGTTTTTATGTCATGACAAAAAATAATTTGTCAACAAATCTCATTTCCTATTCAATGAGAAAGTTTGTTGATAAAATTAGTTGTGTTAGTGACATTAAATTCCATTAATAATCTATTCATATGTATAATGTGACAGGGCTCAAACCTTCTTCATAAGAACATTTCCCTAAATATGTGTCTGTAGTAATTTTCTTAAAAGGCTGATACATGAAATGCCTTTGTCTATGGTTTGATACACAAACCTGGTTTGTGTATCAAATTTTGAAGATGGAGATTTGCATCTTGATATTTGATTATTTCATTTCAACACAGCAGGTTCCTTTGGGTGAGACCTACACAGGTGGTGCAATACTTAGACTTAACAAAATCTGTAGCTGTTAAGTAGGTGAAGAGACTTCCTGTGTGAGAGTTGTGCCTCCAAGTATATCCCCACCATTACAAAAAATGGTAATAATTAGGATGCATCTTATAACCTGCGTCCCTTTTAGGTTTATACACTTTACTTTAGAAACATCAAGAGGAGAGGCAAAAGCTTCAGATAAAGCAAGTGTGAAACTAAAAAAGGATTTTAATAAAAGAGGAGTCATCCTGGAGCTGCCCATATGTTATTGATTGCAATGGGAAACTGTTGGTGACTTGGGTTAGAACAGAAGGAAATTCTCATAGGTACATAAACCTTTCTTTAAAAGCAAGTCTCTATGAAGCATAATCTTTCTGTAGAGTCATATGATGACATTAGAGTCTAGTGATCAGTTTTGTTCAGAGCTGAGTGAGGACATTATGCAGGAAGAGGAGTGAGGCAGTCTTTACCCAAAGCTGTAAGTGGGACTCAGCTGGGAGTGATGGGCCAGAATATCACTGGCTAATAGAGGCAGGAGCTCATTCAGAGAGAAGGGCTGAGCATAGATGCAGGAGTCAACAAAAGCATGATCAGGAAGAAATATTGCATACTGTATATTTAAACGAATTGAGTGCAGTTACTCTCTACCTCCTTGCTCATTTTGTCTCAACTGTTTGAAAAATCTTTGATGCATGCAGTTTCTTTTTGCTAGCTAAACATGTGAAAAAACTGGAACTCTTTCCTTTAGACATGCTAGAAAGGAGGCTTGTGTCTGTCGGACACTAACTCAACTGCTGCATTGTTTTTCTGTTGGCATAACTTGAGCATGACCCAGTGAGTAACAACTCAGTTATGGCACTGTTGAAAATCAGGCTTTTTAGAGCTGGACTGGGGGATTTGAGAAATTCTTGGAATCAGTGTGACAAGCTCTACAGGATCTGTAGCTTTCTGATGATGTCCATACTAACATGTCTGTTTATAATGGATACTTACCACAGAGTTAGCCTGAGCAGGATAGTACAAGAAGGAACTCAAAACAGTGCTGAGTCTTTACTTTTCAGAATTTTCCTTTTGATTGTTTATTCATTTTATAAACTCTGTTCAAATTCAAAAATAGGATGCTGAACAGTAATTAAACCTGAGCTCTTAATTAGACTCTAAGATTAGGATTAAAAGAGTAGACCTATACTGTCCAAGAGTTGTCAGTGGGACAGCTATCAGGAAAAAACAGACAGAGAGTGATTTTTTTCCAACCAGTGAGGGCTTCAAAAGGTCATGGAGAACTTTGCAGAGGGAAAAAAAATCACTTTTAGAGTAACATTTAATAGTTGTTCATTGTTCTCATTATTTTCTTTACATCATTGGTACTTTTGAGGAAGTGAACAAATAGTGCCTTGCTATAAGACACTATTTCTGAGTTGTTTTAATCTAGTCACAAATCCCTAGCCTGCAGGATTTCCTTAGCTGCCAAACACACATGGGCCACCGAGTTAAAACAGATGGAGAAAAGCAATCAAGATCTGTAAAACAGCCGTAATTACAGCAGATTTGAGAAAACAGAGCTATCAGCTCAGAGGGGCTGAGAAAAACCCTTCAATGTCAAAAAGGGCAGTTGTGTGTGTAACATGGTGCCAAATGACACGACAAACAGCTATAATCTCTGCCCAGCCATTACCCTTAGCACTGATTAGTTAAAAATAGGTGAAAGAAACCAATGCTAGTTTAAACAAAGCTTTTCCTGTGAGATTTGGATTGAGATTTCTTTTCTGCCTATAAACACATCAGAAAGACAGATTGTGCCTTGGCTATTGGCACAATTGGTCGATGCTTGTATTTTGCTTTGAAAAGCACTTAATAGATTTACATCAGTCTGTAAAACGAGCTGCACCCAGGGTAGGAGTTTGCACACCACACTGCAAGCAGGTGCAGTTAAAGACAGAGGTGCTACAAAGCTCTGAGAAATATTTGTGCAATGGGAATCCTGCCAGGCTGCTTTGTTACCCCATCTTGTGTGGTACAGTGGGTGATTCGTGTCATAAAATGGGATAAATCCCTCATATGCAATTGTATACCTGCACAAGAATGTGGTTTTACCACCTCCATCTGCCTCCCAAACAGTATGAGCATGTTCCAGTATGTTTAAGGAGACCTCTTCTTTAATTTGGTTAATCATCTTCACTCAGAGCTCAGCTTTTTGCATGGTCAGAAATCATACTTTCTGCCCGAATGCAAAAACCTGTTTTGTTTTGTAGTGCCATCACGTACTGCAATATCACTTAAAAAAGTAATTTCTCCTGTGTCACATTTCAAACTAAACAGCTGTCTGAGTCATATTCATAATATTAAAATTGGAAACAAACAAAATCTGAATATATCTTATTTTCTTCCAAAACCTAGTCTGTTTTTGTATAAATTACTGTATCCAGCCATAGTTGAGAGCTATTTTTATAGAATATCAATTAAATCTCAACTTGCACTTCAGCTCTTTAATCAGTTCTGAGTTAGAAGTGATTTTGTATAATTTAAAGCCAGAGGGAACAGAGAATCTACATTGAGTTTGTGCATATTATATATCATTATTGTGTATGTATTGTGTTCCATATAATGATACGTATCACTATACTTACTAAAAAGTATGTTACTATAATATAATGTGGTCTATTATTATATAATGTTAGCTTGTTAGATTTCATCCAGCTACTCTTACACCGAGACCATCAGATTTAGTTGTGCATCCTGCTCTTAGGTCATCCAGCTGCTCTGCAGCTGCTCTGCTACCACAGACCACAGCAGCACCCACAGCAGGTGAGGAAAGCTACCTGAATGAGCAGCTGAGGACCTTTATTTATGGAAAAATGAACCTTTCCAGCCAGTCTAATCAGCAACTGAGAATCAGGAAGGGAGGGACAATCGTTTTTGGTTACTAAACCTGGCAGCTTTCCTTTTGTGTACAGGGATAAAGCATTATGTGATGCATCTGAGAGGTTTTTCTCTACTGGTATAAACTGATTGGTGTACTGTCCCTAAGGTTAGCAGGTTTCTCGTGGCTCACAAGTATTTCTAGGGAAATAGTTATAAGGATAGGAAAGAATGCATCTGCCTGGTATTGTATTGGGGTCAGAAAAGCTTCTTGACCCTTCTAAGCAATTTACACACATCCTCTTAAGGTATATATTGAGCATGATGGGAATAATTTAGGCAGTTCTGTATCCCCAGAACTTGTGAAGAGAAAACCAAGAGGGAGCTTATAAATGCACAGATTCTGAAAGTGAGAAGTTTGACTGTATCCTTCGAGTCACAGCCCACACAGGCAGTAGTATTTCTCCTAAAAACTGCACTAGATGTATGTTTAAGAAAGATATCAAATCTCACTTCAAGTGCTCCAGGTGATCTGGAGTTTATCATCTTCCTGCTAAGCTTTAGTAATCCTTACTAGTAGGAAACAGTGTATATTTCCAAAGCTAGTGATTTTTGTCCTTACATTCAGGATCCAGTCAGTAGTTCTGTTTCTTTTCCATATTAAAAGCACCTCCTTCTCTTTCCAGCTATTGGTTCTTTCTTTGGATCTCCAGAGAAAGAGTGTCAAAGAAGTCAGCTGTTTCCTCAAACATGTTCTTTGGTAAACAGAATATTGTTATTAAGCCTCATTTCACAAGACCCTTTTTTTTCCAATTTGACTGCCCTCTCATGTCATCTCTTGAATCTTGACCCCGTAGTAAGAAGAGCCACGTAGATTTGTGACAGTAATTTAGCCCTCACATTTTTACACCTACTAGTTTTCAAAGCAGTACCAAAAAAAGGATTTGATATAATTGTCCAAAGAGTTAGTAAGAATATCTAATATTGTTGAGCTGAGAAGTGATTTAAGAGGACATTGTTCTGCGTTTTGATTTCCCTCAACAAACAATAGTATAACTATACCACAATACAAGTTTGCAAATCATTCAGTGTAATCCCTGGTAATGCTGGTTTTAAATCAAGACATTAATTGATAGAAGTTCATCTGTGGTGCTTGATCTGAAAATGATTGCATACAGCAGAAAGAGTCTCATGTCCTTTTCTGTTAGAGAAGTAAATCTTTCTATGCACATCAGATGGGGTAAATAAACCCTCCACTTTCAATGCAAATACAGAGCTGGAACATGAGTTGAATACCTGTCTCACTGTTTTCTGTAACAGTCTTTACAATTTTATCCGGAAACATAACTCTGGACTGTTTTTTGGAGTGTGTGAAAGAGAATTGAAAGGAGTAATCATGTTGTATTTCCAAGTGCCTGTATATTGCCCTAATTGTACTGATCACTCTCATTTCACTGATGTCTTTTGGTTCCATTGTGAGTCACCTACATTAAAAAGTACTTATGCATCCTTCTTACTGTCATTTTTACATTGTTATTATTCTGAAGGAGGCATTTAACCAAAATATCTTATTGACCAGTGTGGCTTTTTTAACATCTTTGGCATTTGGGTTAAGTGGGCAGCCCATAGGATGCTCTTCAACAGCTCCCAGCTTTCAATAACATTTCTGTCTGCAGACTCAGCATTCCCATACAGATATGCCAAGAACAACTCAAGTTTCAATAAGGTGACCCTTTTAACATGTTGAATGTACAAAGTATTCCTGATAAAAAATTACAGAATGCACATCAAGATCAGCATGGACATAGGCATCAGCTAGATTTTCAAGCTGAGCCTACACTGTCTGTCAGGATGATTTCACTTCTTACATGCTCTACATTGAACTCAGAATGTTCTTTAGGCAATTACAACCTGGCCTGTTTTAGCAACATTATAGTTTTGTTGCAGTTACATGTTATGATATCCAGCAGATATCCCCAAAAGGAAGTCAATTCCATTATATATTTTTTTCTTCCTATGTAGTAAGATCAGAAGTTTCAGGAATATTTTGTTTCCTTGCACAGATGAAGTGGTCTGTTAGACATGCACACCTATACTCCATCCTTTCCTGAAGAAAACTGTAACTCCTGGTATCCAAGAACATGAATCTACTTCTCTGAACCTTGTTCTTGCAGTAAATTACCATCTTCCTTTCTCCTTTTTTCCATTAGATAGTGCTTAAAAAAAGGATCTTTTCTGCACTTTATTTTGGATACATTTGCATACTGTGTGCCAGTTGCTAGATCCCAGCAGTGAGCTTCTCTTTCAGATCCTCTAAATTGGTGTTTGTCCCATCTGTAGATGAGACCACATATAAAGCGGAAAAGAATGAAGAAAATAAAAATAACATAATTGAAAAGTTAGGAAAAACAAGGGGAATAAATAAAGAAAATTAAATTAATTTAACTAACAAAAAATTAAAAATAGCAGTAGAAAGTCTGTGGTTGCAGTATCTATGAGAACTTTAGGTGCCTTGAATTTTGTTTAAATTTTCAGGAAAAGGAGCTTTTAAACTAAGTGCACCAAAAATATTTGTATTATTTTAGCTATGAAAAACTAATTCTGAAGTGTATGAGAAAAAATACTTCTTTTGAATTGCTTATTGTTATAGTTTTCATTTTAAGAGTGATGGAAGCATTTTCTAGGAGGGCATATGCAATAACTGGTAAATGCCATATAAAAATTACACATTCCCATTAATATATTGATTTGCATGTTCTTTATTTCAAAGAGAAATTACTATTAATTATTACAGCATGCTCACACTTCTGATAAAACATTAATAGATTTAGTTTCATTGAGACTGACAGATAAACTAAGGTTTGATTTCCCATTTGAATTTTTGCTCATTGCTGTTAAAAAACCTATGTAAAATGTCACAGTACCTGCAAAGATGTTGTAAGAGGATGTTGCATGACAACGTCACCTTTTCATGCATGTTGGTTGAGAAATAACTGGCCCTGACTGTAAAATTTCCAAATTAAATTAAAAAAAAACTTCCCAAAAACACCGAGTAGTTGCCATATTTTCTTGAGTGAAGTCAGTGGGAAGGGCTAGAACAGCAGGGATGGTGAAGAGTCAGGAATAAGCACAGTTGGCAGGAAAGATCAAACACACAGTAGAAAGTACTTGATGACAGAAAAAAAGACACTAAATTGATTTTTTTATTTCTTTCTGAAGACAACAATATTGAATGGTTTTGGACAACAAAAGATGAACCTCTCTTGTGAGTTCGTGTGCCTGCCTTTGTCAGTCTGCTGGGACTGTTTCAGATGGGACTTCTTTTCCTCCTGGGAATGACAGTTTGATTGCAAGGTCTTTTCAGAAGTTCACTGATCATCTCTGTTGTGTTTTTGTATGTATTTATTCTTACCCAGTTCTTCCACAGGAGTCTTTCTCTTTCATGAAGAAAAAGGGAGGATTTGAAAGACTTCTCAAACTAAGGACTCACTGCATTTTTGCAACAGTAATTCTGACTTCTTTTCTTGAGTCTGGGGAAAATAGTAAGAAAAGTAGTCAATTCCAAGCAACATAATACAGTCTGAAGCTACCTGGTGATACTTGTAGTTTGTGGGAAGTTAAACTGGACAAGAAGAAAAATGAGTAAATTACATTTTTACCTCGGATCAGACCAAAGTTTCTTTTGCAATTGTTGAGTGCTGAGTTCCATTGGGCACAAATTCCCCCAGTAACAGTGTTGACTGAGACTGTGGGATTATGTTGCAGGGAAATACAAGACTTGCTTTCATTTGTGTTGGATCTTTTCCATGAGCTGTGTGTAGCAGGAAGAGGTTTCCATGTGTATGAATAAAGGATAAAGGTGTGTGTCCGTGAGCAGATGTCATAGCAGTGATAAACAGCCCAGAAGTCAGGGCTCTATTACAATATTTTCTACATGCTTTGAAGAGCTCTCACTGCGTTCAGAGGAGCAGTCAACATTACAAAGAACAGATCTTGCAGATGGAAACAAGATCCCCTGCAAGGCTTTAGATATCTTAGGGCTGAGATATTTTAGTGGAGAGTTACTTGTTGAATTAAAATCAGAGAAGCAATTTATTTTCCTCAAAGTTAAGTTAGAAAAGATGGAGCTTGATATTGTGATAAAGCACTGATACTAATAAAAAGCATTATTTCTTTCTCATTACTTTAATAGGGTTTGCTTAGGTATATTCTCCTTTTGTAAGCTTGCTAGTTGAATTTATACATTATAAGGCCATAAATATAAATTACTGAACAACTGAACAGTCACTTTTCCACTTAAAAAGCGTGATTTGGAGATTATATCCTCAGGAAATTTCTGAGAGTGCTGCTAATGACATTTCATTTTCATGAAGTTCATGTGCCTGGGGTTCAGAAAAGGCTTCTATTTCCTCCCTTCCTGAAAAGGTCCCTGCAAAGAAATTAGGTATTTTATAGGAAAGCAAGTGTAACCCGAGCCCACATACACATCTCCCCAAACTCCAGAGTACTGTATATGATTCCTTTTTAAAAACACTTAGATCTTGAACTGACAGAGCCAGATAATGGCATACTAATGCACTGGCTCAAATTGCAGGACTGCACTTACCAAAGGGATGTGGGAAATGTCTTGTAGATGATGATTGTCCAATACAGAATTGTCAAAATTATACAAATGAATATTGTAAGAATAATATTTCCCTTCACATATAGGGATGTTTACAGTTGTCAATACTTTAAAATTTTGTATCAGCAGCAGGTTATTCGTGACTCAAATAAGAGCTAAAGATTGTCTGTTTAACTACAGTCTAATGCTGATTAAATATTGAACATTTAATAATGGCATTATTTTCTTCAGTGTGATAAATGCACACTGCAGTGTATTCATGTTCAGATATTTGGTCATTGCTTTACTGGTTTTGTTTCTGACTTTCTGTTTTTAGTTTCTAAGCTCCAGGAAAAGCTGGAGTTTATGCTAATGCTTGCCTAACTTACCTTTTCTTTTTTTTTTCATTTTAAACTAAGCATTCTGCTATGATATAGTCAGGGGGAAATAGTAAGAAATGTATTTTTCAACTATTTTCTTAAAGAAACAAGGCTAATGCAGCTGTAACATCTGTCTGTCAGCAAATGTGAAATAAAAAAAATTCCGATTGAACTGCAGACTTTAAAGATGTTGTCTTAAACCCATGTGAAAACTCATTTCTTGGTCAAGGGAACCCTCAAAATATTATCTTCATCGAGGAAAAGCAAAACTTTTAACTTTTTGAGATAAACATTCTAGTTTTTTGGGCATTTTAGCTTTCCCATGCAACATCCTGTTTCAGTATGGGAATCTGATGGCTGAGAGAAACTTCATCGGTAAAATATTCCAGCACCAGGGAAAAACTTAGTTTATTTATTTCCTTACTCTGAGTTGAAACATACTTGGAAAAATTTAGCATTACCAAGTTGCTTAAAAGTCCTGTGATAGTGACCTCTTGAAGAGCATGAACTTTGGAGCAATGTTTAATGTGTACATGGGGGCATTAAAACCATTTTGGTTTGCTGATTTTGGATGGGCACAAGTCTGTTGAGGAAAGAAAGGCTGTTATGAGCCTCTGAGACTCACAGACTGCTTCACTGCCTGCAGGCATACCAATTAAGTGGAATTATCATCCCAATTAACCATTGTCCCTTGCCAGTCAAAACTCATTTGGTTTAGTTCAGCTTCCTAAGAAAAGTCCCAATTAACCAGATTTCCTAATTATCTGTGCCCTGATTAAGTGAAGTGTAGTAGTACAGCCTTCATTAATAAAGGATCAATTTCATGTTGTTATTAAATAATTTTCCAAAATTTTGGTTTATGGGTAGCATTCTTAGATAATGAATGTCCCAAGTTGGGTGTTTGTTCTAGTAGGTACAGACTTAAAAGGCAGCTCAGCCAGCGAAATAAGTAATTTGTGCAGGACTTGCCAAGAAATTGTTATTTATAAAGAAAGGCAACAAAGGTGTTTGTATGTTCTGATTTAGGCTGAAGATTTGTTTTAGATGTGATGCATTTATGAGCTTAGTACTTTGGTGAAATCTGCCATTGCTTCTTGATCTCAAAAAAATCTTTGCAGATTCATGTGAGCTGTGCTGTGGGGCCATTTTTGAATATATTTGGACACAGAGTTATGCAAAGAATGTGTCCAAAAAAGTGTGGTCTCTGCCACACAAAAAACGTTCAGATTATATTCAGACTTAATCATTATGCTGTTTGCTTCAAGTTACGATTTAGTTTGTTGACAGAGGACCTCTCAGATGCTCCTGGGTCTGTGACCTGCTAATAAACATGAAGCTGAGTTGCCTTCCAGTAGTGCATGACCCTAATACTTCACATCACATAAATTAAACAAGATGATAGAAGTTGTTGAGAGATGGGGAAGCACTTGAAATTAAAAGCCTACGATAGCTCATTCCTTTGATTAGATTATACTGTGAGTAAAGTTGCCTTTGTAATGTTATGTAGCCAAATCTACTAATTATAAGGTTATCATTATTTTCAGCCAGGAGTCTCCAATCTTAACTACATAGGAACATCTGGGAAAGGAGGTAGAGGTGAATCAATTACAGGTATAGGGAAAAGTTCTGTAGATTTCTTCTACATCAGGACTAAAATATCTGAATACAATTCCACACCCAGACATTTTCTGTGCCTTGTCATGACATCTTAAATTATTTGCCTGAACTTGCCTACACTTCCTTGTCAAAAAATGCCAAGTCCCTTTCTGAAGCCTTGTATGACCGCATTTACCCTCACTTACTTACTTGACACAGGCTTAAAATCAAGGAAACTTGGTCTTCAGTTCTGAACAGGTCATTGCAGGACTTCATTCAGCTCCCTGTTTTGTTAGAGGAATGACCTAAATCTGACAGCACATGATAAATATGTATAGACAGAGCTTTTCTGCGATATAGAGGTTTCCATAGTGGCTGTTCATAATCACATATGTCATTCATATGTTATTGACAACAATCAGGTTTCCAAAGTAGTCTTGGGATGTAGCACATAGACCCACAACTTTTATTCACAGATGGGTGTGTGTTATGATCAGGTCCTAAAAGTATTAGAGAGATGGTGCTGCCTGAATGAAAGTGCAAACCAGACCATGTGCTGAAATCAATAATGCAGATTTTTGTTTAACAGTAAATGTGAGGTAAACAGAGATAAAAAGAAACAGGGAAAAGAGAGAGTGTGGGGAGAGAAAGAGAATGACAGAGAGACAGATTAAGTAGAAAAAATATCAAAACTCCATGGATTCTGACAGTGTCCAGTTCGTTCTCTTCGTGTGGTCTTCTCAGTGGTGAGAGTCCCAGTCTTCTCATAGTGGTGGTTGCAGTCTGGACCTGCCGAGGAATGCCCAGGGTGGTGAGGGAGAAGCCTGTGTGGTGAGGGAAGAAGTCCAGGGATGGTGACTGACAGAAGTCCCTAGGAGGTTTATTATACTTAGGCTTGGTAGAAATATCCCAGTACCTCCTCTGGGGCAGGGAATTTTAACCTGGATGATGTAATACTGGATCAGGGAACATTTCAGGAGTCTTTGACACCTTCTGAGCCTTTACAGCTGCCTGTTAGGTGAGCCCAGTTGAGTTCATTAGGGTCCATTATAATTTCATTAGCAGACATGAGGCTCCCTGTGAATGTTCCTGTACTTCCTGGAGGGGAGGGAAGTTATCACAGCTGAGTCACTTGTGTAAGGGCAAAGAAACCTACCTGGCCTTGCAGGATTTACCTCTTTCCTTATCTTGTTCAACACCCACCTTGTAGCCTGAAGTGGCAGGTGAGCACACCCTCAGCACCGGGGTGTTTACTTTGCATGTCCTGGGCTTGCACCTTGATTGTTGAGCTACTGGCATTCCATTCACTCACACTTGTGGATAGATTCTTCCCCTGGGATAACTGGACAGTAGTACCACCTTTATCTTATCTCAGGTTCCAGTTACAGTCCGAATTAGTAGGCATATTCAGGAAGGGGTGGGCTTTGGTGAGCAGTTACTTTTTTGCAGTTTGCTACAGTGGACAAAAGTCCTCCAGTGATATAACAAGGTTTAAGCCATTAACCATTTCAGTCTCTCAGAGTGTGATGGGTACCAGGAGGCCTTGGCTGGCAGAAGAAGCTCTCCTGGATGCCTGAGTGAACTCTGCTATTTTCAGCAACTCTGTTCAGCTTTTTGATTGAATGTTTTTTTAGCATCTTTTATGGCAATCTGTCCATCACCCAGCTGAGGCAAGTCAGCACTAAGAGCCTGTATATAAGGAATAAACCTCACACTAACTCAGAAAAAGCCAATCTATCAATTCTAAAATATTAAAATCATAGCATACAACAAAGGTACCTTATTGTACAAAACTAATAACCAAAGCAATCAGGAAGTACACAGGCTCACAAAAGAAAAATAAAGGAGAACCTTTTTTATCTTCTTGGATGGCCTAGGTATCTCTATTTATGTTTTAATCAGATAAAAGCTGTAGTGAAAGAGGAAAGAAAATGTCGATGGCTTGATTGCTTTCACAGTTTCTACTGTGGGAGATATTAAAAACATTAACAATAGATAGTATCATAAAAGGTTTCTGATAACTTATAATTCTCTCCAGCCAGCTGGGAATGAAAAGGCTTGAAAATGTTTCCCAAGTGAAAAATTTCTCTGTCACAATGAAATTTTCATTTTCTATCTTCTATGCTGTGACTTTTCTGTTAGACCCATTTGGGATGTATTGAGTAAGGCAATATTAAAAAAAATAATAATTCTCTAGAGTACTCCTTTAGCACTGTCACATAATTTGAAAACAGTCAAACCACACTCTTGTCACTCTCTTCAAGCTGAGATGAACCATTTTCATCAAAACATATTTGTTCTTGAGGTTTCCCAGCTCCTCAAGATTTGCCTGAATTTTTTCAGTTCCTCAAACCCTCAATAACACACAAAATTCAAATTGGAAATCAGCACACTTTGGTCGAGGATTGGGGATTTTACATGGATCATCCTCAGAAGCGAAGGATCCATGTTCAACTCATATTTGCATTTGTATATTTTGAAGATTGATGAAGCAAAATATGTTCTTAATTTTCTGTTGAATGAATGCACTGTGCAGTTATATTGATGACAGTGTTTGAAGGTGTGAATACCAAAAGATGAAGTTGCAAAGCCAGAATTTCAATAATTAACCTGGCAAAGATTAGCCAGATATCCTTCTCCTTTTAGACATAGTTTCTGCAAGCAAACCGTGAAAGACAATTTAAAATGGAAATATTTCTTTTCGCTGTGTGCACATAATTATCACTGGTAAAAAAACCAACACAAGTCTTACTTATTGATTGGGATTTTTTTATTCAGGGCCACTGCAAATTAAACTTTTGTTCATACGGAAGAAGTGTAGAAATACGGCATTTTGCAATTTTTTTTCTTCTCACTGCTATATAGGCAGTTAGAATCCATTGGTGTTCAAAAGTCCTGCCTTATAGCGGGTGGTGGGTTTCCCCCTGGCACGGCTGCTGCGATCCTAACCAGGGGGCAAGCTCTCCCCCCTTCCCCCCTCCACGTGGTTCCCAGGGGACCGGGACCGGCAGCACACGACTCACG
>JAWWEU010000111.1:90704756-90718820 GCA_035583155.1 Acropternis orthonyx
TCTCTGCATTAGCATCCACATTCCATTTATGACAAGAATCTTTCCATACTTTAAATGGTGCATTGACTACTACACTGCCTCTTCCCAGCAATCGAGCTGATTGCAAAAGAAATCAAGGGAAATAATAGAAAAGCATTTAAAAGATAAAGCATAATGGTTGAAATGTAAACTTCTGAAGGCGTGACAGAGGAGTTCCAGTGCTCAAGAAAGAAAGCCTTATAGAAAGCTGGAGTGTTTCCTGATTTGAATTACTCTGGAATTCTTTTTTCCTTTGAGTAATACCATCAATAGGAAAACACTCAGCATGTAAACATGCTAATTATAACTTTGTGGGATTTAAAGATGGAAGAGAGTAATGCAGGTAATCTCTATCCCCCAGCTGCTGCTGACTGTTCTTTTGAAAACAATCTGCATGCCTTGTAAAAGGACTATAAAACTAGTATATGGAAAACCCAAAATTAGACATATTAAATTTGCTATATTGTTTTTGTCTGTAGCTTGTGAAAATATTGTTACAATAAAGTAGCAAAAGAAATGCCAGTTATAAATTATTGCCATGTTCAGTTATAAGCAGTACTGTTTTGAATTTTTGTCAGTATCCTGAAAGAAAATAAGCCAGTCCAAATTTCAACAGTTATTAATGACAACTCCAAATTTTAGCAGTTGGTTATGACCTGATCCCATTTTTAATCTGCACATACCACGTGCCTCTCCACATTTCTGTGAAAACAAGTTCTAGAAATTCCCTACCTGTTGTGTAAAATATTTTCTTTCACCTGTTAAACCTCACTCTTACTAGCTCAATGGACTGCCCTCTGCTACTTGAGTTGAGGTGTTGGGCAGGGAGAGGAGAGAGATTTGTTGTATTACAGTTCCTTATTCAGTTTATACATGGTCAGATTATATCATGACTTTTTAATCCTCAGTCTTACCCTCTTTAGTATTTACTGTGTGGTTTATGTAATATATATTGATATTTGTTTTAGAAATTTTAGACTAATGTAAAATTCTTACATCTACCATTTAAGACTACAGAGAACATACGGAAGTCATCCTGTACTTTTTTATTTCCAATGTTGTCAAAACACTTCTGGCAGCTGTGAAATCCCTTTGGGAGAGCTGTGTCAAGTAATTTTCCTAATGAACTGCAGGAGTATGCAGTTCTTTGTGTCAGTGAGTAACTTCTCAACTCTATTCTCTGACAATTTTAAATAAATTTTAATTCATTGAACTTAATAATTATGAAACTATTTAGAGTAAATTAAAAGAAACCTAACTTTTCTTTTGTCAGTTTAGTATGATAAATGTTAACTCATACTTGTGTTTTGTAAACCTGACATTGTGGGACTGTTTCACCCCCACTTGCTTGTAGGGAATTGTGAGAGTTGTATAGTAGTTCAGAAATACAGATAGGTATTTCATTATTCTAATTGCTGTATTTCAAGCTTAGAGAAGTTGAAAATATTCCCCAAATGAAAAGAAAAAGAAGCTCTAACAGGACCATGAAGCCAGGAGTGTTGGTAGGCTGATCCTTCCACTCTGGCCTCATTATTGAATATAGATATATAAAAAATCCTGAAAGCATAAACTAGACTACAGGAATTCTCTGGACAAAGGAATTTTAATAAATTCTAATTGACAAGGGTAAGAATTAGCTTTTAGTTAATGTTGCTCTACATTAAATCCTGAGGAGTTAAAACATATCCCAAGAGTAGTCCTCAGCTTAGGGAATATTAAATTCTTACCTGCAGATTGTATTAGCACAACAGAAATAATGGGACGTGCCTTCACTCCTCTCATCTCCTACTGTATGGGTTGATAATTCATGTACACGTCTGGGAAACGACAAAGTGTGGTTCTGAATTCCATCAAGCAGAACTGATCTCAGACTCCCAGGGCAGAAGCTCCAGCAGGGAAGCTGCTGCTTCAGCTGCAGTGTTTCCTCTTGATGCTTTCTGCAGTTTGAAGAGAGCAACACCAACACGGACATTTTATGAGACACCTGATGTTCTAAGTATGTACTGGGCATGTGTGATATATAATGCAGAGCTCTTCATGGCACATTCAGTTGCAATTTGAGAGCTAACTGCCTTCCTCTCAGTTTTGGTGTCTATGGCTTTCAACATTCTAGAACGCTGAAAGGAAAAGGACTTGATCTTACATGTAGAACAGTCTTGTTTTATCACCTACATTTTGTAAAGAGAAGGCAGATATTTTAATATGCAAGTATAGGTAAAAAAAATATAGTGTTAAATTTTCCAGTATTACAAAGAAACTGTTTTTATCAATATTTCAATTTTACTTGGATAGGATTGGGTAGAGGTCTCAGCAGATGGCTGTCATAAACTCCATACCTCATTTTGGAAGTAGCATTCAAATCTATGCAGCTTGGCACTAACTACACAGCCTAATTTTCCTGCATGTTAGTGCCAAAAAAAAATATGGCATGGAGAATACTTTTTCTAATTATTTTCAGATTTTATTAACCAACATCAGACCTGCTTGTGATTGTTCTATCCATAAATCTGGATGTTTCATATTTTTATGAGAAAAATGGCAGTTATTATATATCAATGACCTAAATGAGTAATTGTTAACATTATTGGGCAACTTAATTAGAATAATCTGTACAATTTCTTGCTATAAATGGTTGTGCCTAAACTACAAGGTTTTTGAGGAGAGAAATGTAGAAGACATAGTCATAAAGACAAAGTTGTCATTGTTAAAATTATTTTAATGGAACTTACTTTTATAGGCCTTCTGATTTTCTTTTTTTTTTTTTTTTTTTTTTTTTTTATGAGGGAACAGTTCCTCACTATGTATTTGTGTGAAGGGAAGAAAAGTAGTGTTGTGAGCACAACTCTTCCCCATCCACTGTCCACCTCATCCATTGGGTTGGTGTGTACAGTATTGTGTTGACAGGATTGACCCTGGCTGGACACCAGGTGCCCACAAAAACTGCTCTATCACTCCCCTCCTCAGCTAGACAGGGGAAAGAAAATGAAACAAGAGGCTCATGTGTCAGGATAAGGACAGGGAGAGATTACTCACCAGGCAACATCACAGGCAAAACAGGCTCGACTTGGGGAAATTAGTTTAATTTATTGCCAGTCAAATCAGAGTAGGATAGTGAGAAATTAAAACTAAATCTTAAAAACACATACATGCATCTTTCTTCCTGGGCTCAACTTCACTCCCAGATTCTCTTCTCAGTGGTGGGAGGGGAAAAGGAGTGGGGGTCGTGGTCAGTTCTTCAAGGAAATGGTAATGATGTTGTTGGTTTAACTCTTTTAGTCCTGATGTCTAAATATGTTCTTCATAAAGAAAAGCCAAACCACCTCCCCATGAACTTGTAGGTACATACCCAGATGCCCATGAACAGTCAAACACTGTGGAAGGGTAGAAATTCCTGCTTTTGATTCACTGTATAAACTTACAGAATATATTTAACATTGATGCCACTTGCTACCTAATTAGGAAAATTAGCATAATCATACTTAATTACTGTGCCTATTTTGTAGGGAGGTTGAAGATAAATTAGGTGTAAGAGCTTGAAATATAAAAAGCTTTCTAAGTGGGTCATATGATCCACTTGTTCAGTCTGTTGACCTCGACTGATAATGAAGAAGCTGCAACTAATAAATATATGAGAAAGATCTGTGTTAACTAATGATTTTTCTGCCATAATGGGGCTTAATATATCTATGCCACAGCCTTCTCAAATTGTGATAAAAGGATCTGTGGTAACAACTCAGTGGAAACAGAGCAAGAAACTGAGTATTACACTTAATTCCTTTGTTTGTATGATTTATAATTCTGTTGTCAGTCTTACATAAATAGTTTTCAAGGAGGACAAGGGCCACTGTTGACTATAGTATATTGTATCTGAGATGCTAAAATAACCATTACCTCTTGAAATGTTGTCTCATTTATCAATAGGCTGCAATATATGTACAGATATGTAGATTATCATAACGTTCTGTTGCTGAAGTGCAGCAAAGATTCATTCCTATGAAAGCGTGCATGGATAGACTAGATCAAACAAGTACAGCAAGTGATGATGGTGATGATGATGATGATGATGATGATGATGATGATGATGATGATGATGATGATGATGATGATGATGATGATGATGATGCAAGTGACCCACTTAGGCAGGGAAAAAAGAATTATAGCTGTGAAAAGCAACAGACAGATGACTATACTAAACATAATAGACTTCTTGAAGTGTCTGTAGCCCAAGGGTATAGGCCTAACAACAAGTTGACTATTGGCAAATCATTTATCCAGCTTGTTGAGGAAAAAAACTGTTCTTTAGTAAAGAGGAAAAGGATGTACTGGGCAAAAACTGAACATATCAACCTTATGGTGTCCACTGTTTTCCCAGGACATGAAAATGGATTGATCTTGTATAGAAGAATAAAGAAAGCTTTAGGAAAGGGAGCCTTTAGAGAGATTGTTAATTTAAAACTATCCTCAGGAATCCTTATTCTTTTGCATTCCTTTCACTTGTCCTTTTCTACAAGAATGATGACCGATCCATGCTAAAGTAGCTGGATGCCCTATTTCTAGCTCAGATTCCTGTGGTGGAGTGCCACCATAGTAAACTCTTCAGTTGTAAGTCATGTACATGGGACTTCACTGATCTCAGATAGGGATGCTCTTCCATGTCCATTGTTGATGCCACGAGGTAGAAAAGATGTTTAATTCTTTCCTTTAGAAACCTACTCCTAATTTTCAACTGAGAAAAATCATGACTTCTTGGAAATAGATCAGCAGTTGGAATAACAGGTGGAATTGGAATAACAGCAGTGAAAGCTGAATGATGTTTTAAATTATGAGAAGGTAGACCACAGGAAAAAGATGTGATTGAGAAAGGAGAAAAAAGGAGTAATCACAGGGTGAGCAGGTGTCTGGAAGAAGAAAGAGAAATTATTCCCACACAAGAGATTTCACCTATGGCCTTGCAAAACCCATGGCCGGACTTGTTGCAGATGACAGGTCAGACAATGGCAGTGCCAGAGAGCAATTGCTGGGGAGGATGCAGATGCCACTGGAGTCACCTTAGCACAGTGACATCCTGTCAAAGCCTGTGTCTCAGTAATGTGCCCCAGGGCACCATGAGATGCCTGTGGAGCCTGGGTCTGCCTGAGTGTGCCTTTGCTATAGTCAATTCTTTTTTGGCACGTCTTGATTTTGTGGTGACTTTGTTCCTTATGTCTTGTTTATTCACTTGTGATGTTTGGTGCACCATCTGTTTCTCCCCTCTCTGTTTTTTCCTTTGTTTGTAAGATCATAAGTCATGTTCAGTGTAAATATGTATGTATACTCTCCTTCTAGTATTTTAAACATTTTGGGGCTTTGATTAGCATAGAGCTTAGGTGCCTGCCCTTTCTTTGACCTTCAGACAAGTAGTCAGATTTCACTCTTGTTTACCCTTATTGTAAAGCCTCTGTTGGATGTAATGTAATTCTACTGTATGCTGCTATAAATAGTAAGATAATTTAACTGAGATGCAGGCCACACACCCTTTCTATCTGGATGTAGGGTAGAGAGATGTATGGCAGTCCAGGAAGAGTTCTTTGTCTCTTTTACGCTGCTCAGGGCTCACAGCCCCGGTGCTGGTCATGGCCAGAAACAACCGTGTGAGTGTGACTGCAGGGACCCTGCAGGAGGGGAGCTGTTGAAACTGGATGGCAGCTACCTCCTCCATTTTGGTACAGAGCTTTTTGTTTATCAACTCACACTCACTTTCAGCTTTAAGTCTACCATATGATGGCTCAGAATGATGGGCACAAGCTCTAATATTTTGCCTGCCATCACAATCTTTCGTCATCCTTGTAGTCTGGCTTCTACAACCATCCTGCTTACATCTCCTAGTGCAATTTCATACTTGTTATCAGTGCCAGTCCCTTTAATGTCTTTAGTGGTGGTTTTCTGAAGGAGAACTGCAAGATAACACTGGCCCCATTTTCTTGCAGCTTTTAGGAGTGAAACGGGAGGCTGTTCTTCTGTTCTCTAAATAGTCAGAGGATCAGGACTCACAGAACTTTACAAGCAACATCAGCAAGTTATTTCTTTGCTGCTCCATGCCTGGGTCATGCCAGCTCCTGTCATCAGAACTGATGTGCTCTACAGAACAGGGAAAGAACAGCAAGTCTCCACAAATTTGTGCTGAGATGAGCGTTTAAAGAATAGGTTGCTTCTTAAGATGTCAGAAATGCTGAAGGACAGCAGTGTCAATGGGCAGGTTGGGAAGTAGAAAAGTCCCTGTATGTCAGAGATCAGCAGCCATAACAGCACATTTTTACACTAGAAAATAAATTTGCAGGTTACCTTGTTTTGTCACAGAACTGGGTGAGGGAAACACTCGAGAAGTCCTGGGAAGGAAAGGGGTGTTTGGGAGCCTGCGCCTCTTGGAGGCCAGTGGTGCTTTCTCATTATCACAGAAGCTGCAGCACCCCTGCATCAGTGCTTTTGTCTCTTTTACTAATGTTAGTAACACCCCAGCATCAGTGCTTTTGCCTCTTTTACTTATGTTAATAAAAAGCGAGAGCCAGATGATAGCAGTTGTAACTGACAGTCTCTAGATTTAGTGACAAGTTTAATAATAATAATTTTGTTCTTCATCTGAGGCATTCAGTGATGCTTTCTAATGTTCATAATGCTTTTCAAAACAGTGACATGTCTAACCAAAAGTATTTTTTCAGTATATTAAATTTATCAGCAACTTAATTAAAAAATCTCTTAAATAAACATGTATTAGTGTAATTCAAGTAAGCAGATACTAAATATACAAGCAGGAACTATTTCTGCACATGATGAATGAAGCAGCTCATTAAAGTACATTGTTACTTACTATTTTGTTTGATTCAAGTTAAATAACTAGCAAAAATATTTTGAAACAAAAATTAACAAAAACTTGCTTGTTTTCATTTTGTGGTTTTGATTTTATTTTTTTTACTTGTATGTGCATGTGAGTGAAAATGCAGTTTGCATTTAGCAATTCTAGTCCTTCGTGAAGGTTGGAAACTACAATATGTATCCTCTAATACTACATTCTTATAATAGGAGAAGACCTGAGCACATGCAGTGCTTATACAAGCTTTGTGCTAGTTGTCAAAGACCTCTACCATATAATAAATGGGAAGCAGGAGATTGGAAAATAGTGTCACCGGAGATACTGCAAGGTTACTTGCTAACCATTGTAAATGCATACCCATAGTTTCACACACATAGCCCCTGGATAAGGTGAAAAATCAGAGCAAACTGCCAGTGCAGGTGATTGCACATGTTGTTAATAAAAGGAGCAGATTACACTGAAATCCTCTCTTTCTGATTTTGATAAGTCTTCTCCATCCCTCCAGATAATCCCTACCATTTTTTTTTTGTTTCTGCTTTCCCCCTTGAATAATCTCCAGTAGCTCCAAGCTAAGTTTCTTCTCTCTGTTCATGTAAGTGCAAATTTTTCCTGGCCTGAGTATGGTGAACAGATTTTTATCTGTCCAGGACAAAGAAGTGGGAAATTACACAAGGAAAAAAATTAAGTCCTAGAAAGGTAGCTCTTTCAGGGTTTCCCACAAACAAAACAGAAGATGACTGAATTAAAGGAAAACATGATGCTCTTTCTCCTCTGGATTTTCTTAACTGGATTTCTCACAAGTCTTTTGATGAAGTTAGGAAGGAAATTCTCAAATGACACACCCCTCTCCACTGACATGCCTTTGCAGCAATCAGATTGCACTGTGGACTCCGTCTTTACAGGGGAAAAAACCTAGAAATATTACACTTGCTTTTCTAAGTTATGACCTCAAGTTTTCTTTGATGTGCCAGACAATGATTACTGGAACTGGCACAACCTGACATGGTTACTAAAAGAATGTTTAATAACTTCTGATAGGTTATTCTTCAAACGCATGTTAAAGGTATTCAGATTGATTTTTGTTAGGAGAATTCACTGAAGTCAGATGTCTCTTTTCCCTGGTTTACTTTTCTCAGATTTCTCTGTTAGGTAGAAAAATAAATGTAATTTGTAATGAAAACTAATCTTCAACCTTTACTGTATCACTGAACAGAAATTTCCTGACAAACATTTGCACATGGTGTGGCTTCCTATAGAATACATAAGAAGCACCTACTTTCCCTGCTGTGTTTAGCACAATGATGAATATTCTATCGGCCTCCAAGTCAAAATCAAGATAGTTGTGGTTTAGTCTGGCTTTGAGTGTGTATGTGCCTGTTCCGGTGTTAAAAGGAGGCAAAGGAAGAGCATTACAATACTGAAGGACATGAATGTGTTGCAACTCTATCATACTAATATGTTCTTGTTCTGAGAAATCTTTATAGCAAACATATTTTGTCAACGGATTCATTTCCATGAATGCAGACATAACATTTTACTTCCTTGTAACAAACCTGTTTTGAGTAACAGAAACTGTGATTATGAGAGGTTGGTGATAGTTTTGTGATTCTACTGAGTGGGAGCCAAAGCCCAGGCATGAGAGGGATTACTTATGCAGATTCTGATGTGATAAATGCCTTTTTATTTACTCCAGGTTAAACTATGCATCTAAAACACTAGTGTAAATAGCTCTGCCAAGGTCACTTTATGGCCAGTGCCCAACAGACATCAGATGGAAGTGTTCAGTAATTTAGACTGTATTTGAATTTTAGTAATTTGGCCTTTGAAAGCTTTCCTGTCAGGCTAATAGATTTAAAAGATCTGGATAAATGAGCAATATAGTTGTGTTAGATGGCTATTGTGCTGTATAGCTGACACTATTCCTATACTGTTATAGAGTAAACCACCACTTTTTGCTGTACTAAAAGAAAGGGAAAAAAAACAAAAAAAAAAGAACCAAAAGCACCAAAACTAGCACAGATGATTTACCACTAAATACAGGGCAAATTGATATTTTAAATATGCCTGTGATACCATAAAGAACCAGGCAAATATCAAAACTAGAAACAAAATTAAAAAATAAGTTGATAGATCATATACTGTGTATCTGTTCTAATGTGAGGACATTCTCTGCCCTAATGTCTCCAAACTACCCAAGACTCTCTTGTCCAGTTTAGTTATACAGTGTCTTAGATGATCCCTAAAAGACTTTGCTCTATCTACTATTGTCTTTATTAAAGAAAATTCCTGCAAATTCAGGTAAACATCCCTACCAGGGGACATATCTCAAAACAATTCCCATATTCTGATATTTTATATGTATTCCATTCTGAAGACAAATATAATTTGCAGTTTTAGGCAGAGACAGGCATTGCATAGTGCTGTCCACATGTTACTCTGCTAATTGCTTTCTTTGTGTGCATATTTAGTGAGATTTTAAATATCTGCAAAACTAGAAGCAACTTTAAAATAAAATTTTAATAGAAGGGGTCAGTCAATGAGTCCTAACTATGTTCCTTTCTTAGTTTTGATTTGCATAAAAGTATACATTAACTGCTGGGGAATTGATTCAAAGAGTAAACTCCAATTGTAGCACCAGCTTTACATAGTACTAATGAGAATATGCATGGAGCCATTCACTTGTTGTGGGGCAGCGAAGTGCTGGGAGGTTAGTGTAGCTGGAAAATACTCAGAAAAACCTAAATGAGAAGATAAAGATTAAAATAAAACTGACAAAGAATGCGAGCAACATATATATATATATGCACACCCCCCCATATATATATATATAAAGACACAACAGATGATTGAATTACCTTTTACAGTTACAGTGCTCATCACAAAAACTTATTTTTAGATTCCTCCCCTATTATGGCAATTCTCATAGAATACTTGTATTTGATACAGAGTGGTGATCTTTTAATGCTGATCTTCAAATAACTGGTGTCTGAATATGGGTACTATGATTGCAAGAACTTCTTTAAGTTGCTAAAGTAAGTATAAGGTAACCAGGAGAGAGCTGAACCAAAATGTTTTCTGTGCTTTTAAAAAGAGACCAATCACTAAATCCTTAGAATTCTCTCTTAAAAAACCAACAGATAATAGAAAATTTATTCGTATTTTTTATTTTCTTATTTGTACTATGCAGGCAACACAAATTCTCTAGAAGAGTGAGTATCTATAATAACACACAAATCTTCTGGAAGTCTTTTCATGCATGAGTATTTTTCTCTATATGTACACGAACATATATGCACATGTATGTATATGTACACACACATGCATATGTTTCTATTGTTTTGATGTTTTCCAGCTTTTAAACAGCAGTACAATCTCAGCCTAGAGGGAAGACATGTAACAGTGAATGCTTTAACCAAACATAATTGCTAGGAAATGTCATCATGCCAAATTGGCATCAATCAGTGCAACAGTGTAATCATGTGTACTTAATCATAGGCAGAAAATGCTAAAACAGTGAAGAAAATCTCTTCCTTAAGCATTTTATTATCTGAAAGATTAAGTGGGCATTAAGTGATGCAGGGTAATAGCATAAAGCATCATTATCATATTATTATATTCAGGCTTGAGTGACACTGAATAAGCTGAATTTGTCTGATAAGAAATGCATATTATTAAATTTTATAAGGTCTAAAATAATTACCATATTATCCATCATATAGCACTTAATCTTTTATTTCATTAAAGGAAAAAAACCCCAGTCTGTTACAGGATAGGCCACACAACTAAAGAACCCTCCTTCTAGTGTGGTAACGAGAGAAAGAAAACTGTGGGTATGTGATGCAGATGGAAGCCATTGCACTGAAGTTTTCATTTTGGATGGCTGTGTGTTTTGAAGTCCATTTTCCTCTCACCCTATAACCTTGTTAAATCCTCAGCACAGCTGCATACTGTGCATAGAATGAAAGAGGACACCTGGGCAAAAATTATGTGATGTCATGCAAACTTCATTAATCTTTTCTGTGGAACTGGACTGTGCTAGTAATCAACTCTAGAGAGATATTAATAATTTAAAATTAGGAACTGATGAACTGGTTTGTTATTGCATCTTCTTGGTCGGTGCCAGATGAATGTGAAATACATAAACTGCAATTTTATATCAGGTTTGGTACTTGTGTTAAAATGAGAAGTACTGATAATGTATGATGATTTATATCTTACTTCTACTTCAAAAATCTGTTTAATCACATCACTGTCTTAAATGGATGAGCATCTTTCCATAACTTATGCATCTGGTGTATTAACATTAGCTAAGTGTTGTAATACTCTGCTATCTTAATCCAGGAAATTCATTATCCAACATCTGCCTTAGATGGCAGCTTGCAATATCACTAGTGATGACTAGTTTCCATAGTTTCCACTGAAGTCTTATATTGTATTTTCCTCATCACCACTCACTGCTAAATAGCAAACAAGTCAAATCATGAAGCTAAACAATAACCAAAAGAAGATGAACTACAGAGATACTGCTTTTGCCGATAATTAAGCTATTGTATCAGACTTCAGCAATGAGAAACAAAAACAGTGCCATTACAGGGGAAAAGAATCTTACCTTTCTCATAGGTTATTGTGAAAAGCATGTTCTAGCACTAGTTTTGCCCTAGTTATACTAGCCTGCAGGCTCAGATCATTGACTTTATATTTAGATACAAGCTATTTGTTGAATGTTATACAGAAAACATGGCACATATTTCTTCTTTTCTAGTTTTACACCCTGAAGTTTTCCTGTAAAGCAGGATTCTAGCCCTTGATTGCTATAGAAAAACTCAATTGCACGTTAATAAACCCACAAACTATTTGGCAGTATAGAGGATCAATGGACACATTTATATATCAACTGACAGAGCAGAAATACCTACAGTTAGAATTCATATAACTTGGGGAATGAAAAAACAAAATCCTTGAAATTTGTTCCCAGAAAACAAATTATATAATCCCGTGCTGAATACTTTTATTGTCTGATTTTTAAATTTAAATGAATTCATTGAGCATATGAGTTAGCTCAGGCTTTCTTAGATTTTGTATGCCATGGAACAGAATTGTTCACAAAGCTGCCTCAATATAATTAAAAGCTGTAAAAAGTAAGAGGTAAAACTAAGTTCCCATTTAAAATCTTGCCTTTAACTGCATACAGACTTGCTTGTCTGTGCAAATATTTTTCTGGCTGCCAGTGGTGTATGCCAAATGCACCTTTCAGAAGATCTGTATGCTCCTAACATGACTCATCAACATTTCTGCATCTGAATTGGCCATTTGAATTGAAGGAAAAAAGCTTCAGAGAATCATTTCCTTTCACTGGTATAGTTTAGAAAAACATCCTGCACCAAGTCAAAAAGTTTGATACTTTAGCTTATGAGTGTGTGTAAAAACAGTTAGTTAGGAAAAGAAAATGCAGCATGTTGAAAAATGCAAGTGCATTTTCAGAGCAATGAACAGTAGTTCCTAGCAAAATCTACGTTTTTGAGTACACGATGAGTACAAATACAGGCACACACCAACTGCACACGGAACAAGCAGATTGACAACTCTGTACAAATGGAGTTTCTTGTTTTCCCAGTTTCTTGTGGCTGCATGACCGTGTGCTTTTAAAACATGGCTTTAAATGCAGCCTGTCTTAATAAAATACAGCATGGTGATAAACCCTCTAGCGAGTCTTAGCTGGGCATTTTCTACTGTGATGATCTGAAACTTGCATGGCAAGAAAATCTCAGACCTGAAAGAAAGAGAACTATGAAGATTAAATTACATCTCAGAGGAGGTAGGTGTGATGCTGTGAATGCGAATTAATTTACATTTGCAGGAGAGTGTGATGACAGCTGAACAGACCCTTTTTCAAAATTACTTCTGCCCACATTCTGGGAGTGTTTAATTCAGCATAAGAGATGAGTTATGCAGCTGCAGAGTTTTGTATAGGTTACTACTATGAACCTGGAATGTTATTTTAAGCCATCAAATAATTTATAGCATAGGGTTTCCTTTCACAGAATAACAGAGTGGTTCAAGTGGAAGGGACCTTCAGAGATCATCTGGTCCAGCCGTCTCCAGGTACTGGACTGTGTCCAGACAGCTCTTGAATATCTCCAAAGGTGGAGACTCCACAACCTCTCTGGGAACCTGTACCACTGTTCAGTCATACAGGAAAAAAAAAAAAAAAAAAAAACAGTTTTGTATGATCGGATTGAATTTCTCGTGTTTTATTTTGCAGCTGTTTCCCCTTGTCCTATCAGTGGGCACTACTGAGTAGAGTCTGGATCCCTCTTCTTCATTCCCTCCCTTCAGACATGTATGCACATTGACGAGATCCCCCTTAGCCTTCTGCTCTCCAGACTGAACAGCCCCCACTCTTCCAGCCTCGCCTCAGGAAAGATGCCTTAGTCCCTAAATCATCTCAGTGGTCCTATGACAGACTCAGTACAGTTAGCTCCGTATCTTTCTTATATATGGAAGACCAGCGCTGGACACAGACAGGAGTCCCCTTGCCAGTGCTGAGTTGACAGGAAAAATCACCTCCCCTGACCTTCTGGCAGTGCTCTTCCTAATGGAGTCCAAAATGCCATTGCCCCAAGGGCACATTGCTGGCACCTGGTGAGCTTCTCTGCAGAGCTTCAGAAACCTGCTTCCAGGACACTGAGCCTCCAGCATATACTGGTGCCTGTATTACTTCTCCCCAGGTGAAGGACTTCGCACTTCTTGTTTAAATTCATGAGATTCCTCTTTTCCCATTTCTCAGCATATCAAGAGCTCTGTGAATGGTGGCACAACCCTCTGGTGTATGAGCCACTCTTCCCGGTTCTGTGTCAGCTGGGAACTTGCTGAGGGAGTACTCTTTTCCATCATCCAAGTCATAAATAGAGATGTTGAACAGCACTGGAGCCAGCATCTACCCCTGGAGTGTAACAGTAATGACTGGCCTCCCACTGAACTTTGGGCCACTGATCACAACCCCCAGACCCAGTCCTGGTTCCTTGAAAATACAGGTTCATCTGCTGATATATTTGTAAAAATTATTTTCCATTTGCAAATACTCATCAGTGCTTGATAATCTGGTGTCCTTTTTGGGTTTTGGGGGGTTGTTTTGTCATGTATGAAAATTCTGTTTTCCAAATCTTTAAACATGTGGCCCTGCTAAGGGGTGGGGGGGG
>JAWWEU010000111.1:90718920-90773990 GCA_035583155.1 Acropternis orthonyx
GGGGGGGGAAGGGGGGAGGGGCGGGGGGCGGCAGGAAGTGTTAGTAGGAGTTAGTTAGGAAGAAATAAGTGGTTTTTTTCCAAAAACAGAAAACAGATTTATAGTTTTAACTGTGAATGATGTTTGGGAAAATAGAAAATTCAGAAACTACAAGATGCAAAGAGACCAAGTAGGATACAGAAGAAATACTCTAATAAGTCCTTGTTGAGTCTTCAACCAATCCCTGAGCTCCCCTCAGATGTTTTGGTTTAAAAAAAAGATAGGGAAAAAAGCCAATATTTTCACATTACTGTGTTGACTGTATAAAACTGAGTTGATGGGGGATTGCATTGCATTCTTTAGCACATGCAGCCTTTTTTTCTTAGCTCTGGATATTTTGAGTTGATGCTGGGAAGTGGGCCTAAAGAGGTGACGGAAAGATTGCTCTGACAATAGGACAAAACCTGGAGAAATGTGAAATGCTCCTGATTAGTGCAGTATACATGTCAGTGTTTGAAAAGCTACTGGATAGGTTTCTGTGATATATCCTTAATTTCTCTGTATCTGGGTTTATGCATAAATGTTTAACAAGAACTGATATATTTAAAAATACTCTCCCAGATGCTTAACCTCTGCTGCTCTGAAATGAACCCAAATGAAGGCAATCAATGAGGTGCGATTTCAACTTAAGAAATGTAGCACTTGTAAGGCCCTGCTTGTATTAAGAAAGACTTGTTTGGAGGTTTCCCAGTATGGAAGAAACTATGGGATATGCTTATATGTATTGTAGTATTTAAAATAAGATTTTTCTAACAATTCTTTCAGCCTACTCCTGCTTCAAAACCGTTTTCAGAGTGTACAGATGATAGTTCTTGCTAGTCTGGAGTCACTGTATCCTTCAGGAGCATAAAAAACATTCAAGGAGAGCAGTTCATTACAGCAGATTCCAGAGTTTCCAGAGGAAAGGTAGAACCACTTGAGAAAATAAATTAAATAATTACCAATTTGCTTTTGTTTTGCTCTGCTTCCTTACACGGCAGGAAGCATAGGATTGAGATGGGCTTGCTTTTGGGGTTCTTGAGACTGAAGAGTCCTGAGACAGAGCTTGCCAAATATTTCAAAATAAAAATAAATTCACAGTCATACAGTTGACCCAAGCATGGTCATGGTGATTGTCCAGAGAGCATTTTTTGGAAGTTAGTTACAAATTCTTGCTTTAGCAGAGACAAAGCAATGGATGCTCAATGGAAGGAGTACAGGCAAGAAGAGATGTCTGTTATCTATCTTGTGATTATTGTGATGTGCAGAAAAATAAAGCTAATGGTTTATCTGCTGGTGAACAGACCTACAGAAGCAGACCTGAGAGCAGTTAATTTTTTTCCAGTTTGTGTACTCTGCAATCACCAAGTTGAGTGATGAAAACATTCTGGGTTTTTAACAGCAGTATCAGAATGCCTTAGTGAGGCTCTGAGAAAGCGTGGACATCAAAATTTCATGTTAAGATGGAAATTTTTAACCCAGATTATCTGTAGGAAGTTTTAGGAATCCAGGAGCATCCTGAAGCTTTGACCCAATTCACATAGCCTGAGCAGTGGATGTAAATAAGTGGGGGTTAGTCAGATCTGCCCAGCAGAGAGCTGGATCGGTGACTTTAATCTCATAAACCCCAGCTCTAGAAAGCTTAAATTCAATAAATAATCTACCTTTGCTGCTAAGTAGCATTAGTTGCAGCCACTGGAAGCTGAGAATACTCAGCACCTTAAGGTGCGATAAAGTCATATGTGTTAGCCTTCGTTTGCTATGCTGCATTTAAATGCCTAATGAAACATTGATATCTAGTACCCATCCAGATTAATCATTGAAACAAAGGGGAAACAGTGAAAATTTATTTAAATTAAATACCTTTTGTTTTTAATTAAATACATTTCAGTTAAAATAATTGATCATTTAAATTATGAGAAAGAAGAAATAAGTTATTCTCAGTTAATATAATTTATAGCACTCTTTCCTTCAACAAAACAACAGTGATGAAGTTACTGTTATTTCTTTAATGTCCACTCATATTTTCTATGATGAAGTGAATTATATCAAAGGATGAGGTATTTAGTTGTCCTAAACTTGACATATTTAATTAAATTTAAAACATTTTACTTGAATTGAATGGAAAACCAGAAGGAATGTCTAGCATGGATTTCCATGCTTCTAAAATCAATAATGTAGAACTGTGTTAATTATGCTTAAAGAACAGCTTGGAACTAATGGGTTCACAATCACTTGTATTCTGTTCAAATAATTCCACTGTTGTAAGTCTATGTAATTTTTTGGTCTGAAAACGTAATATAAGGTGACAGCTATTTATTGATGTTTTAATGTTAAGATGGCAAAGCTCTGGGTGCCTGGTTTGGGTGTGTTTGTGGGGTTTGTACGTGTGGAGTAACTGTCCTAAAGTGCTAAACATAAGTGGAGTCAGCGATGCTCACATGTGGGCACTGAACCAACATACCCCGTTTGTGCTGAATGGGAAGACTGCTTGGCAAGTTCAGCTTATGTTGCACTTGGCTCACAGCTCCCTGGGTCCTCTTTCCACATGGAATTAGTGAGTCCACTTTTAAGGTGGCACTGAGCTCAGCAAAGTATTTCAGAGCACATGAGTTGTGCTTACTCATGTAGCACCTCATCAATCTGACCTTGTGTTTCTAGGATAAAAAAGAAAAGATCACTCTCATTTCCTTATTATTCAAGCATATTTTCACTATCCCAGTTCAGAATGAAACTTTAAGAAAGGAAATTTATGGCCAGGATAGTGTTAGCCATATTACTAATCAATAATATTGACTTAGGAGCCAGTCCTCAGTATATGCAGTATTTCAAATACCTATACTTGCCTTCACATTAATGTAATAAACAAATACAGAAACTTTTTGCTTCAGCTGTTTAGCAAAAACTGACGAATTTAATTCTAGTGTAAAAGAGTGATTTACATCTGCATTTGAAAAAGTTCTATGAGCATTCCTTTCACCCAGTACTCATGTGTGCATTTTCTGCTATAGCATAAGAGAAAGATAAGAATTTCATCTCTGTGAATAAAAGAGACAGAAAATTAATAATTCCCTTGTTACGGATTTCTGACTCATAGCAGAGAATTGAATTTATTTAGGTGTTTCTTTGATAAGGATCCAGATTAATGGCTTCAAAGAATCTAGACATTTTGAAAGTTTATTGATGAACATTCATAATAAGCAGGGAGAACAACCATACATGCCATATATCCTTATATGCCATTGTTTAAATATTATAAAATATAACTTATTAAAAATTAAAACAAATGTAAAAAGTTTTGCAGGTGCAAAGATCCCTCTTTTCCCCTTTTAGTACCATGTTTAATTACTGATGACATTGCTTGGAAATGATAGAAAAGTATTGAATACTATTTGTTCTTTTCTTACAGGAAATATGTTCAGATATCACAAAGTGAGAGTTTAATCTTCAGTGCTAAGATTATCATAATGAAACTCTTTGAAAAAGTTTGAATTAAATTCTATCATGTTGCATTTCAAGAGAAATAAACCAGTTTATAAGAAAGTACACTGGTAGACTTGAGTGTTAGAAATTGAGTTTAATAAGTCATATGCTAATTAATCCAGTATTATCTAGGGAATATGATCGTTGAGTCTGACTTTTTTTTATGCCATTTGCATTCTCAGTGTACCTGAGATTTTCCTCTTTAGAATACAATTTGCTTCTGTGTCCAATGAATATCATCAAGGTTACCTGTTGCAGGAATATATCATATCTGGAGCAACACTTTAGTGAATGCAGAAGCTGGGATGCAATACAGACACTCATATACTAAATGGAATATCTTGCTATAAAAGCAGCTGTTTAAAATCTGATTTTCTACTTCTGGATGCTGTTTATAAATACATTTGTTGTTACCTGTAAGTTTTCTGGCAGCATTCCTCATGACTGCCTACATCTCTCCCTCTACTACACTGCCACTCCTTGAATTAATAGCTGGGCTTGATCTAGATCTTGAGTTGCTTCTGTTCAGATGTTCTCAGTGAGAGGGTCCTTCAACCATGGAGCTTAATTAATTTTTGCCCTTGAGCCCATGTAGTTTGTACTTTGTCTGAAGTTGGCCTTCTTGTGCAGCCACCTGGGGAGGGATAGGTTAGATTCAGCAGCCATGAAGAAATGTAAGAAGCTAAAAGATTTCTTGCTACCTGATAATAAGCAGGAATTAGATGACATTCTGTTAACAGAAGGAAAAAAGGAAAAAAGAAGTGGTAATTCTGTTAAAGTATCTGAAACTTTCTTTAATGTGTGCTACAGACAAAAAAAGGAGACATTATAAATACGGATGCCACATCTCCTGGTGGATAATTTTATTTAGAGGGTTTATGCAATAACAAAATAAAATAAAATATATTCAAATTAAAAAACAAATATAGGACTGATAACATTTTATCATGTTATAGATTGAATTGTTTAGCTAGAAACTGACAATACTTTCAGCTAGGTCTGACTGCATTAATTACTTAGTTTTATACACTTCATTCCTAATCCTTCATACACTATGTACTTTAAAGAGTAGAGGCATTAGGGAATGAACATATCTGTACTTTGTACATGGTCTAAGCTTTTCTTTGCAAATTATTTTCTACCTCTTGTTACTGCCTGTGATTTGCTTAATCATCTTTCCTTCTGTCTCAAGTCTCATTGTGAAAAGACCAAACCTAAAGCATCTTATACCTGCTACATACCTGCCTAATGGTTTTTAATTATTTTTTTTAATGATTATTAAATCATCTGTTTTAAACCTAGATATTTGAGAAAGTACATTTTGCTAGTATGTTGAGCTTGCCATTTGTTTTGGTTTTCCACTGACATTGCTTCAACTTTTTGTGTTTGGTATGTTTCTTTTCCTTTCAATATTTTTGTTTATTTATTTCTATATTTCCACTCTTTTTCCCTTCAAGGTAGGCATAAACTTCAAAAAGTTCACAGAAAATAAAAAGATTAAAATCATTTATATATAGCCATATGTATACCAATTATGTGATAAGGCATAAATATAGCTATATATAAATGATTTTAATATTTTTAGCTTTTGTGACAGTTCAGACAGTGACTCTGGCGTTCAGTAGCAGCATCCCTTCACTGTCTTTTCCTCATTCAATCCTAATTGAATTTAGTATGGAGAGGGGGACCCTCACACACCTTGTTCTACTGTGATTGTCCTCTGTACCATTACACTGGCTAACCATAAATCTGTCAGCAATGAAACTAATTTAGATTATAGCAGTTCAAACCAAGTAGATTTAAAATATCTTTTATTCCAGCAGTGAAAATTGCTCTTCTATTTTTACGGTGCTATTACAGACCATCTTCCCAGCATGTTTGATTTTATTTTTTTCCTTACTATGCAAAAAAGTCTTGACTGTGGGCTGGATGTGCTATGCTATTTAGTTTGGGTTAGTCAGATTGCTGTGTGGAAGGAGTGCATGAGAAATACAGATGCCACGTTTTCTGCCTTGAAGTCTGGCTAGAGAAAATGCCAAGACACTGCTGCCTTCCAAAGCCAAGCCCTCACAGCAGCCTGAGGGTCCTGGGAGGAGTTTCCATGTGCATCCTTTTTCTTGTTGTCAGTCCAGCTTTGTCCCAGTCTGTGCCACCAGTGTGTTCTGTGCCAACCAGCTGTGCCAGGCAGCGATGCTGCTGGTGCTGGTGCTATGGCATCGAGACAGTGCTGCTTCAGTCACAGCATGTTTATTCTGAGCCTACAAAAGTCTTCCTAGACACAGACTATGGCTAAACTGGATGATCAAAGAGAAATTCAGGGTTCCTAAAGGTACCCATATGCAGCAGGATCTAGACAAGAATGCAGGTTAGTCTGGAGAAATCCTTTTCCTGGAAAAATGGAAAACCAAACACACAGGCCATCCCCACAGCTCGTCTGTCAAGAGACAGTGCTGGCTGTGACATATCACTATTCTGCCAACTTCTGCTCACAGGATGTTACAGCTGGGTCTGTGTTCACTGAATTTAAGATATTCTCTATCTCCTGACTTAAAATCAGACAACAGTTATTAATAGATTTCAGTATATACTAGTAGCACTATTAAGAACATTTCTGCTCTGCATCTGTAAAATAGACTTAGTGCTTGTCAAGTCCTTACTCCAAACACAGCTCATGTTATCATTACCCTCTATTGCAATAAGTAAAAAAGAAACCACTAAAATTGCTTTAAAAACTAAATCCTGTGTCATGTATCAAGTTCAGTCCCCGTGTACTATGCACTATCAACTTGTATAAATTATCACCTGATGGGATTTTTTAAAGTTCTAAAGTGATAGAAGCCATAAAAGAAAGGGCACTCCCCAAACCTGTATTAAGATATTTTCTTCCCAGACTTCTCATCCTTCATTGCTCTTTCCAGCCTCCTCAGGACAAGCAGCATCCTTTGTTTACTGTGCCACATGGGACCAAGAGAGTATAGCTGCAGCCAGGCTGGATGAGACAGGCACACTAAACAGGAGTAAACGTGTCTGAATTTTGCGGCTGCTCTTGCTGTCGCTGTTATCCTTGACTAGAATGCTGTAAACCCGCAGCAGTGGATAGCAGGAGGCAATATGGGTGGCAATTCCATCTGGCATAGCTGGAATAAAAAAAGGATGCTTAGGTGTTATGTACAGCTTATTACTTTTGATGGCTTTAATGTAGACTATAGTAGATGGTTACTCCAGCCTTAAGAGCAGTTAGTGATCTCAGTAGTAGCAGAGCTTAGGCAAACACCTGGAGAACAGTGGCAGTCCTACTCCTCTCCCTGCCTCCTTTGAAGCAACTGGCTTTTCCCAGAGGAAGACCAGCTGGATCACATCCTTCCCTTCCTAGGAGCCAGTTTAAACATCCAGTGTGAATCCGTAACAATTTCTTCAGGACTAGGTGGCTACATCACCCTTCCTGAAGCCTGCTATATGCCCTCTGTTCATATTATCAATTCCCTTATATGTCTCCTTCAAGTGACAGCAGTAAATAAGCACAAGTCTCTGGCAGCCAGGACTCACTTGGAATTAAATTCAGGGATAGGGAGCTGTCAGCTAACTGACTTCTGTGCAAGCATAGCTGTCATTTGAATGAATTACAGACCACAGTATCCATTTGTTTGGGGACTCGTGAGCAAGAGGGGTGGAACAAATCAGGGTAAATGGCTGAAATTTAATACAGGTTTCTGCAAGTTTTTCAAATGCCGTGCACCCATCTTCAGTGTGGTTAGTTTGTGTGGCTAACAGCATTTCCATGTAAACTGGAATAATCTTTTGAAGGTCTCTTTAGTATGAAAACCAAAATTTAAATTGATTATACAATTAGATGAGGCTTATTTTGCTCTGTTCTATCAAAGACTAAACTATCTAGGTCGAAGTTTCATAGCAGTTGCCTATGTACAGTTTACATCCTAGGATTGACAGCTCCTCTTCAGGTGCCGAGGAGCAAGGCATCCCCCCTCCCTTCCACTCTGCCTGTAGAGTGCGGTGCCCCATGCTGATGATGCCAGGCAGATTTAATTGTGCATGCTCAAAGAGAAAAATGACATCCACGCTTGGGTGAATGCTCTCTGTGGCAAGCTGACAAATCCCCCAGCTGTCAACTAACCTCAGAGGCAAGTGTACGTGGCTCTAGCTTATGTCTGCTTGCATTCTGCCCATAGGCATTTAGAAGCTGAAACTCATATTGGCTGCAACACATTCAGACCGCTACTGAGAGAAATGTATAGTCTGTTTTACTTGTTTCAGTCTCTAAGGGTGATCCACACAATTAAGGTTTATTTTTCAAACAGAGTGTAAGTAGGTAAAGACCATAGTTTTTTGCATATGTGGCAACTGAAAATGCATAACATTTATGGCTATGGGTCTGGTTAAGTTGCTGATTGCTTAGAGAAAATAATTTCTTCCTTGGACTCAGATTATATTTATATTTTTATATATTTATTGGGGTTACTGTCTGCCAGAGAACTGCATGCACACAAAATGGCCTTACTTAAGTGCCAATATATATGGGCAAATGCAAAGAGGCATGTGTTGCTAATGTAGTATTGCAGTCATTCTGGCAGAAGCATTGTCACTTGTGGTGCACTGCAGGCTGTCCCTCTAAACCCATCATTACCTGGCACCTATGCTCTGGTGAAATAACCAGACCAATCTGCAAATGGGCAAAAAGCCATCTTAGCAGATGGCTTTGACTGTAGGTAATGAAACTATGTATATACATTAAACATGGATTCAGAGAGTGGGTCTTATCTGGGAAGGTCAGAACAGCTGTCGGTTTTGAGCTTCACCATATACTGTTGAGAACATATGTCATACCCATCAGACACCCACGTAGGGTGGGCTGAAGCCAGTTCCCACAGTTCTGATGAACTTTGTAGGAATTGCATGGTTAGGCGTGGTCTCAGCTACAGATGAATCTCTTGTTTTTCAATGAACTTTGAATTAGTATTAGAGCATGAAGTTTGAGGATGCAGTTCATAGAATTGTAGAATCATAGAATCATTGAATGGCTTGGGTTGGGAAGGAACTTAAAGATCATTTACTTCACACCCTCCTGCCACAGACAAGGACACCTTCCACCAGATCAGATTGCTCAGAGCCCCATCCAACCTGTGCTTGAATACTTCCAGGGGTGTGGCATCCACTCTGGGCAACCTGTTTCTGTGTGTCACTACCCTCACAGTAAAGAATTTTTTCCTAATATCCGATCTAAACATACTCTCTTTCAGTCTGAAAGCCTTGTTCTGTCACTACATGACCTTCTAAAAAATCTCTCCATCTTTCTCATAGGCACCTTTCAGGCACTGGAATGACACAATCAGGTCACCTTGAAGCCACCTCTTTTCCAGGCTGAACAAACCCAATTATCTCAGCCATTCCACTTGGTGAGCTGCTCCATCCCTCTAATGAACTTGATGGCCCTCCTCTGGACTCATTCCAACAGGTCAATGTCCTTCCTGTGCTGGGTACCCCAGAGCTGGATGGAGCATTCCACCAGAGCAGAGTGGCAGAATCACTTCCCTTGACTTGCTGCCCACACTTCTTTTGATGCAGCCCAGGGTATGATTGGCCTTCTGGGCTGCAAGTTGACATTGCCAGCTCATGTCCAGCCTCTCATCCACCAGCACCCTCAAGTCATTCCCAGCCGGGCTGTTCTTGATCTGTTCATCCCTCAGCCTGTATTGATACTGAGGGTTGCCCTGACCCAAGTGCAGCTCCTAATTTGCTTGCCGACCTGAGGCACTGTCTCACCCAAATTTGAGGTGGTGCAGAGGGCTATCCAACTTACCTGGCACAACTTAGTTTCCTAAGTAGACACTGATAAAGAAACAATATGGATATGTGCTAGAAAAGGTCCAGTAAGTTTACATTTGAATGCATTGGAGTCTTAGAATAGAATCGTAAAATATAAAGAAATAACAGTAAATGCCAAATATCTCTTGTCAACTCAGGATTTAGTTCATCAAGCTCTTCTGGTACTGAGCAGCCAGTGCTATTCTTTTTTGTAACACCCTGATATTAAAGCACTCAACTGAAAAGTGGAAATTCCAGGGTTCTTGGCCTCTACAGTGTACTAAGCTGCAGATCCTGACCCCATGAGTCCAGATGAGTGGTTCTCACCATGCTTTGAAGCTGAATCATAGTACAGTTCACCTTTGTAAGGCCACAGAGAACACAGTGAAGTGGGGACTCCAAGAATTCCTCACCACCAGTTACTTTCACAGGCTTAGTGCTTCCCCATATACACAAGGGAGTATGTGGACAGTGTCTATATTAGTGTCCAAAATCAGTATGTGTCTAAAAACAAAACAAAACACAAAAAAAAGGGCCATATTCCCATCACCTAGCTCCACCTAAAATTCACTGGGTCTTCTGTGTCCCACAGTCTGGCTGGGAGTTTTCTGAAGCATTTACTCAATTGTTAGGGTCAAAAATGAGATTCTTTTTCTCGGGGGCATGAACAAGAAACAAGAATCTGTTTATTGCATACATGTCATGATGTATATAGACATATTACAATGAGGGGCTGAGTTTATGCTAAAACTGGGATGGAACATTATAATTAAGGGACTGGATTATGATAAACTTGAGAAGGAGCATAATAATCAAAGGAATACATTGTTAACTAAAAAGGAGGGGAAAGGAGTACGGAGTTAACTATATTTACGACCATAAGGTATAGGGGGGCAAAGCCATGATACAGAACAGACTTTGGACAGGATAGGGAGTACACAATAACTTCAGGCCAGATAGCCTTGAAGGTGAAGTGATAAAGGACGTCTTGGGGGCTGGTTTTAGGCCTCATCCTTCTAGGACAGTTCTCCCAATATTTTCTCAAGATTTTGCAGACATTCCAGACATGCCTCTGCCTATCAGGTTGTTCCTTCCCCTCACACTCAATGGAAGGCTAATTAGGCTAATTGGAATTTAAGCTGCCTGAAAATAGCCCAAAGGCAGCAACAACAGAATTTAGGGGAGATTCTCTAGTTTCAGTGAATCTGTGCAAATACACAGAGACCTGGAACTCTTCTGCTGATGTGGGAGCTGGGCAAGGATGCAGAAGTGCTGCAGGAGTCCAAATCCATCTCCGGTTCCCTTTGTGCTACCTGAGCCCAGGAAGAGAGCGTGGCAGGTAGGGGCACATGTATGTCTGGGGATGTGGTGCTCTCTATTGGCAACACAGAGCTTTGGAGGGTATTACATGCATGGGGGAGAAAGTGCTGCATAGTTCAGGCAGTGCAGACTGAGATTTCCAGGACCATAGGACCTCTGCATAGATAAGCTGTATATTTGAGTTATTGCTACTAAATAACCACAAGAAAAGGATTTTTTTTTTAACTGCATTTTCACTCAGTTAAAAATCAAGGAATTTGATGACTTAGATACAAGGTGTTAATATGTAGTTGTGTGTAGCATTAAGATAGCTGTAAATCTGCCCTAGTAGCAGCGACACTATGTGGAGGGTAGGCTGCTCTTCACATGACACATGGCTAGCTTAACTGTGTGTGAGGAACGTGTGTATTCTATAAAATGTCACCTGTGTAAGGGACCGAATGAGCCCTATTCATACTTCACAATTGTCAGTGTGAAGAATTGTGATTATCTTAGATTTGACATGTATAACTGCATTCTTAAGGTAGTTTGCATTTAACCTAAATTGATTTCCCCCTAACTATCTGGTTAGAATGAAATTCAGCTGTCCTAGATAAGAATAATGGTATTTATTAATAGAATTATAATAGAACTTAAATGTGCAGAGTACATCAGGGCAGGAGATCACAGTCCTTAAGGGATTGATTTATCCTTGACTTCTATGAGCCTTTGTTATGGTAATGATAGATATATATTCCCAAAATCCGTTTCGTCTGTCTATGCCTTACCCTTTGATTTCTTTATTAACTCTCCTCCCTTGTCAATACATGTTTTTGTTAATTCAGATCAGGTTTTGCAGCTTGCGTCATACTTTGCTATTTTTTACCAAAATGGTTTATTGAGTTCTCTAGCAGCTTATGTGCTTTCCCCTCTTTGCTGCACCTCCTGCAGCTGCTGTCAGAAGGGCCCACGGGTGAGCTGCCACCAGTCAGACTCTGATTTCCTCTGGAAAACCTGGACATGGTTTCCTTTATTCCTATAGCAATCAAGGGAACCAACCAAATTAATCACTCCTAACCTTCACTAATAAACATAAGTTTGGTAATTTGGGGTAAACATGTTGTTGTACTCTAGAATACAAAATGTTTTATCTAAATATGTGATTTGAGGTCTTGGGCATTTACATAAACATTAAAATTTGTGTTGGCCCTGGGTGCTGCTGACTTTACTGGAGTTGTAAATCCTTGGTATTTCTAAAGTCATGTGTGTTTGGGTGAACAGTCATGGCCATGGGTGGTTAGCTCAGTGTTTGTAAATACTGGCCATGGTGATATGAGTCAATGGCACCCTTCACATCATCAGTAAATGGAAAAGCTGTTTATAGGTAATAATGTTTTTAAGGATATAAACAAGAGCAAAACATATAAGTTAATGTAGATTATTATCTGTAAGAACAGCTGTAAGACTATTAGAGAGCTATAAGAAAGGCTATAAAGTACAGAGCATTTCTCATGAGCTTATTTTAATACAAGAGGTAGGGTTTTTCTGAAACACACTACTGCAGTGGGTAGTTACTTCCTTATGCTCTCCTCAGTATAGGTATGTCTTGCAACATCACGTACTCTTTCTTGGGACTGGATATATATGAAACATCAGCAGCATAATTTTGCTCCTGTGCTACACTCTGAACTCAGCTGCAATTAAATATTCATCCAAATAGATACTCTGACTGTAGCTATACTCATCGCAGTTATGAAAGATTAATTCAGTGTTATGTTTCTGTTTAATGAAAGAGTTGAAATGAGCATTTCTGCTGAAAATTTCAGGTTTCAGGTTTAGAAATTATTATCCTCATTATTCTTTTTAAGGGATGCCTAAGATAAATTATTCATATAGAATAATTTTTTTAATTGAAATCTTTCTCTTTCAATATACCTTTCCCAGCATCTTCCGTGTACTTTGTTGTCTTTATCTTGCAATTTCAAAATACATATTTCTTAATGGGACATGCAGTAAATAACCTGTCCACTAAAATTAAGACCATTGCATAACAGAATGGTGAAGATTTGCAGATCTTGTTGCATGTTGTAAGTTTAATTTGGATTTTCTGTTTCACCCATGCTCAGATTTTAAAATATATTTGTACCTGAGGAAGGAGTAGCAGCTTTGAGGCAATTTCTGGTAGAATCAATTTATACAGCAATATTCCAAAGGATAGAGGTTAACACAGCAGCACAGAAACTCCAATTTGGGTACCGTGCAGGTCCTTTCTCTTTTTTTTTTTTTTTTTTTTTTTTTCACCTATGTGTTGCTCTTGCAAACTCTACTTGCATGATTAATGACATTCAGTCCCAGCACTGGTGTGGAATCTGAAGGGTAAACTTGCAGCAAGTTTGAAGTCCTAATCCTTGGAAACCCAGTGTGAATAACATGGTAATAAGCACAGCACAGTAGAACCTGGTCCAACAATTCTGTAAATATGATCTCATTGATTCTATTTGTGTTTTTCCCTCTGTGTTTTACAGAGTACAGTGACTTAGGAAGATGTCTTTGGCTTATTACCGTTATTGTTACAATAACAGAAAAATGTGCAAGAAGATTTGGGGATGGTGTAAACTGAAAGCCATTATCTACTTTATTAGCAAATTAAGGATTTGGTTTTAATTATGTTTGTGCTGCAATTATCATGCACTATATTGTATAAATGGGGCTCTTTTCTGAATTTCAGTAATAGCTTTACTCCAGCTAGTAATTTAGAAGGGAAATCATGAGCAGGCCCATGGTCTCTTAGAACACAACAGGATCAGGATCATATCTTTAAATAGATTTCATTAAGAAGAAGAAGGAACAAGCAAGGCCCCAGTTTCATCCTGCTGTTCACTTGGTCTTTAACTTGGCTAAAAGAGGTGTCACTTGTAATGTGCCTGGATGGTCACCCACCCAAGAAGCAGACCCCTGTGTTACAGTTAGTGGCAGCTGCCAGTGGAAGAATGGAAGAACTGAAGGGCTGAAATTCAATAATCTTTCTGGTTTGAAACAATAATTAGCTGTCACACGGGTATGCTGCCTGCGAGCTGCATACTGCAGTGGACTCTGAGTACTGTGACCAGCCTGCAAAGAGCTGAATACAAAGGAAGCTAAAGAAAAAGAAACTTCTGACTGAGTCAGAAGTTATTAAAAAAGTAAAAATTACCCATTATTTTGTATTACAGTGGATGACGCACTCTGTAGATAGAAAGGAGCAGCTCCTTGTTTACAAGCTCTGGTCCTTATGGGGATCTTCAGCCTGCACGATATCTGTTGGAGGGACAACACAGCACAGCAAATGCATTCCTGGAATGCATTGAGGATAATTTTCTTTTCCAAGTGCTAGAGAGACCGTAAGGGAGAGGTGCTCTGCTGGACCTTGTTCTCACCACCAAGGAGGGGCTGGTGGGAAATGTGAAGCTCAAGGGCAGTTTTGGCTGCAGTGACCATGAAATGGTGAACTTCAAGATCCTTAGGGCATCAAGGAGGGTGCACAGCAAGCTCTACCCTGGACTTGAGAGCAGACTTTGGCCTCTTCAGGGAGCTGCTTGGTGGAGTGCAGTTTGACAGAGCCCTGCAGGATCAGAGGCCCAAGGAAGTTGATTAATATTCAAGGATAACCTCTTCCAAGCATGCATTCCAACAAAGAGGAAGTCAACAAAGTGTCCATGTCAGAGGGGTTGGAATTAGATCTTTAAGGTCCCTTCCAACCTAAACCATTCTATGAGCCTGTGATTCTGTTTTGTATCGGAAAAGCATGTTCATCTGTTGTGCTGTCTACTGAGCCACCAGAAATTACAGTGCTGGAGTTGATACCCTGCTGACTTAGAATGGGTCTATTTTATTTCATTTCACAATTTTATTTAGTAAACGTATCTTTATTACTTGAGTCCTAAAGAGACAGCTCCTTTCAGGATATACAAAATAACTGAATGCTACATTCAGTGATGCTAATTGGTATTGGATTAAATCACCCAGTCATGCTAAAATGGAATATAAGGTGGAATTTGTTTTTTAAGTGCACAAAGATAGGCAGGGAAGTTTCCAAAAAATATAAACTACTTATAAAATGCATTTTTTTTATCTAATTACAAGCTGTTTGAGATTAGTACCTTTTGTATGTGAAAGTCCATCTCCATTTTGTATACAGAAATATTGTGTGTTTTATTGGGCTTGTTCATGCTCTTTATGACCACCTTCACTACCCATACACATTTTGCTGTCCACATTGTCCAGTCACACTGTACAGTTTTCCAGCATACCAGTGATAATGGAGAGCAATTCACCTAAATACCATCCATGGAATTTATGGTTTGGGTGGTTTGACAACTCAGCCAAAATGCAAAGTTTCAACAAGTTTCACCTCTTGCATTTTAGGATTATAATGATGAAATTCGCCAGGAGCAGCTGAGAGAACTGTCATATTTGAATGGTTCTGAGGATTCATCACGTGGACGAGGCATTCGAGGAAGAGGGATCCGTGTGCCACCTGCAGCTCCTTCAAGGTGGGGCAACCTGAGCTATTATGCTGATAGCTTTAGAAAGTGTAAGCAATAGTAAAAAAAACATAGTTTAAAAAAAAAACAAACAAAAAAACCCCAAAAAACCAAAATCACATACACATCCTGGTCAGTAAACCAAAATATTTCTCTTTTGATAACTTGTGTGGTTTGTATTGTGCCAGGTTCCCTGATCCACAGTTCACAGGCTGCAGTGGGTGCTATACAAGTAATAAACAATAAATGAGAGCAGATTATGAAGCCAATGTAACGATATTTCTAGGAAAGAATATTGTTATGCTAGCACTGTACCAGTATGGTCAGTAGTGTGGAATCATTGGTCAAAAAATTAGTATAGTCTGAGAAGACTACATAATCTGGATGGAACTGTATTTGCCAAATAATTACCTTTTTGTACATATTACAGTTAAATGTATTTGTGTATATATATATATATGTATGTATGTATGTATGTATTTGTGTATATATGTATTTGTATATATATAAATATATAATATATAAATATATGTTAAATATATATATATTATATATTTTTGATGGATTATCAGTTTTACATTAATTTGGTTGGCATAATCTAAAAACATTGTCCTGTGAATGTTTCCTGAATTCTTCATGGTATTTTTTCATGTCTAGATAATAGATATCTCTGCTTGTTCATAAAGCCAATGTAAAACCTTAATACAACTCTTTCAGACTTATTTTGCACTGTGAACCCATAAGAAATTTGTTGCCTCAGGCACCTAAGTGACCTAGCTACTTCTAGTCTTCTCTCCATAGAGGTTATTTCAGGATGGGTCCTAAAAAATTGACTTATATTTTGGAGAAAATAGGATATGGAGGTACCTTATGTTTTGCTGACATAGGAGCTCTTTGGTAATTGAATGGGCTGATCCTACCTATGACTTCTGGGTTGATTTTTTTTCCCTCAAGATGTCTACCATGTTTTTTGTCAGTTCTTCCTTCATGGATTCTTTTATCAGTAGTATGATGCACATACATAGAACATTTTACAGTTGGCATTCATGACCGTCTTCCACTCTAAGTCTTTTTGGGCTCAGTCTTCTTTACACCTAAGATCTCTGAAGGGCTGGACTTAACAATGATGTTCAGAATATCACTGAAACAAAATGGCAGCTTTTGAATTAGGTTCCAAGCATAATCAGTGGAGTGCTTGGCCCCCAGTTCCTGCAAACTACCTGACTGATTGAATCAGTTGCACAGATCCTGTGATGTTGGATGCTTTCCCTATTTTCCAGTCAAACATCCCAGGAGAACATTAAAATAACAAATTGCAATGGAAGTATTTTAAGCTAAATATTTATGGTGATAATTTATGCTAATAGCATAATTATATTTATGGTAGTGTGGTTGATACACTTGAGGGAAGGATGCCATCCAGAGGGACCTTGACAGGTTTGAGAAGTGGGTTCATGTGAACCTCATGAAGTTCAACAAGGCCCAGTACAAGGTCCTGCACCTGGGTAATCACCAGTGTCAGCACAGACTGGGGAATGAAGGGATTGAGAGTAGCCCTGAGGAGAAAGACTTGGGGATATTGGTAGGTGGAAAGCCGGGTGGAGCCAGCAATGTGCACTCACAACCCAGAAGGCCATCAAAAGCAGGGTGTCCAGCAGGTCAAGGCTGTTGATTCTGCCCCTCTACTCCGCTCTTGTGAGACCCCACCTAGAGTACTGCATCCATTTCTGGGGTCCTCCGCATGAGAAAGGCATGGACTTGTTGGAGCAGGTCCAGAGGAGGCCCACAAAAATGGTCAGAGTGCTGGAGCACCTCTCCTGTGAAGTCAGGCTGGGAAATCTGGGGTTGTTCAGCATGGAGAAGACTCCAGGAATATCTCACTGCAGTCATTCCATATATAACGAGGGCTTACAAGAAAGGCAGAGACTTTTTGCCAGTCTTAAACTGAACGAGGTAGGACATAGGGAACAAACTGTTTTCAATTGAGAGTGTTGAAACATTGGAGCAAATTTCCCATCACTGGAAGTGTTCAAGGTCAAATTGGACAAGTCTTTGAACAATTTGATCTAGTGAAAGAGATTGCAGCCCAAGGCAGGGTGTTGTGACTAGAGGATCTCTGAAGGTCCCTTTCAATCCACACTATTCCATGATTCTTTAAGTCTAATAGTGGCTACTGAAACTTGTAGTAAAGTAGCTAGTGCTATGGGGTTTGTTGTCTTAGCAGGGAACAAGCCACAGCTCATAGTGCTGCAGGAGACCTATGTTCCAGTCACAGCTCTGGATCTGGCTGTCACCCACTGTTATACCTGGCACTCTCATTCTTCAGAGAGGGCAGCACATTCAGGAGCATACTGCTCTGAAACAAAACCCACAGACTGCTTCCCTGATATATCATTCAATTCATCATACGGTACAGTTACAAGAACCTGTTTTTGAACAGTAACAACTTCTTCTGACTTACTGATTAGTACAGCAAGGCAGATAAAGCAGAAACAGCAAGAAGGATGCTGAACCTGTTTCTGTGCTTGTCTATATGCTCTGTTCTCTCTGTGCAGTGGGGGAAAGTAGAATCCCATGCTAACCTTCCTTTGTGCTGAACTAAGATGGGAAGAAAAGTTACTGTTCTCTTATACTCTTCCTCTACTTCACCTTGAAAGTTGCTGCCATCCTGCAACATCTTCTGCCAGTCTGTTTCTCCCAATAAACATGAGAATGAGAGTGATGACTGCTCTTGTAAAATAGTTTAAGAGCAACAGAAAAAGTTCCTAATTTTCTTCATCCCCTAGAACTACTTTGAAGTAATTTTGCAACTCCGTGAATTACAATGATTCAGAATTTCATTAGTACAAGCAACAAGAGAATCAGGTGTAAAAGGTGCTGGATGGCTTAAAAGTTGTTTCCATAATACGTGTTCTGAATGAGATATTGCCTGTAAGTGCTTGACATTGTAGCTGCCAAAACTCCACAGTCATATGATGCTTTAAATAGTAGTAAAACTGTAAGAGTCTTTAAAATGGGGTAGCACGGGCATGTCCTCTCCTGCCGTACATGCCAAAGTTGATCATTCCTTTTTGCTCCCCGCAGGGGGCGTGGGGGTGCAATTCCTCCACCCCTGCCCGGCCGAGGTGCCCAAGCCCCCAGAGGAGCGCCGGTGACCCGCGGAGCGCTCCCTGTGCCGCCCGTGGCCAGGGGCGTTCCCACCCCCCGAGCCAGGGGCGCCCCGTCTGTCCCGGGTTACAGACCACCCCCGCCGCCTGCACACGAGCCCTATGAAGACTATGTAAGTAACTGCATTCATTCAGAACATGTGTGAGCCGAGCTCTGTGGTGAGATTAAATAATTCCTCTGTTTCTACTGGTTATCCCCTGCAGGTGAACAACACTCTGAACCATGCAATGTATCCATAGTATTTGTGCTTGGTGAGGTAGGGTTCCTAGATTTGTTTACAGCTTAGTTTTGCATGTGAGAGATCATGATGGGTAGTTCTCGGGATGTCACAAAAGACCAATACAGATATTCTAAAATTTTTATTTTATACTAAGAGTCAGTTGTTGCTGTCGCCAAGTTCCTAGGAACAACAGATTATATCCTTTGTGAGAAAATGAAGGGGTTTGTTCTTCCAAATCCTTTTTCTTACATATTTGTATTCAACATTGTGTCATAGATACACAAAAAACAGGAATTTGTGTAGTTTTCATGACAGCTGATACAATGATGCTTCTTCAGCAAGGAGCAGTACTAACTGTCATCTTTTCTTATGAGGTGTTAAAAATAATTGTGCTGCACATAGGAAAGCTTTCAAGTCATCCTCATTAATGTTTCTGCCTGGAACTATCACCATAACAGCAGATACCCAAATAGAGGAGAAAGTACTGTCAAATATGATGTCTGAATCTTTCCAGCTATGGCAAATCCAAGAGTAAGATGAACATCCCATCTATTCCCTAATCCTATCACTAGGAGAAGATGCAGTTTTATGCAATTAATGGTCTTCCTAGTACACAAGAAAGGAAAATGAAACAGAAATTAATCTTTGCTGTTAAAGCTTTACTCTCCCATATGTATTTGTAGCACGGAGATTAGATCATGGCCATTTCAAAACAGGAATGCACATTCTGTTAATGTCAAGGATCACAACTCAGCTACAGCAGCAAAAAAGGAGGGGAAGAAAGTCACTCTGGTATTATTTACCTCAACACAGTTTCCATCATTAAATGAGATAAAATTCCTGCTTAGAAAAGGAATTTTAAAAGTATACCCTTCCTTGATAGACAGTATATTATTATCTGCTAGTATCAAGTTGTATGAGACCTTCCTTTCTGTGCAGATATACATCTTTCCTAATCTATGAGTGACAAATGTCAAAACAGAACCTCTGTAATGTAAGGTAAGGATTATAAATGAAGTAATTTTTTTTTTCATTTACAGCACTAGTAAATGTCCTAGGGTATCAAGCAATTTTTAGGGAATATTTCTTACACTTTTCCTGGATGGTAAATATATGAAAAGCAGGGGGAGAAATTAAGGCAGCTAGATTATCAAGGTTAGGAAGACATTCAGCCAGTTACATGTTGTTTTGAAATGCTTATATTCTCAGGAACACAAAATATACACACAACATTAAAAAAGTAATTTTAGTTTATAATGCATTAATCCAATAAAAACAGGCAAATGTGTTTGTGTTTCTATTTCCCCTTCTTAGATAGCAGCAAAAAACATACTGTCTTATAGGACAAATTCATGTTTTGGAGATCTTTTCATCTGCTATGTCCTTTGAACATGTATGGTCAATGGCTAGGAATATACGAGATTACTATCATGCACAGTTTGCAATGAAGATCTCTTGTCATTTTATAACAGTATTAAAGTGCAAACTAAATCATTTTGGTATTTTACAGACTGAGATAATAACTAAAACTGCTCTACAGGTACAAGGAAAGGTTCAGTCATATATTTATATATGATTTCTAAATGATGTTTTAAGGGCAAATATTTTTATTCTTGAAGGAAATAATCAACAGTTTTTCTTCCCAAATAATCCATGTAATAAATCAAATATGTGCCTGGATACTAAAAGCAACTGGATCTATTTGTTGACCAGCAGCAAATGTCATGTGTAATTGTTGTTCTTTTACACTTAATTCTAAAGATGAAAAACTAATTTATAATGAGTAATTTTTCCAATGTACAGTGTTTTCTCCTTCTGAGCAACCCACAAGTATATTAATGATTTCCTTATGTGTTTATGTTTTTCGTTTTTGACTACAGTATTTCACACTATTTTTTGCCTACTAAATGCAAGTTTGATTATTTGTATACATGAATGAAATGTGATTGATATTCTTTATTTTTCTTTTCTCTACTGAAATACAGTAATATAAGTGCAGAGCTGAAAGTGAACTCAAGAAAAAGAATGGCTACAGCAGATTTTTTAAAAATGTTTAAACAGCACTTCCTGAAAAAATCTTTAGCTATTTGCTGAACACTAATCAGAGATTGTATTGACTGTTTGACCTTGAAACATCTAACTGTTCAAATCAGTTTGGATAAGCATTTAAAAGTTTAGATTATCCAATATATAAATATTTTGAGGTTTCCTGAGGCCTTTCTGAGAGTCCATAAAAGCAAATGTCTAAAGGTTTCTCAAGAAAAGAAAAGTTCTGTCATTGTAGTGAATATATTCATGTTCAACATTTTGAATGTCAAGGCTAACCAGAGGGAAAATTATTTGGAACAGCTTTCAGAAAAGAAGAGGACTAGAGAGGGAAACCTGCTCTATCACTCCCCCCCCGCAGTGAACAGGGGAGAGAAGATAGAACTTAAGGTTCATGAGTTGAGATAAGAACTGGCAGAGATCCCTCACTGATTACTGTCACAGGCAAAACAGAGTCAGCTCGGGGATATTAATTGGATTTATTACCAACAAAATCAGAGCAGGATAATGAGAAGTAAAATAAGTCTTAAAAATCACCTTCCCCCCACCCCTCCCTCCATCCCAAGGTCTACCTCCTCCCCTGGAGCAGCACGGGGAGTCAGGGAAGGGGGTTATGGTCAGTTCAGCACACCGTGTTCCTGCTGCTGCTCAGGGACGGGGTCCCTCCCACGGGAGACAGTCCTCCACGAACTTCCGTACTGTATGGATAACAACACACTGAAACAGATTGCCCAGAGAGGGTGTGGAGTTTCCCTCACTGGGGATATTCAAGAACTGTCTGGACACAATCTTGTGCCATGTGCTCTAGGATGACCCTGCTTGAACAAGGAGGTTGGGCCAGATGATCCACCTGGTCCCTTCCAGCCTGACCCATTTTGTGTTTCAGTGATTTGGTTGGACATCTATTTTCAGCTTCTGCTCAAAATGTAGTAAGGAAAATTAACAGTGGTATTATTGTTACAGACTGGGGAGAGACTTCTGTAGTCTTTTCTCAAGAAGAATAAACGTCTTCAAAGGCTAAGGTCTTGTTGGCAACTCTCAAAACAGGCAATAGGCATGACAGATTGAGATTCATGATTTTAACAGAAGTGAAGAGTACTTGAGTAGGTCTTCTGCTATTGAGGAAATAAATAAGGGAATCATAGAATGGTTTGGGTTGGAGGGGACCTAACTGATCATCTAGTTCCAAGCCCTTTGCCATGGGCAGGAACACCTTTCACTAGATCTGGTTGCTCAAAGCCCTATCCAGCCTGGCCTTGAACACTTGTAGGGATGGGGCAACTTTTCTGGGCAAAGCCAGTGTTCTGCACAGCTTATTTTAGTCAGAGCATCCAGATTCTTCCACTCAAGGTTAAATTAAGCTAAATATTTGAAGGGTGCTTAACCAAAATCTAAGCCAAGAATACCATTGTTTTCAGATCCTGTTTTGGAAGGCATTTAACTCTGGATCTGTGGTTTTTCCATCTAAATTAGAAGGTACTAATGAGCTATGCAGTGGTACTTTTCCTTACTTTTTTTTGTGAGCTATGGTGAGGCCTTGCTAAGGGGTCTAATGTGAGCCTTGAAGTGACTTATCACTTGTTGCCTTAGACCAGATGCAAAGAATTACCAAAACAGAATACATTTTTTACTAAAAAACACATTGTTTTTATATTTTACCTCCACTTGCATTTTTGCTCCTGGGTAAGAAAGGGAACTTTTGCACAGAAAGTCACTCATCTTAATATGAATGTTTAGATTGAGCTTCTTGTGTTTACAAAAGAAATATATAATTTGTTTGCAAGAAGTAGGCCAGTCTGTCAAGACACTGTGAAGCTGGTACAGGTCCTAGGTCTAGGACAGCCAAATTAAAGAACAATTTTAAATGCAAATTTTCTCTCTCACCTCTCATTTCACTGATCAAACCAGTCAAATGCAGCTTCTTGTTACCTTCTGGAATAAGTGAAGAGCAATGCTTTTAGAAAGTCACTGAAAAAGGACCACACAATGAGATAGATTGTGCTTTTAATGTCATGCTGTTCTTCCTCTCATTTCAAGCTATTTAAAACGAAAGCAAATGCCACATTCAACTATTTATTCTCACATCAATGGTTATTTACATATTTCAATAGTTTTCAAACAAACTGAAACAACTATGCTCATCCTTTTGCAGTGCCAACCTAGACAATGAAAAGACTGACAGTAAGAGGCATTTTGTCACACTTTACTTTAAAAAGAATGATCAACATTTACATGTGACTGCAATCCCCAAACTGCAGTTGGGGAGGCTTTGTTTAATATTCTAAAAGGGAATTCTTGGGGCTTTTAAATCCATTCTGTCTGCCACTTCTGAATGTAGATGGAAACTCTATACAGACCTGCACTTCCTCTTCCTGGCATATTTGTACATGTGTTACTGCTGTAATAAGTGTGTTAAAGTCACCAACTGGTACCTGATTCTGCTGCCTTTGAAACCCATTCCTATAATCACAGTAGGATATTGTCAATGAGAGTGGGACCTGAACAGTTAAGAAGAATTGTTCCAAACCTTACAATAGTGACATATGTTGGATATAATGATAGGTGCCAGGGAATATTTTTTTTCTTTTTTTTTTTTTTTTCAATACCAAGATAGGTATTTCCAAGTTTTAAGGTGTACCACTTACTCATTCCTCTGCCTCTTTTGGATGAGAAAAAAAATCAATGAAGAATGTACTGAGACTAAAGAGCATTTGAATAAAGCTGGAATTATAGACATGGGAATCTGCATGGCTGAACAACATATTGATTAAATATGATTGATTACCTATTTATGCCCAAGGCACTTGGAAAAAGAACTAAACTCTATTCAGCTTGCATCTGCTGTGACTTGAAAATCAAATTTTATTTTTAGTATAATAGCAATAAACAGGATAATGTTTATATTATCTGATATACCCTATTGAGGTTTAGAATGATACTGTGAATGGCAGTCTGATGAAGGTAGAGTGGATTTATTCAGATTTTGGAGGATTTGGTCTGTTAAAAGCATAAATATATTTATTGTGGAAAAAATCCAGCAACATAAATACAGAGTTAAAGTAATGGCAACTTTTTCATGTTTTTCTAAGAGCAAAATCCATAGTCAGCACTAAATCTTCAGCATCTGGGAACCTGCAGTTTTAGAGCTTTTTGCTTACCTGTGCAAACTGTAGTTTGGATTTGATTCTTAAAGGTGTTAGTCTGAATAAATAAGGCCTGCCTTATGAAACCAGAGGAACTGTCCTGAGAGCAATGCAGCAATAAATGTGCATACTGCTTTCAGACTCATCACTGCTATGAGTTTCTGACAAATTGACAATGTGCTGTAAAGCAGACGTTAATATATTGTTTTCTTGATTTAATTTGATTGTCATAATCATAGTTATTCAAGAGACTAATCTTCACTAACAAAATACATAAAACTCTAACATCTACTTACAAATGTTGCAGAAAGATTTTGTGGAGGAGAAGTTCTTCTGTCATCCCCTGCATTCTGTCCTTACTTGGCAAAAATAATTCTCTCCTTGACATTAGTACCAAGTTTTCAGTTCAAAATTATTTTATATGCTAGACAGAGTATAAAAGAAAATGCTGATGCAGCTGTACATGTTTTAGTATTATACATGATGTTAATGCAAGTACAATCTAATAAATATTTATATTTGTTATACAAAGATCTAAGTGAAGGACACCTCTCAACTGATGATCCAGCTTGCATATGGTCCTTAAATATTCATTGTGTATGTGGTTATATTCTTAAGATCCTACATAAAAAATATATGGAGTGTTATCCATAGAGCCAAATCTGTTTGCATCATGCAGTGCACCGTTTGATCATTAAACAATGTGAATGTTCAGGACCCTCATCCCAAAAATACTTGTCTACTGTCACTTTGTTTACTCACAACTTCTCACTTGGCTATTTATCTGACCGAGAACAGTCTTGGTCAGTACAAATTAACCCTGAAGGCATTTGCTGGCTAAACATTATCATGTGACTGTATCTCCACCCCTGTTATCCTTTTTTTTTTTTTTTTTTTTTTTGGGTAGGGGAGGGTGTTCGTTTTTTGTTGTTAACAAACTCATATAAACTTAAGAGAATTGCTATTCAAGACTTGAGACAAGTACAATTTAATTAGAATTGTTGAGAGTTCAGTTACTGCATGAATTCAGCTCTGATGAAAGCCTTGGGTTTTCTCTTTCACTTCTCAAAGTTTCTTAACCAGATTTAGTCCACCAGGGTACTAAAAAATTAAATTATTTTGGGCTGTAAGGTTCATCAGTTCCCGGGGAGACAGACACATATCCACTCAGTGGTAAGGCTGGTTAGCACAGAGACTTCAGCTGTGCCAATTACAGAAGCCTTGAGCTCTGTTTTTGGGAAAAGCTCTGGTTGATAAGATACCACGGCACTTAATGTTATCACAGCAGCCTTGCCTCCAGCATACCAATTGTACTTGTGTTTTTAAGTCTAGCCTTTTGGTGAACTCAGACTGGGGACTTTTTGTTATAGCACATACATGGAGTGCTCTTTATGTCAATATATTTCATGTACAGATGACAGAGAACATCTAGTTTTTGTATTATTGTTACTTATTAAAAATTCTCACTGTAGCTTAAATCTGTACTTGATTAAGGTAGTAAAATGCACAGTTTAGAAACTGTTTTGTGTCAATGGAAAATGTTTATGGATTATTCCAAAATACTATGTTAGTTTTACAGGAATTTTAAGGGCATATATTTAAAAATTACTTTCTGTTGCAGGAAGCTTTCATCAGAGTTCATCTATGTTCTTCTCTTTGGTACATTTGTGACATTGTCATCTGCAAAAAGCCCTTCTACATGAAACTTCAGAGATACATAGTTAGCAACTGCAATTAAAATAAAATACAAATATTACAGAGCACGGTTTGTTTTCATTCACTGTCTGATGGGTCTTTTAGCCAGTTGCCTGAATCCATATACTTATTCCTTCCTCACAGTAATGGAAGATGACGATATGCATTTGGTAAAATAAAAGGTCTGAAAAGTAGTCTTACATGCCTGTAATCTTTTTTCCCCTCATTGTGTTCATTACTTTTGCAGCTCTGAATTTCTGTCATTGATAGGAAGAAAAAGGCTTGTGCTACATGAATTATCTTGCATATTGGGCACAGGAGCACCTGTCCAGAAAGAAGCCTGTTCTTTCTGGGTGTTTAAGGAAGGCTCAAAATTATGTATGTGAGCCTATGTTTTCATGCACCTAGGAATATATATATATATATATATAATATATATATATACACACACCCTGTTTGTTATAGACAAAGCTTACTCAAACTGTGCCTTGGATGCAGCATATCTGCAGACATACAGCAGCAATTGCTTCCCCAGAGACAGCATGTGAGTGTCCTGTTACGTATTGGTTTTGGAAGAAGGAGCTTTATGCCTCTCCAACTGTCTTAGTATTTCCAGTAACTTTGCTTGGGTATACAGATACAGCTTACATTCTGATATGGATATGTGTATATATTATCTGTAGCTACATCACAGAAAAATATGGTCCATTTCTTCCAGCCCATCTGTTTATAACTACTTGATACTGCACAGAGCTCCTCTACAGCCAGCAATGTGTGTGAGTAACTGTAAACAATCAGTCTGAAGGATCAAAGAAATAAAATTTGAAGCATGTATTTTCTTTCCCAATAATACAATTTTGGGGGAAAATGTAAATGTAGAAAGGGAAGAGGTACTAGAAAGTATCCTAAATGAATAAGTTAAAAGAATAGTTCTACTTGTGTAGTCAGATGGACTGGGTGGACTACACTTTTCCTTTTGTTTAGCAACAGTGGTACTAAAGGGACTGGATTATTCATATGAGTAGCCCTGTCAGATAGGTATCTCAAATATGTTTATTTTTAAAATAATCTAATCAGTTATATCAAAGGTGCAGAAAATGTACCTCTTTAAAATGTAGCAAAAATGTTGTGAAAATTAATCTTGTTATGAAACACAGTACCTTGAGTTTGACCTACAGGCACTTAGACAGAGCAGCAATCACTAGAAGAGGGAGTTGCAGTATAATGGCTCCAGGACAATAAAGTAGAAGACTAGAGATGAAAAATGTTCTTTTGCCATGCAGACCTGTTTTTCCGGATGAAATTATGGTTACCTACATCTTAATAGCTTCTGCAATCTTTATAAGTGCTGTTACTCACAGACAACTAATGCCTCCCTGACTACCTGCTGCTGTTCTATAGCTCTTTTTAGGGTCTAAAAATCTGTGGAGTGCCACATCTGAAGTCATAAAGAGTGCAATGGGTTTTTTTTCAGTGAAATTAGGGAAGTAAATTCTTCCTATATATTAGGATTGTAAGAACACATTATTATCCCAAGGACACAAGCATACCCCTGTACTACCTTATGCAATAACACAGAATTGCATTTAAACATCTCTTAAAATCTGTTCAAGTGTAGTACATAACATTACGTATCCATTCCTAACAAGGTGCTTTAGCTGTAGCCTTGGTGTTCATGCTGTTCTCCAACTCTTTCTGGGCCAATTAGTGGGTTTGTATAATGAAAATACTAATGAACTACTAGATAATGTACTAACACCAATTCTTTTGATCACCAAATGTCTGTCAGATGCAAATTATTTAAGGCTAAATGGGGACACAGCAACTTAAAGGTTAGAAACCCCATATCCTGTTACCTTTTATTTGGACTTTCCAGTCCCTGGTTACTGTCTCTGTACAACCTTGCAACTTCTGACATCCAAGTTTTCGGAAAGCTGAAGTGAAAAAAAAACCCCAGATATACCAAAAGTGAGTCTTATTTGGGGTACTACACTGAAGTATTTTAATATTTTAGTTTCTTTGGCTATGTATTAGAACCACAGAATCCCAGTTTCATTTTTTATTTGTTTGAGTTTTTTCACCCCCCCAAAAAATTCTCAAAAAGTTACATTATTAACACTACTTATTAATCCTTCCGCAGGCTAAACTGTAAAATGAGCAAGTATACATTTGAATTTTGCGCGTTTGGGTATTGTAAAAATTAATTGTCGAAGTCTGATGCTGCAGCGTTTTACTCAACACTGGATTGCTACAATTACATGTAGCCCATGCACTTGTCTTTATCAGGACATTACATGGTTATACCAATCCTCACTTGTGCTGCAGGTGGGAGTTTTTTGAAAAAATAATGTGCTTAAAAGAGACGACATTGAAATTCAAACTGTATTTATTTCTATGTTACCAACCACTTCCCATCAATTATTCTACTTTTTGGACAAACGGTGCTTGCAGAATTTCTCTAGAAGTAACATGCACACCTCGCCACTACAGAGGTCCCTGTTCTGAGAGCAGGACTGGCCTTCCTGCAAAGCAAACAATGGCACCCAGATCTTGGAGAGGATGAAGGTTTATCCAGTGCTCTTTTTTCACCCTTTCCAAGAGGACAGCTAAAGGGTACTAAACAGTACAGTACTATGTGAACCATTCTTAGTTGCCTAAGTCTTGCTGAACATCTTTAAAAAAAGTGCATCCATCTTGGATGTCATTAATAATAGTCTATTTCTTTTGTTGGGGGTGGTCCCGTGGGGTAATGGAAAGCACTCTGGACTCTGAATCCCAAGGGACTGAGTTCGAGTCTCAGTAGGGACCATCTCCTGGGCAGTTAAATGCCTCCCTGCCATCCCATCTCGTCAGATCTCGGATGTTCAGCAGGGTCATCCCTGGTTAGTACCAGGTGCTGTAGACAGTCACGAGGATTTCACTGTCACTGTCCAATCTCACTCGGCTGTGGCAAATGGACCTTAGGACTTAAACGGTGGGGCCAGTTCTGCGCACGCTCTGCCTCACCTAAAAAATTCACTGCCTCAGGGTGGAAGAGCACACTCACGTGGGGAGAGCCCTTCCCAGATCTTTGTTCACGAAGTCTGGCCATTATATATATTATATATTATATATTATTATATTTCTTTTGTTGATCCAGAAATTTAAGATCCTAAATCACACAAAATTTGCTAATGAAGCAGGCTTCTAAGTCCTAAATTACAGAACTTAAATTCTAAATAATTTAGCTTATTTTTTTATATCCCATTTGTTTGGTGGAAAACTTTTGAGGGTGTGTGGGAGATTAATTTAGCTTTTTAAAGAAAAAAAATATACCTATCTGTTTTGACAAGCCTGTGACCTTCCTAGGAGCGAAACAGACTACAGTGTGGCAAAGAGGCAATACTGTTTTGATAGTCCTTGACTGAATGAGGACGTTGTTGAGGTGAAATTCAATTTTGAAAGAAAATACTTATAAAGGATCTGCTTTCTTTCCTCAGGACCTCATTTGAGTTGTATACGGAGTACATAGTCGTTTGTTGTTTGTGTTGGAGGAAGGGAACTGTTACAAAGAACTAAGCTTACATTGGAAAATGCCAACTCATCCAGCCTTGATCAGAATATTTGGGGATAAGCAAACAGGTCACTGAATACAGTCTGAGAAGGTGTTTAACATTCTTTAGAGCAGAAGTAATTAATGAAAGCTGAAAGCTGTTAAAATAAACTTCCCAGCATCAGTAACAGGAGTCTTTTACTTCCCTAGTTGGGGGATAATCTCACTGAACATTTCCTTTAAAGCTGGGTATCTGTGTTGCTGCAGTGAGTACAAGTGTGCAAATTTGTATGACTTAGATGTTGAGTAGCTGTGATATAAAACTAGAAGATAATTTTGGGGAGGAAAGTACTTTTAGGTATTACGTATTTTCCATCCTTTCAAAATGATACATGCTGACATAATGTGTAAAGAACACTTAGCTCTGCTAAAAGGGCTGGTTAATTTTACACTGTAGATTTTATTACTGTAGATTGGCTTCTTGAACTGTCCTGAGATTTGCTGACTTTTGCTTCTTAGGAAAATAAAATAAAAGTCCAAGGATATAGTTTGTTTCTAAGTTCAAAGCATTATGAACCTAGTGCTTATTTATTTCTTGAAGTCTGCCTGATGCAGCCTAGAATTTTATGATTGCTTTATCATTTCCTTATTAAGGAATTTTCTGAAAGCCAGTGTGAAAAATACTGAAAAAAGACCAAGTGTTTCTGTAGCTGACTTCCTCCACTGAGAGGAAGAGAATATAGAGGCAAAGAAAATTAACACCAAATTCACAAAACCAGCAGGGTTGTCAGGGTTATTGTCTAATCATCATCATCCTTAGGACTGCAAGGTAAATATATATATATTTATATATATTTATATATTGGGCTTTTGGAGATAAGGATAGTCAGCATTTTGTGTTGGCAGGTTATGTAAGTCTGTATTCCATGTCCTGAGCAGAGTTCAGAAGTGTAAGCAGTGTAATAAGTCAAAAATCCACAAATGAATCACTGTGAATACAGAGTGGCTATTCTGAAAAATTAGAAAAGTGAAAACAGTTGTACATCTAGCTGTTTTCAAGAAAATTGCTTCAGGATGAGCTGAAGCAAACTTCAGTCCCCCGAGATATTTCTGAGTGGGCCACCCAGCAAATCATAAAAAATGTTACTATGTCATCTTATTCTTCTTAGTGATAGACTTAAAAACCTTAAGAACATCTGGGAGTAGCAGTAAAAATTTTCAAGCCTGATGCAATCCATAAGTAATTGATGTAAAGCAGATGCCTTTTTTCCACAGATAGAATTAGACAGTGAGAAGAAGCTCCAAGATGTTGCTGACCTTACACTGGTAGGCAGCTAGAGGTCAAGAGAAGGGAGGATCTCAAATGTATTATGTTTTACTCCACATAGACTGAGGCTGCCATGGAAGCCATAAACTTCCAAGTAACATTTCAATGTTTACCAAGCAGGAAAGGACTTCCCCCAGGACTGTGGTGCAACCTGCTCTTTCAACAAGATTTTTAAACAAACTCAGTTAGCAAGAGCAGGGTATCTCTGTCAGACAAATCAGAAAATGTAACAATTGCTGACATGTTAGTACAATCCAGCTGTTACAACTTGATTTATGTATTTTAATTGATACAGGTGCTTCCAGGATTTTAGATTAGCAGTTTAGATTTAAATATGCCTAAATCAAATCACAAAAGACAAATTAGAGTTGCTTGTCCTTTACAGTCCTTGGAGAAATACAAGTACAGATAAATGCCCAACAAAAAGCCTTGTTTAAATTTTAGTAAGCTGCTGTCAAAGACACAGGCCTGGAGAAATAAACTCATCATGTGTAATCTTTCAACTAAGAGGCTTATTGAACAAAACAGGAATGTAAAGATTATTCCAAAGGGTGCTGGCCACTCTCTGAGTTGCCCTTGTGATTTACAGCCACAATACCATGCCTTGCATGAATTTCAGGACATAACAATATGTCAGTTCTCGAAGCTGTAAAGTCCTCCTGTGGAGATTAACAGAGTCAGCCTCACAATGATGGCCATTTCAGAACATGACTGTCTTTTCTCTGCTTAATAATAAAATGTGATGTGATTCAGAATGTCATGCTTTAGGTATGAGACTAACAGTCCTATTAAACTAGATATTGTAAGGTACTGTAGGTACTAATCTAGACCAAAATAGTGTCTCAGATCGATTTCAAAGTAAATAAATAGGAACTGAAAAAAAGCCTATTAACAGCTTGGAAACCAAATGGGATGCTGTAACTAGATTATTTAATGAGATGTTAGAAACATTCACAATAATTTTTAGTAAGATGTGGAAACCAAAGGGTTCTAGCCATCTTCATCTGTGAAGTGCTATGGTTTTATTTATTTGTGTTTATCTAAGGTTCCAAAGTTGTTTAGATAGTGTACAAATATGAGACACAAACACACAATTGTTCTCTGAAGAGTTTCCATTTTATGAAGGGATTTCCTGTAGGACAGGGCAAGCTTCATGTTGTGGTTTACAGCTGCAGTACCAGACCCTGCATGAATGTCATGACATAATTGTGTGTTGATGCTAGAAGCTGCAAAACTTTAATTCTTTATGGAAAGTTCAGTTCTTCCTGAGGAAGTTTTCAGCCAGTCTCTGATCAGTAGAAGATCTTCGAAATTTTTCAGTCCAGTCAGCATCTGGAATAAGAAAATCAGCTTAAAGGCTCTCTCTAGAGAGAAAGAGAGATATAATGTATGCAGAGGAATGAGAACTTAGATATTACATGTGGCACTCGTCAGATTTTGTCAAGAACCGATACCTCTATGCAGATGTGCCACATCATGGCATTGAATACTGGTGTTCAGGCCTGTGTCCTCATCCTGTTTAGATGAATAGTGAATGCATAGCTGGGGGAGTTCAGAAACTATGAAGTTCTGTATTAGACCTAATCAGAGTATACAGATGTCTAGGAACAGGATGTGCAAGACTATCAGATGCAGTTGTAATAGTCTTTAACAAATCCACAAGAAGTTTTTACAGAAGTATAAATTCTGTTGGACTATTCATTTTGAGAAAAATAGGATTTTAATAAAAGTTGTTGTACATGAAGTAGTTGGGAATGGAATGAAAATATATTCAGGTCTTTATTCTCAACTTGTCTTAATATTGTGTAATCACTGAGGTGCTTCCTGTGCACCTGCACTTTCTGTGAGTCATGTACTCTGCACATGAAAGTTATTAGCATAATGACTGACTATTTTAAAAATGTGTTTATATTAAGTGCACAGATTTTCTTTTTGGGTCAAATAACTGCAATATGGATAATTTTGTATCTGTAATACATTTTTTAAAAAGGCAAAACAGAAACTGAGAACTATGCTCCTTATATTTTTCATTTCAGGCTTCCTGATACCATACAGCCTTTCCTTCACCGTAAACTTCTGACACAAAAAATACAAAGATTGCTTTTGTTCTAGTTGTCCCCTATAAATATTACTGGTTCGTGCAACACACTACTACATGGATACTGATCCTTCTGATCTGCTTGACCTGGATTTATTCTTGGTACTGCTGACTTCGCTAAAAGCCACTTTGTGTTGAGACTGAAACAGAAAATTCAGTGTGCTCCAACACCATGTTTTCTATTCTTCATATTTTTGTTTCATCTCCTCTGTTGTCAATGAAGCTTTCTACTCCGATTTATAGATGGTGCCTCTTTTGGCATATATCATTTTTTGTATATTTGATCTAAGTTTTGAGAAGTGGAATGTAAGATACAGAAGTCTCTTCTGAATCCCTGACTTGTGTCTGCAAACTGCAGTTTGTAGGCAGTATGTCATCACTGTCACAGTGAATGTGGTATTAAAAAGCACATTCATCTTGGCAGGTGAGACTTTTTCAGAAGGTATGTAAGATGTTCTAAAAATAGCTGTTGGTACCAAAGGAGTCTACAGTGAAGAGGAAAAAAGAAAACAAAATACAAAAAGACCTTTCATATTGCATTCTCTTGATTACCGATCCAAATCCATAATATTAGCATTGTGATTACCATGCATTATTTATATATCACCAAGTGTATAGTAGGCAGTTTGTGAACAAACATCAAAGCAAAGGCTGGACCAAGACATGTACATTCTCACAATGTGTGGACCAGGGTCTGAAAGTCAAAGGGGTAGGTGAAAGCTCACTGCTATTGGTACATATCAGGGTCCACTCCTTAAGGAATTCATTTTGGAAACAGGCTTGGTTGAAAACTTGCCACAGAAGAGCCAAACGTTGCAACAAGTAAATCCAACTTAAACATAGATATTTTACAAAGTCTCTCAGGAACTAATTTTAAAAAGTCTCTTCAGGGAATCTGTTCATCAAACACCATGTCCAAAGTTGCTTTATTTCCTGTATTTTAAATGCTGATTTTGCTTTGATTTAAAGACAATGCTCCGTATGCCCTGAACTTTCACAGATCTTAAATCTAAATTGAATAGAAGCTTTTTGTGTTTCTGAAATCTGTGATTATATTCAAAATGTCTATAAGGAAAGCTAACTGTAGTGAATTCATAATGATTCTATTTTCATTTGTCTCTTGCATTGAAATGGAAGAATTGATGCAGGTTAATGTCAACACCAAAGTTATTGGACAAACTCTTTCCTCAGTTTCACTGCAGCTAGATGCAAAACTCCATCCTTTTCTGAGTGAAAACACACAAGTACACACCCATTAGGGAGTAGAAACCTAATAGAAAAGTCATCTTAATCTGAATAACATATGCATTTTCTGTTTACTTGAAAGGCATGTCTGTTGCTTAAATTACATAATAAAGTAGAAAACAAATGAAGAGAACAATGCTCAAAATATTAAAGAACAGATTGAGAATTTGGGGTTGGATCTTGGGCAGTGAAATCTTCAACAAAGAGTAGGAATCAGAATTCAGATTTAGAATGTCAGAATCTTCAGGATTTGCCCCAGACTTGAGCTTCCTCATATTTCAGTCAATACCACAACAGCCCCCTAAATTAGTCATTAAAAGGAAAACTGTAAGAAAAAAAAGGGTTTCTTCATGGGTCGTTTTGGCGTGTGTCCCTAACACTAGCAAAGAATAGTGATACAAGAAGCACTTGCTCCCAAAACACTTTGTATTCCATGCAGACTTATTATGCAGTATTATCAAATCACAATAGATTGCATAAACTTTTCTGCAGTGTAATGAAATGGAAAAAAAAATTACAGATGCAGCACATAAGATTAGTTTCACAAGAGCAGTATTTATATCTTGCAAGGAATGACATATGCTGAAAGCAATACTCTTTCCGGCTTGGGAGGCAGAACTGTTTTATCCTGAGAATTATTCTGTTTCCTAAAACTGTAGCAAACAGATATTTCAGGAAGGGAACAGTTGCAAGACTATCTCAGACTGTTTTTGCAGCCCTGCAAATTATACATTCACTGATAATTAAAGTGTTTGGAAAGAGAATTGGTGAGAATAAAATAAACTCCAGATTGTACAGTTTTCTAGCATCTAAAAGGAAATTGCTAGAATGTGTCTTGAGATGGCAGTGGAACAGATTTTTTATTCTGAATTTGAATTGGTACAAGTGTACTGTATCAGATTTAGACAAGAAGAACCTGCATGAAAAGTTGCAGCAAGATGGAAAAAGAGAGGGAGCAATAAAAGTAAGACAAAGAAAGCCAATGATGAAGGCAGGCGAGGGCAGCAAACTTGAATGTTCAAATAAAAATATAAAGATGGTGCTGAAATAAAGGAATTAATTCAAAGGAGGGGCGGTCCTGTGGCATAATGGTTAGCACTCTGGACTCTGAATTCCAAGGGCCCAAGTTCGAGTCTTAGTAAGGACTGTTCCATGGGCAGTTAAATGCCTCCCTGCCATCCGATCTTGGATGCTCAGCAGGGTCAGCCCCAGTTAGTAGTGGGTGCTATATAGTCCTGAGGATTTCACTGTCACTGTCTGAGCTCGCTCGGCCGTGGCAAATGGACCTTAGGACTTAAACGGTGGGGCCAGTTCTGCGCACGCTGTGCCTCACCTGAAAAAAAATCCACTGTGCAGGCTGGAAGGGCACACCCACGTGGGGAGAGCCCTTCCCCAGATCTTCGTTCATGAAGTCTGGCCATTTCATTTCAATTCAAAGGAAAGACGGAAGTATTTGGAAGAGTGGAATAACATGCCTCAGTGAGACAGAGAGATTAAAAGCCCTTCTGAGAGAGTGAGAGGAAAGTAACAAACCCTGCAATGCTTGTGCTGAAGGACAAGAATTGCTCATAAAGAGGAGGAAAGAGAATGAAAGTAACGGAGTGGGGGAGAGATGGGAGAAGAACATGGGAGAAGATATTCTGAGCATAGAAAAATAAGAAATGACAGACATGGAAAGACCCTAAATTCTTTCAATTCTGAATAAAATTCACTGGGCACCAAAGGACTTAGCATGATGGAGAACCATACCTGAAGAAGTGGATCTTTATTATTATATCTGATTCTCCCCTTTCATTCTCCATGGTTTCTGGTAGTGTTTTCTGGCATTGTTGCCTTGTCAGTCTGGACAGGTCAGGACTTGAGCATCTACTCTTCAGCTGTTAGCAATGTCCTGCAGTTTCTCACATTGTTGTCCCATCATCTTAACCACAGGACAGACCTGGCCATCTGTACATGTGCTGTGAGACATGTTCATAGCTGAACAAGAGTGGTCAGTTGTTCATAACAGATAATTCCTGTCACTGTTCCTATGAATGTGTATTTCTGAAATATATGAAGCTGAGTGGTTCAATCAACCTGATGCATTGCAGAAGGTTTGCTAACAGCCAGTCCCTTGCCAGATTAGGTTTCACATGCCTGAAAAATTGAAGCCATGATGTATTAGGAGGTTGTACATCTTTCCCTCCATCTGTTTCACATCACTAAGCACCACCAAAATCCCAAGTTGTATTTTTCTCAGAAATTAAAAATAAAACAAGCAGACTTTCACCATATTTGTGATACACATTTCTAATGTTAGAAACACATGTAATTCTTCCTCTGGAGGTGCATATCTTTTGGGCTGAGGACAGTATTTTGTCCAGGATTTTTAGCAAATAGTTAGTCATTCTGCTTCAGAAGTTTTGGATTATTTTCCTGAAATATTTTAGTAGGCCATTCTTTTTTCCATTAGTCCCATCCCCCATCAAATTTTAAAACCACATCCTTTTGTGAGATTATAATTTATGTTAACAGGAATGAGATCCTCATTTTATAATTTGTCACCAGACAAGAGTTTAGACTACCCTTTCACTTAAACCTGTTTAGGTATGACTATTTTGAGTAGCCATATTTAATTCTTTCTCAAAACCTACCAGTTGCATCAAAAACTTGATTTCTCTTGGGCTTAAACTGTAGTACTATCTATAGCCACTATTTTACAAATTGTTGGGTCTGCCTGAAGTAAGGCTTTTTATAAAGACATCAATCTGTGCTTAAAACTGGCTTAATATTATAGGTTGACCTTCAGATACTTTTCTGTGGTACAAGGAAGTGCAGTGGATGAACCTGCTTGCTTGCTGTTGTTTTCAACTCTGGGAAAGTGGTTGGTGAGATTTGGAAATATCCATTGGTGCTTGTCACATGATTTAACCGTATTTCCTGGCCTTTGTACTTAATGCCCCAAATGTATTCATTATGCACTAACCATTCATGTGGAATTTATTAGTCTATTACAATATTTTGAAAACTTCATGTGCACTCTCTGATTTTCATTTATCAAGCATGTCATCCTCCCACTTTGAACACTAACCATCTTGATGTTAAATGTGTTTTGCCTTGTTCTTTAAACCAATATCCAAGATCAATTTATGACTTTAGTGTGGGAGGAAACTTGCAGAAACTGATTGGATTTTATGACATCTTTATTTATATAAGTGGCACAACTATTATCTTGACAATTCAATTTCAGCTAGGGAGGTATAACGCAGATACAGGAATGCAAATGGAAGAATCTAAAAGATAAAACAAAGCTAGTTTAGTACAATTCAAGACAGGACAAGAAAGGTTGTAAACATCTTCCTCCTTCCCAAACAGTTCTAGTATTAGTGATCACACAAAATCCCCAGGCATGCAAGCAACCTTTGAAATGCTTTGAACAATTAACAATTTTATTCAGGTCTTTTACGTGCAATTTAGCCCTTGGAGCATCATTTATTGCCAGGAGCACTCTACTCCTACTAACATCTCCCTTTTTTTTTTCCATTTAAGTATACCAACCAGCAGTAAGAGTGGTAGAGTAAAATAGCAGTAGAAAAAGTTAAGTGGAGACTTACCTGCCATTCTGCTGGGCTCACTTTTAACACTTGCTTGCAATACTAAATTTTTTGATCTGAACTTAAAAATCCTATTCGGATGTGTTTGCATGTGTTTAAATTGGGAGCCTGTGAGCCAGTAGAAGAATATTCTGCCTATGCTTTGAGTCCTCTGAAGCCTGTGGCAGTGTTAAAACAGCATTGCATCAAACCTCATCTGAGTGTTTGCTACTGAGTCAGATACTGGGATCCACATACTTTCTAGCAACTGCACGTTTACTTTCAAAATACCATCTAACCACATGCATAGGAGGGAATAAATAACCTAGCTTTTAAAAAAAATCCTTCACAACAAAGTTCTGCAGTTTCCCCTGCAGTATTTAAGGAGGGTAATGACTCATTCCAAAATATGTATAGGAGCACATGAAGGTATTCAGTCACTGGAATAGTACTGAGCAGTCCACCGCATTTCTGATAGGGATCTAGTGTGTGTTAAACTCATGACAGTAATGTGTTGCACGTACCAGCTACTAGTGTGCTGGGATAAAGACTAGTTTCTTCCATATATCATCAGCACTATAGTAATATGCAAGACTGAAGACTTAGTGAGTACATTTTTATTACTGGAGAAAAGAGGATTATGTTCAGAACTGGCCTTTGATGAATTTCAGGAGGAGGCAGACTGAGGAATTGGTGGTTCTTATTATGTTTTGTGTAGGTGTAAGGATGAAGGCAAATTTTTTGTGGAATGGAGGGAACACATATAAATGGTGAGAGACGTTCACAGTCCATTTCATGTGCAAGAAACTAACTGCATTTCAAGTGATTATTTAAACTAGCAGGTAAAGAAAAGATAACATTCATAGGATCATACACAGAGACTGAATCATGACACCGGTAGTATCAGAATAATTCCTGAGAAAGTCTGGCATTAACAAGGAAACAAATAAGGTCACAGAGGCACATTTCAGGAAATGTGAGAACTGTCTGGTACAGAGGATAGTCAGAAAAGAATCCTGGCCAGTAACAGCAGTGACCAAAGCAGTACTTTACACTATGATTTTTTTCTTCTGAAAAATGTCAAATCATGTCATCTTTAAAAAGGGGGTTTGTTTTCAAATAGTTGGGGCTAATTCAGTGTCCAGAAATTTTTTTTCATGTAACACCAAAATGTAAAAGCCTCAAAATAGATCTCTGCCTTAGATGAAATGTCATTCCACAAGTTATCATTAATTACATGTTGTTTTCACAGAAAGGTTCTGTTTTTCAGGATTATCCAAAAATGAAACTAGGCATGCTGTCACAGTATTTTTCATAATTGCTAATTTAAGTAAGAATGTGTTAAATTTTCACTGGTTTAATTTCCTTTACTGCAGTAAAACAACAGGACAGATTTACAGGTTGGGTTTTTCCCCTTCTCCAGGACATTTGCATTCTTTCCTTAATTTCTGTAAGACAACTGGAAGATATCCAGACTGTAGTTTAAATTGCATTTCCAGTCATTTTGGTTTAGCTCTTAATTTTTAAACTAAAGTCCCTAAATTATATACCAAATGCCTTTAAATTAAGAAAGTGCAATGAAAAACCCTCATTATTCAAAACACACCAGCTGTATCTGGATAAGCCCAACCTTTTTTCGAAGTACCTACTATTTCTTCATCAGTGATCAAAGGAAAGAAGCGTGTGTGCATGTTTTATTAGAGGACTGTGAATGACTGTAGGGGTATCCCACAGTGGTTTAGATCTGGCTTGCTGTGGTTTAAATTAGGCTTTGGAGGCTGGAGTTCTAGAGGCACTTTTCATGTCTTTAAGCCTTTAGATTTTTTTCTCTGTTTTCTGGAAGCGGTTACAGAACAGAGTACAGTCTGGCGCTGAGACTCTCGTCCTTGAGTGGATTTAGGCAGTGCATTTTAGTTCTCACCAACTGCACTGAATCTCTGCAGATCATCAAGGATAATGTTAAAGCACCTGTTAAGCAACTAAGAACAGATTGCTTGGTACAGACATTGAGAACAATAGTTTGAACTTACCTGGGGACTTCTCACACCAACACGAGGATCCAGCGGGCCACATTGGGATAGTGTGCATTATCATGTGATGCAGAGCAACATTTAGTTAGAGTGGGAGCAATATTTAGTGTGCTGCAGCAAAAATATGCAACAACTTGGTCAAAACAAGCAAAGACTAAGTCATTGCAAGCATCTTGTCTGACCTCTTGTGTAATCAGGACCACTTTTCCATGTGCTTTTTGAAACACAGACTTAAGAACTGAAGATAATAATCTATCAGCTTTGGAGTGATCTTTGTTGTATGAAGGGATAAGACCCTGTTAACTGATCCTCCAGTAAAATACAACTGTAGCTGGGGCTTAGTGGCTGTTACCCTCCCACTTAAGAGTATGGTGAAGTCATCTGAGGTCAGTGCTCAGCAGTTGCCTGGGGTCAAAGTCCAGCTCAGAGCACTTTTAAAATGAGCTGCAGTTTAATTGACAAGCAGTGCTGTTATTAGGATTGAGATTCTTAAACATCTTACCTTTCTCGGTAGATTTGTTCTGTTATTTTTTCACTGTTTATGCTAAAATACATGTTAGGCAGGCTGAGATTGATCTTATATAACCTGGCAACGTAAAATTTAGCTGTCTGCCTAATACATTTAGGGTTTTTTTATTACAGACAAAACTTTCAAATTTGGATTTTCAAATTGCACCAGAAGCCTGTGAAGCCAGAGTCTTTTTTCTTAGAAATTGTTTATTCTCTTTCCAGAACTTCAGTTCACTCAGATGTTTTTTAAAAAAACCAGTATTGCATTCCATATCAACAGAAAGGCCTGATAATTTTATCAGAATCCCTAAGTGCTCATTCATTCCTGGGCCTTTAATTTTAACCAGAGTGCTTTGCCCAGAGGATGATGTCATTCCTGTCAGCAAAGCCGTTCTTCTGCCCCATGGCATATTTGCAGAAAACATGTTAGAATCACCAAGATTTTAAGACAGACTAACAGCGAGGCTGAGCATGCACACATACATGAGGAGGCACACATACAAACACCTGCATGCCATACACGTATGCACACATACATGGTCAGCCATAAAGAACAGAGAGGTACCCTCAGCACTCACACAAACACAGCACCAGCAACCTCATCCTGCACCACTCCCTGGCTGATCAGGATGAGGGTCCACTACTGGGAAATAGGTACATACGTGCAAGATGGATCCCTGTCAGACACTCCATCTACCCAGTACCTGCCCCTGGATCCCAGTCTCCCCAGCTACTGGCACCCAGGCATAAGAGCCTCTGAGGTTCCAGCCCCTCTCCAGCTACTGATGCTCAGAGCCCTTTGCACACACCTGCACACAGACACACACTGACCCACAGCCCTTCCAGTGACACACAGTCCACCAGGAGGTGGAGACAGATGTTTCTTTCTGTGATGGGAGGAGCTGGGCACGATGGTCTCTGAGCTGTCCCACCTGCGCTCCTTTGCTTACATGCTTTAGTAGCCTGATTTTATCTCATCATGCATCAGGGCATATTAAGGCAATTAAACAGACACTTTAATTAATTTGCTTGCATTTTACAATATGCTAAAAAAATGTCTTGGGCAGCTGAGGAAAAGCCAACAGTGACCAACTTACTCTTCAACGTGTATTTCACTGGGAAACTGAGTAGGCAATAGCTGCTACTTCCTGTGGTAAACTCACTTGGATTATGATAGGTGGCAAAATAAGAATTTTCTGTGGTTTAGGAGAAAGCAGCAGTCTAAGCACCATTTGGGGTTAATTCTAGCAAGGAAGGCAATATAACTGTAATTTTAGATGTAAGGGAAGCTAGAAGCACGTAGGTTGAGGGACTTTGTTATGCAGCTTAGAGTAAAAGGACAGTTATTTTCCTGTCATAGCACTAAGAATGGAACCATGATGGCTTAGCATTGTTTAAAGCTAGTAAACTGCAACTGTAAATCAGCAAATTAGCTAATGATTGCCTCTGGGTAGTGATACATAATGAAAAACAAATGAGGAAAGGTACTCATGCATTGCACTTTGTAGTTACTGGAAAAATTAAAGTTCTATCTTCATAAAAAAACTGCTAAAGGGATGTTGTGAAGGGCTGTTCCCTGGCAGTAGAACAATTACTGCTTCAAATGAGCATGTTTTTTAATAAATGCTACCATAGTAAGTCTGCAATTCAGTGTTAGCAGTTTTAAATGATTCATTCTGTAACTGAGAGGTTGTATCTGCAGTGGGAAACTGTGAAACAGAATGCTGTACTCCCAGCCCTTTCTAGATAGTGCCAGTCTCGAGTACTACAAGTACACATAAGTAAATAATGAAATAACATCACACGGTGATACCACTATACCATTAATCTTCAGTGCAGACTCAGTAATGGTAAGCAAAACCTCAGAGCTTTCAAACCATAAATCAATTTATTAGCTTTTTTTAAAAATAGGGTGAAAATGTAATCATAACAAAACAACAGCATTTTGATCTCATGACCCCACACCCATCAGACTTCTACCTGAGGAGTATAAGGGGTTCCTGAAACTTGCTTAGTGATTCTTAAGTTCTTCATATTGCTTGTCCTCAGCATCTTTGTATGGTGTTTTTGCTTCCGAATTCAATTACTTTTAGTAAATTGGTTGTATTTAATTGTCTCTGTTGTAAGTAAAATTTGTTTCTCATTGCTGTTTAATGTTTTCCCAGAAAAATTCTGCAGCTGAGGTGCCTTGAATCTTTTTTGTCACAACACGACTAACAACACTTTTTTACTTTGTCATGTCTGTTTGTTTACAGTACACCATGCACACTAATCAAGTGTCTGATCAAATTTACTTCTCTTTATATCAATATGGGGTAAGTGTGATGATGAGCAGCTCATTCAAATAAGATGGAGTCCACATATATATAATGGTATTATTTTGACTTGTTGCTTCTACCCTTAATTATTTTTAGTTTCTATCATGCTAGATAATGGCCAGTATTTTTAAATGCCATAGGGAGGTATGGTTAGCTCCATAAAATTCAGAGGAGGCACTCAAGTTTCCGTGCAGTGTATGAAGATGAGCATGCTAAAACAAGAAACCTCTTTTAAATCACATACCTCTTCAGCACTTGGGACCCCTCCTCTCCAGGAAGATTTCCCTTCGTTATAGTGCCTGTAGCCCTAACTTTAGGCACCTCAATCTCAACCCCACACAAGGGAGCCAGGATGCAACACTTCACTGACTCTTGGAGCCAGCAGCAGGGAGTGCAGAGTGCTCACACAGTGCTGCAGGTGGGATACAGAATCCCAATGGCATGCTGTACCTCTGTGGTGTATTTTACATCTCAGATAGTAAGTCTAAAAATTGAATTTTTAAATAAAAATTTAGTGGGAATTAGTGAAGTAGGATTCTCTCTGGAATCACTCATTGGGTTGAGCACTGCAGGCAAAGGATTTACCTTGTGGGTAGGGTTTGGAGTTTAACATAGGAAAGTAACATTAAGACAATTCTGGTTACACCCAGAAACTGATTTTTCAGACATTTGAAGACTTTTAGTGATGAAAATTTATATATTTCTGGCTTTGGTGCTATGTGAAAATGGCAATTTTGAGAATTTGAATTTTAGACTTGAGTATCCAAAGAGGCAGTTATGCAGACTTGTACTTCAAAGCAAGTTTAATCCTAAATGTCTTCAACCTAAGGAGTTTTCAAATACTATGAGTCATGTTTTCAAAAAACTTGTAAACCACATATGGAAGCTGTCAGATATAAAGAAATATACAGACTAGGAGTTAATAATGTTATGTCAGGGTCACTTTAAAGTGGTGATGAAGGACCTTTTTTTGTAGAAAAGACTCTGCAAGATCTTTTAATCAAAAGCTTACGTTTCTTCTTCATTAGTCAAAGCACCCCTTTTTTTTCCGCATACAGCCATTCTACTTCTTTGCTGGAAAAATTCTGGTGTTTGCACATGGATATTTGCATAACATGAGTTACCATCAACATAGATTATAAACATTTTTGTGTTTTAGTAGTAGTACTTAAGGAATGCAGAAATCCCTTCTGATAGACTTACGTATAACAAAAAATATTCTTCGCAGAACATTTACAGTCTTGAAGCCTTCGTGCCAAAGAAATGAACAGGGCTGAAATAGAGGAAGGACTTCTGTGGGTAGAGACTATGAAAGCATATAAAGCGTGTTTTTTAGTCCAAACGTGGTTTTGTGAAGACCACCACCATGTGGTATTGTATTTTCTCATTAAAAGAGAAATTGCTGCCTTTTGATTTCACTGCAGCAGGCATGTTCTGCAGACAATACATCTATAATAATTCATAGATATGTGAAAACAGTTGGTTATAGTGATCTTAGCTTAGCAGTTACCACTGCTGATAGCTACATTGGCTTTGACTGAACATAATTGCATAGAGCACCGATGGGGAATTCTTTGCCAATGAAACAAATAACTGGAGTCTGATTTCTATTCTCACAGTACTGTAAATGTGGAGCAGGTCCAGTGAGGGCATGGGTTTATTACAGCCAAATTCAAAAATAAGAATTGAGACTGTTTGTGCTGGTTGCATAAAATTAATCTTTTTCAGAGGTGAAAACAGTCCTGTACTTCTTATATTGAGTATTTTTTTCCATAATGCTTATCTAGATGTGCTTTCTTGGATACCATTTTGAAACAAATAGACAGACTCTTTCTTCAGAATCACTGTCTATTGACTGTATGTGGATTCCAAGTTTCTTATTGGGCATGTAAGTAAATTAAATTCTCTTGTGCTTTTATTAGTTGTCCAAACTAGCCACTTCTCAAGAAGGGGAGCACTCTTATATGCTACAGCCTTATGCAGGATCTCCCCAGTGCTGAGGGACAATAGTAACTACTAAGAGTTGCTGCTTTTTGCAACTTTTATTAGTCTAAAGGTTGCATTGGCAGTATATCAGTTGTCACATGAAGGTAAATGGAGTTATATTTGAGTCCTTGTATATTTTTGTTTGGAGTTTTTTGCTGGTTTTTTAATAAAAACTATCTTCTATTGGAAAAGTGATGTGGAAAAAAAAATGTTAAACTCGTTTTTTCTCCACCAAGAACACATTTTCTACAAAGATCACTTTTGATCATACATACAAGGTGCTTTATGGTTAAATGAGAAATTGCTGGTATTTTAACATTTTAATAAAATACAACCGCAAAGTTGTCAACTGAGGTAATGTATCATGTGATTCAGCAGAGTCCTGGGAAATACGCACTGGGTTGTTGCCAGTAATGAGACTAAATCACTGCTTTATATTATATATTATATATATATATTATATGTATATATAATATATGTATATTATATATATATATATATATATAAAATATATATTATATTATTATAATATATTATATATTTTTTTAGGTATATATATTATATATCTCCCTATATGTAACTATGAACTCCAGTTTGTAACACAATATTAGTGTCTTTGAAGTGAGATTTCCAGATTTAAAGTTCCAAGGAGGAGCAAGCTCTGCTGTAGAGAGGAGACTGGAGCAGACTCACCAGTTTTATGCTCTGTAAAGATTACATCTAAGAAGCACCTTCTACTGCCTCTTGAGTTCCGAGAAGCCCTTGGGGACGCCTGAGTGGTGATGGAGTAGAGCAAAGAACATAGCCGAGAGCCGTCCATGCAGTCATTGCAAACTGTCAGAAGTCAGGAGACAATGCTGCAGTAAAATTTTATCATCACTGAAGGCAATATGTCTTTTTGTATTGTAGGTGATCATTTTAATGCTGTGCTGCTTATTTGTAGTTAGGTAGCTATTATGGGATAGGGAAGGAAAAAGGGGTCTTTCTCATTATCATGGTCTCCATATCTCCTGTCATTGTCATTACTGACATCTATGGTGTCTATCTTCAGTATTTTTATTCATATTTCATACATCCTGTTTATGTTTGGCAGAGCATCATTAGCACTAGATGCATGCTGAAGTGTATTTTAAAAGGACTAACTATTAAATCTGAAGCTATTTATGGAGTTTAGTTTTCAGTGAATTGCTCATATGTAAGAATCTTTTTAAACAGAAGATGTCATTTAGCATTTGTTCCTTGTCCTTGTAATGATTGTGTTCCTTACAGTGCCACAGGCAGTTAAGCATTAGCTTCACTATGAGAAGATGAGTTTAAACTGAAGTTATTTTTTGAGTTGTGTATTTTTTATAATGCAAGAAACTAAAAAAAGAACAGACTGCAATTTTTAATTACTTGTCTAAGATGAATTAGCATAAGTCCTAGTTGGAATCCAAATTATGACAACAATATAATATGCAATAAATATACCTTAAGATATAGTACACCAAAAAAAAAATGTGTGCCTCTGCACTATTTTATTTAATTGTGCAGATGTAGGAGCTTGATTTGCTGAGCTTATTTCAAACTGAATATACTTAGGAAAAAAGGGCTTCAGCTTTGTTATCAATTCTCCTTTTTTTTTTTAATACTAAAGCTGAAAAAAAAAGGCAGAAATCAAAGTAATATATCATTTTAATAGATATAGGAAAAGAAGCACCTATAGATTTTGTTAACAGAAAAAAATATGAAAATTATTTCATGCTTTAAACAACAATGCATGTACAAAATAGATGAGAAATAGCCACAGGGTTCATTTTTCCTGAATAATTTGGTTTTAAGTGGTTACTTCACACTAAAAAGCCATGAGCCAGGTGCTGATGTTCTCATAATATTACTTGATGCATGATGCCAGTCAAATGTATGGGAATAATCATGAAGCAAAGGATTAGTAAGGTATAAAGTTTAGTGAAATAGGAAATTTCCAGCAATAAATGGCACATTCAAAATTACTGTGAGAAAAGTAATGAAAAGGGCCATAAATTAATTAGAAGAGGTTACTGTTGGCATTATCTTTTTCTCTACAAATCCTGGATTTCCCTGAAGGTTTTTCATTCTGATAAAACCTCAGCCTTTCCATCTTAGGAAGGACACAATGCCAACTGGATACTTTGTGATATATTTATAATCTGAAGATACATCTTGAAAACACATCAAAAACTAATGCTGAGATGCAAAGGCCATTGTGGAAGCATCAGGAAGGGCTTGGAGGAACGGCCACAGAGGTGTCAGGTGGTGCTTGCTTTTGTGCACCAGTGTGAAGTGGGGAAAACTCCATGGGAAGGAACAGGATTGCATCAGCATGGCTGGCCTTGAGGTTACTGACTCACTGACCTTGATCAAGCTGTTGTTACACCTGTGCTTGCAGGCCAGTTCACTGTCCACAAAAAAAATAAGGACATGTTGCCTTGCACAGTCCATGAACACGCAGCTATGGAAAAATGAGCACTTCCAGAACAACAACCACACTCCTTGGGAAGTGCGTGTATCTGTGTGCACTGTACCAGGTCTCCATAGACTATTCCTTGAGAAAGGGCATAGTCTAGGTTATATTGCAGCTACAATGCAGGCCGTATTACATCAAGGAGATTCTAGAATACAGGATAATTTCAGACCAAAATGGCTGGCGGTGTGCTTTCCCTTGTTGCAGCTTTTTGTATCATTAATAGCTGCCTTGTCCAAGAATCCCAAATGATTAATGTTGTGAGCGTATGCTAGTGTCTACATTAATTTGTATTTAGATGGTATTGTACCCAGTGACCATGTGCTGTGCACATAAGCAGCCCTTTGATTGCAGTGCAACATTATTAGCAATAGTGATTTGTGAACAGAGGAATATGAGGTAGAGTGGAATATACAGTACATAGAAAGAATGTGCCAGAATATATGAATGACACAACATTATCAAAGCTATTTCAACAGTATATTTTAGAAGCTGCAGCAACTGCCAGTCCTAGAATTTAATCAGAAACCAAAGCTTTGAAAATACTCTGGGGGAAAAAAAAAATGAGGTAATATAAAAGTGTCACTCAAGCCAACAGGCAATGCTAACAAATTGCCATGTCTTTGTCAAATGCTCATCATTCATTCTAGTGTCAGGTAATGGCCATACAAATTGTAATTGTATAGGTTGGGGCAAGATGTTTAGTCCAAGCAGTAACCCTTGCTATATTATTACTTGAATGTCTTGTAAACTCAGAAAATGTTGAAAGGACTATAGTAAGTAAGGGGAAAAAAGCTCAGAAATAAATGCACTGTAAAATAGGATTAATGGTATAAATTTAGGATTAGCATAAATCCCATTTACCCCTACTTAATAAAGCATTATAAAGCAAACAAGGTTTATGTAATAGGATTTAATCTTACTTAATTTTCTTTTTTAAGCAAATATTCAGTTGACCCTAACATGTATAATGCAAAAGACCATTAGTGAAATACTCTGCCTATCCCCAGAATCTGCTGTCATTAAGGGTGGTGAATCTACTTGACACAGTTGACACAGTTGTGTGCATGTTCCAAGTTATCCATATTACAACTTTGTTCCACAGTTGCCATGTAGGAAAACGTGTCACTACAATCCAAAGGAAGTTGTGGTTTTCCATAAACTTCACAATCTAGTCTCCCTTCCCCCCATTTTTATTTCATTTATTTGGAAAGACTGGAAATTTATACTCTCTAGTTGATTATACACCCATTAATATGAAAAAATTTCGTTGTTTAATAAATGTGTTGTGTTTGTGTATATTTAATAATTTGATACATTTATGCATATGTAGAAATAAACAGTTTTTCTACTAGTAGTTTTTTATTCTGACTATAACTCATGAAATAGCTTCAACAGTAATTGATGATAACAGGTTTGATTTTATGTAGATGGTGGACTTAATTAGCAGCTTCCCTACAAATATATTTGTAATTTTATATTCCTGAATAATAAAAATTGTCTTGTTTGCATTTGAGTAATACTTTTGTCTCAAGATGAAGATTATTCATGAGTTTTAGGATATGTAGAGCTGAAAATGCTTTATTTATTACTGGACAGAGTTTCTTCTCCAGACTTTGTTAGTTTTTATCCAATGTCTTTGACAAGTGGAGATAAACAACATTTGAAATTTCGCTAATTTATAAAATTGCGACAATTTGAACACTGACAGCAAGATATTAACATCCAGAAAAAAATCATCTCAATTTATCTACTTGCAATGAAGTTAACATTTTTCAGATAATTTTAGACATCTCTCTGCCATTGTTGCTGTCATTTTCATCGGTCAGAATTAATTTCTAAGACTTTCAGAACACTTGAAAACCTTGTCTGTGCATGTTAAGTATTACATAAATTTTCTCAGGATCGATCCGTCCCGTAGAAAGTGCTGGTAGTGTTTATGAGAGCACCTATATTCCCTTGGACTCTGCATGGCCATGCTAAAGATTTTCACAGCTTTGCATTTGTAGTGATACAGGGTATGTACCAATGATCAGGTATGTTTAGTGGCTGAGATTCCTTTCACCATGTGAGCATTTTGGTTATTAACCCTACTGCCCATGTACTGCTTACCTTTATAACCCTCTTTTTCTTAATTGGTGATAGACTATTCTGGAAAGACAGGGTTTGAAAGTCAGTTTTTTCTGGTTATGAAAAAACATTAATCTTGTTTATCAAAGATGTCTGTAGAGGAGAACTGTTGTTTCTCAGGTGCATAAGTGATTTTCCTGTCTCACATGAGCTGAGAAAGCTGTCAACAAGTGCGTCCTCAAGGTAAGCGTCATTCAGTGTAAGCAGAATTCTTACAGACTGGAGGATTTGAGATTTTTTAAAAAACAACTCCCTGGTAGCTCTTTTTTTTCTGCCACTTTCACAGGTTTTTTCCTTCAGGAAATGGATTTTTATGTTGTTCACCTTAATTCTGTTTCTTAGGCAACACAGACTACACGAATTTTTACTAATATGTTGTTAACAGCATCCAAAGTAATTTTCTTGGGTTAAGCCCCAACTTCCCTATGTCAGTGTCAGTTTCTGGCTGCTGAAGCCACATGGTGCAGTTCTCTGGGAATGCTTTCCTTTCTTCAAATGCATTTCAGTACATAGCATTTTCTTTTAGTACTGTATCATTTTGCTCCTCAGCTGGACAGGGGAATGAAACAATAATGAAAGGCTCATGGGTCAGGATGAGGACAAGGAGAGATCCAGTTACAAGCAAAACAGGCTCAACTTGGGGAAAAATTAATTTAATTTACTACCAATCAGATCAGAGTAAGATAATGAGAAATAAAACCAAATCTAAAGACTCCTTCTCTCCACCCTCCCCTCTTCCCAGGCTCAACTTCACCCTCAAATCCTCTCCGTTCTCCCTCCAACCTGCACAGTGGGATATGGAATGTGGGTTGCAGTCAGTTCATCACACCTTGTCTCTCCTGCTCCTTCCTCCTCAGGGGAAAGACTCCTCACACCTTCCCTGCTCCAGAGTGGGGCCCCTCCCACAGGAGACAGTCCTTCTCAAACTTCTCCAACATCAGTCCTTCCCACAGGCTGCTGTTCTTCAAGAACTGTTCCAACATGGGTCACTTCCATGTGTTGTTGTCCTTCAGGAACAGACTGCTCCAGTGTGGGTCCCCCACAGGGTCACAAGTCCTGCCAGCAAACCTGCTCCACCATGGACTCCTCTTTCCATGGGGCCACAGGTCCTGCCAGGAGCCTCCTCCAGCATGGGCTTCCCATGGTGTCACAGCCTCTTTCGGGCATCCACCTCATGGGGTTCTCTGTGGGCTCAGGTGGATCTCTGATCCATCATGGACCTCCAAGGGCTGCAGAGGGACAGCCTGCCTGGTCTGCACCATGGGCTGCAGGGGCATCTGTGCTCTGGTTCCTGGAGCACCTCCTCCTGCTCCTTCTGCACTGATCCCAGTGTCTTCGGAGTTCTATCTGTCACATATTCTCAGTCCTCTTTCTCCATCTGCAGTTGCTGTTTTGTTTCACCCTTCTTAACTACGTTAACCCAGAGGTGTTACCACCGTCGGTGGTCCATCTTGGAGCTGACTGGTATTGGCTGTCAGGCATGGGGGAAGCTTCTGGCAGCTTCTCATGGAAACCACCCCTGCAGCCCCCTCCACTAACAAAACCTGTCCATGAAACCCAATTTATCACTACTTGGAAAAATACAGTTCGTGCTTTTGCCAAGTCATCCTTGATTTTGGTAGTTAATGCCATTTCATTTCCACTTTATCTACATATTTAGTTGCTGGTCCAAACATTTTGGAGAGATGACTCATGACTACAGTGGAGAGGCTGCACAGGTTGTTTGACAAGCTGTTTTACTATGTTATTGGTATTACCAGCAGCCTAAAATTGTTGATTGTATTTTCCAAAGAGCAGACCACATCTAAAGTCCAAGTAATTTAGTATTTCCATTAATTTATTGAAAATATTAGTTTATTGTGTCCAAAAAGCAATCAATTTAGATTTTTTAAAGTCCACTTAAAGTGTAACAACTGACTATTCAGAAGACGTTAAAATAACTCATCAGTAAATAATAATGGGTCATTGTGAAAGGCACTTTTACAGAACGTCATGTCAGCATTGTGAATGGTTGTGCTACTACAACCTTGAGAAACAGGCCTGTCACTAATTCGATAATTAAATACAAATACCAAATATAATCATGAATTCTAAGTGTATTTTATAGGCTGTGGTAAAGACAAGGTGATTTATTTTAAAAAATAGGCATTGTCCTAAGTCTGTGAAAGAAATTAACTTCTGATATAAACCTCACAGCCAACATCTGATTCGCTTGGTTATTTTAAATTACATAAAACATAGAAACACTCTGGAATTCAGTGGAAGTGTTTGAAAAATCCATACAAATATGTCCTTTATACTCCTTATTGATAAGCGTATTTAGGAACAACCTCTAATGTCTTGGTTACAGAAGCTCTTTTGACAGCATTAATGCTGCTCAGGGATGGTTAGTGACAGGTGACTTACTGGCACACTCTTGCGATCAGGTCGGGGGTCCTGAACAAGCCCTCTGAGCCCTCTCTACCTGCAGACACACATTCATTCTGCCTCCCTGGTCTCCTCAAGATGTTGGTGGAGAGGTGTAGGGATGTCCCAATTAATCCTCTGCCCCTTAATCCACTTGACAGAGTCCAAGAGTTGACTCTCTTCAGTGACTGTAACAAGTATTAGTGTATTTTCACTGTGGGGTGTGGTAGGTAGGGTGAATAATCTAGAAATACAAAACAAAATCCTATCCACTACCACTACTGAATAAAATTTAAGAAAGCCTTTTTTTTTTTTTTTCCGCAGTCATTTGATCTAGACCTCCCTTTTCAGAGAAAATTATAACCTACTTCAGGAGATCAAGTGCTGTGTCTGATTAGCTCTTTAAAATACCACTAAGTAGTGCGGCTTCATTTATTTCCCTTGATACATCAACCTATTGCTTGATGGCCCTCATGGAGAGGAAATATCGTCTGTTCTTCAACTTCCGGTTTCATATTAAAGAAAAAAGTAGTTCTTGTTAATGTCATTCTCTTGAATAGGGAGAAGGTCATGTTCTAAGCTGTGTTGCAATATATTATAAGGTTTTAGCTATCCCAGGTATCTCAGATATGAATCTGAAGTTCTGAAAAAATAAAAGTAAATATTAATTTTATCATTTACCTTCTGCTCTCTTCTTCTCTACTGATACTTCCTTATCCTTCCCCTTCTTTTCATTTTTCTTGCCTATCTCATCTTTTGAATTTACTTGCTCCATTTCTTCTTTAGTGTCTTCGAGCCATTTTTTGGGAAATCTAACCACTTCATAAAAATGTGTTTAAATTGCTTCAGCTGAGATTTCTCTCTCTTTCCCACCCTTCATTTGCAATTTTAAATGTATCTACAGTTTTTTGTAGAAGAGTAAAGGGAGTAAAGGGGGTTTTATTTTGGGTTGTTTAATATATTTTTGTAGTTCATTATTACCCGAAGGTTTTCTTCATGAAAAGAGGTGTAAACTCTGATAGAAGTTCCAGTCTTTTCACATACGCTGAAAAAAGATGGCAAAACAGAATTTAAAACATTGATTTAGAAGTTATTCTTTATTTTAAACTAGCTTTCCCTGCTAATATACTAAATGTGAATTGAATTAATCATTTTCTGCATCAGACATTTTGGATAATGTATTTTTGCTGCATGGTTTTAATTCATTCAGAAATATGGTACAAGTTAAAATTGGATTTGCTGTGCTGATCCTTTTAATAAATATTCTAACATCTTCAGCAGTATCACCTCACTGCTTCAGTCTTTTTCTTCTCTCTGCGTACTTTCATATTACTTGAAAATGTCTCATCTTTTCTTCCAAGAGCATAATATCTTATATTGCATCTTTCATGTCCTGAGAAAGTGTCCTTCTCATTTACTTCTGTCTTACTCCTTTCCCACCTCTTCTTCCTCTGATTCACCCTATTTGTGGTGGTGTTCCCACATCTGCCATTACAGCCATTTTAAAGGTTTGCTTCTTCTCATTAAATCAACAATAAAATAGTGCATACATGTACAATAGGAGGAAAGATAAAAATAGTAACTGTGATAAAAGGCTTCTGAGAGGAATAAAGCCTGAACTAGTTCAGATGCCACATGATGATGTATGTAATCTTTTATTTAAGTAGATATTTTTACAGAAACCTGAAGTCCACAGGCATGCTTTAGCAAACAGATTTTAAACATTATGTCCAATATATCAAGATTTGAATTTTCAACATATTTGCATTTCCACTTTGTCTTGAAGTCACCTATGGAATTCTATCTTTAATAACTCCACCCAAGTAATTAAAGTACTGAATAGTACTGGACAAAGGATAGAGCCCTGTGACTTTTGTTGCATCATTCTATTCTGATAGTGATTACTGGTAACTATTCTTGTGAGTCTGATTTTTTCCAACATTTCTGAACCCATCTTTAGATGAATAGATGTGTTTCCGTAGCAACTCTGTGGAACAGCAATTCAGATCTTATATGGGCCAAATTGTCTGTGAAAATTCCATTTTTTCTCAGTGAACAAGATATGTAAAACAGTGCTTACAAGCTAATTATCTCAGTCACATACCTAAAACTAAGAGGAAATATTCTGGGCCTTTGTCAAAACTAAAATCTATGAATTTCAATAACCAAGAATGAAAAGTAAAATAGTAAGAATAGGGGAACTGAAAAGTCTTTCAGTGGACAGAGAACTTAACTAAAGATACAGTCCATCACGGTCTAAAAAGAAAGAAAATTTAATGTTAATGATTGCCTCTTGAAATCTGGGAGTCCAACGGAACACAAAATAACTTGTTTTTTTCACTTTTTGCCTGGTGGTGTCCCGGCACTAATGAAAGTTATTACGACAGATGAGCTCCTAAATAGTAAAAACAACCTTATAATTGTTTTGGCTGTCTCAGAGCAGATACTGCACTGAGGTGTGAAAATGAGACAGAATGTTTGAATTTTTTAAATTATTTCAATAAACACAAAAGTGCATTTGAAAGGATAAATTTTAAATTTGTCTAAAATTTAGGAATGAAGCACATAAAATTCTCACAGATTATATAGTTGTTTCTTAGGAAAATAACACCTGAGTTTAGCCTGCAACAGAACTTAAGAATCAGATGCTAAACAGGTTTGAATATCAGATACAAGAAGTCTGTGAAATAATCCGTGGTTATGTTAGCAAAATTATTACTATTAACCTTTTTTTTTTATTTACTTGCAGACAGTTGATATTTTTAGAGGCTGAGCTATCAGAATAAAAAGATTTTTGAATATTGAGAAAGGAAGTGATACCCATAACTTACGGAAGGTTTTTGAACAAAGTGAGTTCAAAATAAGATAAACTGTCAGAAAATATATATGGTCTCTTCCTAAACCAAAATTTCATGAGAATAAAGTGTCAAAAATATTTACATCTGTGTGCTATAATCTCTTAGTATGTAGAGAACATGGAGAAAACTCTGATGCCCATGGTTGGAACAGCTCTATATAGAACAGCTGTATTTTTTCTGTATGTGTATGATGTTCAGCTATAGACTGTGAAAAGTGGAATCAAGCCTTGCTCCTTAGGTTCTTTGATCGTTTCAGTGAAGTGCATGGAAGGAGAAGCTGAAAGACTTTACTAACATCTGCAAAAATGGGTTTTGGATACACATCTAGTTTTGCCTGTTGTCTTAGTTATCCCTATTTATCCAGTCTTTTCAGAAATAAAATCTTAATCCATTAGGCAAGTTTCTTATAGTTATCTTTTCAAAAGATATAAAGTTATCTTTTATGGTTTATAGTATTAATAATTGCAGTGTTTAAAGCTTCTGTGTCTATTTCATGCCTGATTTTCTTCTCTATTCATGAACAACTAATAAAAAATATTTTCAGCTTTGAATGGGTGTATCATGTATTAAAAAGTTTTTGCCTTTTTATGCTAGATCTTAAATATTTAACAGTGCCTTCAAGAGATTTTATATGAGATTGCCTATATTTACCCATGCAGGCATTTTAACAGGCCCTAAAAAATAATTTGATAGCCTTTGTCTGTTTAAGTGCTAAAGGAGCTGCCACCTAAAAGTTTCCCAGCACATGTCCCTAGACCATCTGGCTCCCCTAAGGGAGGATATAAGCAGCTTGTTCATTCATTTTCAAGAAACCAAAATTAAGACTGTCTCAAAGCTGCTCTGAATTACCCCAAATCTATAAAAGTGAAACAAACATAAGCTTTCATAGGCATATAGTACCAGTAATAATACAGAAACTACGGAGAATGGGAGCCAGATGTAATCGGTACTTTTAGTTGCCTATACCTGATGCCTGTCCAATCCACTGAAGCATTGCAGTGAAAAGCATGTTTTAGTTGGTCTGCTCTAGGTCTTTACTGCTGCAGTATAGTATATCTGTCATAAACTTGTGTTGTGTTTACCCTTCTGTTATGGGTTTAAAATCTTGGAATTTTTCTTTCATCTACCAACCCTGCACCTCAGAGGAATCACCCTCTGTCT
>JAWWEU010000111.1:90784301-90884004 GCA_035583155.1 Acropternis orthonyx
CCTTACACGGGGCATTGGGGTTTCTCTCTCTCTCCCTTGTTCTCCCTCTCCCTTGCTCGGGGTTTCCATCTTACTTGACCACCTGTTGTAATAAAATACTGCTTAAGTTACACTCACAATGGTGTTTGAGTTTTGGGTCTAACGTGCTCTCCGAACCCTCCCTGTAACACCAAGAAAGATTCCTTTAATTACATCAAACAATCTTCTGTTTGACATTTATGGCTTTAACACAAACTGCACTGGATACTTGAAGGTGCTGTGTAATAAATACAAATATCTGGAGGCATAGATATCTAAAGAAACAATACGTGTGTGTTATATATTACTTACAGCTGTATCTTGCGATGGTCTTCCAATTTGCCTGTGCATTCACTGATTCAGTTTTATGCAAGTGGATAATCAGTTAATTGAGCACAAAGGTAAAATTTCTACAAAATTGAATGTTATGGCCCAACTTGAAACCTGCCTAGTGGAGGACAGGGAACATTTTAAATAGTGTGGACATATACAGATCTGTGGGACTTAGTGGGATGCACCCGTATCTGCTGAAGGAGCTGGTGCTATCTGTGAAATCACTCTTTACAGTCCTGGAACAATGGCAATTGGGAGAGGTTACTGACGAATGAAGAAAGTGTCACTCCTACCTTCACTTGAGGACATGATGGAGTATCTGAGGAACTGGAGACCTGACATCCTCACCTCAGTCCTGAGGATACGATGGAGAAAATCCTTGAAATGTTCTTGTAGCATCTTACAGACATGAAAGTGACTGGGAGTCTTCTACAGGGATTTACAAAGGGGAAATTGTGCTTGACCAACCTGATAACCTATAAAATTACTAGCCTAGTGGACAAGGCAAGAGCAGTGGGTATTGTTTATCTATAAGGCTTTTGACACTGTCTCTCATAAAACCTCAAAAATCTCATACACAGACTAATGAAGTACAGGCTAGATCAATGAACAGTGAGGTGGATTGAAAACTGAACCGCTGTGCTCAAAGGAGTGTGATCCTCCTGGGGGCATGAAGCCCAGCTGGAGTCAAGTTGCTAGTGGGTGCCTCAGGGAACCAACAGTGTTTAACATCTTCTTTAATGACCTGAATGGTGGCACCCTCACCAAGCTTGCAGTTGATACAAAACTGGGAAGAGTGGGCTGTGCATCAGATGGTTATGCTGCCTTTCAGAGAGATCTCAGTGACCTGGAGAAATGGGCTGACAGGAACCTGGTGCAAATCAAGAAAGCAAAATGCCAAGTCCTAAAACTGGAGAGGAATAACCCCATGCACTAGGACAAGCTGGGGCCAGCTGAAGTTTTGCAGGGAAAAGTACCTGGGGATCTTGATGAACACCAAGTTTGCCCATGAACCAACAATGTGCCCTCACAGCAAAGAATGTCAATGGCATCCTGGGCTGCTTTAGGTAGAGCACTGCCAGCAGGTCAAGGGAGATGATCAGCTTTACTGAGCACTGTTGAGACACATCTGGCCCAGGTCTGGGCTCCCCAGTGCAAGAGAAATGGACATACTGGAATGAATCCAGCAAAGGGCCGTGAAAGTGATTAAGGTGCTGGAGCATTGACATACATATGAGCAGAGGCTGAGTGAGTGGAAACTGTTCAGCCTGGAAACAAGAAGACACAGAGAGATCTTATTAATGCTTATTAATACCTGATAAAGAGGAGTTAAAAAGACATACATTCTTGTCAGAGGCACACAGTTGGAGGTGCCAGGGGAAATACAGTGTCAAGAACAGCAGGGACTGGCTTTGAAGCCAATGTGGCCAGCAGGGCAGGGGCTTTGCCACCCTGAGCTCAGTCCCACAGTGTCCCAGCAAGGTCAACCAAGGATGGTGCCCAGTTTCAATCAAGACTCCAGATCATCACATCAGTTTGTAGCAGAGACAGATGTGAGGGTCAAGTCTGGTGGGGATGAACAGCGTCAGACACAGCTGGGTGACTGTCAGGCAAATCCATGGTGGCAGTGCAGAGCCAAGGTCAGGCTGGGCAGCCTGTCAACCAGTTGGGGTCCAGATCAGCAGGGTCCATGGCCAGGAACAAGCACAGCTGTGGCTCAACTAGAGACTGGCATTCCAATAGCATAACTAAGGCAGGGAATGAAGGCCAAGCTGAAATAGGACTCATGGGCCTGTGAGTAAGGGGTGTGGGTGGAGGCTCTAGGTGAGGCTGCTCAGGGCCAGTAAAGGAGAACTGCTGTGAGCAGGACAAGTTGGACTGGACAATTTCAGGATCTAACCTTCCAATGTTCAGGTTTTTGTAATTTTCTGATAACTAGAAACAAATACGAGATTAAATCTAGGGTGAGCATATGCCCATAAGTAACTGCTATGGAACAGCTGCCTTTCAATTCACATTCTATCTTACCCATAGTAACTCGTCATTTTTCCAGTCCCTCAACCCCTAAATCTCTCTGTTCCATAAGTCTACAGCAGAGATACACATCCAAGCACACTTTTTAGTTTAAGCTGATACCTAAAATTTATAATTCTTAAATGCATTAAACGGGCATTGAAATGTGTAATTACTTAAAAGTCTGGCTACATATGTGCATGTGTTCTGGAAGTTGGAAGTTTTCACTCCACAGATATTTTTCCCCCAGATTCAAATGCATGTACAAATATTACACAGATACACTCTTCTTTGCATCTCATTTGCATAATATATCAATGCTGGAAGAACCTAAATTGGGTCACAAGAAATCCTGACTCTGCTGTGGTGTTCCTGCTGATTCCATGGACCGCCTGTGGATATCAGTGTGAGTTCTGTATACTGAGGGAACGTAGCATGTCTGAACTAAGTTCACTCATGTAGATCTAAGAGAATATTCCCTTACTGTACATATTGCATATTGTGAGATGTTTTGTTTATACATTATAGATTAGCTGTTGTCTGATAGCTAAGCTTTCATCTTGAAGTTAAAACTCAATAATTTCCCTAACTATATTTTTATGCAAAATTCAAATTTCCATTTGTTATTCCCTCAGCAGTATTTCTGCAAGACATACTTGTATCCTTTTTGGAAGGAAAAAAATGTAAACCACCCAAAAAGGGGTATAAAAACAGCAGGTTTTCTTTATATAGGATTCCAGATGTGTTGATTTCATACCTGGACTCAATGTATGCTGCCAGTTTAGCAGTCATGCAGTATACTGGATGTGTTACAGTCATAAGAAATATACTTAATTCTGAAAAGCATACTTGCCACAATTTCAGTACAACTCCAATCCAACTTTTTTTAACAGAAATTTTTAGCTCTCCCCATGCTCATAAGGACCTAATTTTACACCCCTTAAATACACATTTTCTACTCTACCCAAGTTAATTAGTAGTCGAATATGCTTGAGAAATTTTGCCCCAAAGCACAATCCTAATAAAACTAGTCTCAAGTATAACCAGTGATACTGGAGTGACTGCAATAACAAAAGATTTTCATTTTTTTTCTGTATCTTCTCATCTTCCTAGGTGTCATTGGTTTGAATATACAGGTGAAATAGAGGTGAAAGGCTGAGCTGCAGTCAGCATCACTGGATAGAAAAACAAAGATTTTTGCCTATGTGGAAAGTGGTGTGAGGACAAGAATGGAAGGATTACCTTCATGAGTGCCATTATTTGTCCGTGTTTATTGAGTAGTCTATTTTTGCATTCAGTTAATTTAGCTTAGCTCCTTTGCTGTAATCTTTAGATCTTAGGACCCTCAATAAAAAGATGCTGCTGTTACAATTTCCTTGATTCCTCTGTCTTTGTATTGCTAATTTCTCAACAGTGTTCCTCTGGTTTTGTTTTGACTCATTTACAGAATTGGAGAAAATATTGATGATTTTTTTCCTTTTTTTTTTTGGTAGCTTTTATTTTAAAGTGGAAAGTATAAGCATTTTTTATAGACACAAAAGCTGACATATGATCAATAGAAAAGATACTAATGGGCTGTTTTCCTTGTCATTTAGCTTTTTATGTAATTCTAGTGTCAGCACTTACTGTAGTGCTGTGCTTCCAGAAAGCCAAAAGGAGCAGAAAGAAGCCCTCGCTAGGTCAGCTAGAACCACAGAGTCAGATAAAAGGACCTGTTTCCTGTGCACCACCATGTACTTTTACCTTTTTCTCAGGAATATAGTGGCATGAATTGTTGCCATTTGAAAACAAAAAGTTTGAGCAGAAATTAATATGAGACAATGTCATTGAAAGAGTGGGCTAGCCATAAGCTGCAGATCTAAGTAGGCCAGGTAAAACAGCTTTATGCTCTTAGGATTATAACTTTTCTAATCAAACAGTTGGAACCTTTTCTAAAACAATTTTTTTTCCTGAATTCGAGACAAAATTTTATGTGTGACAGACTAGCAGATGTCATCCTCACTTCTTTACAGATACTCTGCAATTTCAGCTTTCCATACAGGGCTCTGCCTTCAATTTCCTTGAATTTTGCTGTGCAAAAAATGCACACTTCCTCACATAACTAAATCATTTGGACTCTCTGCTAGTTGATCACAGATTACAGAATCACAGAATCATTTAGGCTGGAAAACACCTGTAGGATCAAAAAGTCCAGTTGGCCAAGTCCAGCACTAAACCATATCCCTGAGTGCCACATCTACATGAGGACTCACCCACTTCCCTGGGCAGCCTGTTCCAATCGTTGACAACATTTTCTATGGAGAAACTTTTCTTAATATCTGACCTGAACCTCCCCTGGCACAACTTGAGGCCATTTCCACTTGTCCTGTTACATGTTAGGTGGGAGAAGACACCAATCCCCACCTGACTACAACCTCTTTTCATGTACTTTTAGAGAGTGATAAGGTCTCCCTTGAGCCTTCTCTTTTCCGGGCTAAACATCCCCAGCTCCCTCAGCTGCTTCTTTTAAGACTTGTGCTCCAGACCCTTCCCCAGCTTCACTGCCTTCCTCTGGACACGCTCCAGCACTTCAGTGTCTTTCTTGAAGTGAAGGGCCCAAAACTGAACACGGATTTGAGGTGCAGAAGTTTTTATGGTTAGAATTTTTCTGCTAGATTAATCTTTTTTTATGTTAAATGCTTTGTCTGTTTATCTTGTGTTAGCAGTGGGAGTCACTTCTGGGTCTTGATAGACAAGGAAGTATCATTGAAATGGAATGAGGCTATATTATGCACACAGAAATATTCCCATATTCCTTGCATTTTATATTAGAGAATATGTTTCTCACTCCTGAAAGGAGTTTCTTTATAGGTAGTTCCTTCATTTGCTATATTTACAACCTGCAATCTCTGTGCATTTCATGAATTATGATCATAAGTTACATTTGTACATTTGAATTTGATCTGTTTTTTACTCCTGTTTGTGGGGTGTGCCTTGGAGAGACTGTGAGGCACTTACAGCAGTCAAATGACTTGAGGCAATGCTACATTTTGCTGTGCTGCAGTTTTCCTTGGCTGAGATTGTCGGCTTCCTGGCTTCCATTGAGCCAACTCCAGGGGAAAATGCAGAACTGGAACTAAATCAGCAACCTGCCTGTTTCTTTCCATGCCAGGGTAATGAGCATGCCTGTCAGGAGAAGATAGCGAGTCTACTATCCCCCAAGAATAGGTTTTGCTATTGCATATGAGTTTTTTACAACTCCTTCACAGGTAATTTCCTCAACCCCAGCACATAGGTTAGACATAAATATACTGTCAGTACAAGTAAGCAACTAATCAAGTTACTTTGGCTCCATAAAAGATTTCTGTATTTAGGAATTTCTTTGCTGCTGATACAAGCACCATTTTAGAACAAAGAAGAAACATACTTCTAAGCTTAATGTCTCATTTTGTTATGCAAGATGATTTGACTTGATTAGCTCTCAAACTTCCTATCCATGAGAACAAGAGTACATCAGATTTGCATAAAATATGTAAGATGCAGTTAAAGAAAGAAGATGGCGATGGTTTTAAGGCACTACATAAATATCTCACAATTGGACATCCATGATAATTCAAACATATACATGCATAGATACTTTCTTGTGCTTTAAGACATTGTTGTGATCTATGCTGAACAGGAAGGATTGACATCATGAGAAGACGCATGGCACAAAATAAGCTTAAAGAGCTTCTAAATGTAACTAGCAATTAGTTTGGGAGTTCAAAAGTTAATATTGAGATGTTATTTGTCAACTTTCTGTATGACCAAAAGGTGAACTAAAAGCTAGTCTTGTTCTGCAGCACACTTCCTCATGGCAGTTTTAAGGCATTACTGCAAAGCAGCCACATCCCAGGAAGATCATCAGATACAGAAGTAGAAAGGGATATTCCCCTACTTACATGAAAGGCAGACAGACAGACACATGGTTTTTGTTGAAATGCAGTAAACAAGATTTATCAGAAAAAAATATATTTAGAATAATCTGGAGAACTATAGATCATCACACTGGACTCTTCCACTGAAAAGGTTGTTCTGAAGTACCAAACTGAGAGATGAAGCTAACAAAGAAAAAGCTTTGATGCAAACACATACATGGGGTGCTCATGAGGAACCAGTGCTGCCTATCTAGAAGCAGTGAAAAGAAATGAGATCAAGGTTAGTCCATTGACATTTCTGAGAAGCCTGTGATTATGTTCTTTTAAAAAAAAAAAAAAAAGATATTAAGCTATCCTGATATATGAGAAATAGTTTTCTCATGGACTTGATTATTGAATAAAATCTAAAAAAATATGCATTAATCCCATAGTTTACCGATATCCAAAACAGTATAAACACGGTTTAAAATACTGAAAAGAATGCATATTTTCACAGAGAAAGGAATTTCTGGAATCTGTGCCACAGGATGTTACAGGTGCAAAAATTAATTTCAAATTAGTTAAAAAATTATGGCAAACAGTTGTGGAAAGTAAGTTCACCTCAATACACATTTGCAACCCCTGATGTAGGAAATCCTTACATTACTGTTCTTTAAAAGCCTACAAGCTAATTCTCAGACTGTGTCTGAGATCATCACTCCTTATTTATTCCAGATGGTAGTTCTGTCTAATTTATAATTTTTATCAAAATATTTGCTACTGTTTGCAGTGTACTAACTGGAACTTTGGTGTGGTTCATAATGTCTGATCTTACATAGGTGGACAGACAGTTTTATGTCACACAGTCACTAACTGGTATAACCACACCTGTTATACCTCAGTAGTTTTACTGCATAGCAATAAATAAACAAACAATAAATAAATAAACAAAATTATGTTCCAGTAAGCACTTCTGATATGTGCTTTGCCTGTGAGCAGGGTGGAAGGTGACAGCTGCTATGAAACTGGCAGTGTGAATAGCACATGGGACTGCTGTGCACCTCATCAGCACCTTATCAGCACCTCAGGTTGGCACACGGGCGTACTGAGAGGGTAGTACCTGATTTTGGTGGATGTTACCTCTGCTGAAACCTAAATACATGGTTCCCATACCACAAAACATCATGGCTTAGATTGCTTTTGAGGGTGTTTTTTTTTTCTCAAGCAGACTGCTTTTTCAGAATAATTCTTGTGTTGTTTTTTAACATTTTATGATAATGTTAAGCCTGACATCCACAGAAACACCTGAATGTCTAACACCCCTTGTTTTCATAGTGGTTTGTATTAGTCTGTAGTGTTAGTGTCTAAATAGCTTTTTGAAGTCTAGTTTTTAATGACTTTTGGGAGAGGTGTAGTCCTTTTTTCTTCTTTCTTTGTGAGATTTTGCTTTCTCCCATAGTTTTTTTAACATCACCCTCACTATTTTAGTGAATAAAAGGCTAGAAATTGCTCTTGTAATTTTCATCTTGTTCCCAGAGATTTTCGGTTTTGTTTTATGATGATCTTAAAGGTATTTTCCAATCTAAATGATTCCTATGATTCTACTTCACAAATTGAATCCTCCAGACTTCTGCTTGAGTCATCCATACTCAGGCTGTTCCCTTTATCTCTTCTAAACAGCTTAAACTGGGAGACAAGTATCTTAAGCTTTCAACAGTCTTGTTCACCACAGATCTTAAATTAAATGTGCAGTGATATAGAGATAAGCATCCTATTGTTGGTTGTAAAGATGGATTCTAAAGGGTAGACTATTTCCAAGATAAATGATTCCCAATAATCAGCACCTAGCACAAGAGGTTATAATTTAAGTTTTTAGAAAGCAACTGAAAGAATTTGAATTTGATGTCCTATTAACCTGGAAAAGCAGTACTTTGAGGCTGATTTGGGTCCAATGGCTGGAACAGTGCAAGAGAGACACAAACATACTTTATTTTTTTTAACAAGGACACTGATCATGTATAGCATAGATAGCTGCTTAAATATGTTTCTGTTGGAACATGCCTTAAAGCAATTATTTTTTAATTTGAATGTTGTCTTTCTGTTTATTCTAATCTTTGTATTTAGAATCTAGCACTGGGTTTTTTTCTTATTTTGGTCTTCTTTATGTAGATTGTACAAGAAATATATTTCCAGCTTACTGAGATTGATTAGCAAAATTATTATTTGTAGGTTTTATTTTTAAATGGTTCCCTAAGGTGCTTACGACTAAAGAAAAAAGTTCAAAGTGATCTTTGATGAAGAAAGGAAGCCATAACAGCAAAGTGTAAAGAAGTAAATTTAGGGTATTTGACAGCTTGAATATGATCCTCTTTCATGAGGATGACTGACTCCCTTGAGGAGTCTTTGGTGATTTCAGTGAAATCCATAGGAAGTGGTAGTTTCTTTATGCTCTTCCGTCCTTCTTCCTTGTTTTCCTTTGCTGATCCTTGTTTCTTTCTTCTCTTCTGCCCTGCTGTGGGTTGCCCATGGGCTGCAGTCCCGCAGGGGGGTCGCTGTCCCAGAGTGGGTCACCTGCACCCACAGTCACATCAGAGGTGTTCCTGCTCCAGCACAGAGCACCTCCTTCCATAAGGGAGTCTCTAGCCACGTCTCCTCCAAAACTTAGAATGCTTGAAGGCTTTCTTTATTTTTTTATTATTGATATACCCAGGAATGGAACAATTAATATGATCTTTACTTTCTTTGCTTTACTATCACACACACCTCTTAGGGAAATTATTGTTTTAATACATTTATTCACTGTAGACCCTGTCCACATTTTTTTTTTAAATTAATTGATTGTTATTATAACAAGACTAAAGAATGAAATGGTCATGGTTCCTTTGAGTTTCACAGGGAAAAAAAATTGATTAACAGATATTAGTCAGTGCAGGTAGTAAATTAATTTCTGAAATAAATTAAGAAGTTTGTTTGAAGCTTTTTCTAACTTTTATGCGTGCATGTCTAGTAGCAGTTCTTCAGAAAGACCAGCTCTCAGTCATATGTCTTCACAGAAGGATTTCAAGGGAAAGGAAAATTTGAAAGAAGAATTTGACAGAAAAACTTTTCATTATTGTGAAATGTGTTGTGGCTAATCAAAATAAAAGTATTATTTTAATTCATCTTCTGGTAAATTTTGAAGAAGTTCTAGGTTTTCATAATATGCTCCCTTTATTTCCTTTACAATGTCTGCTTTAAGCCAGCATCCACCAGGAATGGTTGGCCAGACATACTAAGGCCTAAAAAACTCTCTTGATAGTATTTTATAGGTAGAAAAATGTAAGAATACAAAAGGTGTTAATCTATAGCACATACACAGAAAAATCTAGAGAAAGAAACAAGACTCAAATAAGGAATAATATTTTAATGAAATTAAAACAAAGTATTAGGAAATAATCTTGACTTTGAAAATACTAACCTAAAATAAGTCTTAGGTTAAGAAACACACTGAAAGTTCCACAGAGACTGTTTCTGCAAAGGGAACACTTGAATTTCTTGGTCAGATTTAATATGACTTCCCTCTGAAAATTAATGTAAAATGTATGTATAAGTAAATATTTAAAGCGAGCAATTTTCAGATGTCTATACATCAGTGCTCCTGTCTCAATCTTGACTGTGGTTATCCAGTAATGGAAGAGAATTAATATAATGTGATGTGAGATTAATTCAAAAGATAAAATACCAACAAGGAGTGACAGTAATCACAGTATTGATAGAGAACTCTTTATTATCATTCCCTTTCAAGGAAATAATTTTTAAAAATAAAATCTAAAAACATGATAAACCCCCCTTTTTTTAAATACCCGACATACTTTGTTAAATCATAATTTTCTCACAAACAGGTTATTTTTTCCCCTCAAATAATTATTGCGAGATACTCTGTCAGCTCTCAGATACACATCGGTGAGTGTGGGCATCACATCAGAGCATCACTAAGTATACAAACTTTTTCTGATCATCTTGCACTCTTACTCATTTTTTGTTGTGCCATTACTACAAATACGTGATAAAAGAAATGAAAGGCAGATTACACCTTGTGTGTGTTAGCGAAATCAGACGAGGAAATAGTTTGACAAAGCAAAAGAATACTGTGTCTGTCAGATTAGCTTAAAACTTTTCAAAACCTAAAGAACAAGTTTGGAAGTTCATCAAATGTTATGAGCCAATGTGAAAGTTGGCCCAGGGTAGGCTGTAATGAACAAAGCCACACTCTTAAGCTCATCAGCACAGAGATATATTTCAGTGCAATTTTAACTCATCTTTTTGCAACAGTAAGCTGCATATTCTAAGGTGACATAAACCTCTTATTGTTGGCTGTGGACTTCTAATCATGGATCTTAAAGTGTTTGAGTTGGGGAAGGTGTTTGATAAGATACTCACGAAAGGTTTATAAAACAGCCTTTTCCATTGCATCAGTATCTAATCTCCTTTTAAAGCTGATATGAGTAAGGAATGACTCATACCATTTAGGAAGGTGGTGATAGGATCCATATAATTCTGAGGGGTTTTTTTCATTGCTCTGACTCAGATTTTCACTTTGATTTTGAGCATGTTAATTACATTAACACTTCAAAATTCTGGTTTTGCATCTGTATAACAGGGATAATGATAATTAGTTATATCACAGTTTTGCTTGAGAGTTGAATTCTTAAATACAGTAAACAGAATCAGTATAAATATTTACATTATTAATTTGATAGGCTTTCTTATAAATAATGGCAACTAGAGTATAACACATTTTTACATTCTGTATTGATAATACCTACAGTTGCTTTAAAAATAAAAAAAAAAATTCCCACTTATATGTTTTTCTGATTTTTATGTAACTGAATTCCATGAGAGTTTTCCCACCGTTTTAAAGAGGAACTGCTCTTAGTTCAGTGGATAGCTTGTTGTTAACATGCTGTAACTTATAAAAATATAAAGACCAAAATGTCAATGATGTTTCTGCCACAGGGACTGAACAATCCAGGAGACAGAATAGTCATGCAGAAAAATATTTTTCTCTTCTACTTGTCATTTCTGTGATCAAGGCTAGTTTCTGTGAAAAGCAGAGAAGCTGATTTGGGAAACACATATGCAGTGGGTTTTGCTTTTGCTTTCTCACTGGAAGTGAAAGCAGAAGCAAAACATGAAATATTATTTCTCTTTATGAAAGTAACATTGCAAAAGACAATTAGAAGACTAAACATGCAAAACCTTTACAGAATTATTATGTACTTAAGTACCAAGATTTACATCTCAGATTCAAAAATACTTGGAGAATGGAAATCAAGAAGGTTAAAAGGTTGCTATTTTCATTTTTTTCCATACTAAAATAATGTAGTTAACATCCTAATTGCAATGTTATAGAAACTTTGTACAATATGCTTGAATTTTGCTCCATTATGAGGAAATAGGTAAAAGTATTTATGAAGTCCATTGGGGATAATTATGATTTACAGCTCTGAATCTTATTCTACAGATAGAATTAGGGAATAAAGAGGAGCTATGTCTTTCTTATAAAATAATGGAAGAGACCAGATAATTTTGGCACTCTACAGGAGAGTTGTAGTATTGTGGTCTATTAGAAAGAAAGAAAGAAGTGGTATCAGCTGTGATTTTTTTGGGCAGACTGATCATGGTTGTATGTATCGGCTATTTTTGGGACATCCCAACTGGTTCAAAACCTTCCAGACTTATACATGGAGAACTTAGTGGATAGTAAATAGGTGTTAGTAGTATATAGTTGTTCAACTGTTCAGTTCTGCCAAGACTTAAACTACAAGTCGGCCCAGAAGAAAAACTTCAGGAATACAGATCTCAAAGTCTTAAATGCTTCAAAACTTCAGATGTATTCAGGTATATTAGCCTCAGTTTTGGAGGAAGTGCTTAAGGCAGCTCCCAGCTCAAAACACTGATACAGCTATGCCCTTCATCTCCAAGTAAATCTGATGGTTCAGGTTCTGCTGGGCTGCCTGAGTGCAGGTTCTAATGTAATTTGAAGACCATGTAGAGGTCTTGATGCCTTCAAGACATCCACAGAGGAGCAACAATGTCACATAGGACCCAGGAGAGACCTCTGTTCTCTGAACCAGGAGACAGAGTCTGTCTAAAATGACAGTAGATCACTATGTTCAGCTGCTAAACCAGGTCTCAATATCTGCCCTGTGGTCAGATGTGAGGTTTTCACACTGACACCAAAATCAGTTAGTCTTACACTAGAAAACTCCACTGACCTGTGCTTTTGACCTCCAGCAGGCACTGTTGAGAAAGACTTCTTTCAAAGATGAGAATTGTGTTGCTTATCCAAATGGACTTAAATTTAATTTTTTTCATATTGATTTTCTTTCTTAAATAAGCCTACCCATAATTAGCAAGCAACTCTTCTGTTGTCCATTACATTGAGCTTCTCTACTCCACCTCTTGAAATACAGGAACCCCTTGGTTCCTCAGACTCTACTGATGATAAAATGCACAAGAAGAATGCTGCTTTTAATTTCAACAAGGAATGTTTTCAGTTTGTCTGGGTGCTCTGATTTTCACTCCTTTGCTGACTGCAAATATATTCATCAGTCTGCCCAGAGACCAAAATTGAGATACAGCTTTCTTCAGTTGGCAGGATGACTGCAATTTAAAAGCTGAAGGCTGGCTTTTGATCACAAGTGATGCAACCCTTAATGTTTATTTTAATACTAAGAATTTACTATTATTTCAGTGATGCTTGTAATTAAATGCTGTAAGTGTCCTTTCTCCATTTTATAAATCTGAACTAGGTTGTGGGCTCCCCAGATGTTCAGGGTGATACTCAGGCTTTTGCCATTCACTTTACTGACACATCTCCAAACATTTTGCCACAGGAATAAATGGTGCTAGCCCAAATGAGTTAGTTCCTGTTTAATATTAATGCTAAGGAGGCAAGTCAGTAGACCTCATTGAGATCTATGTTCTTGGCTGGCTACTGGAATGTGTAGAAATACTGAAATCAGATGGAGAGCTTCATTTTTTTATACTTTTGGAGGGATAGTGTGAGAAATCAAGATCATAGATAAATGAGCGTCTTTTGCTTTTTTTATGCAGTAACAGATGGAGAGCCTGCTAGTGATTTTTAGTCAATGAAGTTTCAGCTCTGGTTTTGATAATCTGCTTTCAGCCCGAAGTAGAGTTCTTGGACTCACCATAATGGAACTCAGAGGTGTCAAATACTTGAACATTTGAATACAGAAAATCACTAGGGACAAAAAGAGCCAGCTTCCTTTTAATCCATATCCCCTTAAGTGAGCAATTTCTTCCAGTCAGCAAGTATATTTTTATGGATTTACTTCCTTCAGTGTTTTAGTATTTTTAGCATTTAGAATTGAGTTTTATGAATTTATGCAAAAGACAGCTTATTAAACTGGAGAAAAAAATGGAAAGCGGTAAAATTAGTTTTGAAATTTTAAATAATGTTTAGATGTTTTATGCAATTGTGTATACATTTTTACACTGGACTAGTCCCTAGTCTTGGCTAGGGGAAAAAAGAACAACACAACCCTTGGTGCCATGGATTTTCTGTTTCAAAACCTAACTGAATACTACAATGGAGCACTATATAGAGCGCTGACACTGCCTCTGTGAATCATGAAGGGTTTTTTTTACATGGATTTCTGAGTCATTGACCATTGCAGTCACAGCTAAATCAATGTCCTTATTTTCTCCAGTGCATTAAGAGAACAAGGACATGCCAATGAGGAGATAATACTGACACGGTGGAATAGTGGTCTACCAGCTGAATGGTTAGTGGTGAAACATGAGCAGCATGAACCATGCCTTTTTAGAAAACCTCCTGGTAAACCAAGCAAGTTCCAGATAACTGCAGGCTGGCCAGTGTGATGGCCATCCACAAGAAGGGCTGGAAGGAGGATCCAGGGAACTGCAGGCTGGTCAGCCTGACCTCAGTGCTGGAAAAGGTTATGGAACAGATCATCTTGAGTGTGATCTCATGGCACATACAGGAGAACCAGGGGATCATGCCCAACCAGCGTGGGTTTAGGAAGGGGAAGTCCTGTCTGACCAACCTAATCTCCTTTTATGACCAAGTGACCTGCCTGGTGGATGAGGGAAAGGCTTCAGTAAAGCCTTTGATATTGTCTCCTGTGGCACTCTCCTGGAGAGGCTGGCAGCCCATGGCTTGGACAGTGCAATCTTCCCTGTGTTAGGAACTGGCTGGATGGCCGGGCCCAGAGCGTGGTGGTGAATGGAATCACATCCAGTTGGGAACCAGTCACTAGTGTGTTTCCTTGGGCCACAGTATTGAGGCTGGTCACGTTTAATATCTATAATAATAATTTTTTATCTGAATGAGAGGATCAGTGCACCCTCACTCAGTTTGCAGACTACAACAAGTTGGGCAGGAGTGTTGATCTGCTGGAGGGCATCTGCAGAGGGGTCTGGACAGGCTGGATCAATGGGCCAAGACCAATGGTATTATTCCTCCTTCTTGTTTCTTGCTGCAGTCTGGGGTCACAACATATCCCTGTTTGCAGCACAAGAGTCAGGCTGCACCAGAGTCTTGGAATATGCCATACATAATAACAGGATTTTTGTTCTCCATTTAATTAGGGGGTTTGTTATTGTGTCCCATACCTGCATCAGTCTCATCACCTTAAAAAGTATACAAATTTGATCTGGTGCACAGCACAAAGGCTTGCAGGGTAAATTGAATGGTTGCTGTGAAAGTCATATTCTGAGGTCTATACAGGCTTTCCGTAATTTTGTGGGTGGATTTTAATGCAATAAAATTCCATCAGGCTTTAAGGATTTAATTCGTGCAGGTCATCTGTCACTACTGACAGACACTTCTGTTAGTAGGCTTTCACTTTAGGATGTTAGTAATAGTATTTGACACTCTTGATCCAGTACAGTCAAAGACAACCAGAGATCTTTTCCAGTACAACCATTTCCTGGACCCAAGGAAAAGGAAAATATTTGTGAAGGCAGGGATCTGTATAATGTTTTTATGCAGATTTGGGGGTGCTGCTTTGTTGCTGTGATATCTGCTGATGAATATATCTCTGTCTGTGTCAGGGTTGCATTTTACTTTGAATCTTTATACTTGAATATTTTTTAAAAGGAAATGAAAGAATATAGCACAGACATCAGCAAACACTGAGAATACATCTCACTGATACAGTGGGATGTGTTTAGTCATATGGGATAAAGTTAGCAGAGGTGTCTGACACGAAGATCTATTAGACTGTCAGACAGTCTCCCAAGAGAAACGTTGGAATCTCTACTACTGGCAATATTTAGCATTTGATTAGAGAAAGCACTAAAAATGTGCTGAAAGGAACAATCATATTTGACAGGAGCTTCTAATAGATGATCTGTTCTTTTCCATCCCTAATTTCTCTAATTGCATGCTCAAACTTGAGGGAATAACAATTTAAAGACTACTTTAAGAATCTCAGTAAGTATTAGCTACTCTTTACTGTTTTGCTCATTATTATATCCACAAATGAGAAGTCCCATTACATTCTGTATGGGGTTTTTTAATTATACCCAGCCTTTCTGCAATAATTCATGTACAAGATTGTGCTGGTTGAGTTCACTCTTACATATTTTTAAAATCCAGGAATAAAATTCTGCAGTTCCTTTAATCCTTGTGTTTCCTACATCATGCCAAATTGTATTTCCCAGTTGGACAATATCTGCTAGAAAATTAAATATTACTGTTAACAGCATGCCATGAGTAGGTGGTTTGGATTTTACTCCTGTACTGTGCACAGAACCAAGAAGAATTTCCAGGACCATTTTTGTTCAAAGATGATTAGCAGCAGTGCAAACATTGCTGCATTCACTGTAAGCAACATTTGTATAGTAAGGTTAATCATTGTCATACGCACTAAAAATAACTAGTTTATCTCTTCTGCAACTGGTATCAACTTAACATTTAGTTTCCCTAGTGCTAGATTGGTTTTCATAACTTTTAAAATATGATTTTTTTCATAGTAAATTCATTACATCAGCACTTAAAAACTGAATTTAAAAAAAAAAAGTTTGATCAAGCATATATATAGATATACATGTAGATGTAACACATTATTCAGAGTGCAACTTAAAAAATAAAATCAAAGGTATTGTGGTACTGGTGAAATACTACTTAGCGGTATGGCTTTAAACAATACCAAATAAGAGTTACCATTTTTATGTCTTCTAAAATACTCCAGTAAGGTCTTTTATAAGATAGGAAAAATAAATGGAATAGTTAAAATGTTTGTGTGAAGAGTCAAAATTTATTCAAAATGTATAAATTACGTACACAGAACAATTTAAAATTCATTGTCCAAATTTATTTTCAGAAATATTTTTCTATAAAATTAGATTCGAGAAAATATGTGATGAAATCTCTTTGTAGCAATCTAGGACATGTGGAATTTGATTAAGCAAGAGCAGTAATTTATGAAAGAGGTATGGGGTGTCTGGCAAATATTAGGATGTAAAGATTCCAACATTATGAATGCCTGAACTCTCATCTAGACCAGCCTCAGGATTAGTAAATAAATAAATCCTTATTTGCCTTGGGTTAAACAAGTTTGTCTCTAATTTCACTGTGAAGATTTGTTTCTGTTATATATTATTAATTCATGAAATCCTTAATGGTTAAATATATTTAAATAGTGGATAAAAGGGGATCAAAACCAATAGGATTGCACAAAGAATTAACCTATGTATTTTCTTGTCTTTTCTTGACATAAAAAATATAAGGCTATTTTTGTAGAACTTTTTTCTTCAGTGTTGCAGTAAAATTTTACAGATCTAGGTGTTAATCATGGTGACCCCTGCAAGTCTTTTCCTGAGGGAATTTTCTAAATTCAGAGACATGGACACCTTATAGAATTTGAGGATGTATTTACTAAAGCACAGTATCTTACATTCGGCCAAGTTTTATTTAAACAGCCTACTTCCAGCATTAATAATGCATCAGAGTTAAGTTTGATTTAAAAGTAAATGCAATTCAAGGTCCTGTAAAGCACCTATCAAAGTATTTCTTCTCTTTGCTGGTACCACAGCATTTACTTGCACATTAAAAACAGTGGACAATCCAGTTTTCAACAGCTGGAAAATAAAAATGTTAATTTCCTGGTATTCCCAACCATTCAAGGCCTGGAAATTTGATTTTGTAGATTATTATAGAGCTTATTTAACATACTCTAGAATTTATTGAATATATAAGGCATTGTGTCTACCAACTCAAAGCATTGTGAAGTGCTTTAAGCCACCAATAAATTGATAAACTCCAGCAGAAAAGTTGTCACTCTTAGTAGAGACTTGTAATTATACTGTTCCATGGACAGATTTATCCCAGCTCCATCTATTGCTTCTACAGCTGGGGGAGCATCAGGATGCACAAGAAGTTCACCATCTGCTTTGCTGGAAATTTTGTAAAGAGAAATATTAAATGTGATTAAGAGATTAAAACCTGTAGTGAGTGTATTGCAGCCCATCCTCCCTTGGCAGCCAAAGGCTGCTTTCTACTCTATTCATTTCAGTTCACAGGAAAAATAAATCTTTCATTTAAGTTCCATTTAAGTGATATATTGTCACCAGGGCAACTTGCTACTGTAATATATTATCACTCAAGTACAATGTAAAGCAGTACAAGTCATCAATAATAATAACAATTAAAAATCCTTTCTTCAGGGATCTCATAGTCATAGATAAATGCAAAAATGCAATTTACTGCAGATGCACAAAGATCTGTTGGATTATTTTTCTTCTGCATCTGCCGCTTCTTGCTAAAATAAGTTGTTTTATTGATACTAGAAGAAAGAGATGTTTCTGCGAGACATTCCTGTGGAATGGGAACTGAGTAAGGGATGACACTGAGCTTAGGATGCTATTCCATAAGGAGAGGCAATATGAAAAACATCACAAATAAATGGGTGAGAAAAGGGTTTCAGAGTTGATGATGGCAAGGTTAGGGGAGAGGGAAAGTGCAACAATTTAAATGGGTGTAAGCAGTGGCTGTTATACAGAGCTTTGGCACCTGAATTACAAGTTTTAAGGTGGCTTCATGAGCATGAGAGAGAAAACAGAAGATTTGAAGAAAGATGTTAATTGGATGAATGCTTAATATAATAACTGCAGCAGCAAATTATTCTGTAGGCCCCAGTCTTGCAAATATGGAAGTAGTAAGAAAAGTCTCTTTTCTATTAGATTTTCATTTACATTTTCATTCTGTTCTGATTTTCAGGACAGCAAAATGTATTTTAAGTGTTATTCATTCATTTTGCATTTAGTTGAAAAATTATATTAAAAAATAGAAAAAAAAAGGAAATTAAACCAATATTTAGCAGAGTACATGAGAATCTTTTGAAGTATCTGAGATTGTGTTTTACTGTGCCTGCTTTGCAGTGCACAGCTGTTTACTTCTATGTCCCCTGTCCTATCTTTATCTGAGTAGGAAACTTGTTCAGTTTCACTCATTCTTATGCTTATATCAATGTTCTAATACCCCAGGGATTACCATAAAATATACATATCTTATGTATTATCTTATGCATATGTCAATATTCTAATTGTTTCACCTGAGATTTATTTAAGCCACTGAAATATGAAGACATATATATTCTCTGCTTTGAATTTGTAAAATCTCTGTGACTGTGATTATATTGAAATTTCAATTATATTTCTATGGGTATATGAAAAATGTTAATCTCTTTATGTTTTACCAGTCATTTATAAAGGTGTTTCCAACTACTGGTGTGAAGAAGACTGATTTTGTTAAGAGATCAAATGTGTTGAGATCGCTTCATTGCCTGTGGCAAGCTCGTCTACTCTGGGTTGTCTCAGCACTCTAGACTCTAGTTCATATATTGAATTTATGAAGTCCCTAACATAGAGCTCTGATTTTTCAATTGATTATTATTCCCATTTTAATTTCACCATTACTTTTATTATTACTACTAACTATAATTTTGATAGATATAGTGCCACTATACTTGCCTTCTAGTTCATCTTCAAAGTGCTTGGTAGATCTCCCAGTGCAGGGGACATATATTATACTTAACAAACTGATAATATGTAGTTTTCCCTTCTTTTGACCCTGCAGGTATAGCTGAAGAATCCATGACCAGTTATGATAATAGGCTATGTACTTATGGAATAACTTAGTCAGAATTTCAGTTTCTAAATATAAATTGCAATTTTGGAAATCCTTGCTCAGCAACAGACTAACTTTCCAGGAACTTCAATGAGACTCATCTTCTCTAACTGCAGGTTTTCTACACTGAATAATCCAAATCCAAAGTAATTTGTTTTTACTCATCTTTGTTGTAGGTAGAGAAAAATGGCCATTTATCTAAATTACAGAAAATTAATATATGCAGGTGTTCCTCTACATATACTTAGAACTGCTTCCACTTTAGAGTCACAGAACGGTTTGGGTTGGAAGCAACCTTAAAGATCTTCTAGTTCCAAACCCCCTGACATAAGCAGGGACACCTTCCACTAGATCAGATTGCTCAGAGCCCCATCTAGCCAGACCTTGAACACTTCCAGGGATGGGATATCCACAACCTCTCTGAGCAGCTAGAGCCTCACCACCTCCACAGTGAAGAATTTCTTCTTCATATGCCATTCTCCCTTGTCATGTCATGACATGCCCTTGTGAAAAAAAACTCTTTCCAGCTTTCTCATAGGCTCCCTTCAGATACTGGAAGGTGCTCTACAGTCTCTCCAGAGCCTTCTCTTCTTCCAGGCTGAACAACCTCAGCTCTCAGCCTGTTTTCATAGGAGAGGTGCTTCAGCCCTGTGGTCATCTTTGTGGCTCACTCTGGACTTGCTCCAACAGGTCCATGTTCTTCTTATGTTGGGGGCCCCAGAACTGGATGCAGTGCTCCAGGTGAGGTCTTGCGAGGATGAAAGAGGGGGGCAGAATCACCTCCCTTGACCTGCTGCTCACACTGCATTTGATGCAGCCCAGGATGCTTTTGGCTTTCTGGGCTGCAGGTACACACTGCCAGCTCACGCTGAGCCTCTCATCTACCAATACCCTCCACATCCTTCTCCTCAGGGCTGCTTCAAATACATGAGCAATAATTTCCTACAAATGATAACTAACTTACATACCCTAAGGTCAGTTATCTAAGTCTAACACATCCATCCTGAACTCCCTTTATAGTTACTGGAAAGAAAGTTCTCATTCAAAGAGCAGTTTGACTTGTTTTCAAATATGTATAAAAAGTATGATTTATCCTTTAAAAATGTTTTATATCTACCCTGTGAGATTTATGGGAATCTACTGCCAGGTTATTGGTAAATTACTGGCTTTTAATTTTCTAAGCTAAGGTGATATGGATGTGTCTGAAAGTTTGGATGTGGCCAAGTCAACAGAAAAGAAAATGAGACAACATAGAAACAAGGTGAACAAAATAGTGAAAACTGTGCAAAGGTCCCATTACTGGGAAACAACTGCTTCTATTTATGACTTACAGTTAGAGTTGGATATTTATACCCTCACCTTCTCTGAGATACAGGACTAATTTTTGTGTACTGCTGGATGCAGTTAATGAGAAGGGCTACTCTGGTTCCCTGGCTGCAGGTATTTTTCTAGTTCACATATTTGCCAAGTAAAGTGCTGAGTTGCATAAGTCACTTTATTTTGACTTACTGTTGTTTGTGTTTTGCTTATTTTTTTTTAATTTTAGATATTTTGCAGTTTCTTACTTTAGAAAGAATTGGTCTGTTTTCTATAAAAAGCAAATCACTTTCAACTTTCTTATAATGTATTTTATCATGTATTACTAGGATGTACATAAAATACTGCGAGTACAGCAGTTTTCATTAGAAGTTAGAATTATTTTCCTTCTTGGTTTCACACAGTTGAAACCTACCATTTTTCAGAGCATGCTGTGAAAATTCTATTTTCTAAGGCCATTTGAGAAGTGGTGATTTAAACTTGGTGCATGTGAGTGTGGGCTGTTACTGTTTGAAGCAGGGTTTTAACACTACGAAGGAAATTCCCATTTAAAGAGATCGGATTGTGCTGTATTAGGATACCCTTGTAACTAACGATACTTAACATTTTGTTTGTATTTCTAATATCTCCTTCAGCATCTGAAAATTGAAGAGGATTTGAGTTAATCTAAATAACTAAAATCCTTCTCAGTGTTATTTTGAATGTTGAATCTAGTTGATCCATAACTTTTTCTCAGGTAGTAGAATATAAGCCTCTTTTCTATATGTCCCTGTTTCATTCTACACCCCTTCTTCCCCTGACTATAATTTTCTTTAACAGTAGTAGAGTACTGATTATTTCCTCCTGAAGTGAGTGTTCCCAATGCTAATTTCAGATGCTGTTTTGAGATTCTTCTAAGATTTTTTCCTGACTCCACTTTGTGGGGAAAGACTTAAATTTGCTCATTTTCAAATTAGTCCTTTTTTGCATTGAGCTCTTTTAAATTTTTTCTTGATTTTTCATCCTTTTTTTTTATTATTTTTCAACACTAAACAACACCAAAACTGCTCAAAATCATCCACAATTATAAACATTTTTAGCCCCGCTGCAGATTCAAATGTGCATTTCTGTTCTTTTGTCTCCAGTTCAGGATGTATCATTGTAAGGCCAGAGCAAATCCTAGACATTGGAAGACTTTACTTTCCCCTGACACAAAATAAAGAAGGTTTTTGCTTGGTTGGTTGGTTTTGGGGTTTTTTTTTTAAATGTTTTGGGAAGTTGCTTTATTAAGAAATACCTGAGAAGAGATAGCCTGGCAAAAAACCTATCCTAGAAATGGCTATCAGTTTGACTTTGAATATTTCTAATAGTTTCCCCATTGCATTTTTTTTCAGTTCATTGTAGTAGGCTTTTTCTTCTGAATGGTGGTGGCAGCTGCCATGGGAAGAAAAGACTCCTACAGAAGCAAAGTCTTCCCAGGCACACAACCACAGTCCCTTGAATATCCTTGAAAATCAAAACTTATCAGTAACTTTTTGGAGTTCAAAGAATGCTGTTTCCCTCAGGTTATGCTTATCTGCACCCTCATTAGCCTCATCAAAGAACTCTGAAAATAAAGGGAAGTGGTTTCTTCTCCTTCACTGAAATTGAATGGCTTGACCCTATCTACTTTTCATACAAGTTTTCTAATATTCTGATGAATGTGGGGATCTTGATCAGATCAGGCCAAGACACTTTATCTGAGATTATTTCTACTTGAAAAGCACAAACCTCGATGAAAAGGCATTGGAACTCACACACAGGAGGGAATATCTACATTTTATACACATATATGTGAAGGTTTCTGTTGAAATAAATGAAACTGTAGAAATTTTAGAAGAACAATGTCATATTCAAATCACTGACAGCACAGGTAATCCTTTTTCCTTCAATGTGGTGAGGGTAAAGCACTAGTAACTTACTTATGTTCACTCAGATGACAGCTCTATTCTATCATACATATAAAGCACATTTATCAATTTAATATGGTTTGTTTGTTTTTAATATATATTTTTTCAATAGACCTAGAGAGTGCATAAAGTAGTCTGACTCCTGTGCTAAGTAAAAAGTTGCACTGCTTCGGGAGCACCCTCCGCATCACAGGCAGAGCACAACGTATGTTAATTTGGACACCGTTACACAGTTAGCCTCTGATCTCAGCAGGGTCTCGGTGGGAGCTGGCTGTTTCATCTCTCAAAGTGCCCATCCATGAAATACTTTCAAACAATAAAGTTGTAGATTCTGGGGACCTGAAGGTGAAAGAGAAGAAAAATGCTCAGTGAGTTTAAGGCACTTTAAGGATGTTAAAGGAGCTATTTTGGGTGTCAATTTGAGACACCTAAAGGCTTGGTAGGTGTCTGGGTACAATGCATTATATTAAACTTTTAATGAATGCTTGTATGTACCTTACATAAACACTTCACCTGCAGGATTAGAAGATAGTTCTCATACAGATTTATACAACTAAAAGAACATTATCCCCCAAAGAAGATTTTCTTTATTAAATACATAGTGTGCTTTTTTTCATTTGTCTCTGTTTTCCAGCTATTCCAGTTGAACCACTTGCACTGTATTGACCTGCTCTGAGCCTTTAGGGAGGCTGTTAAAATCTGTAACGTGAACCCACAGAGGTGTCAAATATTAACAAGTGTTCTTTGCCCTACTGATTCTGAACGTTGATCCACCTCAGGCATCAAAAAACTGAGAAAGCTAATTTTTAATTGTTGCTTTTCCCAATCTCTCATATGATGGGTAAGCAGGCTGAATGTCTTTCCTCTAGCTATTCAACTTTATATAGGAACTTGCATCACCCTTGTCATCCCAGTAGCAGGATCCCCCCCACTAGCATACTAGTTCATGTAACTAACATCTGTCTACTGGGGTTCATTGTTTCTCTCATCCTACCCCCAAAAGCAAAATTGTGTATTTAGCTATATACTGTTCAATATATTGCTGTAGTCTACAGGGATATGTTTTTAATTGTACTTTTTGCTATGAGTTTACACTGATGAAGGCACTTCCACCCAAAATGGAAGATGATGAGGCTTGTGTGGACTTCACATTCTGGAAGAGACCATTCCCCGGTCCCAGAATGGGACTCTCCCTCCTGGCCAGAAGGGCTTTCCCTTACTTCAAGCTGACATGATGTCAGAGAACTGAACTCACAGTCTGGAGTCCGGTCCTCTGTCAGGCCATACAACACTACAGGGATGAAGTCTCCCACCTGGAATCCACACTTGCCCTCATTGCTGGCTACACCAGAGGAACAGACATTTAATATGCCTGACCTAAGGAGACATAACTGAATGCTTCCTCCACTGGAAGTTTTCTTTAATTCGGGAGTGCCAGTGAAGTCTTGTTCGATACTGTTATGGAGTTGAATTAGCAGAAATAAGGAAGTACCAAACTAACACTGTACTTTGGATGCTTATGATAGTGTACTAGAGTGATTGCTTATTGGACTGCTGTTATTTTGGAGCTGCCTCATGCTGTCCTGTCTCCCCCAACCTAATTAAATTTTGAATAACTTGGGGTGGGGCGGGGGGGAAATTGCCTTCCACTGTAATTAATATGGAGTCAAAGATTTTTAAGCCCTCTATGTCCTTTAGCACTTCCCTTAACAATCAGGTTTTCTTGTGACAACAAAACATTTCATTTCTATTTAGTTAAAAATACTGGCTCCCAAAAATCTCAGAGAAGAAAAAAAAAAGTTTCCATACAGCCACCTTTTTGCCTGCTCTGTCGTCCTGTCGTATGAGAAGAGCATATCAAAAGTCAGCCCATGGATTATATCCTTATTTGTTCATTATCTGGTTCCTGAGCACTGCTGGGTTCAGAGTCAGCTACAATGCATCACAATTACCCATCGCTCCCTCAGTGGAAAATTCAGGCATTAGATGAGCTGAACCACCTTCTGAAGTTACCTGTGCCTCTCTGCCTTAGGCAGACTGAGCATTTGTCTGAGCCCTACAGTGAGGACCCTTAAGTTAGATGGGAGGAACCTGTAGTAAGGTGTCCATTAACTTGTCACAGAAAAACATGCCTTTAAAAAGAGTGGGATGCTCAGTGAAGGAAAAGGTGCTTACTGTAAGTTATTTATAAAAATGATAATCCATTACTTTCTTCACAAGTATTGTTTCTCATAGGTTGTTAGGTTTTATTTTGTTTGCTTTTGGGGTTCTTTTTAATAGACTGAATATTAAGATTTTATCACAATACCATTCTTAATAGTGTAGTACACTTGCCATTTGTTAATTTCACCTATAGGTATTTATGGAACTGTTTATACAACAGACTAGCAGGAGATTTTATTATTTTTATTACCATCCATCAGTATTCTACATAGATCCCACTGAAGCTGTGTGGTTTGGACAATGCACCACAGTTTATCAGTGAATAAGCTGAGTTCTTAAATGAGTAACTGATTTCTTTACCCTTGCAATGCACAGGTTGTGCTTCACGATTCACAATTCTCTTCAGCTGCCTGCATGTTTTACGTGATACTGGGCAAACATGCCATGCATATGTTGATGCAAGTTATTTTCACAGCTTGATAATATGCTTTGATTTATCACTCTTCTAAGCTGTGATGTTCTGTTTTCCCCTTAGGGATACGATGATGGGTATGGGGGCGAATATGATGATCCAAGCTATGAGGCATATGATAACAGTTATGCCACCCAAACACAAAGGTAAGTGTTTGTATTTTTACATTATTTTTTCAAAGTACTCTTTTCTGTCTTAGTTTTTCATATAAATTTCCTGTTTGATTTTCCATGTTAAATTTTACAAAATCTCACAGTACTTTAAAAAGCTGTCAAGAAGTAATAATGGCAGTCAGGTGTTGAATACAGAGATATTCAAATTAAGTAAAAATGTAAGCAGCTATGCTTTTAAAATTGGTATTTTAAAAAATATAAAAAAAACTGAGGGTATTTTTTAACAAACGATTACATCATTTTCCTATCCGATGTCATTCTGAACTTGTTTTTGCAGATTTTTGCCTTTACTGGTGAGAAGTGTTCAGGGGCATCTCATATTTATGGCTTTTACAATGTTTTGGGCAAAACCAGAAGGAAATAAAACAAAATAGTCATGATGGTAAATACCTGTTTCTGTTGGCATTCATCATGGAGGTAAACTATAGAAGGGAATTACATGCCAGCAGTAAGGCTGAAACTACCTGTTTTCAGTCATTTACTTTCTCAGCAACCCTCAGAATTGAAAAGTTTGAAAATTTATTTTATCTCCTTACAACATGCAATAATGGAAAAAAATTACATTCACATCTTGTATTGATTTGTGTCACTAAAATGAGGCAATAAAAATGATCCCTTTTTTTATACACATACACCACATGCAGTCATCCATTAATTTGACGGTTGGTCCATGTTTATTAAAGATGGAAATACATCTTTTTCACAGTTAAGTTGAAGGATAAAATGGTGCTTCAGACATTTATTCAAAAAGTGCTTTTACGGATTGCTAAGAGTACTTGTAAGACTGTGGAAAGGCAAATGAAATATTAATAAGAAAAGACACAAATTTTAGCTGAGTTACTGTGATTCTCACTGGGCAAGAAAGTGATGTATACATACAGAGTTCTGCATTCCAAAGACCAGAGGACCTGAAACCTGCTTTTTTATTTAACCATCTATTTTTGTTGAATGCTTTGCTGATGTAAATGTCTGTCAGAACTACATTCAGCTCCAGAACTGCAGTGGTGAGCAATACTGGAGCTAAGAAAAAATACTTTATAAGTATTTTTATAACCAATGAAGTATATTTAAAAGGTTTCGTCACACCTAAATGTGAACCCCATCAAGTATACTTTAACAACACTTTCAAGTAATTATACATTACTAGCTGCACCTATCATTTCATTGTGCAGGTAGATATTCATGTTGTCAAATGTACCCTTAACTTTTTTGAAAAGAGTTCAGCTTATCTTTTGCTACAAGAGTGAATTGTCACAGGAGATATTGCCTCTGATGTAAAAACAATAATTAGTTGGAAATCTCTCTGCTGTGACATTGCTTTATATCATCTGAATTAACCTGTAATTTCTTTGCAAGTTGATGTCCCAGGCAAGTAAATGACAAATATATCAAGTTTATGAGGAGTGTATGATAATGCAGCTAGAACTACCAGTGATAATTCGACTCAAGAAAGAAAATTTATAGTTATATAGTTTAGTCAATTAAATGGCTATAAAGTTTAGTCATCAGATACATTTTCTACTAACATGAGCTACCTCTAGGAAACCTGATCTCTTTAACATCTGCAGCTCACACATTTCCTTTTGAAATATATGACAGGACATGTGGTCATACTTCTGCATGTTGAGTGGCACTTAATGCCACAATCACTCTATTGATTTCAAAGAGAGCACTTGCAGGACCACACACTTCTCATTTCAAAGATTTAAACAACAAATGGACCATTAGATACACAGTTTGGTTCTGTACCTTATTGGCCATTTGGCTTCACAGAAATGCCTTCCTACTGAGGCAAAAATAGTACAATACAATGAAATAATGTAGCCAAAATATTTGGTTAGATGTGTATATCAAAGTGTTTTCTCCAAGTCTCAGATCTTGTTTAATAGTATACTCCAGTCATATGAGCAACACATATCATGTGCACACTTTAAAAGGAAGTTGAGTAGTACTGCTTCAAAGTACTTATTCATCTCATGCAGTGTGTGATTTACAGGAAAATATTAACAAAGACCTGTAGACAATGTCCATGCTCAGCCAGAAAATTATAATTACTGCCCTCTGCAGGGAATGACTGAAATTCTAAAGCATGAGATGAGAAAAAATTGTAGGTAGTGGCTTAATGCAGAGCCCCAAGGTTTCTATTCATGTTAAGGGCAGAGTGTCCCATTGCTTTTTATGGTTCATTAAGGAACCAATGTGGATATTTGTAGAGTAGGTACAAACTCTTGTCTGACTGTCTTGCTGTGCATGTTGACCAAGTCTTATTCTCTTCATTGCTTCAAATAGAATATGTTGGGGTGACGGGTCATGAACAGACCAGGTTTTAGGGATGGTCTGAACACAAGCTGAATTCAGTGTGCTTTAGAGCTGAGCACACACAGGAAGCCCTGTTCCCCTGCTTACCCCATGTGAAGATAGGGCTTAGGCAAAGCACCACCACCACCACCCCTGCTACCCCTGCCTTAGTCTGCCAGACCCTGTATCTACTTCCCATTTGGTCATAAGAGTCTTTCTGCCCATTTTTATTTCATTTTGGAGCCCGTAGTCCTTCATTACCAAAGAGGTCTGATTTACAATTTTACAAACTAGACTGCCAGCAGCAGAGAAAATGAGCACACTATTGACAGGCACTGTGCTACAATATAGGTTTATGGTTTAGTAGAAGGAGAACCAAAAATACTAATCCCCAGGGCCATTCAGATGCTTTCATGCCCAATTATCTAAAAATCTTTACTAAAAGTCAGGGACGGTGTTGCAGGTCCAACAATACATTTTGTGTAGGTCCTTCTCTAATGCATTCTCCAGACAGAAAGCTTTGTCCTTCATGGCAGCAGTCTGATTTTTAGGCTGAAAATAGTGGGATGGGATCACTTGTGGAAGAGATTGTGACAGTCTCAGAATCAGGCTGGCATGAAACCCACAATAGATCTGCATGGCTGAATGAGCTAAGAGGCACCTCAAGCACACTTTGACATGGACACAAGAAGCAACTTGAAGAAAGAGAAAAGCAGGACCCTCACTATGGTAAGTAACACTTGTACCTTATTATGTTTGGGGACAAATTTTAGAAATGCAAGAATTATGGGCTATGACAAATACAGTCTATACTGCATGAGGTATGTCCTGCTTTAAGTAGCAGAAGATATATTTATAAAGCCACCTGTTTCCTCCTAATCGTCCTGTCCCATAACTACAACCCAGAACACAGTATGGAACCTCAGGACAGAGATTTAAATAAACAACAGGCTGCCCTTCCCAGCTCTGTCTGTAACCATTATTTACAGGATTCCATGAAAGACTGCACATTTACTGAAGACATTTAGAAACGCCCCTCATTTCAGAAATTTGTTCATACTGATGTCAAAATACAGATTTTAAGGTAATTAGTTTGTTCAATACCAAAGAGAACATGGAAACAACCATTTCAGTGGGCTGGAGAACATCAGATATGACATACTTCCCATGGGCAATGTTGAACTGTATTTTGAATTTCTCCATGAAGCCTCTTTTCCCTCTCTCTTGCTCTCCCTTCCATATAGTGTGAAGATAGCTTTCAGTGGTAAGAGTATCTGCATGCCCAGACACACCAAGAGATACTCAGTAGTTGTTATTTTCCTACACAACTCCCTATGCACTTAAAAGTCAGACAGAGGACACTCAAAACCTTTCTGCCAGCTAGATTTACCTCCCAAATCCATAGTCTGACCACTTTGTTTAAAAATAAAATCCTAGACATCCTATGCAAAATGGTAGAAGTGTCATTTTCCAACTCAGCTGTAACACAGAAAATGTAGAAGAATCCCATTAAGTTTTCAAAATTTAATACACTTTTTGATTTTCTTATCAGGAACTTCTAAATCTGTTGAACTACTGCCACTGTCCAGGATTCATGGGCTGAGAACACCAAATCACCAGGAGAAAAGGATGCAAAGTTCTGTGAGGGGATCTGGAGGATCGGCCTCTTTGGTTACTCAGAGGTTGTTAGGGGATCAGACAGTACCATATGCAAAGTGTGGCCAAACTCCTCAGCCAAGACCAACAGAATAATTTGGCAGAAATGGATCAGTTGCTGATTAATGAGCTGAGAACCATGATGGCCAGCACAGCCATCTTCAGTTCTGCTACCACATTCACAGTCATCTCACTGACCTTTGTGTCTCTGCCAGCATGAACAGTTTCATTCCAAAGGTACTATGTCTTAGAGCCAAAAGAGATGCACTAAGGAAATCTGGGACTGACTGGCTGGTCAAGGGATGAACCAGGAAGGGCATGTTCTCTTTAACCCACTTGTGCATAACCTATCCAGCCATAGGTAGTGTAAACAATGGTGCCTGACAGGGAAGAGCAAAAGAAGCCAATGATTGGCTGATGAAGCTTAAAATTTGGGTCTGATATTATTTCCTTGCTCTGCAGTGTCTGGCATGAACACTCACACATGAGTTCTGGGTTTTGTGAACAGTCAGTTGATATAATGGCAATGGCTTCCAGGTCTAGTTGCTTGGCTTTTTCTTCTGTCTTTTTTCTGTATGGCTTTTGTTAAAAACATAATTCAGCCGCAAAATGAGGGGCCGAGTGTGTGCTTTCTAAAGAAAGAAGAGTCTATGGCTCCCATCTTAGGCTGGAAATAGACTTGTAAATCTTGGAAACCCATCACTCACTTACTGACAAGAAGAATAAATAATTCAGTGATAAAAGATAGATGAAAATAGTGCACAACATTGCTGTTACAGATGTGACACATCGACATAGGCCTTGTAATGACATAAAGTCACCCTTGCTGTGACAGCACGATGACATAGGTAAAGAGCATTTCTCTTGCCTGCCTGGACCCAGCCTCACTAATGACAGTGACCCAATGTTAGGACCTTGAAGAAATGCTTGGAAAAATATTTACTGTTAATCTTGCAAATAATTTATGTAATGCTATAGGAAACAGTCCTCTGGACACACATTTTCATGCTGGTCTGCTGATGATTTGGGGTTAATGATTTCTTTTTGGTCTGTCAAACCCACACTGCAAACCCATCCTGTATCTGCTGAGCAAACAACCATACTTCTGTTTCTGATAGGCCATGTTATCTCTGAACTTCTCTTCTAAGAAGTTAATGATAGTACAGAATAACTGTAAAGAAAGATGGCATTAATATGTATGAAGTAAATTCTAAGTTTTTACCTGATCTGAAGACTTACAAACCTTGTGTTGGATGCTAAAATGGAATTAACTTAGAGAACTGAAGAAGAGAGAAAGAAAAGGTAACGGAGAAACTCAAGCTGACTGATAGTTTTCATCTAACTGAATTATAATTAATTCAAAAGACACAATTATCATACCTATAGCTGTGCTGTCATGTGCAAAGTCCCACTGGGGTCATGTTTCTCAATACTAGTAACAGAAATAAAAGGAGAAAAACGCTGCCTGTGTCAGCTTTTCTGCTATGGCAGATAGTTGAGCATATCAGTGTAGTATTATGCCAGTAACTATATGTTCATAGCAATATTTATCAATTCAACCTCTAAGAGGCTCTACAGTTCTGATATGCATTTTTCTAAGGACTCATATCCACAGAAAATTTCAAGAGCATATTCAGCCACTGAAGATGAATGTATGACAAATTATTGACTTTGAAAAGAAACTTTTTTCCCTGGTTATTCTTGTTTCTATGGCAAAGTTTGTGTTATCTACTGTACAGCTTGTGTTTACAGCTTCTTTTTCTGCAGTGTGGACGGCAAGAGCAGGAGTTTTAGGGATCACTCACTTATTTCTGATCTGATATGCAGGAGTACAGCATGGACCCCAATTCACTTCATGTCACTTATGTGGCTTACAGTACAATCACTTCAGTTCAAAGACATGCTGCAAAATTATTTAGGAAGAACATTTTATTCAGTTGTATCTACAGGAATTATTTGCATCAGCAGGGTATATTTGCCTGAGCTCCAGTTTATGCTGGTTACCCTTGCTTGACCTCCGGATATCAAGAATTTGTATGTACACCTCTTTCTAAAGAAGAGTTCTTCAAAAACAGTACTGGAAGTAAAATAATAGACTAGTACACTAGTACATAGTTCAGCTGGGCATACATGTCCTTTGGTAGTCTCTACCCAGTGATCCCACTGGTTTTGACTACTTGCTTTGTAAAAAGTTCCAGCAGACTACTTGTGAGCTACTCATAATTAAATGAAAGAATTTTGTCCTTACTTTAAAATTAGTGGTTAGACAGGCATGTGAATAATTATTAATTAATTTAGTAGATTATCACATAGTTAATCTTTCGGTGCTGTGACCGGAGGTTTGCACACTTCTCTCTCACCATCAAAATATTACTAGATAGTAAAATATATAGACATGTAAATATAGTCCAAGCTGCAATAGGTAGAGGGGTTACACTGATTCATTGCAAAATAAGTTGTTCATTATTATTTTCTCTGCTACTCACTCTTATTTTTAAAACACTATGCATTGTATTTATATTTTGTCATGTTTCATTTTGGCTTTGTGCTTATATTCACTTGTCCATAAATAAAGATTTCCCTGCATTTTATTTCCAACCTGTTGAAATTAATCACAGCAGGAAGACTAGAATATGGCATCTTATGTATCTTCACCGCAATCTACTTAGGGCATTCATCATCAGAAACTGTTTTCAAATGCCACTGCTCATTTACTTGATTCAATGAGCAAAATGGAATAAAATTTCATTACTCTGAAGTAGAGAAAACTTTTACCTCTAAAACTGGGTAGGATTCCTAAAATTCTGCATCATTCACTTAGCAAATACTGTGTCTGCAGACATTTTGTATTATATTCTGAGATACTTGTTTCTGATTCTGTGTCTTTGAGAAAATGACAGAGGAATGTAGAATACATGAATAGAAATGGCCACGTGCAAATAAATGGCAGATTGGCTTCTATTTTGTATTTTGCAAACAGTTCAGTATTCAAATCATCTTGGAATTATGATGGCTCTCCACTCTTATGCTTGTATAATTTTGCCTTCATTGTTTATTACATTTTTTAATTCAGATTTGCAGTAGCATGAAATCAAACATATGGAAATGCTTGAGACAAATGAAATCTAGTTTAACTTCAGTCATGTTGTAAGCTACTAAATAAATCCAGGAGTATGGCAATGGAGACATTCTTCTCTGTTAAAAACATTGGATACAATCAAACTTAAGCTTTCAGAGAAAAGGAGACTTTATCCACCAAAATATTCACCATATTATTCCATTAGTTCTAAAAATGTGTTCAGTAAAGGGCTATATTTATGATTTAAGGCGGAATTCTACAAGAAGTTCCTTTATTCAAAAGATGTGTCATTTTCCCTATAAATATAATGCTCTCTTACGTAGAGATGTTCCAGTAAGTTTCAGATTCCTGCAAGGATAATTTCTTTATTCACACATTATTTTGTAAGAATTTTGTGTATTGCAACTCATGTCAATGCAAATCTTGCTCACGTCTCTTTCAAGCAGAAGTATATTGTTTTGTGTAAATAGCTTTTCTTTCATGGCCAACTGTGTGTTAAATCCTGCTGGCTCCCTCCCTCTGTGTGGGAGAGAGAAGCATTACAAATGCAGTCTTACGTAAAAGCAGTAGCATTAGACAGGATCCTGTTAGCACAGGAGCTGAATATTTGATTGTGCCAGTTATCCATGTTGAAAGTTGGAAACTCTAAAGATTACTGAACAGAAATTATATAGGGAAGGAGGGAGATAGTTGTATATAGGAGACCAAGACTTCAAAGGTCCATTTGAGGATGTGAAAAAGAATGAGAGTTGTCCCACCTCTCAAATACTGAATCTGACCTCCAGGGATCCTTGTGAGCTATCCTGGATGTTGTTTGACTTTAGAATCTCTTGTCTAAAGGTAACCCTGGCTGGGATATGTCTACAAGGAGTGCTAAAGTTTCATTTATCTGTACCAGTCTGAATTACAGATGCTGATTGCAAACTGACAAAGGCTGGGAATCCCTCCTCAAAGAATCTCAATCCTAAACTACAATATTGTTTCACTCTCACATTGTTGAGTGCTTCAACATGAAGATGGAAGTATCTCAAGTTATTTTTACTTCTCCAAAAGCTAGTGTGGAAGCTTTTAGTCTGCTTCTGTGGAACTTCACTGGTATCAGCTGAATCTCTAGTGTGAATCAATTCATATATTTCACAAAAAAAGCCTGATTGTTATCTAATGGCAGAGGTAAAACTTCAAGGTTGATCAAAAAGCTCTTTACAAAATTAACCAGCTCTTTCCCAAACATTTCCAAATAAAAGATGCCTATATTATATCAAAATACACTCCACGAGCTAAAAAGTACAACCATTAGGAAAGAAAAAAAAATGTTTTTACAGGAAAATATAATCTATTAAATCTAGATCAACAGGTCTTAATCAAAGGCTTTCAGTTTCTTAGAATATATCAGGATAGACTACAGAATATGCTTATGCTATACAGATTCACATATTAGCAGTGTTTAAAGCAGCTGAACACTTTCTTGTACTTTTCTACTTTGGCTTTAGAGGGTCCATTGTATGTCTGCAACTACAGTTTGTGCTCCACAGTTAGAGAACAAAAATTCAGATGCATCTTTCACCAAGTAAAAGCAAACAAAAAGAGAGAAAGGAAGAACAAAACAAAACCCACACACAATCAAAAAGCACGAGGGAACAAGAAATACTTCAGTTCTTCAGTTCTTGCAGTGTTCTGCTGACTTACGTCGCTGCAGCTGTAAGAGCAGCCAGGGAACCAGGTGGTAATATTGCCAACCCAGGGTCTTTTGCCAGCAGCTTCCCGCAGGTGCAGGAAGAAATTGGTCAAAGGCTAATGCAGTCTATTCATCAGTGTCATCATTTCCTATACCTAACCCCACTGACCTCTGAGTGGTGAATATCATGCTTCCCCTGGGTGGCTTGCTGACCCAAGAGTCGGGATTTTGTGGCTTCAGTGCTATCTGTTTTGTTTGTGGTTCTCTGCCTAAAGCACCTTAAAATACTCTACAGCCTTTTGGGTAAAAAGCTGTGTGGTTTCCTATGGGTGTCAACAGAGCCAAACTGGAATTTGCTTTTCCCTTAACTAATGTCAATTTGAAAAAGTCTCAGTTAATAAGAGTTTGAAAACCTCTCTTGGCTTTTAAGGTTGCTGTTTAGATACAGTCGCTGTACTTAAGCCTTTGTCATATTGTAGGAGCCCTAGATAAATCAGGTTGGAAGGCACTTAAGGGGACCCTTGTCTCTCAAATTAGGAAGATCTTGGGTTGGTTGTCTGTTTGTTTGTTTGTTTGTTTTGTAAACTGATCTGGCTTTATCAGCATGAAAAGAAGAGATCACACATTTATGGAAACTTGGATCCCAAATGTTTAAAATGAACAGGTTCAGAAATATTAAACAAAATTAAAAGTTAAAAAAAAAGCATAAATATTTTACAGTTATGAAGATTAACAATATATGTGTTATTAATTTCTTTGCCCACAGAGTAGGAATTAGGACAGTCACATGTCTTTGTTGTAGAAGTTACATATAGATAGAGATCAGAGCTTCTCAGATACAAAACCAGTTAAACTACTTTTAAGGTACACACTCCTGTGTATATCAATTTTTTCACAAGTGGCACATGTAGCAGTTTACTAAAGTTTAAGTCACAGCACATTGAAACCTCTTTGTTTCAGAAGTATGATGTTAAAGTACAGTGCACGTAAAAGCTGAGAAGTTGGTAGTGAGTTAATCCTGTCTGCTTTACAAAATGTATTGCATCCTGCTTTCAGGTGGGTGCATGTACTTAAGTAAATTGCGCTTCATGTTGCTTGAAAGTAATGAATGTTAATGACAGATAATGGTGTTTTGTTTCCAATTAGCACTGCCAAGAGAGTCAGAGGTTTCCAGAGCTCATGATCACTGTATTTTCCAGGAACAGTCTGAGAACTATAAAATTATATAAACAAGTTTTATTTATTCTGAATGCATTTCCTGATTGTTTCCTTCTCAGTTGGCCATAATGCAAATTAGCTGTATCTCTCTGTAGTTTAATAATTTGGGGGGAGGGGGTGGGAGGGAAACGTTATATATGTAAAGCCACATTCAATCACACATTTCTATAAACATCACTCGTTCACTTTGCTGGAAAACAGAGGAAAATTTCTACAACTAAATGCATGTAGCAGATTATGGTGAATATTCAGAGAGGTTTAAAATAGAGCAGACTAATGGATAAGCAGTCTGGCTCACAAAATAGGAGTTTAAATCTGGTATTTCATACTAAGAAATAAGTTTTCTTCACTTAGGTATTCTTCAAAGCACTTTCTAATATGAGTTGGCAAAGAATTTGAAATGCCATTTTGGCTCAAATCTATGAAAAGGCCGCATTATTCAGGGAAATAAAGTTGGAGAACTTAGAGGACAATCATGTATTGTGCTATGAATTACATGGTCTCAGGAATGTAAGCATTGTGCTCACAGACAACAAACATGTATGTAATAAATTACTTCCTTTCTACAGTTGCAATCCAGCTTGTTTTATAATGGTGTGTGAATTAATTTAGTTTTCTGTTGATAATGTATTTCAGTTCAGAATGTTCACTGCAGGATTTTTATCTCAAATCCTTATTATCTCTATGATTGTGTGGTGGTTTTTTTTTTTTTTCTCTAATAAAAAATGTACAACAACAATAACGCAGCAATGTATTTTTTTACCTGCTGTTACAAGTCTTGCGTTCTGCTGGATGTTGTGTTGATGGGTAATAACTCAAGGCCTGCTCAGTGATACGGGCCTTTGAATCAGGTTCTAAATGCTCTCCTTTGAAAGCTGACCTTTGATTGCAGTTGCTTTACTTTGTAAAAATATATTGGGAGGAAACATTAGCATCTTACCTGCTGGCAGAAGATGAGAGTTCTTGCATTTCTTCTCCTGTACCACTCACTAGTCCAACACCCTTCTCTACCCAGGAAAGCAGGCAGTATGCCAAAATGCAGCTTCTTGAACTACATTTTTCATATGGCTGTGTGCCAGATCTGGGTGGTATGTCATCTGTCTGTTCTGAACATTGCAAGTAATTTCTTAGATCTAAACCATGAACCTTGTACATATGATTGATACATGATTTAACCCTGATGCTACCAGTGCTTTCATTCACCTTACATAATTCTGTAATTTCATTTAACTGGCTACTAAAATAATTGCAAAATAGTACAGAATGCTTATTAACTTCTACAAATATAAGACATATTCTTCCTGTTTGCTTCTTGCACCACTTCAGCAGGAGGGTTTATAAATTAGATAATGAATTTTCAAGCAACTGGGTTGCTCTCATTGTCCAGGAAGTTAATGCTCTGCAGTGATTATGTCCTATAGAGCTCAGTTGGCTTTGGGAAAAATCTTTAGAAGTATTAACTTTATTTCATTCATGTCACTTGTATGTCCACTTTCTGCAAGTGCTTTCCAAATGAATTTCATCTTTCTGAGATACTGACGTCAGTGTAATTCATTCACTCATATGACTGACTTCTGGCTAAATTACTAAATTAATGCACAGCAATTATAGTTGCATTTTCAGTTTAAAAAGACCCCCACAGATACTTGTAGCTGAAAACTGAATCTGAGAGTTTTGCCTAGCCAGTTAGGGGATGACATGACCCCATTCAAAACAGCTTGACTGTCAGTTATCAAATACATGCAATCAGTGCTCTCAAGTGAGATAGAGCATATGAATTATTCTGAGAAATTATTCCAAGAATAGTTACAGATAGCTATTAAGTTAAAGAAGTTAAAATCTGATTACAGGCTGTTTGTGAACAAAGAAGTCAAAACTAGTTTTAAAAAATAATTGTTACAGATTGCTTGTTTATCTCTGTTGCACTTTTGAAATATTTCTACCTGCCCTCCACTGTCAACTAAGCTTCTCTCTCAAATGTAAACTAATATTTTTAAAACAGTAATCCAATATGGAAAATGGCCTGAGCAATAATGCTACAATTAATGCAATATTGAGCTGATTGCCTGCTTCTGTTCATTTTGCAAGAATCTATCTCATGCAGTGTCCAAGGAAAAAGACGCAAAAGTGTCAACTAAAAACTACCAACAGAAAAAGTGTTATGTTTTCTGTTTGGTTCACTTCAGATTGAAGAAATACAACGTAGTAGAACTCATGGAGTTCTCAAGTTTCTCTGAGCAGAGACTGATTCTTGTTATGTCTACCTGGTACCTGAGAACCGAAGTCGTCTGATCTTGAATTTGGTATCGGGTATCATAAACACAGTGCAAACTATAAATTATAATAGCAATCAAGCAAATGTGAATAATTCCATTTCCATTTAATTACGTCTTAAAGGTTAAATTTTTTGGATGTGCACTCCACATAATAGCTGGGAATGGTGATTATCAGGATGTAACTACTATCTGAAATATTTTGATAACATTTTAGTATGTTACTTCCATAATTTTTGAAAAGAGTGAAAAAGTGAGTTTGAGACTCTGAAGTCTGACTTTGCACTCCTTGACCCCATTTCTTTTAATATGTGTTTTATTGATTACTGTATAAAACTTTCCATGGATGTCCAATAATTGAGTAAGGAAGAAGACTGAGTAAGGAAGAGAATTAGGTTTCTCTCTACAGGCAGTGGAAACATGCTTTCTTCTTCAGGATCAAAGCTGGAAACCTGTCAGTGTTTTTGCTAAAGATAAGTAGTTTACAGATTGCCCCACCCCGTACAGTACAGTCAGCTTCATGAAAAGAAACTATACTGAGTTTGGTAATGCATAAATGTTTGGAATTACAGGTAAATGAGATTGGCACCAGTAGTGAATGATACAGTGGGTCTTTTTTCAGACCTTATTTTTGCAAATAGAATTTGTCTCAGTCTTTGTCACATCTCCTGGGTTTACATATTTAGAACCCAATTTGTTTTATGGTCAGTAGATAAGAAATGTGTTGTAGGTATAATAGCTGTTATTGTCACTGATACATTTTCATTCATATTTTTAAGCACTCACTATCCCTGAAACTAGCTGGACTATGCTATCATGTCAACGTGTTAAAATACATTTAATTTCCTGTGCTCTGTTTTTGTTTTGAGTTGGTTACCCAGGATAATAGTAACATGGCTATCTGAATCTGTTGCAGTGTGCCTGAATATTATGACTATGGTCATGGAACAAGTGAAGAGGCTTATGACAGCTACGGTAAGGTCTATTCTATCTTCAACAAATCTGTGAAATCAAAAGAAAATATATGTCACTCACAACTCAGAAATTACTTCCATATACTTTTCTCTCTTTCTCTGATTTTGCAAAAAATAACAAAATAGATTTGGGTAACTTTAGGGTGAGTTTTGACTTACTGAAGTAGAACCAGAAAATTGGACTGATCAATTTCAATCAAAATTACAAAGCCAATTACTCACAGTCACAGGTCAGTTTAACACCAACACTGCAGTTTCTGATTAGCGCCTGAATATATTTCAGTGTTAAATTTTAGTCTGCTTGATGTGCCAACAATACTGTGCATCTGCTGCTGACATGTGCATCACTTCAACCAGCAAGGTTTGTGAGATAATTGAAGAATAGGCTTAATCAAAGTGGAAAGAAGGAGAGGGTGCTGTCCCACCATGGGAACCCCCACTGTACTAAGATAAAGGAGTATCTCATGCCACACTAGGCAGTATGAGTAGAGGGAGCATTGTGCTCTTTGCCCTTCCCTACCAAGTCTGTGTCTGAGCTGGAAAAGTTCCACTTCACGGGAACAGAGGGCATGAAAGGAAACAAAGCATTGCTCCTATGAATACAAACCATTTTCTATGTCCGTTCCTTGCTATTAGTGATATGTTTTGATAACTAGAGTCTAATCCATGTTTTCCTATCAGTAATTACCAGTACACTGTACCATCAGATGGCACAGTGACTCTCACTCCGAGAGTTTCACTGAAATAATAGAGCAAAGCTGACTACTGGCAGCCTAAAGAGTGACCCCAGTATATTCAACAGAGATGTCATGCTTGATTTACTGCTACTAATAAAGTATCCTGTGTCTACATAGTGACATCTGAAGCATTGTGAAAATGAGAGCTGCTGGAAATGATGCTGCAAATCAAAGTTACACTAAGGGGTTATGTAAGGGTTGCTGCTTGAAATAATTTTATTCATGCAGCTGTGAAGCAAATGTCACTGTAATGCAAACTTGCAGTTTCCTTTGTATTGGTATAGAAATATAAATTACTGAGACATTGTCAAAATGATTGCATTGCATAATCAGAAATAACTTAATTTTTTTGTATTATCAGTTTTCATAATATATTTGCATAATACAATGTGCAGTCAAGCACATTTTCAATGCTAAACAAGTAATAACAATAACTTATCTGTATGAATGTGAGTGGTTCAGTTACCCTTTATTTGTTTCCTTTTTGCACATACATTTTTAATACCTGCAGTGGAAGATCTTTCTTCGTCTCTCTAGAACCCCTCTCCACTGCTCTCCTGAATGCATTCCTTGAGCTTTTGGGTGATGCAGAAAATCATAATCTGAGCTCAGCAGTAAGAATTACCCACTGTTTAACTTTAAATTACACTCCACCATGCTGAATCTCCATGTGTTTGGGCAAGACATTTAAAGTACTGTCACTTTCTCCCAGTCCCTCATTTGTAAAACCAGAAGAGTATTACTTGTTTTCCCAGCAGGGATTTTGAATGGACTAATTAGCTAAGGCTTACAAAGTGTTCGTAGAGTGGCATCATGACTAAATTTACCTTCTGCATGCAGCTCCTTTTCTTTTTTTCCCATTCAGCAGCTGAAGCAAACTCAAAATGCCTGGGTTTCCTTTACTGGACTTGTCTTAAAATACGTGGCTGATAACTGTGGTCTTGCTTTGGTTTTCTCTTGAATTATTTTCTGAGCTGGCATTTGAACACAAAGATCTGAAATAGTATTATCAAAAACTTGGAATAAACTTAAAATTGAATAATATTTCAAATTGCAATTTTTCTGCTTTCTGAAAACAGATACATTTTTATGTAAGTGGTTTTGCTCCTGTTGGTTCATTTCCTTTGGCAGATTGGTAAATTTATTGGTCCTGTGCTTTGGAAATCTGTGTGTGAACTTCCTTCATCCCAAAGTCACTGCTGTTTATCTGAGGAGGTAATCTGAGTATACAGAGCTATAGAGTATACATAGAGCATATATAGAATATATGCTCAACTTCCTCGCATTCTGAGTTCTTGGTGCATACACTGATGTTCTCTCTGTATCTGATCTGGGGCATCACCCCTTCTCATTCTCTCACCTAACTTTACCCTAATTCACTGTTCCCAGTTCTCTATTTGTTTTTCAGGATGTTTTGCAATTCATTCTGAGTCTCCTGAAACTGTCCCACTGTATAAAATCAGCTGTCCCTTCATTTCTCACCATCCTGCAGAAATCAACAGTCTTTCTTTCATCTCAGTTCAATTTCACACTTCGTTTTACCTTCCATGACAAGGCTATATTCCTTTTTTACAATTCTTTCTGGCATGCCTCTGCAATTCAGAATTCCCCCAAACTGAGCAAGGCCACACACATGGTACATGAACATAGAACTGGTGTCTTGTTGTCATCTCTTAGGTGTTTTGTGTAACAACTTGACCTTTCACCCTTATCCATTCCAATAACAATACCTGAATTGTCAAAAATTTACTAGCTTGGCATTTGTTTGCTTTCTCCTATCCATGCTCTTGCTTCCAAATTATCTTTAGGGAGGACAGCTCTCAATCCCGAGAGGGTTCTCTTTCATTTTTCATTAAGGAGATTCAATGAAATAGTAACACTACTTTGTACTTACAGTCTTAAAATAGAGCTCTCTGTAGCTCCTTAAGTATTGTACAGCACCATAGTACTCCTATATGAGCTGCCTCCTAGGACTTTCTGTCTGTGCTCCTGGAATGTAGCAGGTGGTTTCTGTCTCATGGGTTCTTCTATGATCCTCTTAAAAGCACTTGTGGAGAATTCTGACTGGGGGAACTGTTTCCACAGAATTTCATTAAGATTTATGTTTATGGCTGCTTCACAGTATGGTTACATAAATCACAGGGGTGTTTCAGAGCAGAGGCCACCTGAACACCATGTAATTCTCAGGACATTTACATCTCTTTTGATGAGGTGGAAACAAGAAAGAGCCTAAGTGACTTACCTGAGGCTGAGCAAGATGGATTCCTACACACTATTCACCACTGTAAAATCCACAACTTAGCTGCCTTAACTCCTTGTTCATTTTCTATTGTGAAGCTTCCTGAGAATTCAATCCTGTTCAAATAAAACCAAGGAACCCCCCAAGACAATACCAAAGTCAACTGATAGGGGAATATGTAAAATCACACTACTTCCCATGATTTAGGGATGTTCCATGAATGAAAATTCACAGCACAGAACCCTCTCATGTAGTTAGACTCGTGAGCTCTATTTTGATTTGACATGCTTGTCACCCAGTCTCTCAGAAGGATCAAAGCAGAGACACTTCAAAGCATTCCCTGCAGCAGTCTCTGGGCACATGGAAATACATTACTAAGGAATTATGAGATTCCTACAAATTTTTGATAGGATCAGGATTATGCAACTAATGCTAGAGAATTTTGAAGATCACCATTCCAGGCTGAGTAACATACATTTGGGACGTAAACCTGAAAATCCTCTTGGGGATGTAGTCCTTACAGACTTCCTCATGTGAGTTGTAAAGAACTATCTTTAGCAGGCACTTTAAAAATAAAAGGCCAGTCATTTAAAGTATTGTACAATTTTCAAAAATGTAAATCATCCTCACTTCTAATCACACTCAATAAACATTTATGATACTTAAGTCACCAAAGGTTTTGATATCTGCAAATAAGATTTTAAATTTAGGAGTCTAAACTAAGGTGATGGTGTCATATTAACTTGATGTTTATGTTTTAAAGAAGGCATGACATTGGATTAATTTGTGAACAAAAGGTTTATATCCCTTGCTCTCATTATACTTCAGTAATTTCATGGTTTCGCTTCTGGCACTGTTGTCATCTGAGGAAATATCTAGTGAAAACATGAATTTAACAATTTTTCTTATAAATCTATTAGGATAAAATGTACACCTAAACTTTGGTAACTACAAACCTTTCCTGCCCATATGTAACATCATGCCCAGCTCCAAAAAGCAGCTTCACTGGACAGGGCCACTGCAAATGAAAAGTCCTTTGCAAACTGTTTGTGTTCTCATTTCATTCTCCATTTCCGTTTTGTTTTTTGTAAAGGAAACAACATTCTTGATAAAGTGTTGTGCTGTGTTAGACCACATTAGAAAGATAACAGAGAGAGCATGACTTGCTAGCAAGGCACATGCAATGCCTTAGAAGCTGCATTAATTACATCTGACCTGCCTCACAGTTGTTTCATCTGAACCCTTGCACTGATGAGAGCACTCCAGACTTTGTTCATCAGCTGCTGTTTCTGGCTTTGTTCTTCCAAAGGCTGGGGATTCCAGCAGCAAGCTCTGCCAGTTGCTGCTGCAGAAGGTTCCGGAGTCTCCTGCCCCTGCTTGCAGAGACTGTCATAGCAGTAAGAGTGTGCCAGTTGTCAGATGCTTTAGTTCACAGCCTGGTGCATACTCTGCCTTGTGTATTACCTGAAAATGATGGTAATAATGTTTCTATGTCAGGTCATGAACTGCAGTATCTGAGAGACCAGTATACACAGATTTCTTGTTGCTACTACCAAAAAAGCAGAAACCTTAGGTAGAAAGTGAAAAGATAGGGTTAAAGTCTGTAAACCTCATAAACCACCACAATTAAATTAGAATAACACCCTCTGCCAAAGGCCTTAGGCAAGAGTTAGGAAGGTTTATCTGTAGCTTGCCACCTACACGAAGAGGGAAGACATAAATGAACGCCACTTACATTCCTGCTGCTTTTCAGGAGAAGCTTGCAAGGCTGCTTACTGCATGTGCTGCTATTGCATCAAGGAGACATTGTTTAAATGTTTTCTGTCTTCACCAAAAATTTTCAACTGTTCAGGTTGTCTCTAATGACCACGTTTTGCAGGGCATATTCTACTCCAGTTTAAGTGCTTGTAAACAACTGGGTATTTGGCTTTAGGATAATTCCATCTTTAATTAAAATTGGAAAGTGTAACTGTTTAGTATAATTCCTTTTAATGTAAGACATCATTTAAGTTGTAAAATGCTGCCACAACGATTTAACTGACTATTTCACAAATAATTCCCTGCCAGTAACTCTATATGAGAGCTTTGCAATTATGATGACAATTAGTTCACTATGTAATGCTCTACAGAGATGGTACTTCAGAAACAAATTCTTTATAGGCCTTTATAGAGCTAAAAAGTAAAAATGTACAGCAATATTCCATTACTTTTTTATTATATTGTTTATTTTCTTCATTCTCATGTTTGTCCTTAAAAGTGTATCATCTAGTAAATTAAGGGGGTTTTTACCATAACAATGATACTTTCTGCTGAACAAGTAAAAACTAAGTATATAATGATGACATTTGGGGAGGAAAGCATGTCTGGAGGGTTTAAACTTCAGGAATTCTGATAAATAGGTTGATTGATGTTACCTTAGGAGACATAAATCCTCATACTTCATTAAAAGACATAAGCCTGCTTGTTTCATGGAGAAACTCAAGTAACTGCCATCCTAGTGTGAAATAAACCCTGTATTGATTAATCTATGGCAACGACAAAGTAAAATGAAGCCATGTCACAATGTATACAGAAAAAGCATTTGTAAATTTTGAAAAAGCACTTCTTAGCAATTGCTCTGCAGGTGAAGATACTGGGTTTTTTAACTTTTGAGTCCAAGTTCCTTCCTGGTTTTTAATAACTTTGTTATTGTAGATCATTGGTCCTAGTATTCATTATGCTCAGCATACTAAGGGTTTCTTACCCTACTTTTTTTCTAGCCTAGTCCCATTTAAATTTTCAGATGTAGAAAATCAAGTGCTCAAATAACTCCGAGTGACTGATATGCAGATGTAAGAGACTGTTTGTGAGAATTCACTTTCAGAGGCTCAAAATAGGGCCAGTCTGAAATGAAAAAAATCTCTAGAAGCCATATAGTGTGAGCATCAACAGTCCTCAGCATCAGCTGTTTCACTCTGCAGATCATTCCTATTTGTATGCACTGTGTGCTAATATTGATATAGCACCTGTGTCCAGATGCCCCCCAAGCTGTCCTGGGTAACACCTTTGCCACATGTGCCATAGTTCCGCAGAGTGTGCTGTGCTCCTGCGTGACCGCCTTTATTTTGGGGTGGTAGAGACATCTGGTGTCTTCCTGAGCATGAGGCAGGTGGACTCCCAGCCCTGGGAACTCAGAAGTGCTCCCAAGTTTTCCTGTATAGCACTTTATTTTTTCTTCCACTGGAAACAGGAGGCATTGAATATTTCTACTGTGTATGGACAGGAGATATACCCAATAAATTGCTCTCCTTTTATCTTCTATTTCAGTCGTTCCTCTACTTGCTTGATAGCAGCAGTCCTGTTCCTACTGTGGGACAGAATCAACTGTTGAAATCATTTTCTTGATTTTCTGCAAAATTTTATCAATTCTTTTACTGGAGGAATCACCTTAGCTCTATCCCAAGTAGTATTCATTCCCTCAGAAGGGATTTATGATTTTCATAAGAACATGATTTTGAAAATTTGTGGGGAAAGGAGCATGTTTCGAATTCAGCTATGATGACTAATGTGGGGATGATACTAGAGTTATTGATGTTTTGTCAAATCAGTGTTTTAATTAGGTTATAATTCTTTAGAAAGTTCCCTGTTTAAACCCATCACATTCTTTTAACTGTCTGTATATCTTAAAACTTTAGTAGTTCAGTTATTATGCTACAACACTAAAATAACCCACATGTAGCATGAGAAAAGAGATTGGTTTTAATTTATAGTGACTTGTTGTGCTTCCTCTATTACTCCTGAATTATAAATCATTTTCTATGACAGAATAAGAATAAGTAAATCATGCAAAACTTCCCTATGTAATATTTCAAATGGTAATTTCCCTGCCTTGCACCATGAGAACTGTATAGAGTTGAAGAATCTAAGACAAAAGTACTGTAATACTGATGTGCATCTGTTTAATTCCAGATGCAGTATATCACTGCACATTTAATGTTGCATGACCACAAAGTAATAGAGTATTAATTTTTACTGAAAATAAGAGACAAATAAAACTCCTTCCACAGAGTCACATTTGCACTTGCCTCACAGCAACACTGATAATAGTCTGTTTCCTCCCTGCATTGCAGTTTCCCAAACCAGTTGCCAGTGTACTCTGGTGCTGCTCCTTTACTGTCTGTGGCAGGTGTTGAAGCCTTCCAAGAAATCATGTTCCCTGGGGTCATTACTACAGCTTGTGCTTTCATTACTTATCCTCAGGGAGGGCTGGCAGAGGGGCATGCACAAGCTCTTCTCATCTGCTCCAGTGCAGCTCCTCAGCTGGAGGATTTCTGTGATTCTTCACTACCTGTTTAAGCCAGGGAAGCTCACAATACTAAAGTAGATTTGGAGTAGTCATGCAGTTTAATTTGTTAGCCCTCCTGAAGAGAAGGTACTGTCAGGCACAGGGGCAGTAGTTTGGGGGTCTTCTAACGGCTACAGCCATGTTCAGAAAGTAGGCTATTAAACCACAAGGTGTTCCATTAATTTCTGGGTTTTAAGCTCTGTAGCTATGTGTATATATATAGGTTTCTAAACGTGGTGTAAGTAAACATAATGGTTGTGAGCCTGTGTTTTGAAAACAATTTTTATCTTCTGAAGATTCTACATTTCAAAGAAGAAAGGTACTATTTGTGATTTGAAAGATAGTCACTTCAGCTGTTCTTATCACAAAATTATAAAATGCATAGATGTCAAGTCAGAAAATCCTGTGTATTTTGCAGGCTTTGCAGATAAGCAAAAGGAGACTGGAAGAGTGAAAAAAATAAGTGGATGCTGTCCTTAGAAAAAAGACAAAAATCTGTTCTTGAAGTTTTGCCTAAAATAATATATACTTGTCCAATTATGACACAAGGAAACTGCTGCTGTCTTTTCTGTGTGGATTTATGGGGTGAAATACTGGCATTGTCAGTGTTAGCTGAGCTTCAGTCATTACCTTGCATAGGGCAAATTTTCCAACCATTGCTTAGTACTTTGTCTCCATCCATCTTTTCATGCAGGGAGAAGTTTGGAGGCTTACTAGAAATACAGCACAAATTGAATTGTCCAAAGAAAACCATTCTAATTTTCAGTGTTCTCATTTTAAAGCAGTATGTCTGGTTTCTATTGGGTCTTCTGTTCAACACATCTGTATCACTTTTCTCTTACTGCTCAGGCAATTAACTACATCTCAGAACCCCAGGGAGGTAGGTATTCCTATCTCGTTCTACCAGTGAAGAAGCCATACCACAAAATATTGAACAATTATCCAAGGTCACTGAGCAAACAAGGAGTAGAGCTAGTAATAACAATTCCTGAATTCTTCTTCTGCTCTATCTCAAGTGCAGTGTGCTCTCTCCACATGCATGCAGTATAAATGACCTTGCAAAAAGGGTGGAGATTTTTCCTCACAGGAAAGAAAAGTATTGTATTCTGAATTCTGAAATTAAAATCCTGAATTAAAAGCAACTTCTGTTTCTAAAACACTGAAAGCTAAATGAAAAAATGAAATTAAACCATTATACTACTTGCTGTTATCTTAACTATCTAAACAGAATCGCTGTTTTTAATCTCTTCCTGGCCACCTGTCCAAAATAATCGACCAGAGATTAATAAAATTGTGGCAAATAATTGTGGGTAATACTCAGATGTTATTATTATAGGGACTAAGCAATGAATGTAACTACTAAATTATTAATAACACATTCGTATATAAATCACATTCTGTTAACATATATATTTTAAAGCATCCATTAATGTGATCTGCCTTTTAAATATTGCACTGTTTCCCTTTTTACATTTGTGAAAGAGATTTATTCAATGCTGGAAAATTCCTTGTCAAGGTTGCAGGATGCTGACAAAAAAGTGGGGAAAAAAAGTGTCTGAATATGTGCTTTTCTTGAATATTGTACTTGAAGACATTTAAGCATGTAATGATAGCCACATGGATGGGCACTGAATTTACTGTACTTTGCAATAATAGATAGGTAAAATAGTAAGACAGAAAAAACTTCATATGTGCCTCTGTCTGTGCTATAAATGTTACCATTCAGATCCCATATTCAAAGGAATTTCTCAGGTTAAAAAATATATGGCCTTTTTTCATTCTGACTGTCCAGTAAGAAAGAAATCTGACTTAAATTATGTATTTAAACATTAGGTCAGAGCTAATGAGTCGCCTAGCAATTGATCAAACAGCAGTCTTCAAAGATAGCCTCAGCTAATATATCAATAGTCTGTAAGAGATACTGAAAGCATTTATATGGCTCAATGAACACAATATAGTAAATAAGAGTCAATCTGAATCATAAAAAGCAGTGCAAAAATACTAACATATAATTTCAATCAGTCATAAACCAAGAGTGCCGATTGCCTGTCATAATAAGCATTAATTTTATATCCTACAGGTGAGCTTCAAATACCAATTGACAGGGAACATATAGCAAACTGAAAGAAGCACGCAGTGTAATTAAAAGGGCTTTGCCCATGTCTTCATATTTTTTATCAAAGCAGCTACAACACTTGTTACCATACCCACAGCAATCCTCATGCCCAGGCACACTCACCTAGAAACTCTATTAGGTTTCCATCATGCTGCTGTAATTTATACTTTTAGTTTCAGAAAGGAAAACATGCAGTATTTCTCCCTAAGTAAGAGTGGCAAAGTTGGCAATAACACCACATTCCTGAAAAGGCTGGACCCTCTGCCCTCAGTTATTAAGCTGCCTGTGTGGATTTCTTTTCAATCACACTCTTGACATCTGATAGCACTGGGGACAGTCAGAAGTGAAAAGGACAGGGCATGAGTGGAGCCTGCTAGAGCAGAAGGGCTGGATGGAGGTCTGGATGTCACAGAGGGAAGGGAAGGGAAAGGTCAAGACTGCACAGGGTTTCTTTTAACAGGAATCAGAAGAAAGTAAAGGTATAAGTGTTAAACCACAGTGACCACCCTGCACATTTCTTCTGCTTTTGGTCTCTCACTTGCAGTTCTCCCAATTACCTTTCTGTCTCCAAAGCTACACTTATTACCTGCTCATCACCTGAAATCCCTCAGTTTCCTCTTCATTAACATGTCACTTTACTGAGATGAAATATGTCTAAACTCTCTTTCCTTCTCCTTTTGGCACAGTCTTTCAGAGAAAGGCCAGGCTCCTCTGTTCTGTTCTCAAACACAGTGAAACTGAGCCTGGTAATCACTCTTTCAACCCTTCTGCTATCCAATGAATTACTGAGGTAGTCTATATGGCTCCAGTCTTTTAAGGCTGTCCCTGAGGATGAGAGATTTCAATTTTTTTAGGAGCCCTCTTTCTTCCCTCAGTGCTGAAAGAAGAATTGGACTTCTGGAACGGAGACATGAAAGAGCAGCTTTGCACATCAAGGAACCTTTAATTAGTAGCATGCAGATATATTGTTGTTCATTAAAAATCCCCATAGGAAAAAACCTACTAGTAAACTGATTTCTTCTTTGGTGTGGTTGCATCCTGTAATTTATTAGCATAGTGTGATTCAGAGACTCTTGGCAGTGCTGCTGCCTATCATCTTGCTTTCTCCACAATAAATATATAATCATTTACTGCTGTATGAGTGGTAGACACAAGTGTTTTCCCACTTGAAGACTGTAATCCCAAAAAATCCAACTATGTTTTGGCTATGGATTCACCTGTTAAATACAGTAGGGTCTGTTGTGCTATATCAAGAGGAGCTGTTAGCTGTCAACCATGATGTTGATGATGGTGTTAAAGTTTGAAATCAACAAAGAAGTCCACCATGTTACTGAAAATAAGACTGTACCACAAGTTGTGGTTCTGTTTTTGTACTGTATCGAGAGATGGTGCAGCCACAGCAGTAATTTGCTTTAAGAACAGTCAAGGAAAAACAGCTTCCTCCAGTTGGTAATAAAAAGTCATTTTTTTACGGTATGAGTGCTGCCAAAAATACTATACCTTTCGCCTTTATACGAAGGTGTTTCAGTCCGGATGACGCTGAGGGGAACTAAAAGGGAGCAAGAAATTGGTTTGTCTTTGTGTTGTACATTTAGTGAGTATTTTTACTACTTCAGTCATTTTCATTTATATAAATAAAGCTTCTCCTTTTCCATATAAATCTCTCTTCTCCCCGAGGCCTCTCTGCAAATGCAGTGACACTTCAGCAAAGGGTAATTGAAGCTGCAGCAAATTTACAGCAAAATGCCATTTTTAAAGGGTGTAATGAAACATACTGAGAGGCAGGATTTTTAAATTCACTATATGGAAACTGATTCCCTCTAGGAATGAGAGACTTGAGGATTTAAAACTATATCATATTGGCTGCCACTTCTTCAACCCTGTAGGCAATAGTTTTCCACAGTAAACTTTGGTTTCATGTGACCATAAACCCCCTGATATTCAGAAAGAGAACATCCTGAAGAGCCAAAAAAAAAAAAAAAAAGAAAATAAATAGAGTGCACCAAAAAAATCACGAAAAGAATGTTTCTTGTTCCATAGCAAGATCAGCTGCTGCCAAATCTTCTCCAGAGATGTCCACTCCTAATACATGCTAGCCTGAGCCTCACTTAAAGTTGTATGGCTTCTATTCCACTCACCGCAAGCTTTTCCCTCATCCCCCCAAGGCAACAAGATAATGAAATGTAGTTGCAAGAAGATATCTTGCAGAGAAGAAATATCTTTCAGAATTTTAACAGGCTTTTTATATTTTCATTTTTGTGTTTTCACATAGCATTATCTTTTAAGAAAAGGAATTTTTTATACCTGTTTTACTAATTTAGTATCTTGATCTAGTGCCAGCTAATTATTTTCTTAGTGGCCACATAAATCAGCAGTAATTAGCAAAAACAAGATACCAGGAATGTTGCATTATGATGTGAGATGTAAGATAGATGATAAACTATTGTTTTTGCATTTCTATTTTAATTGCTCTGTATGATCAGTTGAAATCAGTGGAAGACAAAACCAGAAATCAATTGATGATCCAGTCACTGATTTAGGAAAGAATTCAAGTTTTGGGTTCAACTGCTGGACCACAACTGATTGCTCCTTTGGAAGGGTTAACTTCCAAAATACCTTGTCAAGGAGGGGGAGTATTCTAAAGATAATGCAAAATAAAATCTCTTTTTGCTTAATGTAGTAGGTTAACTTCTACACATTATTTTTCTTCCATTATTTTCTTTCTTCTCATCTCAAATGGACGTAAAAAAATCAAACATATTTCTCTTGTCTTTTCATGATTCAACTTCTCATCTTGTTACCATACCAACTGTATTAAATACTATTCAAATTTGTGCTTTAACTTAAATGCTAGAAACTCAAAACATCAAATAAATTCTGAACTGGCAGACTAATGCAGTAATTTTTTCAGAGCTGACTGTACCATCACCACAGTAGTTATTCATTCTCTGCTGAAACTGAAGGTGTAAGGCTTTTTTTTCTTACTGAGATACACAGATTGCCTGTGTTGAGAAGTAGGTTAGTTTTTTGTAAGTTTTTTGTGGGAGGGTAAAGAAATGGATTATAACGCTGTCTTCATTTTATTTTTCTAAAGCTTTCAGCCAAAAACCTCAAGAATTTTGACAGCTCTTAGCAGTGGCACCCCTTTGTTCTTTCAATTTAGATACTTACAAAATTTGTTTTTCTCTTCTTTTTTTAGCACAAGAAGAATGGGCCACAACCCGTTCCAGTCTAAAGGCACCACCTCCAAGGTCAGCCCGAGGAGGTTACAGGGAACACCCCTATGGTAGATATTGAAGGTCCTGCTCATCTGTGACCTCATCTCAAAGACAATTAATAGCCTGTGGTCTCCACATAAACAGCAACAAGACAAGTAATAGTCCATTTCTTTTCTATCCTAGGGATTACTGCTCATTATTATCCTATGTACTACTTGTATTTCCTATAACATTGGCGTGACATTGGCATTAGTATTATTTTATAACACGAACTTAAAACAGAGACAAAAAACCTTTGGCAAACATTGTCTATAAACTATTCAAAGATGATGTTCTATTGGTTGTATTCATTGCTGTGTGTGACTTAGAAAGCATGACGCTGTTACAGATCTTGAGTCTCTTTACATACTAGCTAAGGCTGAGTTTCTGTTTAGGGTTGCTAAAAGACTGTAATATGATTCTTTTCTTCCTTTCCTTTTTTTTTTTTTTTTTTTGAACCAGACAATAATCAAGCTGTAGATAAGATGTTAACCTGTCTTTTTAATATATGTTAGTTTAGATTAAGATGTTCGATATTAAGTTTGTAAATTTAATTTTAAATGCTGTTTTAATGGGGTTGAAAACAAGCAGCTACTGTATGTATGTAGCTAACTGAAGTTGTTCAGTGTTTTAACCTGTATTTGTTAAAAAAAATCACTTAAAGTTCCATGTGTAAGCTTCTCTAAATAGGAAACCATAATTTTGTCAAATATGTTTGCCATAATTTGTCAATAAAGCTGAAACCTTTTGTAACAAACTAAATTTGGAATTACTTGTTTTCTAGCTTTAAATGCCTGCTTTATTTCTTTCTCAAGAGATGCCTAAAATGTTTTTTATATAAAAATTACAAAAATGAACCCAAGCCTGTTTTAAGATTTTTTGTGTAAGACTTTAAAAGTTGTATTAATAACTTCTGGTTGTTAAATAATTTAAAAGTTAACAAACTAAACTGTTACATGAATCATGGTTAGTATCCACTAATGTATAACATGTTAATGGAAAAAAATGCTTTAGAACAATAAATGGATTTTAAACTATCCTTTAAGCTTGATCTTGCTAAACACAAACTCTGATTGACTTGTTTGTATTAGCATGTCTCTCGTGAGAATGTAATGGAGTTTAAAGAGGTAAGATTACCACTTACCACTGTTAGACTGTCTAAATGCTAGTTCTTCAACCTTTGAGTTTCCCCGCACATTAAATATCCCATTCAACATGTAAGCATTGCATAGATTCACCTATTTGTTTTCACTCAGAAGAGTGCGTTGGCTGCATTTTTCGTAGTATATAACAATTTGTCTTGATAAACAAATCATCAGTGTCACTGCCCAGTTGTTGGTACTCAACTTCAAAAACTTTATTTGTAATTTTCAGTGCTAAATATCACCGCCCTTGAAGGCAGTTTAGAGGGCTGATATTCTTTTGAGACTATCAGACTTGATGGCTGATGATTATTAAGGAAATATGTCGCAGGACTCAAAGGATGACTAAACGTTAAACAGGTAACACTAATAGTAACTCTGTAATTTTGAGTATGCAACAGTAATGTAAAATATTCTCAGTTATTAAGTTACTGATAGTTAAAAAAGTAAACCTACCAAAATATAACAAATAGGTATATAGGCTATTAAAACAACTAATTAACATTAACTAGTGACAACAAAATTATTCTACAATATATAACCCTCAAGGTAATAAACAGAACTAAAATTAACAATAATAGTAATGCAACTCTTGCTAACAACAAATATATAACCTAAATTTTGATGAAGAAAAAAAAAAAAGAACAGAAGACTTGATGGTAGGGATGCCAAAACTGTTGATCCTTTAAATACAGTCTTTTTGTTTACAGTGGCTTTTTGTCAATGTGATTGGTTTACTTTTTTGATGAGACTAAAGTACAGGCCGATTGCTGTTCAGTTTGTGAACAAAATCTCTTGCAGCTGGAGTTGCATGCTAGCTCTTTTTGAATAGTCTATGATGGGTATGTTTTGTTGTTTGAAGTGTTAAAGTGAGTTTAGTAGATTGCTTGATGGTTACACTGAGTTTATTCTGTCTCACTGTTTCAGGGACTCACAGGCACTGGACAGCTAAGCAGCAGATCTACTGAGAAGTGGTCAGGTAAGCTCTGCTGCATCTCAGGGGTTTTTCCTATTTCCTGTTTTATCTGTGCATTTGTTTTACTAACAGAAGTATTCACCTACAGTTTTAAAATAAATATTTCTTTCCCCAGTGTTTCTCTGCATAGCAACATAGTGATTATGGTATAATGGTAATCAAAACATTTACTTCTACATATTATGATACCCTTCACTTAAATAAAAAAAGTCTTGTAAACTAGCCTTTTAATGGTAAATATTAAGATGGTATTCTTTCTAACTGCTCCTGCTAAAAACATGGGCTTCTGTTTATTAAAAGCATGCCTACATTTTGAAAACAAGCTAGTCACATAACTTAGGAAAGTACCATACTAGCTTATCTTTGCTTCTGAAAATATATATAATTTCTTCCTATGAAAAATGTATTGATGTAGAGACAGGAAGTTTGTTACTTTTTCTTACGTTTGGTATGTTTTTCCTTTTTTATGCTTTAGAATGGCAAGGACATTGATGGTATTACTATGCAATGGCATGGATCAAGGCATCACTTTCTATATTTCTCTGTTAAATAGATTTAAACATAAAGATTTATCTTGGATGACCTTAGATAGACTTCACAGACTTAAATAGATTATATATGAGATTTTTGACTGAAGACAAATGTCATTGCTGAAAACAAACAAAAAAATTCAGGTCAGTTACGACTTTGTCCACAAACTCAGAAGTGTAAACCTAATCACAATACAAAAAGTACAAATCCTTGTCCTCCCTTATGATTGTTAAACTAGATAAGAGTTAATAAACAAAACTGATAATGTTGTGCACTAAATACACCATCTTAGACACATTTATTTCTCTGGCATCTTTTCCCATGATTGTGGTCTGGCTGATTTAACATTTTCCATCTATTGTGGTATTCAACAGTTACTTACAAACCACAGGTTGTGTTGTATAGCAAGATATAAAGGGTTTAATTTTCCTCTCCAAAGAGTTGCCTCAAGATCTGTGTAAATTGGTTTTATTAATGTGCTGCAACCCACTCAACAGGCCAAAGTGATATAACGTGGAATTAAGGTTTGTCTGCATATTGCAGCCACATCAGTGTGAGTGTACCACTGTAGGAAAAAGCTTCCATCTACCCACCGAGCATGTAGTTACGGAAATTTGCCTCAGTCAGTATATATATCTATACAGACAAGAAAAACACTTCCACTCCTATAAATACAATTTAATACTGGTACAACTGTGATTATAGATTAATACATTATAGATTTTACTATATAAGTATTCCAGGAAATGCTCTTGTGCCTTACTGAAATTATTAATTACACAAAACTGTGAGTAGTTCATACCTGATGTGAGATCCGGGGCAAAGTACATAAAACTAATTTCTCACTTGTGCATCAGATTTTTATGTGAGGGTAACTACTGTGAACTCCTTGAAGATGGACTTCAATAAATACAGCTTTATAGCAGAACAGTGTCCTTTAATATTCCTGTCTCCAAGTCCACTTTATAGCCATTATGTGTGTATATTAAAAACAGTGGGAGAATGTCAGGAAGATGATGCATTGTGAAATATTCTTATATAAGAATTATTTAGGGGAAAGTAGGTTCATAATTCAGTGTAAGCAACTGTTCATGCAACCATTTTTTTCCATTGATTTTCAGGAAAATAGGATGAAAAATTACCCATGGCTGCATGTGTTGCTCTGTGCCAACTACAAAGTATATTTCACAACTGTTTATGAAGAAGTCTTGCAGTTAATCAGCTATGTTTTAGGAAAACAAAAACCCACCTTCTTAATCTTTGAAAGAGTAATAGGAGAGTCTGGTTATTGTAACAAACAGCTATCTTCAGGTCTTCCGCGGAAAGCTGTGACATATTCCACACATCCACCAGTCAGGTCAGCCATAATTCTGAGATCCTGAAAACTCACATGCATCATCAGAAAACACTCATGCTACTGATCATTCCAAGACCCTAGACACCAATCAAACATTTTCTTTGGCTGAATTCACATACAAATTAGTTTTGTTTGCAATAGGAAAAAAATCCAGTATAAAATATCAAGGCAATGAGTTAAAAGCACTGGAAAAGAGAAGTTGAAAAAGCAAAATCTCTTTTAAAATATTCTTAAGGGGTTTTTTTGTTTGTCCAGGTTGACCTCACCTCTAGAACAGTTTGATCTTTAAAAGAAAATAGTGCAATTTAGTTTTTAGTACTTAAATCAGCAACTTACATTTTTTCTGGCAGATGTTTTGCATGTATTCAAGAGCTATTCTAACTGAAAAAATTAGATATTCCTTGAGCAGCAACCTTTATTAGAAAATGAAGTGGCACTATGTAGTAATTTCTTTCCTATTCAGTTTATCTTACACTGTTTAAACAAAGAAGGCCTTAAATCTTCATATGAATAAATAAAGAACCTTAGGAAATACAGTACACCTGACCTCACCACAAAGGATATTGACAATGTTCTTCTAGCTCTAAGAGGTCCTCAGCCTCCATTCAGAGTAACAGAGCTGCAGCCACAAAGCCAGGAGACCTGTATCTCCTCACTCCATGTCCTGTCCCATGTGCAGCCCAGCCATAATTACTCCATTATACTCAAACATGCTGACTTCTGAACTGCCTAACACTGATGTCAGAGAGAGTGAGTGCAGATGAAACAGACCACTGCGTGGCAGCTCTGAAGAAATGGATGTGAAGACCTTGTGACTAAGCATGGCAGGCTGGAAGAGCCTGTGTTTGTTGCCAGAGAGCTGCCAAATCACAGCCAGCACTGAGGTACTGAGCTGAGTATCATGAGTTTAGTAAAGCAACCAAGTTACCATTCGAATCATCAGTTGAAACGCTTAACATTTTATTATAGTAGTATGAATTTATGGTAGTCCTCGTGAAATATCAAACAGGGCTATTATCTTAAAGTTAAGAATAAGTAAGTGATGTATTCTGTTCAAATAAAAACCAGTTTTATCGACATCAGTGATGTATTTTTTTCATGTTTGACAGTAGGAGCGTTGTTTTGTGGACTGTCTTTCTAAGAAGTCCAAAGTTTGGCAGGAGTCAAATATTGCACAAAATTATAAGTGGAGGTAGAGTCATAGAATAAGCTAGACACTGGAGAGAAAAAGTCTTTGTTAATGTCAGAAAGGAGCACATGATCCATTAAGGAAAGGAAGTCCTAGAACATTTTCCAAATTGTATTGCATTAAAATGCAGAAACAAGTTAAGTCAGGATTGCATAAAGGTTAAGCAGAGATAGCACTGAATGATATCAGTGTTCTTAATGCAACCTTCTTAGAGATACCTCATATTTGTTGAAGTTTACTGGCACACTTCCTGGGTTTTATGAATAACTACTGTGTAAAAGGAAAAGACAACTGAGAAACTCTATCTGAATTTCCTAAGCAGATACATAGTTTGACAGAAAATTGTTCTCCTATAATTTCCTGTAATTTCTTTTGTGAAAGAAATACAAAATCTAAACAATTTTATAATCTCTTTACACACTCTATTTGCTACAACTTTTTAGCAAAGATGTTAAAGAAAACAGTGGGGGGTTTTCCATAAGTATAATGCTGTAGAACTTCAGTAAATGATTTAAGATGCCAAGAAGATAAAGTAGTTTGGGAAAAATACTCATACAGTCTGAATCATAGGTTATAAATTAATCTTAAATTACGAAGAACCAATTTATTCCTATATGAGAATATATGAAGTTTTAGGGTTCAGGGGGACAGAGTTCATTTGTAGATACATTTTTTCCAAGGTAGGATTTCAAAAAAAATAATAATTTCACGAAAAAAATACAACATTTTCATATGAAGAGAAAGGTCATAATTGAAAAGGTTGCCTATAATTAATGTCCAAAGAATAAAGATCATATTTTTTATTTCAAGTCATCCTCTATTGTCAGCAGATTAATCAAGGTACAAAAAGAACTCTAATTAACAAGTAAAATCACAGGAAAAACTGAAAAATATTTGAATGCTAAACAGAAAGCAGTCCTAATGTCTTCTGAAGTTTTTTGTCCTTCACTAAAAACTTAGATGCTCTGTGAGCTCTGGGAGTTATTAAAACCCAAGAGTTACCAGGAAAAAGTATCATGTGTTATCAGTTTTACTGTACTTGTCTGCAGAGACAGAACAGGCACAGAGGTAACTTTCTCAAACCAATTATGGCTTCAGAGATGATCACCATCTTCCACTGTGTGTTAGCTAATTAAATTTTTCTAGTCAATACTATTTATCATTAAGACCTGATGGAAACTTTTGAAATCATTAACCCTTTCCCTTTTTTTCAATTGCTTTTGTTTCTGGTTCTGTAGGCTAGATGGTAACAATCATTTGGAGATGTTAAGGAAAATGATTCCCACTGAAAGATTTGCTAATCTATGTAGTTATTAGACAAATTAGGAGCTTTGCTCATGAATATGCTATCTTTTAGTAAAGACATACTGTACACAGTATTTATGTTCTGAGACCATGGAATCTGAAGACTAACTGTGTCTGCCACAACAAGTACGGGAAAGATTTTCTGTCCTTTTGCAATCTCTGTCTGACTAAATAATTTGTATTATAACTCAGCAGAACATGTTGAAATACACCTCTAAATCATGCATATCTGGAAGACAGTTCTCATTCTCAAAGAGAAGCAATTGCTGACAACTTAGGCATAAGAAATGCAGATTTCTAAACTTCTGCTAAAAATATGTCACTGTTTTAAAGGTTTGCTTTCCTTATGTAAATCCTGTTAAAAGGCTGTACTTATTGAAAGGCATAAATGCCTCCTTGCCTAAAATAATTGAATTAACTTTGAAACCTTGGATGCTGTACCAGAGAATAGCAAAATTTACGGAGAATACAATTGCAGGCTTTCATATTTTAAATCTGTAAATGAGAAGGGAGGTGCATTGGAGGAAGAGCATACCCATGCTGTAATGGTGTAGATCATCACTCACATATTAAAAGGAAAAATAGGAAAGAAAAGGATGCGTCATTGATTGTGTAAATCCTTCATGTGCCCAAAGAATTTTTCAAGATGCTGTATGGGAATGATCAGAACTTTGTAATATCTTTTAGCAACATTTTGGTGTACAGGCAGGATAACAGAAATGCTTCAGTGCCCTAGTAAGAGTAGAATTAATTATGAAAACAATATTTCCTGACTATTTTTCTTTGCTGCTATACCTTATTTATTTAATGGACGTATAATTTCTTGTTATACAGTGTTATTATACTGTGTGAGAGTACCTTCTTATTTCATGTTTGGCACTGTTCTTGCCATGCTGGATGCATTAGCTCATGATGGATGGCTTCCTCACATTAAAACAGTGAATACCTTTGTTACATGCCCTTGCATTACAGGACCTTCACACTGTGTTACCACCACCAAGTCAGAGGTGCTTATCTGTGACTTGGCATGCTGTGTGGGTTTTCTTTCTTTACTTCTGCACAGTAAACAGAACAAAACATGCATATATTTTGCATCATGGTTGACTATATTCATTTATAACTCCATATTCATTGCTCAGCAATAATTCATTATTTTTCTTTTTGAACTGTATAACATTCCTGTATAACCAGTGGCAAAATTCAGTGAAAAGGCTTAGTGGGTTGACCCTGGCTGGACACCAGGTACCTCCCAAAGTTGTTCTATCATTCCCCTCTGTAACTGGACAGAGGAAAGAAAATATAGCAAAGAGAGATAAGGACCAGGAGAGATCACTCACCAATTACTGTCACGGACAAAACAGACTTGAAGGGGGGATATTAATTGAATTTATTACTGACACAATCAGAGCAGGATAATGAGAAGTAAAATAAATCTTTAAAACACCTGCCCACCACCCCTCTCTCCTTCTCAAGTTCTACCTCCTACCAGCCTCCAGTGGTGCAGGGAGGCAGGGACTGGGGGATATGATCAGTTCATCACGTATTGTTTCTGCTGTGGCTCAGGGACAGGGGAGTCCTTCACCTGATTCATGGGACCTCTCCCATAGGAGGCAGTTCTCCACCAAATTCTTCAATGTGAGTCCATGCCACAGGCAACAGCTCTTCACAAACTGCTGCATCGTCGGTCACTTTTCCACAGGGTGCAGTCCTTCGGGAACAAGCTGCTCCAATGTGGGTCTCCCACAAGTCTCACCAGGAAAACCTGCTCCAGCATGGGCTCCTCTTTTCATGGATCAGCAGGTCCCTGCTAGGAACCTGTTCCATCACAGGCCTCCCACAGGTTCACAGCCCTCTTTTGGGTATCCACTCGCTCCAGCATGGGCTCCTCCATGGGCTGCAGGGGAACCTCAGCTCTGACACCTGGAGCACCTCCTGCCCCTCCTTCTGCACTGACCTTGGTGTCTACATTGTTGTTCACATGTTCTCACGCTGCTCTGCCCTGGCTGCAACTTTCATCTGCGCAATAACATTTTTTTTTAACCTTAAATATGTTATCACAGAGGTGTTACTGTCATTCCTGATTGGCTCAGCCTTGGCCAGCAATGGGTCCATCCTGGAGTTGGTTGGCATTGGCTCTGCAGGACATGGGGGAAGATTCTGCCAGCTTCTCACAGAAGCCACCCCTGTAGTCCACCCTCGCTACCAAAACCTGGCCAGATAAACTCAATACACAAGGTCTTGCCTATGTCATGTCTTCTTCTTTTATTTTTACTCCTTCTTTTTTCTCTTCCTCCCAGAAGAACATAATGTTTTATATACCTACATTAGCTGAAAAGACAGTCAAGGACACTGTCTTTCAAATGAAATGCTGGTTTTCTCTGATAATATAGGGATTCACATTAGTATTCTCTGAGTATTTAAAACTGATAGGGTTCTTATTCTGTATGGTATTCTGAGTATTATATAACTTTTTAATATCTCTTTTAGAGTTCATGATGTAAAGATACAAACAACTGACAGGACTGTTGTATTATGTTGAAATCCAGTTAAGCAATAGGTTTCTGATGGAGAATTTAATCCTGCAGATCTTACTCAGGTTTCATTTACTAAAAATCCATGCTGACATCAGGGAAGGAAAAGGGAATATGAAATTCGGACTGTGATCTGCAGTCATTTTTATAATTTAATTAATTTCAAACAGAACACATATCTGTTAAGGACTTTATTACATCATTCCAGCCCATGTCCTGCTTAAGGAGGCAGTGTGAAATAACCTTGACCTAGGAAGAGTACTTCAGTTACAATACCAACATCAAGATTTTACTTTTTATATTATCATAACTAATTTTCCCATGTGAAAGAAAAGTATTTAGTTGAAGGTACTTGCTTGGGACTGTCACTCACTTCAGATCTCAGATTGGCAATCAATTTCATCCATTCATGGTCGTCACCACTTTATTTTCATGAGAACTAACAAATAACTTTCTGAAGGAGGCACAATACTTTACTTTACAGAGTCTTTAATCACAGTATTACTGAACTTGTTCGCAGATCTAAGGGAAAAAACGGGTTGTCCACTAGACTGTGAAGGCCTGTGGAATATGTGCTTTAGGGAATCTAGTGCTCATTCAGGAGTTACTGTAACCCCAAGAATACTGCATAGTTCTTTTAAAGCTTAAATAGCACCTACAGAGCTTAAAAGAAAATTGCTGCATAGAACTCAAAATGCTTTATGAAGGCAGTAGATATTTTAATCTCTGCCTAGTAATGGAGAATTAGGAAAACAGTGAAGCTGAATGATTTGGCTCAGGTCACTCAGCAGGTCAGAGTGATGTAATAAAGTGCCATTAGCAAAGCAGCAGGTGAGTGTAAGAAGCTGCATCGGGAAGTGAAACACAGGATGTATTTGGAGCTGTGATTTGGTTTGGGAACTGGACTCCCTTGTCCATGGTGCAGACGTACTGTCAGTGCTTGGCGTCTGCTGGACCTACCAGGCAAGGGGATGGAGCAGCCAGCAGAATGTGTGTGGGGGGAGCATACATACATGTGCCAGATTTACACTGAAGAAGCCTGTTATTATTATCTTCATCTGTTTCTATTATAACTCTATTTTTCTATGGCTGCATCAGCTGTTGCCATGGTAAGTTTCTCATGCTGTGTGTCTTTAATGAACAAGAAATACATCTCTGAACACTGATAGGGGCTTGAGACTCCTGGTAATACCCAATGTCCTCCCTATGGCACTGAGTACATTGGGATTGGACCCTAAAAACATGCATATTCTTAAATTTTATAGTACTGACAGTTCTAGAAATAACATAAATCCTATTATAGACTATTTTAGGGATAATTTTAGATTCAGAGTTGTTTGGGGTTTTCTACTTTGAAGTCTGCTTAGCTAGATTAATGGAAATAAGGCATCCAACTTTGTAATACATAGTCAACCAAAAATAACCCTAAGGATATGCTTAAGGATCTAGAAAACCATGTTAGTTTTTTTAATATAAAAACATTTTATACCAGGTTCTTCATCTGGACTTTTTTGGATGACTCATTCACAGCTCTCACAGATAAAATACAGAACTCCAAAGCAAGCTGTACAACTTTAATCTGTCATGCCTCCGTTTCTCATTAATCTTGTAAATATACTTTTGGCAGGGCTGGTAATATTACCTACCATTAAGATCACCAGTACATTCTATAAATGCAACTGTGTCCACTTCAAATTAAATTTTCCATGATGGGTATCTGCTCAATCCAAGGATTTGGGTCAAAATGCTAAACAGTTCAGAAAAATAAAAGATTTAACCAAAACAGAGGAAAGGATTATATTATTTTTCAGCAACTCTACCGATAGAATTTTGTGTGAGCATAGGCAAATTGCTCAAAGTAAAAGCCTACTAATGTTGTATTTCTTGTTGTCTTGAGGTCTTACAGAACACCTTGGGATCTGATTTTCATCTGAGTTACAAATGACATCATCAGGAGTTGCGACTGACTCTGCAAAGTGCTCCTTAAGGTTAGGTGCAAGCCTTGGGTTTCCCAGGGTATGTAACAGTGACGAATATTTTATTTTAAAACAAAAATAATAAGTCCCACTAATAAGGTATTCACATACTATAGCCACAAGTGACACAGAAAGACAACTGCAAAATTCATAATTTTGTCAAGAAAAATTAAATATTTTAATAGAGTTAAGGGAAGGAACAACACCATAAATAATGAGGATAAAAGAAATATTGAAGAGCTGGTTTTCAGTGCCCTTTCTTATGCAAGAAATCAAACAGGAAAAGAAATGTCAGTCAAGCATTGTAGACTCAATGGTTGAAACAAAAGAACCCAAAATTTAACTCAACCACTGAGTACATCAAATGTATACATGAAAAGATCCAAATTAGGGTTTCACTGGCCTGTAACTGGTATTTAACTAACTTCAGAGAGCTTGGCTTACTTTTTAACCATTTATTTTGGAAGCCTGATGTTTATACCTACCAAATATTTTCCATAAAGGAAAAGTTTATGGAAAGGCTTATCTAATTTGCAAATTGAGAGTTCCTGTATCAGAAACTTGCTTTGGATAGAGGAATTCTCCCGAGGATCCCAAAAATTATTTTCTGATTCTTTCCCAAAAATCTCTTTTGGAGAATACCATGTGACATCCACATTGTTGTTGTTTGCCAACTCAATAAACTTGCTAGAAGCTATAAAAGAACTATATTCCCCTACCCCACTGGTGAGGATTTTCTACTTGTATGTGAAGTTACCTGAGTGTGGCACTTAGGGAAATATTGAGCACTTTCATCACCTAGCTTCAAATACCCAGCTATTGCCACTACAAGTGCTTAGGGTACCTGTACATTCAGTGGAGTGATCTTTGCTTACAGAAAATAATTCAGAGGACCATCTGGATTTACATTGCCTCCATTGGCTGGCTGAAGAGACTAACTAATGCATTTAAAAAATACCCCTCCCTCTGCAGTTTAAATATTCAAATTATCTCTTGATACATTGATTTTAATAAGACCTGATTGTAAGTAGTCTCTCACAGACCTGATTTTGTTAATATCATCAAGAAATGAAATACAACTCCAACCCAACTTGTTCTCACAGTTCCCATTCTCATCTGAACCAGCACTCAGAATTAATTTACTCAGGATGAATACAACTGTTCTACTGTATTATCTGTATAAAGAGTGTTGGTATTCATAAAATTTACCACCACAGACCTTTTTTATTACACTGATAAAAGCATACTCATACTACTGTGCATGGACCATGAGCTGTCACAGGTACAGAAAAGGTACTGAGGCAGCACTTGATAAATTTGTAGCAGTATGAAAATTAAGAATTTAAATGAGAAAGCTAGACTAAAATGATAGCTTAAGTTTCATACAGTAACTTTACAAAAGGGTTCAGAAAGGTAAAAAACCCATAAAGTAGAAATACTGGTGTTTAGTTTGTTCATTTCTCTCTTTCTTTCTCTGTCATCATTTTGGAGACCCTAAACAGGTGATCACATGCTTTCGCATTCTACTTGTGTTTTGTAGGGCACAGCAATGTGTTAGAACTGTGTAGCAAATTCTGTTATTTTTTTAACTTTATCTCATAGCGTGCTGAATTTGGAAGGTAATGTCTTCCAAGAGTTTTCTGTCATCCAAACTAACCCTGTATCACAGAGATGCTGTGTGAAGCTACCTAAGTCATTTAAGCTAAAATATTAATGTGACAACTAATTTTATGTTTTTCATTGAATATGTCTGCCCAACTTTATCTTGATTTTCAGATTTTTGGAGCCTTAGGGAAGTACTGTACCTTTTGAACGGTGTTCAGGGAATTGAGAGTGCTCAACATCATTTGCAATAAATCACTGTGTTCTGAAGGACTGAGCCTCAGGTTGGGACTCTCCACAGCCCTGAGTTCTGGACCTACCATTACCAGCCTTTCTAGGATATGCCATCACTCAGACTTACAGTGATCTTCCAGTCTGTCAGGTGAGCTGTGGTATTTTGCTGTATGTTTTTATGTCAAACGTGAGATAATTAGGTCACCTCAGTCTTCAAAAAATAGGATTATTTTAATCTAGTTCACCTTATGTTTGCCTTTGAGAAAGAACTCATCCAGAGATACCTATGGCGCATGTTACTTTGAGACAGGATAGTCTGATAATGTATCTAAGTTCTTACACTCTTTTTCTGTGATAAAGAAATATAATATTTAATCATCTTTCTCACAGAAGGAAGATAATAAGTAAACTATATTTGTGCAATATGTTGAGCATACAAATAGTTTTTGAAAATGCCAAATATTTGAAGAAATCATCTTCCCTTGGTATGAGTTAACTTGTTGAGAAGGTCATATTAAAACCAGATCTTGCAGACTCTGGAGGTTTTTGATCTGTTCTCCACTTGTTCATCTGTGAAAATATTGGTATATTCAGTGTGTTACTGTGAACATACATTTATTAATGTTTATAGGGTTCAGTTACCATAGCAATGCTGCTACAAGCTATGGACAATGAAAACCTGTAAGAAAGTAAATAAATCTACACCAGCAACCATTTGGATGAAAAAGAGTAAGGAAAAAAGAGACATACCACTAGTTTAAGACAGATACAAATATTGGATTCAATTTGGTGTCCAGAATGAGTTAGGTCTTGTGGAGAGAAGGGTACTAAGGCATCCTGGAATTAAAGGCTATGTCCTCTTGTGTATACTAAAGAACATCATCTAATCATATTTGAAATTATAAATCTAACATTTCCTAAATCTTCCACGCTAAATACTTAGTTGTATTTTTCTATAATAAGCTTATATACAGACATATGTCATATAAAGATACAATTATTGCATTCAGTTATTAGAAATTAGCTTATTTCTTTGGCAAACAGCTTGTGAAACAAGACAATTGGCAGCCTTTGTGGATGGTAACTAGCAACGTCCTGAAGGTTTCAGCTAACTAACAAAAGGAGCATCAGCAGCTAATGTGGAGTCACACTGCAGCTGTACACACCTTCACTTCCCATTCCTCTGGTGCTTCCACAGTCCTTCCCTTGCTCATCCTGACTGCACACCAGAAAACAGACCTGAAGCTTAGTCTGCACTGCAGAGCAGCATGAAGTCATCATATGGGACCCAATTCCCTCTCATCATATGTTCTGAAAGTGGTGACACTATTTTTGGCCCACACTATTTTTGGATCTGCTCTTGCAAATGGTGGTAAAAATTTAAACTCTGCCCTGCTTTAGATGTAGATTTTTCCATGTAAAGAAAGAGCTAAAAGAATGTGTCCAAAAGCTATTCAAGCCTAACACTATTCTAGATTTGAGAAAAAAAATCAGTGTATTTTTCAATATTCCTCCTCCTAACTGGAGCTGAAAATAAACTCTAAGTGACATCATTCACACTCCAGTTTTAAGTAGGCTGTGAGTGAGATAAGGAAATGCATGAGAATATGCAGGTTTCTTAATAGTTTACTGAGATTATAGTTTGTGTTAACACTTTGTGAATAGTAATTTAGGGGTTTTAGAAATGTTTTTATTTATTATTATTTGTGCTTTGCACATAGCAAGTGAAACAATGAGGGGGAAGCTGTTTGCTCTGTATCACACAGAATGCGATTCATCAGAAACTTAGAGATCATTAGAATCATTACTTAGAGCCCAAATTCCTAACAATTGGACTACATTTCCTAAAATGGCTTACAAGTAAGACTTGGAAGTACATGATAATTTTCACTCTTTGCCTAAAGAAAATGACTTAGTATTCTTGGAAACTGGAGATTAGTGATTCCTTTTAACTTGGTAACTACATGTTTTAATAAGTGATAAAGTGTCCCAGGAGTTTGGAAGACCCTGCTTATATGTCTAGGTTAACAAAAATTTACAGAGGAAGAAAGGGAACTCCGATTTTTCCCCATCCTGAGCAAGCCAGGACTTCATAGCAAACTACCAAGGTTCCTCTGCTTCCATGACTTCCTTGCATTTTCTGATTTTCTTCTTTTTCAGCTGTATATGTGTATATATATATGTATATATATGTAGGTAGGTATGTAGATATGTGACTGTGGGAGGTGTGTATATGTATATATGGGGAGGGGAGTGCATATGTATATGTGTATATATATGCATATGTACTAATTCAGGTCCAAAGAGCAATTTAGCCCCTTTTCAGGTGTGTGTCAGAAAACCCAAATGGGATGAAACACCCTCCATTGTTTAGAAAATGTTACTAAATGCCTAGCATGGATTATGTAGATGTCTTTTTCATAAAATTTGTATTGAGGTTAATGCCAACCTTAACAAATCAACTTCTAAGGTCAAAGTTTTAAATTTCAGTTGTGGAAGCTACTTTCATTAAAAGCTGCAGATTGTGTGTATCATGTCATATCCTATCATATATCACATCATTAATTAAATTGTGTAGAGGTAAGAGAACACAAGGCTTGACACATTTGCTAGTCTTTGGAGTTTGAGATAAGCCTGTTCTGTACCCAATGCTCTGTTGTGCAGCAAGAGGTTGAAAAGTGGGCATAGAGAAGCACAACCCAATGTACAAGAGCTTTGCTGTGATAGAACAGACCATTCAAGGTTTCACTTTGAGCTCCCTGTGTGCAGCATTCACCTCATAGAAACTGTCCTATGGAGTTTCCTAGAAGTGGATTTTCTGTACTTCTATAACCTTTGCTAATTCTTTCCTCTGCTGGTTTTGTTGTTGAATTGTTTGTGTAGTAAAATATGGGATTTGTTTAGGAGAAGACATTTCTGTTGATAACCCTCAACATTTTCAAAAGATAGATTAGACACTTCTATCTGTATTTGAGCACTGAAGACATTTGTTTTCAGAAGCACTGACAGCCTGCAGGTTTCACTAGCCTTAACTTCAGGTTCTCAGAAATCAGGAGTCATCACTGGCATGCAAAATCTACATGTCCTGACCCAAAACATCTTTTTTGTACTTCTTTTCTTGCATCTTTATACAGATACTGTGGAAATTAATATATTACAATATAATATATTGAGACAGCCAGCTGGTATTAATGAAAGCCAGAGAACTATGAAGATGCATGTATTACACTAATGTTTTACTAATAGCTGCAATTGCAGCTGAAGTGAGTCTCCTTTAGTTTTCTAAACGAATCCCTAATGACTGGGATATGTTGCTGTACTCATACACTATAGTGAGGGTCTACAAAAACAGGTAAGTAAATGAGGAGATAAATCATGTAAGTATATGCACTTTTCACAAGATAGATAAAATTAAATGTAGGAGAATACTCAGCCTGAAGCTAATAGACATAAGACCCTGTGGACAATACTAGTAATAACAACATCAGGGTGCCAGTTATTCCCAGACCTTACTGGTGAGTTCAGTAGGTACAGATGTAACCCCTCTGCAACATGTAAGTTTGGGTGACTAATCTCTCCTCATAACACTGATAGAGTTTAGTTAGGGCTGAATGTAGCCTTTAGGCTGTGTCCTGAACTCTCTTTTCTCTCAAAGTCAAATATTTTTAGATTTTATTGACTTGATCATCTGACTCCACTCAGCATTTGTTTCTGGTCAAGTGCACTTCTCCCCCTCCATGTCTATACTGACTGAACAAAGAAGTTCAGACATGAAATGGATTTTTATTACTGAGGTCCACAGTGCAACTCATTGGAAGTTATGTAATAATATGAAAGGACATATAATTGAAAGGCTGTCAGAAGATGCGAGTGTACCAAGCTTCCCAGAGCATTCGCATTTGCAACTCATGAAGCCTGATGACATTGAAAGAGCAATTCAGTGTTTAATGCATGCAGCTCTGGTGGCAGCACTTCTCCTCAGCACGGTCTGTGGAAATATCGGTCTGTAGCATAGAATTTAATACAGGAATTTTCCATTAAAGATGTTAGCTGTTGCAGTTCACAGTAACTTCTAGCTCAACACACCTGCTGGGGACCCAGTACTTTGTCCTTGAGTAAGCAGGATTGCTTTCATCCTATTCTCACTGAAGCAGAAAGGAAATAGTGTGAGTACATATGGAGCAATGTACAAGTGAGTAACTGCAATACAGGCATATATTATTACTGAATTTGTTTTAAATGTCAAGCAATAATATATGTGAAATAAAAGTAAGACTGTAACTATCCTGACATTCTCCTAAATGTGCAGTAAAACTGTAAAGGATGTCTGTATGTACTAAAAATAATAAAACTAGTGTTACACTAATCAAATTCAAATCAGTTCAACTGCATAATTTTCAGTGAAGAGGTGCTTATGAAACACAGAATGAACTCCAGAAGGAAAGGTTCATTGCTTCCTAATCAAAAGCAGTCATCTTTAAACACCAGCCAGTCAGGTGATAGGTTTGTCATTTCTTAGCTGTGCTCTTGGAGGGAATTTGACAAGAAGGCTTGACAGCCTTTAAAAACTTCACAGAGCATTTTTTTGCCTGTTTCTGAACATCATGTTGATCTACAAACACTCCAGGGAGACTGGGAGGAGAGGCAGAGTAACAGCAGTTCTATTAAAATATATTTGCTGCAATGAATGTCAATCAGAGTTTATGGTGTGAAAAAATGTGCATTTCCTGAAAAGAAATCTTCACCACCCCTCAAGTCTGATTCTTTCTTGTCTAATTCTGTCCAGCTACTTTGGGGGACTGAGGAGTGTCAATGATTAATTGCCTGGGTGACAGAGAAGTAAAAAGGCTTGTAATACATTGCTAAAAGCCAGAAATCAGGGTGTCTGAATTATGATGGAAGGCTTTAAATGAATATATTAGTGCTACATACAATTAACCACCCAAGGCTGAAATCATTTACTTTCATAATTTAGAACAATGGCAGCTCTCCAGTGAAAACATATTTACAGTAGTTTTACATTGCTTTCTAGAGGTTTAATACAAAAGGGAGAGACAAAAATTAATATGCACCAAGGCAATTACGGAGAACCCTGTCTTTGAACTGTTCTTTCCCTTTAATCAGCATGAGCTCTGCTAAATAGGGGAAAGAATTATGAGTAGGTGGCAAGCATCTAGGTTACTGAGGTCAAATCACTCTCAGGGGAATAACTTTGTAATTTGAGCAATGTGACTTAAGATGAACAGGTCTTCTCTGTTTTAACCCAGCATGCTAAGCAATTGCAAGTCAGCCAACCTGAAGTGCCTCAACATCTTCCCTTACACAAAGGTCTGTTCTCCCCGTCCCTGGCAGTTATACCATTGTGCTGGACAAATTTTCTAATGTCTTCTATTTCTATTTTCTAATGTCTTTCTAGTGTCTTCTATTTCACATCCTCAAGTGTGGGACCTTGTACATGTTATAGTAATTTTTGGTATTGGTTGAAGTCCCATTAAGCTTTCGAAGTTCTGAAATTGCTTCCTGAAGGGTTTTGGCATTTTTTTCCATGTAACTTAGGTTATAAAAGTAGCACCATAAACATTAATTGAAGAGCCATTAAGTAGTATGGCTGTTTGTTTTGGGTTGATAGAGGACATAAAGCTTCATACCCTGTGGTGGAAAACAATTAGATCTGATGATGAACATGCTATTAAATATACCATTACCAGACTTCTATCAGTTTAACTTTAGAAAATAGCAACCAGCTGTAGCCAAAGCATACACAAGTGATAGAAAGTCATATTTTAATTGTCATGTCATAGCCTGTTATAAATATTGTCGTTTCTAATGTTTTATGCTAATGACAGTGACTAATAGTAGTCATTACCTCCATTCATTCTCATAAAAATTTCCTCAAGAGAGGATGATCACAACTAGAATGCTGTTTAAAATTAAACTGTTTTTCTAAAATAGAGAACATAAAAAACATTTAAATACCAAGAGGTTGGCTGGCTAATTTATTTTGTAATAGCGTGTGCTTGACAACTACAGCTTTTGTTAATTGTGCCATCAGTTGAACAGATCCTCCTGTTAAAAACACTTTTGGCATACTAATGTGTGTACATGTCACATCATTGTATGGTCTCTGAAGAGTGGGATAAAAGGTGAATCTCACAGAAGTCAGAAAATAAGTCTGATGCTACCCCTGTAGAGGCTTAATATTAAGAACATTGAATTTCCTCATCCATTTCTTATTTCAGTTATGAATTCTGCTTACTTGACAGGTACAGAGTACTTCATTATGTGCATGAACAGAAATGCTTAAATGGATGAAGCAGCTATTTACGTATGATAGGAGCTAAGTGGGACATTAAATTAATGCCAAACAAGTGAGTGCTCATTTTAGTTTCGTTATAAATGGCTGCAGCACAGCAGTAATGTGTTGACTCTCATGTGCTGACAAGTTCTATATTTCTTACAAACTTCCCTTAGAGCTCGATGTGGAAAGACAAATTCACACTCTGCATGATGAAATTAGCAGCAGATGCATTAATAATTGAATAAGGATCTCTGGAGACATACCACAGTTCAGAAGGAGAGTTGTTGAAAGGCTGGTTTAAGTAGAGGCTTCTGTCATATATATATATGCACTTACATAAGCCCTGAGTTAGGAGCTGCTGCCTGTATGTAGCCTTCGGTATCAAATCCGCTTCCTGCTTTTAGAAGACTTTTCATAGTTATATTTGACAGGTCCATGAACAGACTGATGACCATTAATCTGGGCAGGTGTGCCCTTGCTCATCCCTCCTTCTTCTCTGACTGTTCTCAAACTTAGAGGCATATTCAGCACAGTTCCTTCTGGATTTGCCCAGACAATGAGTGGGGTATGAGTGAAAGACTTTCACTTTATGCCAGGCTCTCGCCGTAGACCTCAATTCCTGTAGGGTTGAAAGTTTCCTGAAGCGAAAATCCCAGCTTCTCTCACAAAAGGGTTAGGATGGTGTACTGCCGTCTTCCTTTCCAGCAAAGGTGATGTTCTTTGATGTAACCACATGCCTAGGTTTAGGAAGGAAGGAATTTCACAGGATCACAGAACAGGTAAGGTTGGAAGGGACCACAGTGAGTCATCTGATCCAACCTCCCTGCTCAAGCAGGGTCATCCTAGAGCACATGGCACAGAGGAGCCCAGAACTGGACACAGGACTCCAGATGTGGCCTCAGCAGGGCTGAGTTAGAGGGACAGAAGCAGCTCCCTTGACCTTCTGGCAGTGCTCTTCCTAATGCATCCTAGAATACCATTGGCCTTCTTGGCCACAAGAGCACACTGCTGGCTCAGTTTGTGGGGGGTTTTTGACAACAGCATAGAAAACAAGAGGATTGCCATAAAAAAACTCCACTTTTTAAAGATAACAGCAAGACCAGCCATGATGCAATTCCTAATAGTTACATTGTGGTCACTCCTAACAACAAGCAATATTCTGCTCAGAAGATACTGACAAAACAGTGTGACATTTCATACACAACAGTACTATTGGAGCAAATTCTCATGGGTTTAAAATCAGAATTTTATTGCATTAGTGCCAAGAGAGTGATAGCAATTTGTATAGTCTGAAAATTTGTCCCAGTTAGAAGGGTGGCAAAATTTAGCACACTATTACTAGATTAGCTGCACATAGCTCTCCTAACTATCCATGCAGACTTCAGCCACTGGCTTTGAGCTGCACAAGTGGAAGTGACTTCTGTGGTTTGCCTTCCTGCAGTTACAGGCTATTTTATAGATCTCAGGATCTGGAAGACAGAAAAAAATAGCTTAAAATATCTACCACTGTATTTTGTGGAGTTTCATGAGCTAAAGGAAAGCTAATTCTAATCTTCGTTTTTTTAATATATTGCAATATTTTGTGTAGGCTATTATATGATTTAATAAAATGGCACTGTCTTTAAAACAATACTTATTCCTTCTCTTTAGATATGCAACTTTTTTTATTCAATAACAGTGCATATGTTATTTTTTCAGTTAGAGTTTAATATGAATCTAGTCATAATAGAAATACTGAATTTGAGATCTTTTTAGTATGAGAAACATTAAAGAGTTGTCACTTGAATTAGGAGTTAAGTCTCGGAAGTTTATATTCATATAATGAAGAAATGTCTCAATCTAGTAGACACCCTGAAACATCCTGCAAGGGGCTCAGCTGAGGAAAGAACACATTTTGCTTTGTGATGCTGGACCACAATGCAAATGTTAGGGATCAGTGACTATCAGATGAAGGAGTAGGCATGTTAAAATAATACCCTGGTTTCAGTTTCAGCATCACATCTTCTTTTGGGGTGCTTGAAACAAAGATGTGAAAATTAAATTGGAGTTACATAAGCATTTTTAGTGAACAAAGGTACCATTTCAGAATTAATATTTTTCATTAGATTCACACATGTATAATACATTTCGTTGCTGTTTTAGAAAGTCATGTTACCATAGTCTGAGCTTTTAAGAAAAAGACTAAGTACTTAAACAAGGTCATGAACTGTTAGATGGGAATATACATGAATTACATAGACCAAAGAGGAATAAAGAAACTGCATCAATGGGGACAGGGGGAGAGAGATCACGAGTCATTAACTATGGCTTTATGCTTCATATCTCTCTACAGTGGGTTTAATCCTATTAAATGCTTTCCATTCATTTGATTATTTCCATGGAATAAGATTCTAAGTCTGCTCCAGATTAGAAGCAAGTATTATGCAATAAGTTTTGTACCTATTCTTAGCATATACAAGGCACATCACTGGTGTCAATGTTTATTCTTAAAATTTTGAAGTTAATTTCACAACCATATTTCACAACTCTGGGCAGTTATCACTCCTGTAAAAGCAAAGAGATATTTCCAAAGCCGCCTAGTGAGTGAATAAACCAATGGCTTTTATCCAGATTTTGCAGGTCATTGGGTGTTAAAAACAGCAAAGCAAATTAAAAGAACTCCTTTTCTTTTACTATCACAGTAATTTTGCATTTGAGTATATGAGGATGTGCTAATATAGAAGCTATTGAAGAAGATATGGAGGGATCTTCTAACATTGCCTTGAAAGGCAGAAATAAATGTTGCATTTCAAATCACAGCTCTCATTGAAATTTGTTTCATTTTAAAAGGCATCTTGAGCACCTGTAGTGGGTTGACCTTGGCTGGACACCAAGTGCCCACCCAGACCCTCTGTAACTCCCATTCCCCACCAGAAAAGGGGAGAGAGAGTAAGGTGGAAAACGACTCATGGGCTGAGATAAAGCAGTTTACCAAAGTAAAAGCTTACACACACAAAACTGAAGCAGAAAATAACAAGGTTTATTCTCTACTTCCCACCAGCAGCAATGTCCAGCCATTTCCCAAGAAGCAGGGCTTCAGCAATGTGCAATGGTTTCATAGCAGGCAGCCATTGGAAACAACAAATGCCCTGCTTCCTGCTCCCTTCCTTAGCTTTTATATCTGAGCTGACATCATATGGTATGGAATATCCCTTTGGTTAGTTTGGGTCAGCTGGCCTAGTTGTGTCCCCTCCCAGAATCTTGTCCTCTATTGCAGAAGGAATGTTACAGTACTGATGCTGCTCAGCAGTAGCCAAAACACTGCTGTGTTGTCAACACCCTTCAAGCTACAAATGCTAAGCACAGCACTGTGAGATCTGCAATGGGAAATGTACTCCATCTCAGCCACACCCAAGACAGCACCAAATTTTTATTCCTTGGTGACTTCCAATCAGATGAATCCACTTAGAAGTAAAAACATAATTTTCTAATTGTCAGTCCTGTAACCTCAGCCTCAAAATGAAGTGTCTACTTTTTGATTTATGCCTCATCACTACTATTGATGCTTCTGCAGGCCAGAAATTCTTTTACCCTTCTACATTCACAGCCTTCTAGTCTTCATCATTTTCGTCAGTTGCCCCTTTCTCTTATTGTGCCTCTTCCAAATTGTCACCCAGCTATTGTTTAGATGCACCATTTTTTGGAATAAGTTGGCAAGTCTAGTAGTACTCCATTCATGTATTTGTACTGTTCTACATATTTTTCTGAACTTGAGCATGGTTATGGAGGGTCTGATAAAGGCTGCACCCTCCACAAGTACTCTGGTGAGCACAACCTGTAGGAATGGCCAATATAACTGAAGCACAGTAAGGTCCTGCAGCAGCAAATTGTTGCAGAGTATCAGTTCTTTCCTTGGGATCTCTTGGGATGACAGACTAAGCATGGGCAGAGTCCTTGCCTACTGTATTCAAGCAAAACAAATACAGAGAGGCAGTCACTGTGGATTTCCAAATTATCCCCTGAGGGCTGTGATATCTGTGCAGAGCTAGCAGGGCCAAAAATTCAACACAGAATTCTCAACAGAATGTATCTGATTTCTTTCTAGTCCACTCTGAAAAGAGAAAGGATGGGTGTTTCTATGTATTCGCTGTAAACCTTCTTTGAATTTAATAAATTGGATGGGATGCCAATTACACAGAATGATCCAAGCTTTTGCATAAAATGATACCACTTCATTCATCCCAGCAAGTAATACCATAATTCTAATTTTTCTCCTGCTATTTGAGACCTATTTTTTGAATGTCCCATATGAGAAGTGCAGAATTTTCTGATCACAGAAAAAGAGTTGTATTGCAGTTTTTCACTTCTACTTTCCAGTCTACTGAAAGAGACTTTACTCTCCCCTCATAGTTTTCCTTAGTTCCCTAACATTTCTTAATCCAATTAGTGTCATCACCTTTCTTGCTTCCCTTCTGTCTTTCTGATAATGCATATATAATGCACAGGATGTCCGCTGACTTAGGAATTAAATTGCCTGTTTTGAACTTCACCATGCAAAAATGTCTAAAATTGGGTGACAGCTTAACACATGCAGTTCCAAAGTCTCCTGTATTGCACAGTGGACCAGCCATTAAAGAAATAGATTTTTTTCTGCAAGGCTTCATTTAGGATCAGATTTCCCACTGCTGGAACAGTAAACCCAATTATGTCTTTCAGATATTCTTCTGAAATGCTTATCTTCCACACAGCTGCAGTTTCCTGTCCTTTCTGTAACCCTACCTTTGCTAATCATGGCTCCTGCAGAGTTGATACGAGATTTGCACATAAGTTTTTGCAACTTAAAAATGCCAGTCTTCATGGGCCTGTGAAGAAAATTAACCAGACAGAGCCAGCACGCAGCATAAGTAGATTGTGGTTACAATCCTAATCTGGGCTGGAGATTCAGTCCATGCACGTTCATCCTCTTGTAAAGTAATGTTTAATACTCATCTCCACAGATGTATTTGTATGCTCTGAATGTCTCCTCTAATATACTTACAAACTTTTCTTTTTAAGCTATAAAACTTTTTTGAGCATAGATGGTGCAGTAAAGGATTTTCAAAAGATAATTACAGTTTCAAAGACTTCAGTTAGTACAGCAATCCTGAGTACAAGCAACTGGATTCTCTTAGTTATTCACTATATATTCGCCTTCCACTTTTGCATGGTGGATTTGATGAAATAATTTACACTGTTAAACAGAGGACCTCTTTCAGATGGCAGTATGGACCCAGGAAGAGATGGCCTGTTGAATAACCAATGCCAAACCTAAGCTAAGGTGAAAACTCAAGAATATCAGTGGGTTACAAATGTAGGGATGGGTTCCCCAGGAGGAATAACTGGACCAAAAGAGAAAGTTCCTCCCCAGTCTCAGGAATTTGATGTCTCATTTTTGTCATAAAGGGAAAGAATTTACAAACCTTTTTTTTAATGTCACATCACTTTAGAATTTTTCTCTGTATTAAATGTTAAGAAGTGTACGTTCCCCTGGAAGATTAAAGTGGGGTTTGCTGTGTTGATTCTTATTGAGGGGTTAGGGAGTAATGTTTTCACCAGAATTATGGTTGTTCCCATTGCACATAAACACATATTTATGGTATGTATTAGATGCAATTCAGTTCAGTGCTTACTAGTAATTAGGCTTAGTGACTTGTTTCAGCTCATTTTGCATTTTTTAAAAAAAGATTGTTTTTCTCTGAACTCTTCTGGTTTTGCTTGTTTCTAAATTAAATTAATAGTAAGATTTTCATCAGTAGGGAGCACTGACATTTCAGCCACTAGAATTTCTCAAGCATTTTATATGCAGATTAAAGCACACTTTTGGGCTATAAATCAATCTAATATTGTGATTGCGCTTCCTATTCAACTGTTTGCTGTTTCTTGGACATCTGTTATGCATTGAGCATCTGTTTCTATTGGGATGGACACAATGACTTCTAGATATTATCTATGAATCCAATGAATTTAAATTCAGGGAATATATATTAGTATCCAGATTTCTGAAGAACATCTTTCCACATTTTGTCAAAATGCATGTTGGCATATCAGTGTATTTCTCACTTGCCCACTTTAACATGTACTCTGAAATTTCTTGCATGTCTTTTCAGATCTATCTTACTTATATTTTTATGTAGTTCTTATACTGATATTTCAATTTCAGTCATATTCTTATACCTCAATTATAGCATATTCAGCATCAAAATTAATAGGAAAACCAAGGTGGTGCACTATTAGTCTTTTAATCTGGCTTTCCAGTCATTCCTATTGCTTGTTATCAGAATCTCATCCAGCTTAACTTCTTACCATCAACCTTGGTCCAGAGAGATTTTTAAGGCAGGACAATAATGACATAGTACTGAGAACGAGATTTTTTTATGTCTGATTATTTAATTGGTAGTTGAGTGGAAAGTATTTTGAATAATTTGTATAAGAGCTTTGTCTATGAAATCAGAAAGAACTGTATCTCTGCAGAGCACCACAGAAGAGGCTACAAGGACTGTGAGACTTTTGCACTCTTCTAATGCATCATATAGTGACAACACTGGAAGAAAGATCCTGAATTAGATAGAAAAATGTTATCCATATCTGCTGTTCTTGTGCTCCAGACCTCTTTCTAAGAATTTCTAGTAGGTCTGGACCCCAGAAATATTTTCTGTAATACTGTAATATGTTTAGCATTCTCTTAAATATACTTTTAAATAAAAAAACTGTTATGTTGTAAATATTTGTGAACTGTAGAAAATTATTCAGCTCATCACAGTATATGTGGATTCAGCTGGCAGAATGAGCGAAGTGTAACAATACCGCAGAAAATAATTCTCTTAGAGAATATAATGCATATGCTTCACAGAGGAATACACACACCTCAGGAGAATACTGCATATGCCTGTCCTGTCAACAAAAGGTTGGCCTAACTAGGTCTCTCTGAGAATCTGGAAAAGGGACAGCAAAACTGATTTTGTCAAGGACAAAAGGAGAGTGAAGGGCAACACAAGAGGAAACATAATGTATTTAGGCATATACTTAAAAAGATTTGAATGATCCTGATCCAAGCAAAGGACAGTTAAGAGTGATATATGTAATTGCCCTGAAAAATAAATACGAGAACGCATTTAAGCTTTTTACTAAAACCACAAAGGATTGACTTACCATAAGCTATAAAAGATGTCATTAAATCATTAGCCTTTAAGAATAATGGCCTGTTGTGGTTTCTGAGATGCAGCTTTCTCTCCCAGTACTCTGAGTAATTCTGTACAACTCCAAGAATTGATACCTGTTGGGAAGTTCCAGTGTCAGACAAAGAAAGTAAAATATTCAAAAACATCATATGTTACTACAGTAAGCAATCCTATTCACCTCAGTGAGTCTCATCGTAGGTTGTAAGATCTGTCTCTAAAATTATGCTATGCTGAATACGAGACTACAGAAGACAATTTAATAAAGGGCCTACATCAAGTCAGTCCATTGGTGTTCTGTGGAGTGTAGTCTGTATACCAATGAAAATCCCCATGATTTTTATTAATTCCATTAAAGTAGCATGCCACCACCAAATATTTATAGAGATCAAGCAGACGAACTTCAGGACGAGTCCTTCACACATACCAGAGGTACCATTTCCTGAAATGTAAACAGTTGGCATCTGCTGAACCCTAATCCCTAAATCAGAAACACAAATGTTTGGATTAACAAAAAATGGAAAGCCTCATTCTTTGTTGCTGACCTCCTAGTACATATTTTTTCACTTTCAGTGTTATGTGCGTGACTAGCATTCTTTATCCAGGACTGGAAATGCAGTGACTTTTTGGCACAGTGACCACAAAGGACAGCGGTGATCAAAGTCAAGCCAACACAAACCCTCACTGACCTCAGGAGATTTGAAATCAAGCCTTCATTTCAACATCACACATCTGATGCAATACGAAGCAACTGAGAATTGATACTCTCAAGAATCAGAAAAATAAAAGGATGTTTATTTTAACCCTTTAAAAGAATATATGGATATGATATTGGAAAAAGCTGAGGAAATATAAAACATAAACTTATAAGTACCATCACTGAAATCTATTTGGTTTTTATACACAGAGAGTTTTAGCATCCCACTGCACCAGAGACAAAGTGTTTAATAACTGTTAAGTGTTTCAGCACAGACCTGGAATTGCTGTCATATTTGCAGTGAATATATATGTAATAAAGAATGGAGATGTACAGAATATTCCATTGTACAAACTAAATATATAACAATGAGCAAACTGCTTAAACTGTAATGTGGAGGGAATGAAATTTGAAATTCTTTTCCAGAGTAGTTTAATTTTGGACAGTTTTTTTTTTTTTCTTGTATAGATTAAATACAGAGCTACTGGAGAGCACTGAGAAGTTGGAGAAAAGTGAGAATGAGGATGCAGGTATTGGTTCTGAGGACCCGGGCCACAAGCAGTGATCTTGGAAGTTTTGTTTCTTCTGGTTTGTGCCGTGGCTTTAGGCTGTATGGACCCCAGCAGGACAATCCATAATGAAGCTGGGATTTCAGGGCTTTCAGTCTTCCCAATCCATGCTACAGCCACTGCTCCCAGCCTCATTCCAGGGGCTCCAAAATTTGTTGGAGCTTCTCCAGGACCACAGCAGGAGATAAAGGAACTACATGCTCCAGGTCAACCTGCCTGGTGAGGGGGGTTCCTGCAGCCTCTGCTCCTAGAGGTAGTGGATTGGTAACTGCAAAGTGGAGCTGTCAGTGATGTCTCTGAACCAGCACTTCCTCAAAGCCTGAGGAGCTCACCAGGTGTCGCCTTTGGCACACGACAGGGAAACAGTCACATTTCCTCTGAATTCTGCCTCGATACAGTGACAGGTATTCAGTGTACACTCAGCGGTTTTTTTGATTCCACAAATCTGTTTGGTTGGGAAGCAAATTCTAAGTTTCAGAGAAGACTGGAATTGTCCACTTGAAATGGCTACAAAACAATAAAAAGTAAAATCAGTAAAATACCCCTAGGTGCAATTTTAATTATTTTAGTAAGTTCTTTTCATGCTCTATTTTCATATTAATTTCTGGAAAAATCAGATTTCATTATTCTCTGTAAGAAGAGGGGAAGTCTTTTAAATTTGTTGTTAGCTTGCATATAAGTTTTAGGTCTGTGCATCAGAATTTTCAGATGACTCCAAAATTATCAAAATATTTACTTCTTGTTTATACAAATATGCAGAGTTAGGTTTTGTTCCTACCCTGTCGTACAAAATCCAAAATTCTAGGCAGCATAAAAAATGTGCCCTAAATCCTATTGTCAATATTCACCTATTTCCCTTTTCAAAACAGAATGTAATTTTGACAGACATCCCTTTAACCCTGGAGTAAAGGAAAGCAGCACTTGCCATGTTAAATAATGAGATGTAAATTTCAGCTGATGGGGATCTATTTTGTGTCTCCAACACGACGAAAAGCTGTGGTTATGACTTCTAATATTAATAATTTGAAGTAACCTATATAGTGATATCATCACAGAAAATCTAGTTTTTCTGCACCTTTACTCTTGCAAAAAGGTCTTAGAAAACAATATAAAATCATACTGTATTATGGCTATGACCTTGACACTAAAATTGGCATAGTACAGTGCATTTGTATTTATAGTTTGTACAGTAGTACATTTGGCCCTTGCTTTTATTATTCTACTGTCATTTAATTCATATCTTTCCAGATTTTGTCACTCTGAGTTACCTATTCACCTGAGAAAGGTCAGAAAAATATGGCCTGAACCTCTTGCACTGTAGTCCTGAAATGAATGTAGGAGTTGAGAATGCTGCTCTGGCTGTGGGTGTCTGTGTCTGCACATATTCACAGGACATGCTGGACTGTGAGAAGCAAGCAGGACACAAACATGGGTGAAAAAAATACCTCTGATTTCTGGTCTGAGAGATTGTCTGTGACAGCCACAATGCTGGCATAGAGCATCCCAAACCTTGGATTATTCTCTGTTGCAGAATGTTATTTGTACTTCTTGCACAGTAAAAAAAAAAAAAAACCCAGTTCTTCCCAATTTCACAAAATATGGCCAATCACAGCCACCATTAGCAGGATCTGTTCAGGTTCTTACCTTTGTTGCTGTTGTCTTTTTATTTGTGACTATTAAAGCCACGATTTTTGTGAAAAACTTATGAATAATATTTGTAGAATTACAAATGTACCTTGGAACTTTTGATCGTTTGTATTGTAAGTAGCCAAGTTTATTTCATCATTGTTGTGCAGTTTCACTACCTGTATTCATAAGGTATTACTCCATGCCACTTTGATGAGTACTGCAAGGTTAACCCTGCAGGAATTAAAAGGTTTATCTTTCATCAAAAGGAGTCAGTGATCATGGACTGCTTCATTGCTTATGAAAAATAAAGGAAATGTGCATGAAATAAAAGTAAATACAAGCATGTAATGTTTTTCCTTGCAAGTATACAGTGGCATTTGGAGAACTGAGTCTTAAGAAACTTGCTTGAAATCTAACTTCGAACAAAAATTGAATATGTAAATGTCTTCTTCCTACCAGCAAATCCATCCAGGTACCAGGAAAGCTGAGTCCTATAGGATACATATATAGTTAATGTCTTAAGAGGAAAGACTGAGCTACTTAATCTTTGAGAAAATGGTATTTCTTTTCAAAAACACCAAAATTCTAAAAGGCAGAGAAGAAACCATAAAGAAAAAAAATAAGAAAAACCTTATTGTTATAATCCATTGATAAAATTAAATTAGTTTTCTTGGGTTTGGCTTACTGGTAAAATATTTGGGGGCATAAAAAATGTTTCATAGACACAATATCTCTTGTCATGTAAAATCCCTGTCCTTTATTTCTAGCAATAAAACTTAGTTTTATGTCTAAATTTTACTTTTAAAGTACAAGACAGAATGTTCCAAGAATTAAGAAGTCATTAGCTAATGTTGTCAAAATAACACACCTCAATTTTACACACTTGTTTAGTTAGACTTCACTCTTTCTTCCTTCTTATTTCAAATGGTATTTGTACATTTCTGTAGACTCTTTTTTCCCAGTCCCATGAAAACAAAACATAAAATCAATGATGCTGAAGTTTATGTAGGCTTAATATTAAAAAAAAAAAAAAGTGCCTAGTTCTGCTGTCAATAAAATGTATTTGTGTAATTCTCCATGTAGCACTTTGAATAGGGTAATTGACAGCAATCTAAATCTGAGAAAAGGAAGAGCCATATGGCCGTGTTGTACAGGTGGCTGGTTTTACAATAGCTTAAAACAAAACATTCATGATCCTTAAACAGATTCAGATTACGCCATGTAGATGAGCAAAGTGGCCATGCACAGTGCTGCGGAGTTCCAGTCTTTTTCCCATGTACTGCCCTGTTAGGAAGGCATGCCAAGGATTGCAGTTTATCAAGAAAGAGAAATATTTCCCCCAAGGAATCTCTAGATTCAGCAGGAGGTTCTCATGGGTTTTGTGGTTACTTGAGGTTAGACTATGGTAATTAGTTCATACATGTAATCTTTAGTGCCTCCGATAAGAATGCCTTCAAAGGCAACCCCAGGCAACACAGGACAGTAGATGGTGATATCCCATCCTGCTATTTCAAATATGTAGACACCAGAAAAGGTTATAAGTTCACATTTCGGTCACCATGTGTGTATGCATGTGCCTGGCTAACCACGTGTGCATCCATATGAATACTACATCTCTGAAATTCTTAAATTATTTGCTTTGGCTTTACTACTTCCTCTTGATATTGAGCTGTCTATATGAATTGGAAATGAGAAAATAGTTAATACAGTATGTAGCTTCATTGTAACCCCTTCCTGATTGATGACTTGCCTTCTCCCAGAATCCAGCATTATAGCAGAAACCAACTGGCATAACCTGCAGCTGTGACTACTCATGGGAGTTCTGCTTCTTTTCTAGGGAAATGCATTTTTCATTAATACTAATGTTCAGGCTCAGGAAAAAAATTTATCTAAGGAAGTGTGTTATACACAGAACTTTAGACTATTGCTCTTCTTGATGATACTAATCCATTTTCCTACAGAGAATCATGTGAATTGTTACCTGTCATTGCATTCTCATGTTCATCTCTTAATGCTTGTGTGTGTGTGATACAAACCACTTAAAAGAAATTTGCTGCCCAGACTAGGCAGTTCCCTCTGTTACAACATTATATTTTTCCTATTGTGCCTTTTGGTTTGATAAGTGCTAATAGAGAGATTCTTACCTAGTGCTTTTAAAATGCTTACTGTTCTACACAGACAGAAAAAGTAAACAACAGTTAAGAAATTGCTCTGATAGTGCAGTCCCCAGGGAGGCATTCATAGCATCGACACCAACACTGAGTTATTCTCTCTCAGGAGCACCATTAGCAGTTATTTTATCACCACTGAGTGTGTATGCAATTCTGTAACATCAGTCTGAAGGCTGGGCAGTTCTCCCAGTCAGGGGTTAAACTACAGGCAAAACCATTTCAGTGTTGAAAAGTAGAAACCAGCCTAAAGTGTTAAACTTCCAGTTTAAAATCCCATTAATATGGACACTTACAGATAACAGAATTAAACAATGAACACAAGGGAGTAGTGTTTTGACTTATTTCTAATTGTATACAAAGGGACACTTTGTGTCTTCTTGTTTGTTTTGATTAATAGTTTCTTTTGGTTTAAGTTCGTTTTAATCCTGAGTTAGCCAGAAAAATAATAGTTTTGAGGACACAGTGTCATAGATGTAAGTTGGATAAGAACTATGAGTGGGATGCTATTTGAAGACAAATGCAATTTTTTGTAAGAGTAAATAAGTAAATCGCATTCAGAAACTGACACAGATTTTTTTATTCACCACATTTGTGAAACTTACTGGAACGCCATATGACATTACAGTTTGTTGAAAAGGATGTGGAAAATACAAAAGATGTACAGAAAAAAATTCTGAAGACAAAAAATAATTAGGGAAAATGCTCCAGTAGTGAAACACAAAATAAATTCTTAGCTATTAATTCAGTCAAGAGACAACTGAGAAGTAACTTGACTACAGCCTTCAGGTACCTACAGGCAAAAAGGATTTCTAACACTAAAGAGCTCTCTTAATTCAGGAGTAAGGAATGTGTAATTAATTGGAGACAAGAATTCCAGTCTGTTCCCACCTCACCAAATTAACAGTGAGAGCTTTAAACCACTGGAGCAATCTCTGTTTGTCAGAAAGATATGCAACATCTCGTACAGAAGCTACAGAGGTGGATAGATAACATTTTGGGACCATGCAGGAGGTCAGACTAGATGATAATGTATAATTTCTTTTGTCCTTAATATCTATTTCTGAATTTAGGAATCTAAATCAATAAAAATGAATAAGGTTCACAGAATCTGGCCCTCAGTCATAAATACTTTATCATTTAATTAGATTTCCGTTTGAGGACTGTAATTCAGTTCTCTTGTGACTTCATCTTGGAAACTTTTCTAGAGGATCCCAGAAATAGAGTCTTTCTTTTTCTCATAATTAAACTTTGAACAAAATAAAAGCTCTTCAGCTTACAACTCTGCACTAGCATGTGAAAAATTTAAATAAACATCATTTTAGCTTCTTTGTTATGAGTGAATACAACAATGATACAGCACACAAAGTGTTAATATCTGTTATAGCCCTTGAGCTACCCAAATGTGTGGTTTTGTTTTGATCATGCTTGATATGCTGTGTCTTGACTAGGTCTTACTTCATTCTATTTGTACAGGTTAGTGAGACTTTAATCAAGAAAAAAATCTAATTAACAGCAATTTGAAACACAGCATTTGGAAAGGTCAAAATGGTACATTACATCCTTATTATCCAAAAGAACAGATGAGTTTAATATCCTGGCAGCATTTTCCTGTGAAGAAGATATTAAACAAGAACTGAAAATGGCACAAGGTTCCCTCTTCCTTTCCTATGACAAAGATTGTAACAAGATGATGAAACTGTACAGAATAAATCTCTTTCTGTTTTAATGGTCAGGCTGTGGATTCTGTCTAGATTTCAAAAACCTAAGCCAGTCAGAGTCAACACATGCTATTTGTCTCAGGTCCTTTACAACACACTTTCCTGCTTATATGACCCATTTTCCATTAGTATTTTCTAGTCTTAAACTTGAGAAGATATGTTAACAGAAGGTACCCAGTACAATGAGTTTTGCCATATGCTGTGTTGAACTGCAACAAAAAATGCACTGCATCAGCACTGCTGAAAATGTAGATTTTTCAGCTTCTGTTTGAATAGTTTAAGAATAGAAATAATGTATTCCAACACACAACACATGGCATGTGTCCTGCTTTGGAGAGTCCCTGAAGGTATGGAACTATTTGAAGGCAAAAGAATTTGTAGTATATCCCATAGGTTATTAACAATTTGATTAATATAAGAACTGTCTGAATTTTCTTCCTTAAATCACTGTCTGCATGAAAACCCTTCCTTTACTTTATAGGTCTAAGGGGAGAAAAAACCTTCTGGAACTGAATATTGCATTTTAACGCTAAAAAACACCACCAGGGTCCTCATGTTAAATGTTTTTATGTCAACTGAACAAATTCTGTGCTTAAAAATAAAAAAATTGAGTTTGTGGCATGCACCTGTATTAGTTACTTATATTAATTCAGTCTACACAAGATTTAAATCTGGTATTACATAATAATGTAACAAGTTAGATATTAAAGACATAAATAATTATTGAAGAAAACATTTCATATTATTCAAAAAAATAGAAGGCGGCTTGAAGTATTGCTGGCTGAAGTAGACCTACAAGCTCGCAACTAGAAATCATGCCAAACCTCTCTTTCCCCACACTATCCAGAGAACGTTTGAAAAAAAGCTTCTTCATGGTACATTACATGCAGCATCTTGCTGAGAAAAGCCATTCTGCTTTGGTCAAGAGAGAGAAAATGAGCATATCCAAAATATGTTTTCAGTTCTCAAGTGAATGTATATGTATGCATATAAATATACTTGATTTTTTTTTCTTTTCCTTAGGTGATTTTATTTTCACTGAAGACTGTAAATGTATTTTCCATCATTTTTTTTGCAGATATAAAGTAGGGTATTTTTCCAATGCATTGGCAATGTGCAACCTATTTTGGAACTTCAAAGGTTTTGCAAAACTACAGACAAAAATCCCTAATGGGTGTTCTTTTAATAAATGCCTACAGAAAGTAATGTTTTCTGTCTGTCTAGAAAAATCCACCAGATACAAGTTTCTATCAACTTCTTTGTGATTTAGCCAATAGTCCTTGAAACAAAAATGACTACAAACAGCTCTTTTCTGCTTCCTAACCAAATATATCGGCCATCAAATACACAGCCCACAGAAAATAATAAACAGAACCGGTTTTTCAGTTCCTAATTATTATTAACAGTGTAAATGAATTTTTATAATTTGAATTACTAAGAGCTCTGACAATATATACTTTTGATATGAAAGTATAAAATACATTCTGTTGTATCCATTTTTTACAAGATCATGTTTAGGGAGTGACTAAGTAGAGAGCATCCAGGGTGTGGAGGGTGTACTCAATGTGTAGTCACAAACAACTCCAGGCTTTCTCAGAGAGTGAGTTCAATATATCAGATGAAGGCAGTGAGGTTTGTTACAGTCTTTTCAGTTCACTCATGATTATGCAAAATGCTGTTACTGTGTCACTATTTAACATGGGGAGCACCTTGAACACCTTATACATCCTTACTTATTCTATGAAATGGATTTTTTTCCCACTAGGTGATCACTGTCATTCTTTTTTGAAAAATTACCAAAAAAATGAAGTACATCTTATGAACCAATACAGCAGTTTGAAGATGAACTTTAAGAGACACCTCCTTTCATCACTTGCCTTCGATAAATAACGTGGCTGTTGGGTATTTCAATGAGGAAGGTGAGGACTAGGAGTTGCGGATAAAATACTGCACCTGTGAACCATGAGAACTTCTCAAAGCAATGTATCACATAATCGTCTGTGAAGTATATTCATTAAATTAACAGCAGATGAAAAAAAAAAGATGTGGCTGATGGCAAGGTGTCATATTGAAGCAAGACCACAAAAGAGATCCATCAAAGCATAACAGACCATGTGCAACACACACATTCCCACACATAGGATTTTGCACCAGGGGTTGCTGGTTCCTTGTAATCCCAGTAATAAGGACCCTCTGACTCCGTGAAATACGGCTTAAAATACCATTGATTGCAGTGAACACTATAAAGAAAAAGAGGTTAGCACAGATAATCTTGCATCCCTTCAGATGCTGGAAGCCAGAGTTATGCACCATCGAATTGACATCCATGCAGGGCTCAGCATCCTGCAGATCTTGTCCATGTAAAGGTTACCCAATATTTCAGTCCTCTGAGCTCCTGTAAGGTTTTCTTAAAACAAAATAACCCCATTAATCATTTTCACTGTCAAACAAAAAGGATCTGCACATGGGAATTTGTTGCACCTGTTTTACATAAAGGCAAGGAGGTACAGTCGGTGTGACCCAGTGGCAGCTGCCCACAGGCTACTTCCTTACAATTATCCAGCCAAGTTTATCCTGCGGGCAGAGGAATGTGCACAGCACAGACCTGAAGGTCATGTTGAGTGCACAGCAAAGTGCAGGCCTGTGCCTGTTGAGAGCAATGGCTGTTTGGGTCAGTAACTCGCCCGTGTACAGTGGTGTTCTGGTCAGGATCTCTGCACATGTATTCATACACACCTGTTTTTCATCTGCATATAAAAAGCTGGTTTTTTTGTCCAAACTGAACTGATGCATAGTACTCAAATCTACACACATTAGAAACTGCACTTGTCCATTGCAAACACTTCTCTGTACAGGTCTCTCTCCATCAGGCTGGTATTATGCAGGAAGTCAGATAGGTTTATAATTACAGAATTTATACCTCCAAATGCTGCTAAAAGGCTCTGTAATAAGTACATTTTTGCAAGTGTGATTTTTGTGCCTGCAGCTCAAATTCTTGTTATACTTGCATTTGAATTTGTTTTGTTTTGTCACACAATGTTACTTGGTATTATATGAATAAATAATCCATGAGCTAGAAAACACACTAAAAGCAAAGAAATGAAGTCAGTTGCATTATTAAAGAGAGATTAAAATAATTTGACATGAACGGCATTTTAGAGACAATACAGCTTGTCTGATTTACTGATGTGCACAGAAGCTAATACATCATCCAGCCCTGCTACACCTGACAGCTGCTCAGCATCTAATGGGAAATGGGAGTGTGGTCACAGTCCAGTTCATAGTGGACAGGTGTCGGCATCGCAAAAATCATCATCACAACTGGCACTAATTGGCACCTTTGTTGACAGTCTTGGCAGAGAGGCCAGTGATTGAATCGGCGTGGACATGCTGGGCTCAGCTCGTCCTTCACTGAAACCATCCTTAGTTTTGCATGTATCTCACACGAACACAGTCAGGTCCTTACACTATTTGCCTGTAATTTCTGCGAGCATGCGGATTGCTGTAGCATATCTGGGGATGTGATGACTCTGGACAGAGGGTTAGATAAAGCTCAGGGACACCAAAGCCTGCCCACTGATACTGACCAGAAGAGCCTCTGGACTTAAGGCTGGGGGTGGAAGAAGACAAAAGAGGGTGAAACCAAATGCTGTTCTAAAGGAGACCATGACCCACATGGAGCTCCAGTTTCATCCAAGATTTTGTCAATTTTAATTTATCTTAGATACAACTGTGATTCTGTGGACTTCTGGTAGCCACTTTTGCCCAGTGCCTCAGTTTATTCTTTTGTATGAAGGTCGTATTATTTGTCTCACTCTCAAACATAATATGAGGCTTTGGTAACTCAACAATGCCTTAAAGTATTTAAACACCTCTGATGGAAGTCAATAGATACATTAAAATTCAGGATTCAAATTTATAGGAATTTTTTGTTTCTTAATAGTCCTGTTAAATGAGTTACAAGTAGTCACTATTGAATATATGCATTTTGCATTTACACATTCCATTCACTCTTGAATTCTAAATACTATTACTTTTTTCCACCTCAGCTAACTTATCCAACTCAGCAATTAAAACTAATTTTTTTTTTTTTTTTGGTGTATAGAAATCTGTACTGTTTGGGGGTTAATTATCAATTTTGACTCTTTAGTACCTTCTTCCAAAGTGAAGGAAAAGGCAGGCAGGCAGGAAGGAAGGACAATAAGCAGAGGAAGCAAATGAAAAAGGAAGGATGGATAAAAGGAAAGAGAAAACAATTCTAGTTCATGTGTAAGGAAAAGATGTTGAGTTTGTTGTGCATGGCTTTGCCAGTATATAGATAAAAGTGGAAAAAAAAAAAACCTGAAAAATGATAGATGAAGTCAGGTAAAACAAATTATAAAGCACTGAAAAAATTATGTAAAAAAACAGGTCTGCCTGTGTGTATCCTTGTACCTGAGGCCTACCTTCATTAGGAACAATAAGGTTATAATATAATATGAGCACTTACAGAGGCTTAAATTGCCACCAAACTAGATTCTGATTTCTCCCCATTGATTTTTCTCTTCTGTGTTACATCTGATTCCAAGGAAATGTCTTCTCATTTACATGCATCTACATAAATTCAGGATCAAGCCACCAGCTTTTTCTTCCTGTGGTGCTAATAACAAGCAGTGGCTGCTGTGCTGTGTTACTACAGACAATGGAAACAGACTATGTCATCGTTAGCCTAATGAGGGGAAAGAGGGAGAGAGATTGCTAAATGTTTCCTCTCTAGCCCAATTAAAGGAGAGAGAGCAAGACGAAGAGAGGGGGAAGGTGTGCTGGAGGGAGAGCTGTGTACGTGACAGATTTCTTCCTGCCTTTAGCTACAAGAGCATTCTCATTAGATAGAACTGAAAAAGACAGGAGGATGTGGGAATACAAAGGATAAATCCTTTGAAATCAGACTGTGGCAGCACGGACCATCAGTCTGAGCTACACATTACCATCCAAAAATAGCTTGCTTGGGAAGGAAAGATTATGATGACAAGTACACTATTGCCATTACTGTTCTTAAGACAAAATATCCATACAAATAGGAAGGAGCAAAATTTGTCTGCCTGCTGAAAGCCTCCTCAGCCATCCACAGTCCCCTTTCAGGACTGATCTGAAGGGAGAGAACTGCTTGGGTGCAAAGGACATCACCAGTTTAGAGGTTGCTAAGCTCACTGACAGGTGCCAACTCATGTTTATAAAACAAGCAGAATTTGATCCCATGTTTTGTGCCAAAAACATCAGGCCTGCTAGAAAGGGTGTATACGTTCCATCCACGTGCTCAGTCCCAAACTCATGCTGTCCCACAGGCTGGGCCTGGGCACTGCCAGGTGGTAGCTCACGTGGCCCAGGTACCATGACAAAAAGGTCCCACTACAGATGATTGCAAGGCAGCACTCGGGTATTCACGCCAAGACAGTGTAGGTGTTTTCTTGACTCAGAAATCTCTGGGGGTGAGTGTACCGTTCAGGAATCCAGGTGCCATGTAGGGAGTTGAGGCTCCTAGCCCAAGCAAAAGACCATGGTGTGAAGGTTTGCATGTACACCCGTGAAGCCGAGACTGTTTTCTCCAAACACAGAAAAAGAGCATTGCTTCCAGTTCCACAGCATGACACTGTACACACGTTCTCATATGACAGAATACTTGCTTCTTTAAACTGCAGCAGAGATATAAATGGACTTGCTGCTGACTGCAGGTGTAGCTCACAGCACCTTTCCACCATGCTGTGACCACATATTATAAATATACCCAGCCCCTGGATTCCAGTCTGCATGCTGCTGACTGACTGCATGTGACCCATGTTCCATGGGCAGGTCCATAGTGTCTGTAACAGGACAAACACAGGAGGAGGCTTGTGATGGGTGGGAGTCAAAGGAGTATTTTTGTCCCAAGACTCTGAAATTTAACAGGACTGCATGACTACATGAAGATGCAAGGCTTTTTCCATAGGTTAAAGAGGCCCATGACCAAAGGTAACTAGGAAGGCGGGAGATTCCTTGTTATCATATCAGCCACCCGCCCCTAATGCGATTCCAGAATTATACCCCACACTGTTCTCATTACCTGCACAAAGGCCTAAGCCATGCAGAGAGCAGAAGAAACTACCTTGAATCCCTTATTTATATATAGTGCTCAGACACAGAGCTCAGCGATAAAAAGCTGGATTGATGTGCCAAGTATAATCTAGTCCCCAAATGTTGAATTCCTGTTACTTATTTTAAATCTCTCCACATTTTCTTGCATTCTGACTGAAATGTAGCAGCTTTGCGAGCTAAGCTATAGCTGCCCTTTTACCATTTCAAGTGCCAGAAGCTTTAGCTAAACAAAATGATTTTGTAAAGACTTGCTGTGCTCTGCTAGTCTTACTGATTCCATTTCCTGCCAATACCTGAAAAGACATTGAGAAAGTTCCTGAGAAAGCCTTGCATTACAAGTCTCTTGATGTAATTATTCTTAAATCTGTGACTCCTGACTCTCCATCCTGGGAGACCTCCTGATTTGTTCCGTCATCAAGCCATGACAGGATTAGATTTTTTTCCCCTGCAATGAAATCTATTTTCTTTATTCACCACTCACCTGAGCACAGACAACAGAAGGGGAATATTTGGTCTGGTTCTGGTTGTCTAACAGGAGTCTCAGGGCTGATTTCCCAAGTCCCCCAGTAAGGAACACAGGAAAGGAGTGGAACAATGAACTGTCCTGTCAGCACAACAGAAGACGGTGGGAAAAGTAGCCTGTGCTGCTTTGGGGGAAAGGGTAAGACTGCCAGGAAGACTGGCATAGCCCAGACACACATAAGCAGGCCCAACTCAGCCATGTCTGTACAATGGCAAACAAATACTGGATGAGGGAAGACTGCAATTAGTGTCCAGATGCTTTCAATCTCCTTACATTTTTAGAGTATTCTAAACTTCTTCCTGAGTAGTTATACAGTATAAATATTCTAGCCAACACTGACAATGTCATGAGATTTCCTTTCAAAACATTGAAAGTTTGGGTCTCAGAGGGTTTTCTACATTAGATTCCTTTATCGTCTTTTATGCTGAGTATCTTAAGTATTAAGCTGCCCAGTAAAAAACTGCCTGATTCACATTTGTAATACTCAATTTTTCTCTCTTTTTAAGTAAAAATTCTGACCCGCTGAATTCTGACACTCTAGCAGTGTAGTCTGTAGTCTCAGATCACAGTGCAGCCTATGGGGGAGCAGGAGGATGCACCAGCACAGCTGGGTGCTGGCAAAATCAGCATATACGTGACTCAGTACTTTCAGGCCCTCTGTCCTGAATGGCAAATATCACAAGATCTGAAATAGGGACATTAGTCCTGATGCTTGGGAACAAGATACTAAATTCAGTTTGATTTAGTGACAATATTCTATTCTGTTCTAAAGCCTGACATTTTGAGAGATACAATGGCTAGATAATGAAATGGTATCATATTTGTTCATAAATGCCATCCTCTAATATCATACTTGAAAAGAAATTAACCACTTTTTGTTACTCTTGGGAATTCAGCACAATGGTAAAATTTAATGAACAAATGTAATTCAGTTAACTCCAGCTCACATAGAAGGGCCTGAAAACCCATCATATAATTGGATCCCTCTAAAGTTTACCAATAGCAGATCTTCGTGCCCCGGATTGGAAAATACTGCCTTACATTACCCAGCAATGGTCTATGGGGATGTAAATCAACAGTAGTATGATGAACATATTAATTAGATATTTACTGGTTACTTTCCCCTTCCTGTCATATCTCAGCTGCTGCAAAGTCTACCTCACATTAAGGAGGCTGAAGTTGTTAACTTGAACACACAGTATTTTAGTTCTTATATAAAGATAGCATATTAAATAAGAGAGTTGTCCAATAATCTACCAGTAAAAATTCCTTCTTAATCAGCAATACCAACACAAAAGGCCAACCTAGTCTGAATTATCAGTCAGCACTTCAGCAACATTCCAATTATTTTCATCATTTAGAATGACCCAAGCAGCATTTTGAAACTATATCTAAAATTGCAGTGGTTATTAATCAAGGAGCTATGGCAAGCCAGCTTCATGATCAGCAGAAGGGTGGAGAGAGACACTATATCATTTTGATCTTACTGAATAATTTGCTTTTAAGCACAAAAATTCTTGCAACAGAATCTCTTCATCATTTGAATGTCCAGAATAACAAGCAGACTATCTTATGGTAGTTTAGATGGCTTTTAATACATGTCACAAGAAGAAAAATTAAATTAAATTGCATATATCTCCCCCCAAAATCGCATGAATTTTTTCATTCATAGATACCAATTCTTTATTAAATCTCAATTTCTTAGGCATCAGGATGCCTGTAGAAGACCTGAGTGTAGCAGACCTGAGCTGAAATGAGGTGATAACAACACTTTTTTAGGGCTGATGTTTCCTTACAGGAAATAAAAGGAATTAATTTTTTCCTTTTAAGTTATGAAATTTGATGGCTATAATTCTTGCTTGTAGCATTCATTCACATTTTTACTGTGTAAAAAGCAATAATGTTAAAACTGTCTCAATGATACTACAAAAATACTTGTGTTATGAAGAAGAAAATTTTTTTTTCTTTTGAGCAATTTTTTGACTCTTTCATTCCTGTGCTCTAACAGGCACCATCTTTTCCAGTGTAGCTTAGTTATGTCCTGAGCATCATCACTTGGGTGTTATTAAAAGAGAGATCTAATTTTGCTTCGTCTTATTTCTTATCCCAAGACAAATCAATGTCTAATGGTGGTATCAGTGGTTTCACTTGTTTCTCTACTCCTTTAAAATTCTGTTTTCCATGGGTCATCAAAATTTTATAACAATGCTCAGTAAAATCTGAGCAAATTTATTATCATAAGTAAAGGAACGTCAGTAAGGCTACTTTTTCAAGTAATGTTCATGCTTTTTGGTGGTGACTGACACACACTTCAAAGAATGTAAAGATTCTTGTCATAGATGGAATGTTGATGCCAATGCTGTAGAAAATGAAACCTTTACTGTGATATATGTTACAGGTGGATTCTGTATTGTTACCATCCCAGTATCTTCCCTTCCCCAAAAAACCCTGTTGTAAACCCCTTCCCCATTGGCCCTTGTTAAACCCCATCCCATTGGTCCTAACCTGGGTTCCCTTTCATAATAAAATGGACCCCTACCTTTAAAGCTCTGTATCAACGGAAATAAATCTCTTTGTCCTCTCCCTTTCCGGTGGTCCCGTGTGGTTTCCTGCGTTCCGGGGGACCACGTGGTGAGAGGGGGGAGGGGGGAGAGCAATCCCCCCGGGTAATGAAAGCAGTGCCCGTGCCGGGGGGAATCCCATCCACCCTTACACTTTTTGGTGCTCTTAAACATTAAGCAGAACAATTTCTTTCTATAGATTAAAAATGGGGGCTGTCAAGCCCTGAGTTTATGTAATCCTATTTCTGATTAAAGCATCTCATTTAGAGAAGCTAAATATGCCAAAAACTGCAGACAATAAAGTGTTATCTGAGGAGTATTTTATTTCTCTGAAATGCAGTTCAGGCAAACTCTCTCCTTTGTAATTATCCACACACAAAGAGCTCCTGGATTCTGTACTCCTTAAAAAATCAGAAAAATCTTTAGAGCTTTTCTCTATATTAATGCCACTTCAGTGCCAACAGTACACACTGTATAAAACCCTTATAATATCTCCTCAAAGATCCATAATTCAGTTAAGTTCTGAAGAATAAGGACGAAAGCTGCACATAGAATTCCATTGGCTATTACAGTACTAGCCTAAAAACCCTGTCTCATCCTTGGTATTGGTCAGGTAAGATCGAACCAATCCCACTTCCTAATTTTATTTGATTCTGGCCACTATTCCTATATAGCAATGAAAGCTGCAAGTCTGAGTAAATGTTGAACTCACCACGATGCTGAAGCGTCATTGTTAGCTCCGGTGTTGAGAAGGAATTGATCAGAATTTCCCTGTGACTATCAGAAAGACACTTTACCCAGCTACCATCAAGCATTTCTTTTGTGAGGTAGAGATAGTGACCCTCAGTTCTGCCAGAAGCAAGTGGACTAAGGGAAAGATCTTGCTGTATCTGACATCTTTTAGATACTCTCGTTGCACTTCTGCTACCAGCCACTGACAGGGCTTCGCGTTTGGACTGAACTCAGTATCATCTGTCTTATAGCTCACTCACACCCTCCACTCAGCTAATTTGAACCAGTAAATCTTCTCTTCTTTCCACACCACTTTTAGCAGATAGTCTTGATTTATTTTACATAGACACAAAACCCAGAAATATTCTTGCCAGGTGGTTACCTAACATTCTTTTTAATTACTAGTTTAGTGTGTACTTCAGTTATCGTGACAGGAGCTGTACAGGTGTCAGAGACTTAAAAAAGAAAATCTTTAAAAATATTACAGACAGAAAAACCACAGCTCAGTTACAGCCTCTTCTGTCAAAGCACAAATTTTGAGAAAATTCAGTCTGAATAACAGTGTTCACACTTCAGGAATTTTCACTGACCCAGTCCATCATTCTCATTGAAAAAGAAAGAGGTTTTTTTGTGACATTCTCTGATTTCACAATGATTTTCCACAAGACCTGACTCTTCTAAGCAAGGAATACCATGCAACTGAATGAGAAGAAAAGACAGGATGCCTAAACATGATGTTTAAACAACAAAATAAAAACCAATCCAGGCAATGTTAACAACACAACAAACACATGAGGAGGTCTATGACAACCAATCTAACCATGTGTCTGAGCAGATGATAAAACACATAGGAGAGAATGAAGTTAGTTACTGGCTGTAGCTCCTGTATGATACCAAGTTATAATTCTCCTCCTGTACTCTGACAGGTACATTTTATAGTATTTCTTCAACTGAAAACAAGTGGATTAAGAAAAAAATGTCTTGCTTATAAGCACTTATGAGGGGCTTGGGTTTTAAACTATAAAAAGGGGGGCATGTTTTGTTTTTGATTAAAGCTCGTCTAAGATTTATACAAAACATTTGACACTGTCCCTCATGACATCCTTGTATCTAACTGGAGGCATAGATTTAACAGATGGACAAAGAATGGTAAAATTGGTTGCATTCTAAGTGTTGTGGTCAATGGCCTCAATGTCCAAGCAGAGAACAGTGACAAGTGACATTCCTCAGAGGCTGGTATTTTGGTTTAACATCTTTGTCAGTGACCTGGACAGGGCAATTGAGTTCACCCTCAGCAGTTTGCTGACTGTACAAAGCTGTGTGGTGCAGTCAACAGGCTGGAGGGAAGGGATGCCATTCAGAGGGACCTTGACAGGCTTGAGAGGTGGGGCTGTGAGAACCTCATGAAGTTCAACAAGACCAAATGCTTGGTCCTCCACTTGGGTTGGGGCAATCCCAAGGCAGGGTGGAGAATGGACTGAGAGCAACCCTGAGGAGAAGGACTTTGCAGTGTTGGTTGACAAGAATCTGAACACAACATAGCAATATACACATACAGTCCAGAAGGCCAACAGCCTCCTGGGCTGCATCAAAAGCAGAGTGGTGATTCTACCCTCATGAGACCCCACCTGGAGTACTGCATCCAGCTCTGGAACCCGCAACATAGGTAGGAGACATGGACCTGTTGGAGCAGGTCCAGAGGAAGCCACAAAGATGATCAGAGGGCTGGAGCACCTCTCCAGTGAAGACAGGCTCAGAGAGTTGGAATTGTTCAGCCTGGAGAAGGGAGATCTATTGCAGCCTCCCGGGACTAAGAGGGCTTACAAGAAAGCTGGAGGTGGACTTTTTTACAAGGGCAAGTAGTGACAGGACAAGGTGGCAATGGAGGGTAGGTTTGGTTTAGATATATAGAAATTCTTCCAGGCCAGGTTGGATGGGCCTTTGAACAACCTGGTCTTGTGGAAGGTGACCCTGCCCACGGCAGTGGGGTTGGAACTGTATTATTTCTAAAGTCCTTCCAACCCAAACCATTCTACAGTATGTTCTATGACTTTTTAAGTGTAGAAGTATGCCACAGAAGGTAAAAGGCACCTTCTTCCTATAAGTTTCTTCACAATTGTGTCAAACTCCCTTTTCTTGAACATTCAAGAGCCATGCAACACAATAAACACAGACTGAGAAGAACATATATAAAGCAAAAGTACAAGTTTTAAGAAATATGATAGATTTACAAAGTACAGTACACTCAATCTTGAAATATGGCCACATCATTACACAGCTGGCTTTGCCCTTCCTTTATATCCAGGTGTTCTTTATGTCCTGCCTTCCTAAGTGAAATAGGTATATGACAACTCTGAAATTTAGTTCCTCAGACAGGTATTTCATGTTTAAATGTAAGAATACGCTTTGAAATTTTTACACGAAGTTTTACATTTTAAAAGTGTCTGGTGTTGCTATGCTTTCATTTCTTCCCCATATGAAAACACTGAAATTGATTTTAAAGTGTATTGCATTTAGAATGAGAATTAACTTTACTATGTCTTATCTCAGTGGGTTGTCTAATACCCCCTAGAAAATAAACTGGAAATTACTACTGACACAGCTGAGGGAGATGAAAGAAAAAAAAAAACATTTAAAACATTCAACCCATAATAAGATTCAGGAACTAATGTATTAGAGTAGTCATAACCATAACTATTCTCATGCTATACTGAGGACCCTAGAAAGCAGTCTTAAATAAGCAGTTATAAACACTTAGTTGGTTCAGGGATTTCTAACAATGACAGACTGCATGAATGATAAACAGCCAAGCAGAAAGAGCATTATTTGCTTTATCCCCAAAGCCAACACACAGTGTTTCAGCATCAGAAACTCAACAAAATTGGAATATATGGGTACACACTTTTGAAATACCATCCTTTCATCTGATCAAAGTAAACAAACATCTAGCACATTTCAACAATGAATTGAAGAGTTTCCTTTTACTCCTGGGATGCAAAATGAGAACGAAAATAAGCACCGCATTCATACTTTGTGGTTCAGAAGCAAGCAGTTGTCTGCCTTGTTTTCTCTGAAAAGTGTACAGGAGCTTGCCTGTGTAGTGTGTGGAATGAAATCCAGAATGCAGCGATAGTTAACATATTTCAGAAAGCATAACAATTCCACACATTCTGCCTGATTTCTGCTGCTGGAATAGCCAGTAAAATATAATGTCACTCTTCTTTTGGGGAAGGGATAAATCTTTCGTAGAATAGCAAACTTATATAACACCAGCAGTCAAGATGTGGCAATATTTGAAATGCATTGTTTGAGTAAATAAATAATGGTGTGACTTTTATGTGCTGGCAACAGAGTGGAAATTTTGGAGAACAAAGCTGACAAACCAACAAGTACAAGCAAACAATACAAGCTTTCTCTTCTACACCTGGAAATGTCCAACACTTCTTGAGTGAAACCATGGGCTATATTCTATTTTCATAAAATAGTTGAGCTTTCTAATATTGCAATTGGTGTGCTGTTTTTCTATTACCAGAGCTGAGGCTCCGGGTGGTAACAAACTTGCCCATGTAGGTGTCTGTCTCTGAATCAGAACCCATACGATCACTGCCACCTCCTAAACTCATACTCTAACTGGATTACAGCACACTGTTCTCTACTATGCAGGAAAATAAAATTTTGGAGAAAAAAACCCTAGCTGCTGGATGATTCCACACCCACTCATGAAAAATGCTAAACTTCGTCCACTTTCAGTGAAATACAGAAGGGTTTTTCTATTGGTAACTTGTACTACACCACTAAAATGAGATGGCGTATGTCTTTGATACTTCTGTTTCTTACATTAGAAGGCATGTATTGTTTTTCTCTTTACTGCTCCAGAGACATATACAATAAGCAATGATTATGGTTCTACTTTTCATGGGTTTACATTTTTCTGCTCCCCTTTTTATCTGGATCCTTTTTAAAAAAAAAGAAAAAAAAGGCAAAAAAGCAAGATTTTTATTTTTTTTAACTGGAAATGTACTGAACTATCTCTCTTTTTTTATTTTTTTTAATCAAAGTACCTTCAGTAAAGAGTTATATTTCATGGCCATTTGAGATGCATCCTCAGCCATAAGTATCAGGTCAATGCTGTCACAGAAATGTCAGGATGAGCTGAGAAGCATGCAGCACTCCATAGAGCTAACACACAAAGTTCCAGGGTCATTTCCCCATCCAGCATGATTCTCTAAATGTGTTGGTCTGATTTTGTATTGGATGTAAACTATTTCACATTATATGCTTAGCAGATTTTAAATGTGATGCAACACTAATAAAGCATAAATGAAAAATGCTAATGCCAAAAGTCTTGCATGACATATCTGTGCTGGGCACCCATCCTTCTCTCCTGAGGATTAATTTTAGCAATGTCCATTGTCTTTTCTTAACTCATTTTCCCCCTCACTCTTCATATGAGCTTTTAGTGCCCTGAGTGGGCCTGAGCCATAGGCCTGTTCATTGAGCTATCTTGAAGAATCAGAAAGAAATAGGCAGACTTTTTAACACAGTAAAATGGTAAAATACTTCCTTCTTTGTGAATACGTTTCATGAAGCTTCTTCCTAGAATAGAAACTTGCAGGCTACTTTTACAATGCAGGTAGCATAAGAGATATATTTGTGTTAGAATTTGCACCTTTGTCCTCTTCTTAAACATAATTTAAAATAAAATCAGTTTAAAATCTCATTACTTCACCCACGTTTAAACCCATGAAGGACAGAGTGGTGTTTGTTTTCAGTTGAAGGGCTTTTGGTAATTGCCAGCAAAAAGATAAAAACCTCGAATGACAGAGCACTCTCTCTGAAGGCTGCTTAGAAAAAAAAAAAATCACACTTGCAAGGGCAAATATACAAAAAAAACCAGTACAGTATCACCCAGTGGGTTTGTTAAACTACAGTAAAAACAGCAGTGTCTGATCAGCAATGGCACACTACCTTGCTATCTCAAAGCCCACCAGCCAGCCGATTGCTCCCCACAGCCCCTCTTCACTCTTACCTTGCTGTGAGAGAGATGCCATTTACCACCACTATACCTGTGAGCAGCTGCTGTATCTGCCCATCACAAGCTCATTCAGCACGTCTAGAGTAGATCACCCACCTTTGCAAGGACCTCCACACGGGGTCAGTTTGAGGAGGAGATGAAGGTGAAGAGAGAGAAGGCTTTACCTTCCCTTCAACTCATTACCTATGCAGCATAGGCTGGAGTGCCATTCATCTCCTCACCACCATGAATCCAATGGCTTGCAAATAGGTGTGCTGGTTTAAGGTAAACCAGCAGGAGAAAAAGAACCCAATTCACAAAAAGACTGCAAGTCAGAACTACAA
>JAWWEU010000111.1:90890064-90919878 GCA_035583155.1 Acropternis orthonyx
ATAAACGTTGCCCTTTTGAGCCCACAACCTGCTGGTGCTTGTGTGGTCACTGGGGTCTCGGTCAACGGTCTCCCGCATATCCCCATCTGATCAGCAAGGCTGGTAAACTGGTAACAGTAGATGAGAAGACTGAGGTAAACTTTTTTGCCTCCGTCTTCACTGGCAACCTCTCTTCCCACACCTCTCAAATGGAAGGACAGCAGGATGGGGCTGAGGGAGCAAAGTGCTTCCTGCTGTAAGAGAAGATCAGGTTTGTGACCACCTGAAGACACTGAATGTATCTAAATGTTGGACTGGATGACCTTTTAAGGTCCATTCCAACACAAACTATTCTATTATTCTACTTTCCTTTTCTTTGGATACTGCTTGTTTTTCACAAGTGTCTTTTTGCATGGGAATACAGTGAATGGAGTTGAACAAAACATTTCTGTGCATGAACATAAATAAAACAGATGTGGATGCTAAGCTGTCTGCCTCTGCCTATGATAGCAATACAGAAGCCCAGGGAAAACCATTCAGTCCATATAACCAGACTAAAGCTAGTCCAAAGTGAAAATCCTGTGGAGCATCAGGTCTTCATCCCAGTGTCCTTCAAATCTACACATCAACATAGGCGTGGACCTGTTTGCCAGAATTCCCCTTCAGAGCAGGTTTTTCTGATAGAAGTAGAATAAAACCACACAGCAACCTAAATATAAGAATTCAGCTAATACAAATCCGAAAACTCCACCTCATTTCCATCCCTTACACCTATTACACATTAGAAATCTGGCAGAGAGCTCTGTCAAATTGAACTATTGAACTCAGAGTGGCAAAAGGCCCTCCCCAGGCAAGACATTTAAATAATTTTCAAAGTTAATTTCCTGCTCCCAGACTAAGAACAAATCTAATCGGGTTTACTTCATTCTTCTGACGAACAGGAAAATGTTGCCTGCATACTCAACAAGGGAAAGTGTCCTAGAAGGCATCCAGAGCACTTGCTTTGCAGTGCCAAGGAAGCCTCCTCTGCAAAGCAAAGTGTGTGGATCAGCATGTGAATGGGAATTTGGATTTAACCTGTCAGATCTTCCTGGTCTCCTGCTACCCTTGTTTTATAATGAGATTATGAACTGTTTACAAGCTAGTAGCACAGATGGGAGAATGAAAATAATCAGAAATACATAGGATAGCTCCAGGGGTATGTTTCAGATAACTGGCTGCGCTTTTAAGATTACCCACCTCTGGTCCCTCTGCATTCCTGGTCACCAAGACTTTTCCCAGGTTCTAACAATATTTCCATTAAAGCTTCTGATAACAAAACTTCACTGAGCATTGGAAAAAATGAATGAGGTTGCTAGGTGACTAAAGAGTGTCAAAAAAGTGCACACACACATGAGAGCAAGAGAATATACATGTATATATATGACACAGCAAGATAAAACAGGGTTAATTAACAAATAAGTCACTGTATTATCAAACATAGAAGATAGGCAGCATTAACTTTCTAAACAAATAGATTCAGATTCTGTTTCTGCATGCATTTTTATCATAGGAAAAATCCTACATAATAGCACCTGAGTTCCTAAGTGTTTCTCGTTTCTTCTGAATGAAACACTGATGTGGTTTTTGGTTTGGGATTTGGTAGGGTTTTTGTTAGGTTTTTTGTTTCTTTGGGTCTTTTTTATTATTATTATTTGTGAAAGAGCTGATATGTACTTAAATATTTTTGAAGTAGTGTGACTAAAATTTTCCCAATTTCAGCATATGACTTTCTATTGTGCTGCAAAGCAAAACACTATACTTAGAAAAAAAATGAAAACAGTTGTTTAGTCAATTTAAGTTTACTTTTTTTAGTCCATACAAAGAAATCGTGTTTTCATTGCTAAAAGCATTAAATCCTCATTAATATTTAATTTTAGTGTTTTTATTTGTACATCATATATAAGTACAAAAATGAATTACTTCAACGGATATGTAGTTATTAGGATGGCATTTCTATGAAATAAGAAACAAAGAAGAAAATTTCATAAAACTAATGTTGTACAGTTGAACAATCATAGCAATTACAATCTGATCATTAAAAAATAATTAGTTCAAGTTACTGAAAATTTACTTTTTCAAGTTGTTGAAAATGACCATTGAAAACTAGGTAATTTCCAAGTAGCTCATTCATAGTGGATTTACTCAGAATGTATCTCAGTTGCTTTACTTCCTACTTCTGTCTGTCCAGAAATTCTTCTTTCAACATCCAAATTTAACCCTAGTGACTGACTCATCTTCCTGATGAGTAATAATATAACTTACCATACAATATGGTTAGTCCTGCCACAAGAATTGAGAGTTAGTGCCATTGCCTACATCCTTAATTTAACTTTCTCTGACAAGCACACATAAACTTTTGCATAACCAAAAGATGTGTATCTTCAAACTACTCGTCAGTGACACTAAAATTGTCCAGCAAACTAAAATCACCCTTTCCCGGCACTCAAAGAGACAGAAATATTTCTTTGAATACTCTGGCACAAGCTCAGTATGAACAAACTAGCATTCTACATTTTGAAGGATCTAGAGTCCTGATGTGACAAATTAAGTTGCCTCAGTGTTATGGATGGGAGAGGGAAACCAGGAGCTTAAATGAGAACTGTGGAATACTTTTCTCCCCTACTGACCTTCAGGAGTATACAATGGAAGAAAAATCATCCTAGTTTCATTCCTGTATCTTCAGATTTTCTCTGTTCCCTTCTTTTTAATGTAGGTACTACTAAACTTCCTACAAATCTCAGACAATGCTCTAGGTTTAATATATATTATCTGCAATAAAATAAGAAGGATTTGTTTACTTAGTAAAAACATTATAATTAGCATTTCCTTGCCCAGAGATAAAAAAAATTCTAATTTAAGGCCTTTTTCTGGTATGTGTGAACTTTCTCTGTATTGCAAACATTTCACTAGCTCAGGCTGCATTTTGATAAGAACTTATATTTGAGCAACATGTAAAGACTTCCGTTTATCAGTCTGCTGTGTTGTTGTTAATGGAATATTATATCATCATACCTTGATACCTGTGATTCAAAACAAGTCACAGTGTGAACAAAACAGGTGGAGACAAATCCCATAATCCCACCCTTACTGTGCATCAGCAGCCAGGTGATTGTACCACTGGATATTTTCATCCTCTAACTTCAAAGCACAGATACTTAACAAAACCAGATAATTAAAAATTAAAATCTGGATGTAAAAGAAGGAATTAATTGATTGCTTCAGGTAATTTGGAGAGAGTCCACAGTGTCTAAATGAAAAAAAATGGAACTGTGTTAGCTATTTAAATAATTTCAAAAGCACTAATGCATTTTCTAATGATTTTTAGCAGTTCTCCATACATTGAACTTTACTGCTTCTTATGCTTCATCACAGTACATTTCTTGGCAAAATCTTTGCTGTATCCAATTGTTTTGCTTTTGGAAGCTGCAGTCTCATCCAATTATTGCACAGGATATGTTAGAAACAAACAAAAAAAAAAAAACAACACAAAAAACCTACTTGCTTTATGTGTGACCATTCCTCTAGACAGATGGTACCAACTAAATGCCCAGCAGCATCACTGAGATGACTATATTACAGAAAGGGAAGATTAATATGTAATGCTTATCAAGTGATCCACCTGTAGATCATCATTCCAGAACCAGGTTTCAAGATAAGAATAAAATGAAAATATATATGCTATATTTGCTTAGGTGGAGGGGGTGAAGAGAGATAAGAAAAAAATTCCAAGCATTTGCTTCGTAACTAGAAAGTGGTACAAGTAATTCATTCACAGACAAGAAATGCTTTCATCTTGAAAATCAATAATGAAATTGCTGTTGGCTTCAGTTGCACAAGATCCAAGCCAAGACTCTAACATATCCAAAATATCCTAAACCCTAGAGTGGAATTATCCTTTAAAAGCAATTCTCTGGTGTGAATAGCTTGGTGAATTTACAAAGGTGAATTGCAAAGAATTAAAGGTTTACATCACGCCCATGGAGTCATAATTCTTATAGATCAAGTGTGACTTTCTTTTGAAAGACAAATGTTGCCTCTCATGAAAGAGTAAAGAAGGTGTTTAGTATTCTAAAAGCAGAATTGTCAATAATAAAGGAGTATTTTTTATTTGCTATTAATTGTCAAAATAAAACTGCTGTACACTAAGCAGAGTAGTAAAGATTATTGAAAGCAGATTTATGTGCAATTCACCATAGACTATTTAAAAATACTTGTGCTTTTTAGTATTGTTTTCTGTTATTGCAATAAATGCTTTAACCAAAATCATATCAAACCAATCTGCTTTTCCTATTTCCCCCAGTTCCTCACAGGAGTAACATAAATTAGAATGGCAAAATTTTCAAGGATCATTATACACTATGTGCAGTGTTAAAGAAAATTAAAGTGTGTCTGTGACCTTTGTTAAGGTTAATTTTACCTCTAGATTTAGATACCATTTCGAGTATTCTTCATAAAATATCCTGTTCTGAAAAAACAAATAACAACAAAACCAAACAAAATAAAAAGGCAAAGCAAAATGAAAAACTAGGTGTGGAGTTAAATGGGTCCATTACTTTAATTTGAAAGGATACAGTCTCTTTCATCCTGAAAAGAAAGCAAATTTTGGTAAAGAAGTATCTAAAAAAAATGGAAAGAAAACAGAAAGTATTTTTATTTGAATTTTCAGTACAGTACTAAAAACTTGAGATACAAGGGAAATAAACTATACATGGTTGGGAAAAAGCACAGCTTTAAAGCAGACAAGTGCTTTCCTGTGTTTGGAACAAAGGCAGCAGCCTTACAGACAGGTTGGTCTGAGCTTAGCTTGATTATCTTAAATAATTAGACAGCTTGAGACAAAGAGGTGATTTGAACTTGGGGGGAAGAGGGAGGAAGGGGAGGAAGAGGAGGATGCTATTAACCATAGCGTGACACAGAAGCAGGTAACTACTGTTTATGCGACACTGTAAAATTAGCTTTAATGTGGTAGAAGTTGTCATGCTAACAAATTAAAATTTCTATTGAGTTTCTGATATGTAATATCCATTAGAAATGAAAAATAATTATTATGAAAAGGAAAACTATGAATTTTTCTTCCACAACTCCTATTTTGAAACCCATAGGTAAGTCTGTGTTTTATTCCAGCTATAACTGTTCTTGTAGTACAATATCTTTCTGACAAGTTGTCACATGCTTAAACTCTCAATCACAGCTACATGAATAGCACAGCATTATGAAAACAAAAAGCAAATTTAAGTTAATTTCTGTGTGAGTGATTTAATAACATGTAAGGCTAATTTTAGTACAAGATCTTCTGAAACAGACTGAAGACTAGGGGACAGTTTGGTAGGCTTCTGGGAGCGCATACAGTTCCACAAAGCATCGTCTTGTTATGTTAGGTTTCATTCTTTATCTGATCAGCCCCTGCCATTTTGTTTCAAAAATCTGTGTGCTAACACTGTTTCATATCTAAGAGGGAATACCTCCAGATTTCTTCAAACCAAATCTGAACCCATGAAGAAATAGGAAGGCATATCGGGAATACTATTTCCAAACATGAACAAATTATTAGGAAATACTTCAAACATGACTGAGTACTAGAATTACATAGTAACATTATCAATGTCAAGACTAGTGGCCAGCTTTTTCTCTTTTTTCCTCCTTACCATGGACCTTCAATTATGCCTTTGAAAGTTAAAATGCCAATATTCATTCCTGAAGAGAGGAAGGAATCAAGTAAGGAAAGCAAAACGAAGTCCTAGACTCCCAAAACACAGGAGTAGTAGCTCCAGAAACACAGGCTATTTTTTTTTATTTCTGCACTGGTCGTATTTAACGTTATCAGTTCAGATAACTGGTTGAGATACAAATCTGTATTTAGGTAAGCACCTCACTGCTTACGCTTAGAAGCAAATAATGCTCAGTCTGTACTTACAGCAGACATGCTTGTAGCCAAACCAATGAACAAAACTATAAGAGGGTGTAGGGTACAAATTAGCAAATTGCTGAGAAAAACATGAGCAATGCCTCCAGAAACTTCATAAACAAGTCTTAAGATCAGGGTTTGAGAACTGTAATTACAGAACAAGCTACTTATTTGTATTATTTTTGCAATAATTAGTTTTTCTGGGTGGGTTTTTTTGTAACTATTTATTACCCACACTGCAAAAATCTGCCAAATTATAAGGGAACTAAACACTTTATCTTTATTTTCCCAATTAAATTATCATGTCAATGTCACAGTTCACGTATGGTCTCTGAACTGTACAGTTGTTCCATATACTGTTACAATTCTTTTTCAAATTTAAGCTCTTAGTCAGTTCTAGGGATTTACTGAAACTTGGTCATATTTTAATTTAGTATAAAAGACTATGAACTTGTCTGAATTAAAAATATCCCATACTGCTGCTTCATGTGCTTACAGTAGTGCTTGCCTTGTCTGTGGGTTAATCAAGAAAACTTCATGAGCACTCTGATATAACTAATCCAACAGCACACTGTAGTTTACTAACTGAATATCAGCTATTGCCAGAAAGGCTGAATTCTAAATAAATCCACTTCCAGTGCAGGTAGGGTGGACTCTAGTCTTCTGTGTGTAAAAGATGGAAGGAACAAATATGCAAGCAGAGTCTCAATAGTAAATCTGTGATTCCACTATAGGGCATAAACAGAGATTTGCCAGGTCATTCTTCAAATAGCAGTATTTTTTAAAAATTGCCATCTCTTTGGAAAACGATCTGTTAGATAACATCTACATGAAATGATGAACGAGGCAAAAATATGTTCTATTTGGAGACAGCAGAGCAAACATATCAAAGAAGCAGAGGCATACAACAATTGCATGGTGATTGTGAACTTCTTAATCTTTGCACAGTTTTTACCTCTTCTAAGATTGTTATGTGAGCTTTTCTCTTTCTCCTGACCCCCAAGAATGGGCCTTTATTCACAAAGACAGTTGAGGAAGAACAGTTATGTGTGTACATAAAGCCAGTCAGTTTGAAAGAGGTATTACAGTGAGTGTGCAAGCAAAATCGCTGCAGAGAAGACTAACCACTTATGGTCATTTGGACACAGATTTGTGTCTTGCAGATCCAAATATAAAAAGCTGCACGAAATCTCATTTCCTCTTTCTGAGATTCCAGAAACTCCCATGACACTCACAGAATTAATTTAAGTATGGAAATAATTTTCTTCTACCTAACTTGATTCTAAAATAGTTGCTTTGTTAAATGAAAGCTAGGAATACTTCAGACCACTGCTTCTTAAAGAAAAAGGAAAAAGGTATTTCTAAACATAAATTCTAGAAGAAATATTATGTTGATAGTGGTTATTTTACCACTTTTAATTCAAAAATGTTGAGTTCAAAGTAGTTCGGCATAATAACTTCAGAAAACCTAAAATAAAGTTACAAACAAGGGTAAAAGTCTTATTGAAACTATAAGATGGTGATATTTTATGGTGTTCCTTTGGTAAAGTCACTTCATATATTTGTTTTCTTTAAGCTGTGGCAGAACATTCAAGCCATTCTCTGCCATAAGCAGCCATCTGTCACATCACTGTCTTTTTTTATTTTCATTTTTGTTTAATAGCACGCACTGACTGAACATATGGCCTAGACAGTGGACAAATGTCCCTCCTGGCTAACATAAACTATTCAGGGGTGTTTGCTGGTGGAAATCATTACACATCTCAACCTTCCTTCAAGCAATCAGCTGTTAGCTCAGAAAACCACCACAGGAGGCTCCAATTCAATCCTGTGTCCTTCACTATTCTCTGTAAGCCAGACTGCTGGCCAAGGCAGTAGTTGATCTGACCAGTCTTAATCTTCTCCCAGAGAAAGACAAAGGCCATTTTGCTTTTCAGCTAAGTACAACTATTAAATATTACAGCCCTACTGAACTGGATGAATCCAGAAAGGAAGTGGGGAAGAAGAAAAAGTCATTAAAGGTTTTCAGTATTTTACCATGTGCCTCAAGTGTTCTGCAATAGTCTTAATTAGAGAGAATATTGAGGAGATATGGTTAAGTAGCATTGTGATAGCTCGATGCTCTAAATACCAGAAATAAGTAGAGGAAATTCAACATGCTGATAAATTTTTATTTAACACAGATTTGCTGGCGTAGATGAAAGAATAGGGTTAAAACTATCCAGATCTGATGGTAACCATGATAAGCTGGAGCAGCAATGTTAGGGAAGAAAGCAGTAGCAAACCATTCGTTACAGAGAGGAGCATCCCATCTTTCACTACAAATGTTTTAGCAGAGCATGTACTTTCCTGAACTTTTTACTATTGTAGAATGGTGCAGGCCACTGTTAGTGAAAAAAAGTATTTGTTCAGCCTTTCCTCTCCGAAGTATATCTCAGCAAATGTTTCATTATTTATTCATATTCAGTTACAACTATCTTTAAAGGATTTGTGAAAATTCAGCAAAAGTGACTTAGGAAGCAGAAAGTACCTGGGCTTGAAGAGGCCACTTTTATTGCTCTGTTTCCAGGGTTCCATGAACAGCACTACTTTCCATTAGCATTATCATGGAGATTCATGTTAGCAGAAAATGGGCTCATTGATCTTCAAGTCAAGGTCATCGGTCGTCAATTAATCTGAGATATTCTGTAAGAAAATGGCTTATCATGATTCAGATCTCCTGAGGAGGTGTGTTGCAGTTCTATTATGTTAGGTTTTTTCCATGAACACAAATATGTGATGGCATGCTTCTAATATACCTATTTGAGAACAACAGAAGTTAGATTAACTTCATAGGATCACGAGGCACATGAATAGCTTATTTTTTCACTTTAGGATTAGTTTTTATATACACCAACAGAGGAGACATCACTTCCTTCAGGTTTTTATATTACTGGAATATATCTGGTGGTTGGAATTTTCCTGGTCAGCTGGTATTACATTTTGTGACTTCACTTGTCCAAGTACTTTAAATTGCAGGTAACAACAGCTATGATGATTCAAAAACTACCTAATCAAAGACAGCTTAGCAAATACAGTCTTAGTCTCTGTTAGTTAGAGGTGGCTATTTTCTTCACATAAAATATACAGAACCAGATTTGCTTGTTGATACTGTAGTCTTCAGTGTGTTATATGATTTCAGTAGTGATCATTCTTACCAAGTGTTTGAGCCTCTAAGTTGCAGCAAAGAAATGACTGAGAATCCTGTTATATCTAGGACAAACTAATAGGACAGCCCCAAAATACGACTACAAACTTTGAAGATCTACAGATTCTTGCAGATACAGATGTTTACTAAGTGAATTGCTTCCGATTCTTCCCTGTGTTCCAATTTTGTAGGTTGCTATGAGTCTTTCAGGACACTGTTATTTGCCTTATCTGCTCCAATGCTCTAGCCTTTAAGAAGTTTAAAGAAGCCAGAGCTTTGTTCTCAAGTCTGCCAGGAGCAAGTTCATTCATTGACTGAATAGAGCTTAACAGTCCCTGACCACACCTGAATACAGGGAACATAACTTCCCACATCTAAATCATTTTACCAAAGTAGTGGGCCAGTTTGTAATGTCAATTAACCTTTTTGACCAGTATGGTCACAGGAAGGCAATTAGAAGTAAAAGTTAGTGGTTGATTCATTTTGATTTATTTGATGCATTCTGCTGCTTTTACAGGGAATTTGCAAAGTCCCTAGATGGGGGAGTCAGCTTCCAGAGAAAAATAAACCTGACATTCCAAGGTTTTCACTCAGTAAAATCACCTAAATTTTTGTGCTTTTCCTTAGCACCATATTGTAGACTTAACACAGGATGTGTCCTTCAACCTCTCTCTTTAGAGATTGTTAAAATCCTTTGGGGTTTTTAAACTACTCCTATTCTTGCTTGCCAAAGCAGAAAAAGCAGAATCCTCCTCCTCCAGATGTCTGTATTCACCTTCATGTTCTGTCATGACATATACGTACATTTTGATGTGGAGGCTTATACCGTCTTCTGGAAAATCAGTCTCCTAGAGTTTAGACATGCTAAAACCCTTGCAATAACCCTTGCCTGTGCCATCTCCCCACTTTTAGGCATATTTAATCCATGAACAATAGCAAGAAATGGAAAGATTTAAGCAAAATGGCGATATTTTTTAAAGTGTGAATTTCCTAGCTGCTCACAGGACAAAAATATTCCTTATACACTTTCACCTACAACAACCTCTGAGCCCAACAATTACTTCCTAAGTTCCAAATAAAATACATCCAAGGTAATTGTATGGCAGTAACTAGAAAAAAATTCTGCTTTCCTACCTCCGTCTTCCAGTTTTCCTGCTGGTCTTATTTTCCTTCCATTGATCTCCCACAAAGTGGCAGATATAGTTTAAGCTGTTCCTGTAATATTGATGACAAGAAGAAAACTATTTTCCCTAGTAAAAGGCTTGATTGCTTTGCCTGTAGGAGAAAGATCAGAAAATGGATGGAGTGCACTTTTTCAGATACTCGTATTTGAATGGGTCTCCTTTCTGTACATAATGCTGTGATATGAAATAAAGAGAAAACTATTCCTTTCATTTAGAGAAATATTTTTTCTGAAAGCTTGGTTGAGAATGTAGGTAGGATGAACCCAGGCCAGAAAATTTCTAAAAGAACTGGATGACAACTTTATGGAACAGGTTCTAAGGGAGTCAACTCAGAAAGATGCCCGCCTTGATCTGCTGCTTGTCAACAGAGGGGATCTTGAGAGCCAAGTGGAGATTGGTGGCCATCTTGGCCACCGTGACCACGAAGGGATCAAGTTTAAAATCTCTGTTGACAGGAAGAAAAATGGCAGCAAAACCTCAACTCTGGACATGAGGAGAGCAGGCTTCAGGCTGATTAGGGAATGACTAAGTAAAGTCCCCTGGGATAATGTTTTTGCAGGTGCTGGAGTCCACCAGTGCTAGTCACTTTTCAAACATCACCTCCTAAGGGCAATTCCCAAATGCTGGAAGTCAAGCAGGAGAGGCAGAAGGCTGGCTTGGCTGAACAGGGATCTTCTCTTGGAAATAAGGCAAAAAAGGAAGGATTATGCCCAGTGGAAGCAAGGACAAGTGACATAGGAAGAATACAGAGATTCTGCTTGCCACGGTAGGGAGAAAATGTCTGTAGCCAAGGTTCAGCTGCAGTTGAAACTGGCCAGAAATGTGGGGGACAATGAAAAGGATTTTTTCAAATATATTAATGGCAATAGGTAATGTAGGAATACCATTGGCCTGTTACAGGATAAGAATGGTCATCTCATGAACAGGGACAGATACAAGGCAGAGGTGCTTGATGGTTTCCTTTCCAGATGACAGACCAAGGGGGTCTCAGTGCCCTGAGCAGGAGAACCGTGACTGTGAGACTGATCAACTCCCAGTCAATCCTGACTTTCTGTGGGATTTGCTACTCCAAAATTCCTACAAGTCTACGGGGCTTGATGGCATTCATCCCAGAATTCAACAAGGGAAAGTGCTGAATTCTGCACATGGGACAGGGCAACCCCGGATGTATGGACAGACTGGGGGATGAGATGCTGGGAAGCAGTGCCGGGAAAGGGACCTGAGGGTCCTGATGGATGGCAAGTTGAACATGAGTCAGCAGTGCCCTTACCAGCTGCTTCTTTTCTTAGGAAAAATAAGTAGAGGAGAACTGCCACAGGTGCAATATTTTTTTGATTGGTTCTTCACCTAGCATATTTAGGAATAAAAAAGGGATGGTCATACAATTTCTCTATTAGATCATAGAGTCATTGTGTAAATCAGGTATGAAAGCTTAACCTCCCACTGAAAGCAGGGCCTGGCATGGGATCGGACCAGGCTGTTTATGGCTTTACCTAATCTGGTCTTGAAAATTACCACAGAAAGGGATTACATAGCATCTCTTGTCAACCTGCTCCACTAATGGGCAATCCTCACTGTCCTTATGGCCAGTTTAAACCTTCTTTCAACTTACAGTTTTATGTCTTATCCTCCCACCAGGCAGCACTATTTAGGGCCTGGATCTGTCCCCTCAACACCATCCATGTAAGCACTAGGATCTGCTCTTTGGTTCCCCTGAAGCCATCTTTTCTCCAGGCTGAGCAATCCCAGCTTCCTCAGCCTCTCCTCACAGGGTAAGTGCTCAACCCCCAAATATTTTGGCTGCCTCAGTTAACTCATCCTAGTTTATTGAGGTCTTTTTCATATTGAGGGCCTAAAATTTTTGAGGTCTTTTTCATATTGAGGGCCAAAAACTGGATGCTGTATTATGAATGAGGTCCAACAAGTGCCAAGTAGAGGTGGATAGTCTCTTCCCTGCATCTACTGGCCATAATTCTGCTCGCTCATGTGCCACTGTTCACCAAGAGCTCCCAATAGTTTTAAACAGAACTGCTCCCCAGCACAGCCCCAACCTCTATCACTGCACTTTCTGAGGTGTAGTGCTTTCCATTTTTTCTTTAAATCACAAGGTTCTCATGGCCCATTGCTCCACCCTGTCTGGTACCTCCCAAATGACAAATTTTGAGTGCAATTCAGGACCTTCCTTGAGTTGTTTAAAGAAGGATTTGTCTGATTACGTAGCAGAACGTGGGGTCTCCCACCATAGACTCCTACCACAATGCCACTGACCTCTGCTCTGGTCTTGACCCATGCCCTCTCCCATAGCCTGTTGTCCATCCTATACAAGAGCTTTCTACAATTGATCTGCTGTTTCATGCAGAGAACACCTCTTTCAGCTCCTCTGCTGCTATCTTCCTTGCCGGTCTTTCCCAAAGATCTCATACCTGTCCATTTCAGCTGCAAGTTGCCCCAGCATGTCTCAGTCCTCCTTCACATTTCTGTTGGCAAATCGATTCTTACCACATTTTGTCAGGTGGATCCCATTGCACTCATTTTCAGCCTTTAGAGGTCCTTGTGTTTGTAAAAACCAAAATCCCACCTATGACAAAACTTCTGCACAATGTACTGACCTACATGACTGGCCTACCCTTCTGCAAACCCCCCTTTTGGATCAGGGAGGCACCACTAAGGCTCCCATTGCCCATGGGCTCACCCCAGGGCCCTGCAGTCCCTCCTGATGTCCTCAGGATCTCCCCCAGACAGACTGTTGGCGATCACATGGATAAGCAGCAGGGGAATCAGTTAGCAATAATGTGAAAAAGGGCAATTAAGAAGTGACTGGTTATGTTTTTATGGTCATGTCTTAGAATGCTTTGTTTGGAGATTCATTAAATGGCTAGATTTCAATTTCAGAAAAATAACACCTGATTGAAAAAAAACCAGCTGTGGCCTTTCCATCTTCATGGTTTCTTCTCCCATGTAACAAGCAATAAGACAAGAGGAAATTGCCTCAGGTTGTGCCAGGGAAGGTTTAGTTTGCATGTTATGAAAAAATTCTTCACTGGAAGGGTTGTCAAGCATTGGAAGAGGCTGCCTAGGGAAGAGGTTGAGTCACCATCCCTGGAGGTACTTAAAAGACATGTACACTTAGGGACATGCTTTAGTGGTGGACTTGGCAGTAACAGGTTTCCAGCTGGACCCAATGATCTTAAAAGATCTTTTCCGACTTCAATGATTCTATGATACTATGATACCCAAGAAAATAATTGAGTGTTTAAGAGATTCTCCATCTGGCCCAAATTCTGTTTTCAAGTAGTTGGGGTATAAACCCACAAACACTCCATCTAGGAAATGTGCTTTAATCAACTTGAATACTCTCCTCAGTGAAGCCTTTTTATTTAATAGTTGCTCGTCTGGCTTTATATGAGTGTTATTGAGAGCAAAATGTGATTCAATACAATCATCCCCATCTTTTTTTAATGTTTTTTTTTTAATTCTCAGTTTTATCAAGGCCTTTCACATGTCATGCTGATGTTTACAGAATAGCCAAGGAACATCTTTATTTTTAGTCAAGGTTCTCCTTTAAAAACCTTGCCAGTGTAATGTGTCTGTGTTTGATTATCTAATCTATGAGCAGATCAGTCCTCTAAGGAAAAAAATGTTAACCTGCTCCCCGGAGGCCACAATAACTGTTATACAGGCATATATATGTATTTTGCATCTTTGTCATTCTGGTAAAAGAGATTTGTTAGCAGCAGTATTTATATCCTAGTTTCCATCCAAGGATCTCAAAGCACTTTTCCAATATTAACAAAGAGAAATGTTAATTAAGATAAATAAGTCATCCAGACAAGTATGATTATCAATATTTTGTGGCTAGGGAAGTCAAAGTACGGGAAGTACCTGACTTGCCCAAGGTCATATTGGTGAGAAACAAGAGGATTAAGGAGGGGGGCGGGGGGGGGAAGTTATGTTATTAGAACAGTTAGATCATTTTCAATTCCAAGGTATAAGCTTGAAAAACTATTTTCATTGCTATGACTATTTTGACATTTTAATTAAAATTAAAAAAACACTGATCAATTTTTATTTAACCCATTAAACTTTTCTGGGGGAAAAAAAAGTATATCAAGGTACAAAATGACCTTTTTAAAAGCATCATTCAAGCATGTGCCTTTAGGAAACATCCTATAAGAAGACTAAGAAGCTAACATCATGATTTATGTCCCAGCATTATCATTCCTAGTGTATGCAATTTGTGTGCTACAAATATTTATGTACCAACTGGTAGACAGATATGAAGCAACTCTAACATCAATATTGGTACACAAAACTAGGAGCTATACTTCAAACATGAGTGGGAGGTTTTTAAATTAGAAATTTGGTGTTTGCTACATAGCAAGGCCTGAGGTCTCAAGGGAAAGTCAGAGCACACTCATAGAAGGAACACTGGGGGGAAAAAAAAAAAGACAAGAGGGGACTTGGTGACAGGCATCTATTGCCTACACGTGTGCTCTTCAGGCATGGTAGGATGTTTGACCCCCAGCTGCAACTCTAACAGAGTGGAATTGTCCCTTTATTCCACTGTCATGTTTGCCAGCCTTGTATAACCATTCTAGATATTCCAGACCATCTCTAAAAGGACTAATATTGCATCCCAATTTACCTTTTTCATATGACTCAACAGTAACATGTAGGTGCTTTTAACAATATAGACACTGAGATAAATAACTGTTAAAACAGATGCTTCCCATTTAGCAAGAATACTTTCTTTATCAGATACATGGTGAAAAAAAAATAAATCCACTGCTAGAGGTCTCTGTGAAACCCTAATATCCAAACTGTATTTCATGACAGTTTTTAAAAACACTAGAAGCAGTTTGATGATATGCTTCTAAATCAATGTAAATAACCCTATTACTCTTTAATTCAGTCAAGAAAAACTAAATGTGATTTATGCTGACCGTATATACGATAAACATGGAAAAATACCAAATTTGAATCAATATAGTGTCTGTTACTATAACCACCACAACTGGGGTTATAGAAGGGAAAAAAGCCTTCTGTTTTTTACTGTCCTTGTTCATGCAGTAGTGTGTCCACTCATTAGAAAGCAGATCATGCTTTCCTTGGCATTTACCCAGTTGCTGTCTGGACTGAAAGGTTACAGAAGCACACGTACCACGGTTCTACAAAAAGTAGAAAGGCCAGCAAGTCATGTACCCTCAGTGCCTGAGGCAGAGAAAATACTGTTCCCTTCTCAGAACTTCTTTCCACTCTCAAGTCTTCTGAGGGAGTGTCGGACATAAGGTATCAACCTGCATTAGCAAGTTTGGAGACTGACAGTTTTACTAATTTTCTGTCAGATTGTTAAGTGCAACATAGCAGACAGCATGGCAGATTTACTTCTCCATACCACAATTTCCACCTGGAAACATAGCCCACCCTATCTGATTTTCATAAAATATAAAATAATTAAAGCTTGGGACAAGAGCTAAAATTCAATTCAAGCTGATAAAGTTAATTGTTTGAATTAATTTTTTTTTTCAATAAGGCCAACCATTCTTTAGCCATATATCAAACAGAAATTTTCTGATTTGTAGGAATTTCCCTGATTAAGTAATGCAAAAAAATAATAAGGTAACAAATGTGCTGAAAATGTTATTGATCAGTTTGTAACGAGGCTCTCCTACACTGCCTTTGGGGGAAAAAAAAAAAAGAAATCACAGTCCTAGCATTGTCTATTTCAGTGAGACTCAGAATTCCATAAGTTTGAATGCTTAAACTCATCCTTTGGCTCAGACTAGTGCCAAAAACATCAATGTAGGTCTGCTCAACACAGCACAACCCCCTGCAGTGGGACCCAAACTAACCCATGGCAAATTAACTCAGCTGTCTCAAGCGGTAAAGTCAGAATTAGACCAGCAGAATCCCTACCTGTGCAGACCCCACACAAGCACAAGAGTAACAAGTTAATATGGCCATGTCTGTCATGGCACTGGAGTTTTTCACAGGGCTGAATCCAGACCAAATGGATGGTTGGAAATAGTAGACTGGCATTGGCTTCAGAGGTTCTACATGGCATGGGACTCATTGTGAACTTTGCTGTTTCTGAGTCCAGACTAGTCAGACTTCATCAGAGTAGGAGACAGATCATGACTAACTTTCAGTCCTTCCTGGTTTTTCATGGCCCCCTTCCTGTGCGAAGTCCATCACTACCAGAATTTCTGTCTGTAGTCTACAGCTTCCTTCTTAAGCCAGGCTAGAGGTCTAGTGAAGTTTGTCTTATCATCCTAAAATTTTCACCCTTAAAAAAAATCCCTTTCAATCCCCTGAATTTCTTTCAAATCACGCTGGTATTTCTATATAGCTCCCCAATGTCTCCTCTGTATGTTTAAGGTCTGATGCTGATTTGATCAGTCAACCACTTGGCTTACATCTGGGCACTGCCAGGATTCACAGCCTTAGGACTGTTGTGTCTGCCTTACCTGTAGCATCAGTTCTGGAAGGTATATGTTCTGAAAACATCCTCTTTCTTCCCAACTTTTCCAAACAAAACCATGAAAGTCTTATTACAAGTGGTCATAAGTGCTGGAGTCTACAAACTTTGTCTTTACTATATTAAGATCTATGCATGGACTGAGGACTGAACACTGATCCCAGGAACTCTGAATGTCCACCACATCAGAATGTACATCAGTAGTAGGTAGGTACTCCCCAGAGAGAAATTGAGAAATATTTCATCACTGAGCTAACACAGGCTCTATAACAACTTGATTTCTTTATACTGTGAGCATGACAAAGAAAATGGAATGCATTTTCTTAGATGACCTTAATATATTTTCCTTATCCCTTTTAAACTTGGCTTAAAAGATGATACAGCAATTTTCAGGTAAAATAGTAAAGACTAAAAAGCATGTAATTCAGCTCACAATGGATTTTAAAGGCCTCAATGGAATTAATTACTGAGAACTTGAACATGTAGTAATTAATTTCATGCAATTCAGCACCATCTGCAGATGCATTATTTCCTTTCAAAGCTCCTATAATTTGATGTAAAAGAGAAATTGTTAGGAGTTTTTAGGCAGCAAAAGCTTTTGTATCTTGTTTATGCCAAAGCAATTAGATAAGGAAATTAAATATTATTTGAAAAACATAACCCCTTTTTCCATTGAAAGGAAAATTACTTTTAGTTGTTCGTAAGGAAACTGCTTGCAATTATAGAGATTTGGGGGAAAGAAACTTAGATTTAGGATTGGTTTTCTGGTTCAAAAAAAAATTTTTTTTGCAGAAATCGCTTATCATTTGCAGTTGAAGTGTACTATTTCATCAATTTTTGTACCAACTTCAAAAAAAACCCTACTTAATATACATTGCTTTGTTGAAGCCAATTCCAAAATTACCTTTTATTATCTACTTGTAAGATATATAAAAACCTTTAACTACTTTTCCCTTCATTAGCTTTCATCTATCTTGTCTTGAAACAGAAAATAATTGACTGCAGCAAATGACATGAGCTGTTTTTCTTATATTTGAAGGTGGTTTTTTTTTATCCTTGTTAACGCCCATTGAGGTTTCATTTGTATGGAGAAAGCAATTCCATAAACCAAAATTCATTTAAATTAGACAGTGTCCTGAAGCATTGAAGAGTATTCCTCAGCTGCATCTTTAAAGTCTACACAATTTAAAGCCAGAAATACCGTCCAAGAGCAGATTAGAACAACGTACTCTATTCATCAGCTGAACCACCAGTTTTGTGCTGGAACCTTTGGAAAATCAATCCTGACTTTTTTCAGGGATTCATGTAGCACCTAACACAAGGGCTGATTCTGCTGTAATACTGTGGCTGGGAAAGAGCATGTATACAGGAGGGAGACAATATTCGCATAGCACAGCTTTTGTTCTGGGATATGTTAGGCAGCATGTATTGTTCTTTGGCAGTAATAATGAACAGGTTACAACCTCATCAATCTATGCCCATTGAACACAGAGTCACATTATCACAGAAGGGTCCCTGTTTTGAAAATCATGCAATTATTATTTGCGTTTGTTAGCACTTACAATATTCAACTTCAGCTGAGAGCTCATCGTTCTCTGTAAGAAACAAACACCGTGGCAACAGAGCTGAAAGCAGTAGCCTTGTAACTGGAAGAAAAGGCACAAGGCCAGTCAGGCTCTATAGATTTTCCACCTGCTGATAGAAGCCTGGACATGGTTTTCCTTCCTGACAAACACCCACTGAAGTCTTGTGTCTAACAAGCAAACTAGGTAACAGCATTAAAATTTTATTTGGAGCTAAAGCAGATGCTGTCATGGTAGACACATTTGGCAAGGGTATAGGGCAATACAGATGACTGACTTTAGTGCAATTGCTTATCAAAGCAAGAAAGAATGAGCAGGTAAAAAACCCTTTTCAGTGCACTTTACAAAGAAAACATGAAGACTTGCAGGGAACAAGTCTATAGTGTTCTCAGAACAACTACTTTTAAACTGGATAAAGTTCAAGTTACTTTTAAGCTGGATATCTTTACCAGAAGAAGTAAAGTTGGCAAAAAATGAAACAATTACAGTGACGTGTCCTTATTTTTGGATCTAGACATTTGGATATGTAGGGAAACAGAATTCACATTTGGATATGAAAAATCCCCCAGTTCAGTCTTAAAAAAAAAGAACACAACAAAACACAACAAACGAACTCTCTGCCCCCCCCAAACCCACCACAAAAACATCGGAAGAGAGAACATGAACATAATATTCAGGGCCAGAATAGGACAATAATTTATTTTGAAAAGGTCCTTGATATCACACTTCTAAATATGCCAGAGGAAGTGGTTATTTTTGTACTGTTCTTACTGTCATTACATTTATTGACCAGAGAAGAGATGAATAATTTGAGGAGGGGAGGCAAAAGAGATTTGCTCATTCTGAAGTCTTAAGATTTCCTCAGGGCTGGATTGACTGCTGTTTCCTTCTGCTGTGATCCTTCTGTGATGCTTACCACAATAGGTTATCATCACTCTTTAATGTCTTATATATTCTTAATTAATATTGTCATCCTCCTTATTATGACAAAAGGCATGTTGTAAAGGCAGAAATCATTATGACTTTAATGTATTTGCATAGAAAAATCTTCATGCTATGACAGACTCAGAATGCATGCAGTCTGATGATTAAACTGGGAATTGCTAAAACAAAGAAAATATCTTGCAAATTATTCTACCTCCAGATAGATTTAAGATTATGGTCTCACAGTTCTTGGTGCTGCTGTACATGTACAAACAATTCAAACTCATCATCTTTTTGATTTAGAGGGCTTAAGTTCAAAGCATTGCTCATTTTTTTGGACCAAAAAGAAATTATTTGTCTACTGAAATATTACCATTATTTCTGGATGACCTTAAATAAACAATGGATGCAATAAATTCATTGTTATTTAGCAGAAACTTCCATTTTTAGTTAGTGTCCAACTTGCTCATTTCTGTTAACACTTCATGGACTGAGTCAGTTCTGTTACATGATGTAACGACTCTCCCATTATTAACATTATGAACGTGGTTCTTATGGAACCATGTCTTTATAATATTGTCACCTTAACTGTTCCAGTAACAATTTCTTAAAAATACTTGTAATCCTAGTGATTTATATATCCAGGTGAAAGTCATAGGTAGATAAATAAACAAATAGAAGCTAATTTCTCTATAATCTATATCCTTAAGAAAGTGAGATACCACAATATCCTTCTGACCATGAAATTTAAGAAAATAAAATGTTTGAGCTAAACCCCAAAGCAATAAACAGTATTTCTTTTGACTTTGGTAGATTTTGACTCAAACTTCATCATGTTCATGGTCTTGAAATAATCTCTCAGTCTATCTAGTCCCACTGTTTCAATGTTTCAATTTGTAAACCAGAGGAATGTACTTTTATATGTCTGATGGTTTAGCTACTGTTGTGGCAATTCTTGGCATCAGTGTCACATCTAACTTAAGGAGAGTGGCAAAAGGAAATCAACAAGTTTTCCATGTCATAGAAAAATAGCCAACAGTTAGCATTTCTCCTGTGAAACAGGAACCCTGAAGTTTCAAATTTACCCAAAGTCATTTCAAGCCACCTCAGTTAATTAGGTGAAGATGGTAGTGCAAACAAAGTACAGTGCTCTTTACCAACAGCACACAAGAGCTGTTGTGCCCAACAAAACATCCCCAGTAGTTGCTGTTTCTCATAACCTGTGGGAATTCACAACTGAGTCCAGGGAAAAACATTCTCATCACACTGTTGAAAACATACTAATGACCCTAGAATATAAAACTAAGAGCTTTCAAACTTTTTGGAAATTTTGATACTTTAAACCAATCCTATATATAAAAAAACACAAAATCAAACTGAACTTCATGAAAGGATAAAGATGCAGTAGAAGCAATCTCAGATGTACAGCATTTATCTTTAAGAATTTGTGTATGGCAGGTGAAGGACAGAAAACAAAAAAGGAGTGAACAGAGAGTAGGTACTTTTAGGCAAATTAGCATAATGGGAATCCTCAGGTGAAAAAAATCAAATGGAAATCTAACCTCACAATTTATGGAAAAAAACCACCAACAACAAAAAAGACAAACCACCCTAATACTGTAAATCAGTGTCATAAGTTGTGGATTCAAGAGAAGTAGCTTACCCTGTATATGATGATTCTCACATGAGACTTTTAAACCAAGCTAAGGAAACATGAGCAAGATTAAATCATTCTGGAATAGGTCTGCTGTCAGAATGATACATGAAGGGGAGGTCCTTAGACCTCTGCTCTGCATCCAGCCTTACTCAACAATTCCATTTGTGAACAAAAAAGACAGACTCGAGTGGGTGCTTTAAAAATTCTGGCGCCAGCAGGAGGCTGGTGGGACTGCATGTATTTTAGAGGCTAGAGTTCAATTCAAAATGGTCTTGATAGAGGAGACAAATAGCACAAAAAATAATCTAGCACGTGGGAATGGAAATAGGTGACCATAGGCTGCAGAACAACTTACTGGCTCTTTGGAAACACTTTTTTTGCTGTATCATACCAAATCTGTTCAGCAAGAGAGCAAGTTCAGTTTTAGGAAACAAACATGCAGAACAATTAGAGAAGCTTCAAAACATCGGCTGCATAAAGAACAATCTGTTAAAAAATCCCAACCAAACAACAACCAAAAAATCCAAAACCAACCAAACAAAACCCAAAGAAAACACCAACAGCCAAAAAAAGGCACTCCAAAACAAAACAAAACAACAACAAAACCCAGCCCTAAACCTGAGGTTGTTCAGCATAAAGAAGGGATGTTTGAGAAAAGAATTCTGAAAATAGTCTCAGGTTCTCTGAAGATTGCAGTAATAAGGAGGAGATTAATCACTACTCCACATGAATACTTGATATGATATGAAAATACCTTAAGCTACAAAGAACAATAACTCAGGTAAGACATTAGGAAAATGTTTTATGACAAATGACACACTGAAACAGATTACCTTGAGGCTGGGGCATCTTCATTGTTTGAGGTCTTTAAGAGAAAGTTGAGCAGACCTTAGAAGACAAGAGATGAAAGAAAAAAGGTTACCTTAGGGTAAGGCCATTGATTAGGTGCCCTCCTAAGGTCTCTTTCCAATGAATTTTTCAAGGTATAGCAAAATTTTAAATCATGCTCCTGTGTGTATACACTAAACCGTGTGCCCATTCTGTCATCTTGCTCCTACATATTTTCATTTCATATATTTTCATCTCATGTATTTTCAAGGAAATTTTGGCTCTGTTGCAAACACTTTCATCTCAGACATCTTCTTCAGCAATGAAGCATGCAATAAAATTTAACTCACACAGCATCAGAAGATAGTTTTCTCTCTATTTCAAAGCCACTCAACCAAATAACAAGATAACAATCTTTATTTTTACACCAGACATGCAATTTTTGTGGCTTTCTGAATCAGTGTCATGCCTGACAAATGCCATTTCACAGGCAGACCCCGGGGGCATCCTCCCTGCAGAGCATAGCACCAACCAAAGGTTTTGAGGGATGCTTAAGGACTTTCTCACCTGCCCTGCAGAAGCAACGGCACCTGAAGCAGAGTTGGGATTAGAAAAGCCTGCACTGCATATACTTTGCTGGTGCCAGCTGCAGCTTGCTAGCTCATGGAGAGTAATGACCCCAGTCGCACCTCCCTTGTGTCAGTGCTGCTGGCTGCACTAGCCAAGCACTCCTCCTGTCCAGGCACTCTGGGATCTCAGTGATTAAGGACTCAATTGCCCACCATTTAAACACCTGCACATCCTTACACCTAGCTGCAATCTGGCCCTGAAGCATTAAAAGAATGAGGAACTAAAAATTCAAATACTGCTTCTTTATGAAAAAGTATGAATAAAGAAGAATGAAAGATTTATACTACATTAAACATTGGAGAATTCAACCACTATAAATACAGTGTACTCTTGAAATTATAGTGATAATTTGGAAGTGATTGAAGGATACTATGTGTAAATGTGTCTCTATATACAGGCAGGTCCATTCACCCAAAATCGTAGAGAATAAATAACATGCAATACAATTTATTTTATACCAAAATGACACTCCAGAGAAAACAGACAGCAGAAGCAGGATAATGTGACAGAAAAAGGCAGACAAAGGACACTGTGAAAATGCTCAGGGGGGAGAAAAGGAGAAACAAGAAAAATAGGAGAAAATCTAGGCTGCAAAAAGGAGAAATAAAGTTTGGTTGATGCAATATGCTAAAAGAAAGAAATTAAATGAAAGGAATAGGTGTAACTGGAAAGAAAAAAAATAGAAAGAAGCATGGTAAAAGACAGTAAAGCTAGTGAAGTAGTATTCAGAAAAAACACTATATGTATTATATCATACAGATAAATATAATGCTAATTCCATGGTTTTAAAAAAAAAAAAAAAAAAAAAAAAAACCAAACACTCAAGGGAGAACTGGAGAAGAAAGCTTCAGGGTGCCTGAAGCTTCCAGTACCTGAAGGGAGCCTACAAGAAAGATGGAGGGAAACTCTTTATAAGGCATGTAGTGATGACAGGGGAGAATGGCTTCAAAATGAAAGACAGTAGGTTTAGAATAGATATTAGGAAGAATTTCTTTACTGTGAGGGTGGTGAGGCACTGGTTGCCCAGAGAAGGTCTGGATGACCCAACTCTGAGTGCGTTCAAGGCCGGGTTGGATAGGTCAGTGAGAAAACTGACCTCTGGAAGGTGTCCCTGCCCATGGCTGGGATTTGGAACAAGACAATCTTTAAGATCACTTCCAAACCAGGCTATTATATGATCCTATGATGGGGGCATGGGGGAAAGAGGCACAGTTCACAGCACAGATTTGTGAATATCTGAAAGAATATAATTTGTAGTGCTAAAGGGCTTCTCTTTCTTCCTCCAGTGATTTTCCATGTGCCCATTATTTACTAATCACTCAGGGTAATATGTATACAGAGGATTAAACTCAGAAGGCCATAGAGCAACCAGGATACTGACATGGGATCACAGACAAGAAACTTTGGCTTTTTTAAAAGCAGCACCTGGAGCTCAGGCATATCATAATCTTCCAGGGCATCTAAAACATCACTAGATAGTTAGGCAGTCAAGTCCAGCCCATGACCTAGTTCTTAAGAGGATAGGGCCTGAATTCTTTTGAGCTGGTATCTGCTGTAATGGTTTTACAGCTGTGTGAGTAGAGCTGTGTAAGGTCATTTCACAGATGTGCTCTTAGCAGCCACTAACAGGCAGGCAGGATACTACCTTGCTACCTTATAACCTGTCTGTATGTGGTGTGACTGGGAAGTTGCTGGTAGGAAATTGCTGTGATTTTTACCTTCAATACTTCTCCAGAAAATGGAAAACCTAGCTCAAACTCTAGAGTTCTTCATATACCAAGAGCCAAGAAATAGTTCCTAACTAGGTCACCTTGTAAAACTGCCACTCTTTCTGAGGGAGAAATTCCTGTTTACATCAGATATTGGGAGACAGGTCCTTGAAGATACCATCTCCACACACAAGAGTTACACCTACCTTCGCTGTGCCATGTGACAGGAATGTTAGATGGCATGAACTTGAGCTGGAAGAGCAAGGACTACTTCTTGTTTAGAGAAATTCATCCATACTGAAAACTACTTTAAGTAGATTCTTATTTAGATTTGGCCAACCAGGAAAGCAAACTGTTGGTGAAAGAAGAAACCATAACACTTCCTACTAAAAGAGTGAGCTGCAAAATGGACTGACATCCCACATGGGCAGTGATACTTTGATCAGCCTTGTAGGATGAGAAAACAACATCTGCTTGTTAGGTGGACATGAGGACATTTCCATTTCCACTCACCTCAACCAGGCCTAAAGACAATTTGTTCTCTCTCAGCCCTAGACAGAAGGAAACTTTTTGGTATTAGGGGCTTTGAACCAGACAAAGCAAAAGAAGTCCTCTGCTTTACTGCCACATAGGTTTTTTCACAGACCTTTCAGGATGTTGTACACTGGGGGAATCTGGGAATCACTGAGAGCAATCCATCATTCAGGCATCAAAGAGAAGAGTGTTAAGGTCATTGAAAAACTGCTCTTTTTTCTCTCTAGTGCACTAGGTCTGGAGAACAAGACAGGCCTTTAAAACTGAGGAATGAGAGATGTAAAACTTCCAGAAACCATAACTGTCCATTAAAAAAGTACACAGGAATTATTAGATTTAATTTGTTTCAGAAGTAATAACCTTCCTCAGAAAAACCAAGGCAACATACTGTGATCATCCCGTTGAATACCTGTCATTTGAGACTTGTTTCTCCTGGCTGATGTATCTCACATAAAAATAGAAACAGGATATAGAAGAGTTCATTTCATCCTGCTCACTTGGACTTTCCAGGGGTAGAAACTGATTTCACATCTTCAGTGAAGACTCTTGCTTTTCAATATTTTTTTTTCAGCTTTTCTTTATTTGCCTTGTGTGAATCTTTTCATCAGATTAGCATCTATTTAGCACTTCCTTACCCTTTTGTTGCTTCTGGGAAAAAAGCTGGAGCAACGTCTGTGCAACTAGTACCACATATACAACACAGGAATAAAATACAGAAGAATGCTGTCATTAAAGCTCTTAGAATCTTGTATTTGTGACAGAAATATATATGCTACATCAGATACTGTATCCTTATTGCAATTTTTAAAAATCTAACAGATTTTGATTGCCTTCAAAAACCTTTATTACATATCTGACCTGGTGAAAATCCTAGAGAAAAAGCTCTCCTTAAAAGCAAAAATAAACTTGGATTTGTGGGTTGTTAATTATGGGATAAGTACAATACATTACTGAAAGAATAGGAAAATGTCTTTATAGATTTTCAGTAATTTCACATCTCTTTTTGAATAAAATTGGCAAATAATAAAGACTTGTTAAATACTTCAAAATTAACAGTTGCTGGTATTGAGGTATATTGGTGATTGTGATGTGCAGCCTCTCTCCCAGTTGTATGTCACTGAAATCATGACATATTCAAGAAGGTAACTCAGTGAATAAACTGCAGTTAAGAGGAATGCCAAGTCTGGCTATTTTGTTATAGAGTTTTAGGACATATTTCTATTTTCCCTGTCAGTCAGCAGCTTCCCATTCAATTGTATTTCTTAATTATTCCCAAATCACTTACAAGGACAATCTTGTTAGTTGTATGTTAAAATGTATTGCTGCATTGTTCAAGTGAAACACTACACCCCTTTCTTGCTTACTGCAACAGATATTAAAGGTTTGCATGAAAAAGTGAATTGTTGCTTCAATATGTGTCCTTCAGCTGTCAGCTGCAAGACTGGGACTTTCTTTGAAAAGACTGCTTCCCCAAAGATGGCCTTGTACACTGCATGGAATCAAAACCCTGCACTTCAAACTCTTGAAAAAATATATCGGACTAGAACTTGTGAACTGGTTTCATTTGCTGTCTGTAGAAATAAATACCTGAGCCAAAGGCAAAAAGGTTAATTTCAATGCACAGTAAGCACAGTTCCACAAGCAGCTGAGATTCAATCAATCAGACATAGGGAGTAAAAACATGAAGGCAGTTAAAGGCATTCTTGTGTCCATGTGTTTGCTTCTCAAGGAAAATTAGAGACCAGGAAAAGCATGACTGGCTGGCCTGATTTCTTCTGTGAAAAGCATTAAGACAGTAACCATACCAATGAAAAGGTCACTATTGTGAGATACTTTATTTCTCTTGCCTCTGCTTTTGAAAAGTTTTCTTAAAACCAGATTTAAGAAACCCTGCATAATATTACATTTTAAAGCAGTTCATTTGAAAACTACAAATGGTTCCAGTGGAGAGACAGAGTAAGATACCTGCCAGCCACAGGCAATGCAATGATTGGGTTCATACGAATCTGCTATTTTAAGATGAGGCTTTTTGAGTGCAATAAAAAGTTTTGCCTGCATTTTGAAATATAATATTTATATTCAGAAATTCCACTAAACTATCCAGAAATTCAGTCATTATAAATTGTGATAAGTGTGTACAGTAGAGCTTCTCTTTGAGACAGACACAAAGGATATAAAAGGTGTCCTTGAAAAGCAGCTGGAGTAAATATTGTGTAAGAAAAATCCCATGAAACAAACCCAAAAATTCTTTGGTTTTGTTTGTTTGGGGTGTGGAGTTTTTTGCATTTTTTCAAATAAAATCCTATTGTTTCTGCAATAATGCATTTATTACCAATATATTAAAAAGTACATGTATTTGCAGTGTAATAACTCTATAGGCCTTTGTAGACAAAACACATAATGAATGACTGAAATCTGGAGTAACCAAACAGCACAACAGTAATGCCGTAATCCTTATGGAACAATAATAATAATAGGAAAAAGAGGAAAATCAAGGAATATTAGTGCAACCACAATAATGATTTTTTTTTACTTTTCTTTAAAAATATTGCAGATGAGAATTTACTTGTTGCTAAATAGCATGCTACTGGATAAAATACTTCGATCAATGTTCTCTGATATTTTCCAGGAGCTACAGTGCAGTCTTTCAAGTTGAAAAATGTCTTTGAGATTTATAATGCATTTGTCATTTGATGAAGGGAATTCTACTCTCCAGTTTATTTGCTTTTTGGCAATCAATAAAGCTATTTGTACAAAAGTCCCTTTGAATTTGTCTAGTCTGGTATTTTCATTTCTGTGAAGTAAACAAACATGGGATAAATAGGAATTTTTATTTTAGCTATTCTATTTGCAACTTGAATCACCAGAGACTAATACTTTCACAATTTAGAAGAAGATCAAAACATATGCATGGGTTCAGTTCACTTTCATTTTTAAAAAAATCTTGGACAACAAAACCTAGTAACCTTTACTGAACAAACTAAAAGGTTTGTAGCTTGTAAGAAGAGTATTAATATAACTATTGGTATTTAACAGAATTTAATACTTTAAAACTGATCCATATTTTTCATTTGACTGTCATCAAGCTTCTGCAGACTTCAGTGTTTCCTGTATTTCATGTTTTATGATTAATTTGTAAGACTAGAATAAACTTGAGTTTTAAAAATTGGCACCTACCTCTGCACCAACACTCTTTAGTTCACAATATGTCTGAGAAACACTTCTGCTGAAAAATGGATTTTCTGACCATTCAAGGATACCTCCACTTTATACATCAGCACTGAGGCAAGCTCCATCATATTCCTTCTTCCTGCCTCCTCTGGAGTGTTTTGTACTCCAGTGACAAAAGCCAGCATCTAGACAGCATCCATATGATAACTTCTTCTCATTCTAGTCATTACTTTCTACTCAATTAACCCTGTCTATTACATTTTATTCATGTCTTATTCTAGGCTTTATAGGGGTGCATCATGCAGAGCTGCTGGAAGCATGAAAAGGCAGAGAGACTCATTGGCTTTTCACATCTGAGACTTGGTATGTGACAGTATAACCTTCCCAGGTTATATTTGCTTTCCAGTAACCCAAATACCTAAAGTGGCTTTTCTTTTCATTTGAGGCTTATGTAATCACATTTTTTTATGACTTTACCTGTGTAACTTATGTGTATACGTATAGACATATCTTTTGTTTGTTTCTGTGTCTGTCAGTAACTTTCAACTTGCAGCCAATTTAAAGTGAACATGACAGAGCCATAGGAATTTCAAAGTATATCAAGTTCCTAAAGTCATGTAAAAATAAGCATCGGAATGACAACCAGGGAACAGAAAAGGTAGGAATGCCTCTACTTACCTTTTTTTCATTTGGCTCGCACCACAGCCCAGAAAGAGGAGCTGTCTGACTGTTCCACACTGACTAGCTGTCCTGCCAGCATGCACTCACCCTGCAAACCAGTCATGGCATATACTGCCACTTGCCTGGGCAGAAAAGGCAGGAGGAACCTGTGTGTAGACGTCAGAGTTAGGAAAGAGAAGTAAAGAGAGAGAATGAGGGAAGAGGTATGACATGGCAGTAGCAGCCACGGGCACATGAGATGAAAAACTGCTCCTGGGACCAGGGAAACAGAGCACCCTCTAATTACAGTGTTTTTTGTTTCCTCTTTGCTTGAGGAGGTCATAATTAGTTAGCTGACATCAGGCAGCTGGGTGAGAAAAGGACATGTAGCTTGAACTATTTCATAACCCAGACATTTTAGATGGTGAGAGGTATTTTCATTCTTGAACAATTATGATTCCTATTGATAATAGCTTATTGATAAGAACAGCAATGAAATAGAAGCCTGGGATGACTTTAATGAATGTAGTCAAGTAGAATAAAGTGCTTTGATGGCTGGTATTTTCAAATAATTGCCTCATTAACCTTAACCATATCAACCTTTTCTCTTTATCAAGGTTAAATAATTGAATGAACAGACTTCTGGGGAAGTTGTAATCTTACACAGAGGACAGCCACTTACTCACATGGTAGAAACTTCCTTAATGAACCTGTTTAAAGAAGGTGTTACAAGAGACAGGAAATATTCACACACATACACACAAACCAATACATGATTACATTTTAATTTGGAGAAAACACAACAGAAAAAATAAACTGTGCAGCCCTGAACAATTTTCAAGCAGTAGTCATGTATTTTATGATTTATTTATTTGTCATAGTACCTGTCAATTTCTGCTTTCTTGTATATAACCAGAGTGCAGGTCTCCTCGTTCCCTGGCTATGGGTCTCGAAATTATTTCAATGACAGAAGAAGAAGAAGAAGAAGACCCTGGTCAGCAGACAGGTCCCTGCAAAGCATACAACCATTGAAATTTTTATGGAAAACAAAAAACATCTTACTCCAAATGAAAGAGAACCAAGCAGATGCTGTCCAGCTGTCATTATACATGTGGGATATAGAAGCACCAGTTTTGTATTCTATGTATTCTCTGCATGTCACAAAAAACAGGTTAAAATGGACAGGTGTAGGACCAGTATGCACCAACATGGTGGCATTAAAAGAAATCAGATTCTTCTGCTGTTCCTGTTCTTTGAGGAACTGAAAGATGTAGTAGTCAATGCACCATTTAAAGTATGGAAAGATTCTTGTCATAAATGGAATGTGGATGCTAATGCAGAGA
>JAWWEU010000111.1:90922354-90934462 GCA_035583155.1 Acropternis orthonyx
AGCTGATACTTGTCCCTAACCACATGACCCACAGAATTGGGGCCTAGCTAAAACTAAAACCTTAATCTGAGTTTTTTAGGATTTATCGAACCCATCACAATAAATTTTACATACAATATGGACACATACAAAAACCTTTTTAAAGAAGATTTCCAGAAGGTGAAAGGTGAAAAGAGGCAATCCATTATTTAGGTGTTCTTAACACAATCGAAATTGTCTAAGCTGTAGACTCTCAGTGGTAGAGGTCTGACTACTTGTATGTATTTTTGTGTATTTATTCTCTCTGTCTTAGGGTCTCTGTTCCATTAACCACCACAGCTGCTGGGTCTTTCACTTGAGGCCTGCAAGCCAGCACTCTGTATCCAGTATGAAAGCAGGATTGTTGAATTTGGTACCCAAAGAAGCAGAGAAAACATTTTTATGACATAAAGACATAGAATGAGGTGATAGGACTGCAGAAATCTCCCCTGTCTATGTCTATCTTATCTTAGACAAAAGCATTGTTGTACAAAAATTCCTGCTCCAGAAAAGGATTGCCATAGCAGGTATAAGGAAACACCCGTTACCACCCCAGATCACCACAGTGCTGCTAACAGAGAAATGGTAACTTTGGAAAACATCTGCAAAAAGCATCTTTTCAACAAAAATGTTTGTCCCAACTTAAAGGTTAAGATAAGTAGGCAGACAGGCAGTCACACAGATGAGTAGATGTGTACTGTAAGCTAGTGACCATGAAAGAGAATTCAGAGTCTTTCATACTTATAATTAGGTTGCTGTAGAGAGAAAAATATAAATTCATACAGTTTATCCAAACCCCTTACAGTAGATAACTACTGCTTGTTGTTCTAAAAAACAATGGCAGCATTATACTACTGCAAGCTTTGGATGAATGATAGCTATATCAACACACAAATATTCTGCCTACTGTGCACCTATCTGTAAACTAAAGCATGAATTCATTGATTTCAAACCAATTTCCTGCAGTCAGATTAAAAATGCAATTGTCTAACACAAATGTAAAATAAGAATTTCACCTAGAAAATGTTCAAGAATTGGTAATCAGTTTTTCTTTTGTGAAAAAGATTTAATAGTTATGGGAAATAATTTAAGAAATTTTTCATTAAAAGGATTTGACCAGATAAAAGCTCATCAAAGTTTACTCATAATTACTAAGCATCCTAAACACTTAATAAAAACATAGTTGAACATTTAGATATAACTTTAACAAGGTCATGTTTAGCAATTACTGCCCAAATGAAAAACAAACCTGGACATCATTGTTCCCTCAAACTTTGAGGGCATGGATTTTCTGCAGATCACATCAGGGAATTAACCAAACGATTCTGGAGATGAGTTTTAGAAGGGTATCTGAAGAATAACCACTCCTACTATACTGAGTTATTTCTTGATTTCCAAGAGTTACACGTATATCAGATACGCCTCTTAGTTCCAGGAGCTACAGATAAAAACTCAACGCCGTGTGTTATACCCCAGTCCAGCTTTACCAGGTGTACACATCAGATTTAGACTTCAAGAGATTTTGCCCACATGAACTCTTGCAAAGCCTTTGATTTTTTGATACCTTGAATTCACACCCAGAGAAAAGGCTATGTGCTTTTCTCTAAGAGATTTCTTTTAATTTGGTGAGAAAATAGGTGTTTAGGCAGAAAGGGTTTATAGGAGCAACACACAACTTCACCAAATTATTACAACAGGTCATTAGGAACAAACGGACCTCTCAGCTTTAAGATAGCAAGCACTGCTGTAGAGTAGGGAAATTTTGTTGCACTCAACAAACACAAATCCCACACAACCTAAGTGAAATATCATTACTTAAGTGAAATACAGAAAATAGGTGATTAAGTTACCCACAAGAGGAAGAAAAGAGAAGAGAGATTAAGAGAAGAAAGAATAAGGAGAGAAAAATATAGTTCCCACTAAGAGGTCACATGTTGTCAAACCTCAGAGGGCAAGCTGAGGCAAAATGGAGTCAAAGTGGAGACTTTGTGGGTGCCTCTTTTATCTGCTGTGGCCACCCTGCCCAGGTGGGGTCTCTGAGCCACTGACCACTCTGGAGTCCCAGGCCAGGGTGAAGGGCAGTGTCCTCACCATCCCTGCCAATCTGAGCTGGGTCAGGGGCTCCAGGAGCTGTAGAGTGGTATAGTTACTACTTCTAAAACAAGGCTTAATAGGCACAAAGAGCAGTGTAAGTGGCCTTTGCACTGATAAAATGAGAGAGAGACAGAAGTTCTGACTTGAGATGATCTTTCTGAGGAATGGTAGTACTTCAGAAGGGATGTCAGGAAGCACATTTTTATTCCATTTTAAGACTCTAGATTCCTAAGTACAGTGTTGCTGAGTAGTTTTAAAAAATCCTTGTTGTTCATTTGTTTTGTTTCACAAATGATTTGGGACCATGCTGTCCATGTGCTACACGTATGCACCAGGTCTGTGTGAATTTCCTGCACGACTCACTATGCAAGGAATTGCACGTTGAACAGTCAGTAGTATCCACTCCTGTGCACTTGCCACACGTTAAAAAACTACCAAACCAAGCTACTGTGGCTTGGTTTGCCTCCCAGTAGCTGAAGGCTGAGAATGTACACATGAAGAGCTGCCACACAGCAGCTGGCAATCAGTAGTGTGCCCATACTCTAAACCTTTTAATCATTTTATTTAAGAGGCCTGTCCATGTAATGCTTTCAAAGTGCTTAAAATACTTCTCTCTCTTCCTCTCCCCTACTGCTTTAATAGCTTAATATAGACTTATCTAGCATGTGCACTAAAAGTCAGAAGAGGTAATAAAAGCAGAAGGATAAATTCCTCATCTACTTTAGGAAATTACACTCTAAGTTTGCCTTACTCATTCAAGTACAACAGTACAACAATATTAAAATGTGTTCAGAAGCATTGATCAAACTTCTTAAACTCATAGTTTTTTTCATCCAAGCTACACACTAAATTCTGTCATCAACTTAACCATCTTTCAGAGGAACTTCATTTTTCAAATGTTATCAAGACCATTAATTGCCTATGCAAAATAGTCATGGAAGCTAGGATGGTTTCACCAGCAAGCCACAGATCACCAAAAGGCTTTCTAATGGTATTTTTAATGGGGAGAGGGGTGAGAGAAAATATATCAAAAAAAGCTAATAGCTTGCATATTTGTTAAAAGTACCTTTGAGAGCAATGAAGAGAAAATGAGAGACAGCCTCAGAGGTTTCATGCAAAGCTGACAAAGAAATTGCTGGCTGGAGTTCCAGATACCAAGTGAACAATCACATCAGATCAATATGCACAGCCCTAAACATTTAGCTGAGTCCACTTTGCAGTCTAAGAGTTTTGGTAACATGGCACCTTGCCTGTTAGCCCAAAAAGAGAGCTGTGCACAAACATGCTCTGCTTTCAGACCTAGGGCTGCAGATTGCTAAACCCCTTCAGCCAGAACCACTCAGACCAGGAGATCTGGAGGAGTCCACTGCATTCCCAACCTCCTTTCTTGCAGAATCAACTGTATCAAAGGGCTTCCTGCAGCTATCTGCTCAGTTGTTATCATTTGGAGACCATTTCTTTCTTCACAATTCCTTCTGTGTTATATTATGTTACAACAGGTCAGCTGAGAGCCTTTGGAAGCTATTGTTCTTTCCCTGGAAAAAGTGGGTATGATCAGATAGGAGAACTGTATGGTGTGTAACACGCAGCACATGGGGATTGAAGGGCAGAGCCATCAGGGAGCCTGCAGCATGAGCTCTGCACGGGGGACTCCAGACAATAGCTGGGTAAAAAGCGTGCAGCCAGGCCTTAGAAGAATAGGATACTCTCCAGGAGAAGAGACGAGATAAAACATGTTGCAAAGCAGGTATCTACTGAAAGTTATTAACCTGGGAACAAGACCATTGGAAAGCTCCTACCCAGCAAGGGCAGAGAGAAATGGAGAGAAATTTGAAGATTCTTTCATTTCCGTTTCTCTTTAGCAGATCTAAGCATTGCTCACTTAGAGTTCCTAGTTCTAGTTGCTGTTTGGTAAAGGCTACCTTGACAGACTGTAACCCAACCAAAAATTTTTATTTACTCAGAGAAGAGAAAGTTGAGAGAGTCCATCCTGATCACTCTGGCTGTTGCAGGTTCCCACTGTGCACATTTAAAGCTATGTAGCTTTGTGGATTTCCCAAATTTCCTATGAATTTTTTTAAAAAGAGTAATGCTTTTTATTTGATAAAAGATTCTAATTAAATTCTCATCACTGTATATTAAACCAAATTACTCCTTGTTCTCCCTCTCAAAACATATGGAGACCAATAGATACTGTCCGTTTATAACAAATGTTCTACACATGATCCTATTATATCTTCTCCATAAAGTCTTCTTTTGTATAGACTAATCCAACCAAACATTTCTCACTTTTTCTTGGTAGTCATACTTTTTAAATTTAGTTCCTCTCTCCACTCTTTCCAGCTTGCATACACATCCATCTCAAACTATGGTGTATAAAACTGGTACAGAACTTCAGCTGAGATTACAGCTAAAGACTAGTTTGCTTGGGTGTCAATGTATATCAAACAATAGCAGTGACAGATTTATTTCTGACATGATACAAAAATACTTTCTATTTTACCTACTGAACACTCAATATCAGAAATTTTTTATCCAGCATGCAAGGAGTTTTTCACTGCTACTGCAGACTAATTATCTCCCTGCATATGATACTCCTACTTAAGGATATCATCTGCCTGGTATTTGGAAAAGTACCTGCCATGTTTGTTGGCTGGTTTTCACTTTCTGATCCATCATAACACACAGAACTGGTGTCGCTGTGTAGCAGGGCCTTCTCCATTCATTAAATTTCTACATTCAGTTAGTATTTTGCAGTTAGATTTCATCTTGCTGATGTTGATTCACCTGTCAAATCCAAAGGTAAAGCAAAGCAATGGAAAAGGGAGAAAAGAGTTTTTCTTTTAAATAGAGGTCTGAATAGACCGAAGTGTACAGAACCAGTGAAGACTATTTATTGAGAAAGAGTGTGAAACAGGAAAAATATCACTAGATGAAGAACTTCATTTTCAATATACATTGCCATCACAAGTGCTGAATAGCAGAGGATGTGGAGGAAAGTTGGAGGAGGAGGTGGTATCATTCATACTACTCAGCCCAGCTAACATTTACTCATGCCTCTGAAGGCATTTGTAAGGCCCTCCAGGATGTTAAAAATAAATTGTTTCTCTTTATCCCAGCACCCTAACACATTAGTGAAAATATTGACTCACACTGAACTAAGATTAGGATTTTGTCATATTGCAATGTGATAAAACTTTCCAGTTTGACAGACAGCAGTTGATAACTACTATCCCACTACAGTCTTTCAACCACTTGTGCATCAACATTACTGTAATTTCATCATGAGCAATTTCATCCTACTTCCCTGAGAGTGTCATAGGGGATATCATCAAAAGTCTTGCTCAAGTCAAGAACTATCACATCTTCTGCCTCTCCTTTTGTCCTCTAAACTTGTTATTCTGCCAAAGAAGGAAATTAGACTGGTTTGTTGTTATTTGCTCTTAGCAAAGCCATATTAGCTGTTTCTTACCACCTTATTGTTCTCCAGGTACCTTCAAACTGATTGCTTAGTACATTGTGCTAATAATTTTCTAGTATTGAATTTAGAGTCCCTGCTCTATAATTCTCTGGATCCTACTTCCCTACAGATAGGTACTACCATATCTGCCCTTTTCCAATCCCCTGGAGTTCTTCTATACCTTGGAGATAAATGCTGATGGTGTATTTAACTCTGATGATTTACTACTTGAAGAAGATTTTTGTTTACAAATAGAATCTAAGTTAAAATCAGTATTTCAAATGAGAATGTTTACAATATTATGTAATTTTATCTGCAAGTTAAGACTTTCCATAAACCCATTCTACAGAAATATCATTGCCCTCAGGAGATGTTTCTGTCCATTCCTTACAAAAATATTATTTCACTTAAAAAAAGCACCTAAATTTTTAGAGGTAGATTTACTGGGAAACATGAAAACCAGAAAATAGGAAAGGCAGAAGAAAGGAATAGAGGGAGACAGGGATGGAAATATATTTCTCAAAAGGTAAATATAGGCATGTAAGAAGCAGCATCACAGAATGATTCTGAGAACAGTTTCTAGATAAATTTCCATCAATGCAGTACCCTAAAATAACAATAAATAAAAAAAGAGACAATGTCTTTTGAAGTAGAGCACATAAAAATAGTGAAATAGGGAAACTAGTCTAAGTCTGTCTGTCCTTGCTTCAGCTTATATGTGTGAATGACTTTTTGGATTGCTTCAAGCAGGCTGATCCAGATAAACTAAACTACAGCTTCCTCCAAAATACAGCTCTCCCTACAGAGGTGTTTCTTATCAGTTTAACTTGAAGTATTAGAAGCTTTGTGTATGTTCCTGGATACACCTGTGAAGTAAACAGTTGACCAGATTAAAAGAGGGGAAAAAAAAAACCAGCTTGAAGCTGAAAGACTGTAGGCTGATTTTCCAGAGAGCTTTGTTGTTGTTTAAAGCTGCCATTCTGTTTTGTTTTTTTCAGGTGAGAATGAACTAGTCTGCATGGAAATATTTCCTAATTTAAAGAACCTTGTATACTTTTTCATTTTTTAACATAATCACTGGTAAATATCACATACTTTGTGCATATTACTAACTTCTTTATATATAATTTTATACACAAAAATAGCAACTGTAGTTAGCTCAATTAAGTTATTTCCATTCATGACTGCAAGACCAGGATCTGCTATTATCTTCATTGTTCTGTGAAAATAGTATTCTTCGAGAGAAATCCATTCACTCTTGTAGCAGCTGGCCATAGAACTATCTAAAGTACAACAGAGGTAATCTTTCAGCAATACAGAAGAGTCAATGCTGAAATTCTCTGTTGGTATTTAATTGAATATACTCAACAATACTAGCAAGTAAATACTGACTGTACTTCAAAACGGTCTTAGGTAGGTGGAAACAGTAGCTCATAGAGAAGAGTGGCTCTGTAAACAGAAGGTAAACATTCAGGGCATTTATCAAATTTAAGGGATAAAAAAGGAAACATTGCAAATACAGCTGGCTTTCAACATTTCCTTCTCCTTAGAACAAATTTGTCTTTTACAGATTACAGTAAGCTGTAAGGAGAGTGAGATGTCAGGAAACTGCAAGAAATCCTTTATGAAACAGGACAGGGAGACAGTGACAACTGGCAAGAAGTGAAGACAACTAAAGTGAGAGGGCTATTTCTAAGAGGCATCTCTGTTCACAGCATGTCTCTTGTGGATATAAAGAATGGCTTGATAATGAGTAAGGCTGTGGTTTCAAACATCCAAACCTGATGAAAGGAGGCAAATTCAGTTTCAGTCCCCTGTTGTTCCATTTTCTGGAATATGCTCTCATGTCTCATTACATTCAGCCTGCACACACAAATACCCACAAGACCTTGGCTCTGTCAACTACAGCATTCTCCTCTTACTTTAAAATAATAGATATGAAGCATGTTAAACTTGCCCTTACCAGTTTTCTCTGGTGAGAAGCAACAGAAAGTTACGTTTAAGGGGTCATTTTCATTCTATTTACTACTAATTATGAAGATAGCCTGTGCAGCATTTCCTCCCAAAAACAACTTTTCGTCCTGTATCACAGCACATCACTTATTTTCTAGAAGACTGCTACATTCAGAAATACTCTGTTTTCAGCCTGCACCATTTTAGCTCTCTCTAGTGTCTTCCCCTCCCCCACAAAATGTTACTCATTGGAATTTCAATCAGATCACTCTCCTGCCTATCTAAATGTTCAAATCGTCATCAAGGTGCCTTGAGATTTAGGATTGCCTCCAAAGCCTGGAAACTGCCTGATTGCCTGACTGTTTGAGTGTGAAAATGAGTGAAAATGCGAACCTTACATATGATATTACAGCTGGTCACGGAAATAATAACTCAAAAAGTCAAGGAACCGTGGTGAGATTACTGGTCATTAAGCAGAACTCATCAGACAATCTAACCAAAACCCAGGCAAGGCAGTGTCACAGATGTTAGCTGTTAGATGTCAGTGTCTATAAAATTACTTATTATGGCTAAGACTGTGTGCTACATATGAAAAAATATGAATTTCATACCAAACTCCAACAAAAAAATGGGTGTAACAAAAAGTTCATGTTATTCTGACAAACAGTATGAGAGTTTTATCAACAGTTCCAGGCAGTGAGAGAGACAAGCAGGATGATGCCTTGCAAGATGCCCTACAGGAATCTCTCTAGAGATAAGTACCAGTATTTGAGGAAGAAACATAGACTAGTTGCAAACAGTTCTTAGAAGACACAAACAGGGAAGTAATAATGAAAATAGCATTTTACTGGGGGAAAATGGGACAACACAAAGCATTTGGAAAAGAAAAGGCTCAATTGAAAATCCGAAAAAACAAACAAGCTATGTAAATTGCAGGCATACGATTAAGTTATTTGGAAACACAGTCAAACCAAGGGTACAATCAGTAAGAAAAGGCTAACTGTAAAGTGACAAGTGCCAAGGAAAAGCCAGCAAGATAGAAGGAACATTTTGACAAAGTGCTAATCCCTGCTGACCATACAGATCCAAGCAGTCCAGGCATGCTGGAAGGACAGGACAGCTTTCAAGGAAGAAAGGGAGGGGAGGACTATAGTGCCAGCACACAAATGAGGTAGAAGGTGGACTGATGTAGATCAGAAGATGAGATCTGATGGTGCAGACAGCATAACTGCTGAGCTGTAAATAGCCAAAAGAACCAGTGTGAGCAAAGCATAAGCAAAAGCCTTTGAGCTTTTGAGTAGAGGTGATACTCAGTGACTGGCAAAACACAGTGGTTGTGTCAATCTATAAGACCACCTATCTAACTCCGGCAATGACAGATATGAAACTCATTGTCAGTTTCTAGGGAAAAAAATCCCAAACCATGAAAAATAAGACTTTTAACAGATTCAGACAAGTTAAAGAAAGTTGTAGAGGAAAAGTATACTTTCAGATCATGTACTGCTTGGATGTACTCACCCTGTGCTGATGAAGGACAAAACAAGGAATAGGGTACTTCAGCAGTCTAGGAAAGAATGATTTTCCCCAACTTTGTTTTATCAATTTGGAATTATTGAGAACCTAAGAGAATCTATTAGATTCCTATTTGCTGAGGGTAAAGCTTCATTTCTATAGTGTTTGATTTATGTATTTCAAAGGATCTTAGCAGAAACAATATTGCCATTAATACTACTAAATTTTAACCGATTCATATAAGCTAATAAAGAAGCAGACACTTCAAGGGACACATTTTCCTTTTTTTTTTCTCATGCTCCCACATGAGTTTAATGCAGTGCTAGAAAAGGTAACTTCAAGTTACCTCATTCAGGAGTGAATGAACTCTGAAAACATTAAGCATTCATGCTTGATTTCCTTGAATCACTGATTTTAGTTGGTATTTAAGTTTTGAGGCTAAGAATATAGCAAAATTAGGCCTTTGACTAATTTGCACAGCAAAATTTCAGTGCATGTGAATTGACATCAACACAAAGTGGTGCATAGAGTCTTGGCTACTGGACAGCTTTATGGACAATTAGGACAGACGGTAAATACTGCAGTGCCATTTGAATGTCAGTGCTGTCTCAATATTCCAGAGTGTAATTGCATTATGGTCACACCTTCTGGAGGTATTAAATATGTGAAAACATTCATGGTTAGCCCCATAGCTTCTACCTGCCAGCATTTGAATGCAAATCAGCTGCTGAAGCTTCCCTTGAGTTATTCTCAGAACAACCACCTTCCCTATGTGTTCCTTCCAAAATGTCAGCTACATCTCTAAGCAGACCCACAGCAGCTTAGTCTGGAAACAGTGCCCTCTCTGATCACAGACCGTAGCAGCGCTCCAAGTGCCAGAAGGCGGAGTACAGCATAAGCACCAGAGCCTGCCAACACCTCAGACTTGAAGGTTCATATGGAACATTTCTGTGCTGTCACAGCAGTCAGAACGGGGAAGAAATTGTAGCTCAATTTCATCATATCTTCATGAGTTTCCATGGTGATGCAGGAAAAAGACCTGCAGTTACTCCTCCCTGCTACCAGTATCTTGGGAGACAGAGGTGGAAGCTTATGGTGAGAAGCAGGAGGCTCACAGAGAGCACTGTAGACCTGAGCAAGTGTACAAGGTGATGTGATACAACAGACAAAATCACATGATCCAGAAATGCCAGAGGAGCTGTTGCTATCACTCATCAGTACTGTGGTACCTCTTCTGTCTGTATAACACTTACTTATGTGTGTACATTCATTACAGAAATTATTTGCCTCTAAAAGGAAAATGAAAGTCTGGCTTCAAAATTTAAGCTAGAATATTAACATCAGCCTATTTTTCATCTGTTCAGCAACCTGGGTTAGTCAGTAGGACAGTAGGAGTGAAACCAGTTTTGGGAATATTCATTATTTAGAAAAGCAGCAGAGACAGATCACACAGCAAGGTCTTACACCCTTCTTTTTTTTCAGGCCACAATTATGACAGAGATAACGCCTCTGTAGGTCAATATAATGGGTTAAATAATCTTTTAAAATACGGATGATATTCCCCTGCAAATCAATGAAAGTCAGGGGTCTGAACAGGTACAGGTCTCAGTTGAATTCTACAAGCACATCTGTCAGGATGCGCAGCACAACGGGATTTAGTTTAAGTATTTTAAGACAGTTTTAAGAAAAAGGGTTTTTTAACCTAATCTGAAAGTTTATGACCCCATGCTAAGGACTGATCATCTGCCATTCTCACTAACAGTTTTGCTATTACATATGTTTTGCAATCTGGCTATTAAGCAATCAAATAGGTACTCCTTGAATAAACAGAGTCCCTTACAGGTCTTTGAGACCACACTATGGATTTCATGCCTGATGAATATAATTTGCATACTTTGAGTGCTATTTCCTACTTGTTCTTTCCTAATAGAAAACATTAATATCATTGAATCTTTCAGCAGGGCAGAGAGGAGCTGGAGAAGCAAACAAACACTGCTTATTCCCCAAATTAAAAACATTTGAATCATCCATAAAGGAAACAGGAGACTCGTGACTGACACTTTAGCTGCAAAAAGATATTATATATTAATGCTTGCAGCCACTCAAAAATATAAAAATAGCAAATTTTGCATTCAAACTTATACTGTTAACAGTATAATAATGCAATCAAAACTTTGCTACAAAGAAGCAACTCTTCAAAGCCCTTACATCATTGCAAGCATCCACCCTGTAAGGTTGTTAATGAAGGACAAACTACTCATAACTATGATTGGAAGGTACCCTACAACAATTTCCTAATGTAAATAATTCATCAATATCATCTGAATACATTATAAAATGCAATTAAACAAAAAACAGTTTTTTGAAAATTAAGTACTATGTAATAAAACATTAACTTTGTAATAGCCACTACACATAACTATTTCTTCAATAAACTTCAGCTAGAGAATGCAGAAAAATGTCACCACATCACAGGCTAAAGAAAAGAACACTGAAATATGGCAAATATTTCTATTAAAATAAAAGGTGTATACAATGTTGTTAGAAATCTGTATAATATTTATGGAGAGTGATCACAAAATCAGACCAACCATTTCAGTAAATTGTGACTTCACAAGGAACTTGGCTCATATTCAGACCTTTACATGGCTGCATCTGCTACCAACATGCATCTAAAGACAGTTTAGATACCAAAACTAGAAATTAGGCCCCCAGTGACTAAATTTTATGACCACAGCTCTGTTAGAGACATATGTGGAGAAAATCAGAAGCCTCTCTTACTACAACCTGTTTTCTTATTTCTCTGAAAGAATGCTTGTGTTGGTAAAGTTTAGGTCAATTGGATAGGTAAGATTTATGAGTCCAAGAAACATGTACTGAGCATCCCACTAAAGATGCTGCTGACCCTCTGTACTAGCACAATATGGTAAAACCAACCCTTCAACACCATGGAGGACAAAACTGTTTAATTGGCAGAAGTATGCTCTTTATTTTCTGGTGTTTGGGGGGGGGGGGGCGGGGGGGGGGCAAAAAAGAAAAAAGTTTTTTAAAACATAATTTTAAAAAAAAAA
>JAWWEU010000111.1:90934562-90948898 GCA_035583155.1 Acropternis orthonyx
CCCCCCGCCCCCCCCCCCCCCGCCGCCCCCCCATTCAGGAAACGAGTTTTTTAACACTGATTTTGAATCAACATCACAAAAAATTTTTGAACCTGGTACATTAAGCCAAGGAAAATGATGTGTAAGCAATGAGCTTACTCTTATTCAATATATAATATTGTTATGAAATTGAAATGTTGGTGTCCTGGTTTTTCAGCCACTACTGCAACAGATTGCATTGGTGCTATTAAGAAACCATCTGCCATGCAAATATGGATTTAACCCTGTAAGACCCCAGGCTCTGAGATATAAGCTCATTGAAGGGGTTTTCCAAAAATTCACTGGCTGAATTTATCAAAAGACCCTTCAGTTCTTTTAATACCTTAAACAAAAGCACCAAGGAGAGGACACCGCACACGTTTCTTCAGGAGGTCAAATAACACACTGTACTGGCAAACTTTAGAAAATAGAGAACTTGGCAAAAGTTTAAACGACAACATTCCACCACAATGGAATAAATAAAGCATTTCACAAAGCACTGATTTAGCACATGCTAACCCATATAACTTAGCATACCTCAACCCATTGGGGTTTAAGTTACCCAGAATATTAAGACAGGAGATCAGGAGATGCAAAGAAAGAGAGAGGAAAAAGAATTATAGCTAGCAACCAGAGTCCCATGCAAGTCCAGTTTCCACGTGTCCAGGTGGCAGGGTTGAAACAACACAGAGAGCCCCTTTTGCTGCTTTTATTTTTTTTGGCCCTTCAGTGGCCACACCCCTCACCCCCCGGCAGGACTTCCAGTGTGCCAGCCAATGTGACGCTCCGGGATGTGGTACAGGCAGTGCTCCCAAGATGCTTTTGACTGACAGCTGCTCCTGGGCTGCCAAGGAAACTCCAAGGGGCTGGATTGGGGCAGGGCATGACCTCACCTTAACGAAATTCAACCTGTCCCTTCCCCAACTCCACCCCACACACTTAAGTTGGTACAAGCCAATAATTAATATAATAAGTCAGTGTCTCACAAACCCTAACCTATTCCACTGACAAAGCCTTACCTATTCCACTGCTTCTGGATGACAGCATTCATGATGAAACTTGTGAACTGAATATTCAGGATGTTTGTGGCCTGCTTCCTCATTGCTGGAGTAGTGCTGGGTCATAGGCCGACATAGGCAATAATTGAATGCAACCCCTGCTCACTCTGTAGTGCCTTGACAATACCACTTCACCACACAGAAAAAACAAATTCCCACATGTGGGAAAATAATGAAAGATTGGCAAGGAGATTGTAAACACACTCAAGTGACTTGCAGCTGGGGTGTAGAAAAACACATATATCATACTAATTGCTGTTTAGTCTTGCACATTTGAGAAGTAGAACATCTGTGTTTAAACAACATAGGCCTATGATAGACATAGAGGTACCCTATGAAACATGCTTGAGGTTCCTGCCCTGCTAAGGGAAAGATCAAAGTACTGTGGGAAATTACACCTGTGTGAATCCCTGATAGACAGATGAAACCAGCAGGTTGAGTGATCCTCTGGCACAGACAGAAGTGCCTGCATCCCCTGCTTGTGTGCTTCTGTCCAGGTCTTGCTTTGGTCAATCCCACAGTTGTTGAGAAAACAAAAATAAATTTACTCTTTGCATTTTGTCTGCAGTTTTGTGATTGCTACTGCATCATGCTTGTGCCAGCTTACACACCACTCACATTGTAATTCTTATCTTGGATCTCCCTTTAATGGTCTAGCTGCTCCCATGCAGTTTCTTCATGTAAGAAACCTGTTTAGTGCTCCTGGGCTCCTAAGAGCCGGTAAATCACAGATTCTTTCCCCTCCCTGTATTGCATTTCTACCCTTTCAATTTATATTTGCATAAGAAGTGCTGCTAAAGCTACATGTGTAGAGATTAAAGGCAGGATCTGCTGTGACTTACAGACGTCAAAAGCCAAGAGCAGTATGAGATTGGAGTAAATTGCATGGTACTGGCTTTTGTTAGCCTACAAAAGCCTCTTATTATAATTTTTGCTCTAAGTGGTCTCTACCACTTCTCTAGTGATTGTAGTTGCCCATCAGAGGTGTTACATACTACCTCTGGAGAGAGCACAGGTGATTTTATTGACACGCGAGAGAAGGAGCTGAGGTGGATGGGTGTAGTGACCTGTGAAAGCTCTTGTTCATGACACATCACATGTTACGTTTCCTGGTTAAGTTATTGTTTGCAGAAACAATTGCATTTGTCTAAATACAGATTGAAAACAAAGCAAAAAATCTATTGGTGGTGGTTTAAATACACTGTAAAGCCATGCACCCACCACTCTCCTTTCCACTTGATGCAGTTATACTGGTTGTAAAAGGGCTTTTTAAACACAGCTTTACATATATACACACCTCTCTCCCTCTCAAGTGGCAAGCTACCTTCAGAGCAGTATAAAAAACTGAACATTCTCATAAAATTGCATCCCTCAAATGCATGAGAATGAGCATATTGTGTTTTTTAAAGGCCGGTCCATAGTAGTGCCCCATCTCCATCTCCAGCTCTTAGCAGATCTGGATGGAGAAGTGTAAGATCAGAACAAGAGCATACAGTTTTCCCCTGAGTCCTGTCCCATGTCCCTAATCCCTACTGGATGAATTTTCTAAATTTTGCATAGTATCTATATTTAGAAATCTAGATTACAAGATTACAAACCACAATATAATTTTACCTGATAACTCATAAACAGAGACCAGATCCAAGTTCAGGGTTTACTTGGGTTTGTTCTTTGATTTTGGTTTGGGGTTTTTTGTTTTTTTTGTTTGTTTGTTTTTTTGTTTTTGTTTTTTTGTTTGTTTGTTTTTTTGGGTTTTTTTTGTTTTTTGTTTTTTTTGGGGGGGGTGTTTTGGTGGGGGTTTTTTTTGTGTGTGTGTTGTTGGGGGTTTTTTTCCATTTCTCTGCACAATTTACTGCATTTTACAGAATTCATCTACCTGCAGTTCTAATTCCAGGTTTCCCTGCTGGTATTCGAGATGGCTTATGGGTTGTTCCATTCCCCTCATATCTAGCTCATTACTCTCCCAGTATTTCATTCCTTTCTGTCCATTTCCTGCAAATTTCAGAGGGATTGCTTTCTTATTTGTTCTGTCATGGTGATCTCATTTTGCCCATTCATTTTAAATCTTCCTTCTTTTGTTCTTTAGGATATAGGTGACTTGGAGCATAAAACTCTTGAAATAACCTATTTGAAAATACCAGACTATTTTTTTTTTGTATGAACAAATGAGGAAAGTTTCTTTAATTCTTGGTCAAATTGTTTTCTCTGCTCTGAAATAAAAAGGCATTAAGTATTTTGTATGTTTCCAATGGGACTCTACATATACAGTGTTCTTGAATTTGTTATAGGAATGTTCGTGAAAGACACAATGTGTTGTTTCATTTTTACTCATAAATTAAAAATAAATACTTACAACATCTTTGGATCATTTTAGAGATTGTTTTCATGGGGTTTTCCTTTTACTTCTGATTGTTTGGAGTAGTAGTAAAATTAAATGCATTTAGTTGTAAAAACGGTTTTAAATATCTTCAGTGAAAAATATTGTTATTAGAAGTTCCAAATTAACATACCCTGTTCGCAGAATTTTGTGTATGTAGAAGAATATATTTAATTGTAACAAGATATTATGTTGTATACAAAATTTTATGGCAAAATTCAGAGAAAAAAGTACATAATGAGTAAAAAAAATAAGATGTATATATTATTATGGAAGGGGCATGGAGAAATGGCCTGGAGAATAATAAGTCACACTAAAGAAAGTTTGTGAAAAATTAGGAGGGGTAATTACTTTGTATGAATAATTATTAGTTCACATTAAATATTCTTTATTAATTTCTGCTGGGTGCAACACCTTTATTTACACAGAGAAAGTAAGTTTTAGCAAGTTTTCTGTATTTTAGACCAACTTGTACAGGGAAACTCATGTACAGACTGACTGCTGAGGGTCAGACCCTCTTTGCGGTTACTTGCCAGGAATGAGGGTTTTGGCCACTTAAAGAAGCATTATCAAAGGTATTGGCAAAAGCAGGGATTGATACAAATATGTGAAAATGCAACTTTACAGTTTGATGGCAAGGCTCATGGATTGACTGGCATGGTCAAGAGTTGCTTCACCACCCAGATGGTTTGGTCAAGCTTATCAGGAGCTTCTGGAAAAACGGCCAAGGATGGGAGGAGGTCATGGGGGATGCACCACCACAAGACTGAACACTTCCACCCAGCCTAGTACTTGGCTTGAGTCTCCTTTTCCAAGGTGATCACCCAAAATTTTTAGTAGTAATTTTCTATGAGCATTTCAAGTTGGCACAGTTTGAAATCACCCGAGGTTTACATTTCAGATCTCTACAGCAGGCTTCTTCTACTACTGGGCTGTAGACGGAAGGCTGTGGGGCATTCAGCGTCTCTGTGTGGGAAAACATGACATCTCTACAGGACACAGTTCTGGAAACTATCTTCAGAAACACACTCAGGTTTCATCAAGGTGGGAACTGATTTTCACCAATGGAGAGTACAGGAATGAACACAGTATATATGAGATTGGGATGATAAGGGGCAAAATAAGGACGTACATTCTTTGACAGAATAGGTGTAAAGTAAGATATATGTGGGTAAAACCCAAACCACCACGATGGTGGAAAGAATTCAAAAAGGTTTATTTGAAGACAAGAACACAAAAAAATTACAAAGCAAAACTAGCTGTGCTTCCAGAGCACAGAGCCTGAGAAAAAAGGCAAAACCTCTTTTTGTTCTCAGGCATTATCATCGCCTCTGGCCTTCCTCTCCCAGGCTCACTGTCAGCATGGACTGTAACACTGTGAGGATTTCTCTCTCCTCAGACCAGAGAGAGATTGCATTTTTTCTCTGGTATGCAAAGAAGACAAAGAAAAGCTTTCTCTTTGAGAAAAATATCCTTAGACAGGAAAGGCTTCCTAAGTGAAAAGCAAGTCCTAACTTCTTGCTACAAATTCTCGGAAAAGGATACCTATTGATACAGCAGGAATACTCCACGAGTTCTCAAATAGGGGTTTCCAAAGACAGCATTTTCATGCAAAAGCTTGGTATTATGGAAATAAGTTAGAAGCTGCTAGTGAGCAATATACTTCATGGCACAGATTTGGACAAGAGGAAAAAGACAGTAACAAATGTGAAGGCAAATGAAAAAATGTTTGCAACATGGGCAAAGCAGGAGACAAATACAATAGGAACAAGAAATCTTTAAAAATAGAGAAACCTATCGTGATCTCTTTGAATTGAGTTTGTTTAAAAGAGAAAAGTAAATCAGATATGACATTAATAGGTTATGGGTTTGTGGGTTTATGTTACTATAGAATATATAAAAATGTATAGAAGAATCTGTGTGCACTGTTGAGTGCTACCATCCTATCTTACTCAACTTTTCCTTCCTTCCAGTGTTTCTCTATGTTAATTCAAGATACACTGGCAGGAATATAGAGATATGCATTTTTCTCCAGTTTCCGTGCTATAGAAAAATAACAGATTTCAGAATAGAAAAATAACAAATTCCTCTCAGCTTGTCAGTCTAGTAAGTGGTAGCAAACTCACCTTCTGCCAATTCCCAAACTCCATTCTGATTTACTTCCATTTTGCTCCTCTTATGTGCATTGGAGGCTATATTAATGCTAAAAAAATGCAGTGGAGTGGCAAACAGCTATCTAAATAGTCCAGTGTGGCAAATTCCTTCATCCATGTGGAGCAAGGTACAGGAAAGAAAAATTCAGTATTTACCCACTGGAAGGATGAAAGACAAAATAAAAGGTATATACAAACTGCCCCTTAAAAAAACAAACAAACAAACAAACAAACAAAAACCCCCACACTAAAAAGGAAACAGCAAAACCCCCAACAACAACAAAACAACCCCTAAAATTGCTGGTCTCTGCTCTTTGACAAATCTGTGTTCTGATCATGAAGACCTTAGACAAGCATTATTCACCATCACAGGATTTCAGGATGGCAAACCAATAAAGAAGAATAATATTTTGTTCACTTGACAAAGCGGTCTAATAATTTGAGAAGAACTGTTTACTCCTATGATGAGTTGACACTGACTGGATGCCAGGTGCCCACCAAAACCACCCTATCACTGGGATGGACAGAGGAGAGAAAATGTAACAGAACCCTAATGGTCAAGATAAGGGCAGGGAGACATCTCTCAGCAGTTACTGTAATGGGCAAAACAGACTTCATTTGGGAAAAAAATTAGTTTAATTTATTACCAATCAAACCAAGGGTAGAGTAATAAAAAATTAAAAAACCCCAAACAAATCTTAAAAACACCTTCTCCTCACTGCTCCCTTCTTCCTGGGCTCCGCTTCTGAGCAGCACAGTGGAACATGGATTGGAGGTTGCAGTCAGTTCATCACATACTGTCTCATCTGTTCCTTCCTCCTCAGAGGGAGGACTCCTCACACTCTCCCTTCTCCAGCATGATTTCTCTGATGGGGGACAGACCTCCATGACTTTCTCAAACAAGAATCCTTCCCATGGGCTGCAATTCTTCGCAACCTGCTTCAGCATGAGTCCCTTCCATGGGCTGCAGTCCTTCAGGAACAGACTGCTCCAGTGGGGGTCCCCCACAGGGTGCCAATTCCTGACAGAAAACCTATTCTGCTGTGGGCTCTCTCCATGCATCCAAAGGTCCTGCCAGGATCCTGCTCCAGTGTGGGCTTTCCATGGGATTACAGCCTCCTTTGTGCATCCACCTGCTCTGGTGTGGGCTCCTCTATGGGCTGCAGGTGGACATCTGCCCCACTGTGGACCTCCATGGGCTGCAGGGAAATAACCTGCTTCACCACGGACTGCAAGGGAATCTCAGCTCCAGTACCTGGGGCATCTCCTCCCACCTCCGTCTTCACTGATCTCAGTGTCTACAGAGTTGTTCCTCTCACATATTCTCACCTCTCTCTTTGGCTTCAATTGCTCATGCACAGTAGCTTTTTGTCTTTCTTAACTACATTAGCCCACCACCATCGCTGGTGGGCTCGGCCTCGGCCAGCAACAGGTCCATCTTGGAGCCAGCTGGCACAGGCTCTGTCAGATGGGGGAAAGCTTCTGGCAGTTTCTCACAGAAGTCATGCCTGCAGGTCCCCCGCTGACAAAACCTGTTACAACCCACTCCAGAAGGGGAGAATAACCAAGGTTCTTGTATGTATATGTGTAGTCACCACCCACTGGATCCAGCAATGAAACTTGGTAGTTGCAGCTTCTTATGTTTGTTGGTAGAAGTGATGGTCTTGATCCCCGCCACAAAACTCAAAGGTTTCATGCAAGCTCAGGTGGGAACTGAGGACCCGAGGATGGGGAGTTTTACAGTGGATGATGCCATGGGACATGCTACGAGTCTTCAAGGCTCCTCAGAGGAGTTTCCACAGCATAGTCATCATGTAACGGAGGACATTGGCATGATAAGAAGGATTATCCCACCTCACAGGATTTTTCTCTTTTCAGCCTCTTCCCTTATCTGGAAATCCAGTTTCAGCTTCAGGTGTGCACACCCTTCTGCAGCTGGGATAGTTGGACGGGGCACCCCCTTACCTTACCTGAAGGTCCTTTCACAGTAGGCATATTCAGGGAGGGGTTGGCTTTTCTGGATGAGCAGCTGTTTTTGTGGAGTTTGATAAAAGTGTTTCGGTGATCTTAGCAATGTTTATGCCATTAACCATTTCAGTCTCTAACACACACAAACCCAATACTACACTAGAATATTTTACAAAAGGGTAGGATTGCAGAATATTAATTATGTAATATCTTTCATTAGTGTTCTCCTTGCTTCATATGCCTCCATAAATGAAAGGGGCTGTAATGAGGATTTTGAGTTTAGTTTTTGGTGGGGTTTTCTTGATAGCCCCTCTTTCTGATCTTATGTTTTTTCTTTAATTTAATCCAAAAGTACACTTATCCAAATTTAACAAGTACATTTTTGAACATAAGATCTTTCTATGTGATAAAGCCAGAAAAGTCCCTTATCACAGTGAATTGCCAAATGATCAGTTTATGTTTATCTGTAGAAACATAAGTGCAGAGTAATCCAATAATTCTTAAGGAAGTATTGTTCTGAAAAAAGTTTTTTGAAAAGAACAGATTCCTCATATTAGGAATGCAACTGAATTACCTTAGGTTTAATAACAATATGAAACTAAATTTTTGAGTAAGATTTTAACTTGGAAATGAGAAATCTGGAAGAAGAATTTTTCTCGTAGTATTTGTTAGATCTTAATCTTGTACTGAGGCTGAGCTGCATCTACTTCTTTTGAAAGAAGGAAATCTTGAGGATGGTTTCTGGGTGGGTGCAGGCGAAATATACTTTTGTATGTTTTCTTAACAGACATTGTCTGTATTCCTGCAAGTAGTAGCAAAGTAAGAGCAAAGTCCTGCCACCTGTCCAAAGCATTTATTTCTAAAACCTTTTTCTATTCAAAAGGAATTATAATTAGCATTTATCTGTCATTTTGAAGTCTAATTAGCTAGCCTTGCATTCTTATTAAGTTATGAAGAGTTGAAGGTCATGTCATACATCATTTCCAAAGTAAATGTCCCCTAAGTTTTTAATACAGTCTTGAAATTTACCACTTTTACAGATATGACATTTGGCATTAAAGATTTCAACATCATTAAAATGCAGGTTTACAAGGAAATTCCAGCTTTTATGAAGTGCATTGAGTTTCTTATTTTAAAAGGAAAAATTTGATTTTCTGCTTATGATCATCTTCTAAAATCACTGAATACCATGACTCACCATTTTCAGATGGTTCATTCCAGCTTTTTTCAATTGCGTTGTTGGAGCTACTCTTGTTTGTTTTTAAATGATTCAACAAAGAACTAGGTCCAATTATGTATACATGCTTTTCAACATTTGCATGGCCATATTTGTTTACCAACACAAACTCCTCTTCTCCCTGCCCCACCAACTACAGAAGCAGGATGCTCCAAAGGCAACAGAGTAAGTTGAAGCTGGACAGAAATGTGGGGGACAATAAAAAGAGATTTTTTTTAGAATATATGTATAGCAATAGACAATACAGAAATATCATTGGCCCTTACAGGATGAAGGGGGTCACCTCACAAACAGGGACAGAGACAAGGCAGAGGTGTTTAACACTTTCTTTGCCTCTGCCTTCAGTATGGATGAAGGACTAAGGGGATCTCAGTGCCCTGAACTGGAGCCCCATGACTGTGAGAATGATCAGCTCGCAGACAACCCTGAAATTTTCAGGACCTGCTGCTCCAACTGGATCTCTACAAATCTATGGGGCCTGATGGGATTCATCCAGAATCCTCAAAGAGCTGGCTGATGTCATCACAAAACCCTCTTGATGATTTTTGTGCAGTCAGGAATCCAGAGAGGTCTCAGGTGACTGGAAGCTGGTGAATATTTTCTCCATTTTCAAGAAGGGCAAGAAAGAGGACCCTGGAAACTACAGTACCATCAGTCTCACTTCAGTGCCCAGCAAAGTTATGGAAAAGATCATTTTGGGAAATATTGAAAAACACCTGGAAGACAATGCAGTCATTAGTCACAGCCTTCATGACTTCATGAGAGGAAAGTCCTGCTTATCAAACCTGATTTCCTTTTATGACAAGGTAACGCACCCAGTTGATCAAGGGAAACCAGATGATGTCATCTTTTTGGGTTTCAGTAAGGCTTTTGATACAGTCTCTCCCAAGATCCTTCTGGGCAAAATGTCCAGCACAGCTGGATAAACACAACATGTGGTGGGTGAGCAATTGGCTCAGGGTCAAGCACAGAGGGTAATAGTGAATGGGGTGACATCAGACTGGTGACCTGTCCCTAGTGGGGTTCCACAGGGCTCCATCTTGGGCTTGTGCTCTTCAACATCTTCATAAATGACTTGGACACAGGACTGGAAGGGATACTAAACACGTTTGCAGATGACAAAAAAATGAATATGATAGCAGTTACAGCTGAAACATCCAAGATTACAATCAACTACCGCAGCCTCATTGCTTTCTAAGCAACTCACCAAACAAACAAACAAAATTCATAATCTCTGCTAAATCTCAGTTCAATCACAAGATCAGCCTCAGGTATTACACTGTCAAATTTGACATCTCAGCTTGAGGCAAGAAAAGTACCTTAGGTAAATATATAGTGGCTCAAATTTTTGCCTGTGGCTTGTCCATGAAAAAATTTTTACCACTGTGCTGAATGTTGTTGTAAGATAAATGATGTGAGCCACCTCTAGAAACAGAGAAAGCTAAGCCCCTACGGATCTCTCTTTAAAAAGGAAAACTGGCATTCTGCAAAACCAGTTGTAGCTCTCCATCTGCTCAGTTGAGAGGCTGAGAATGCCATCAATATGCTGAGTTTTGTTTTTCCCCATATGATAAATTTGAACTAGTTTTTGACATTTCTTAGGACATGTCAGAGTCAAAGCAAACTTGGTTTATGCTTTAGGCCTAGCTAAGCAGGGGAACCAGGGACAGCCATTAATCATCAACAAATTACAAAGCAATCACAATGCCAAGGCAAAGGTAAAATCAATTACAGTGACAATTAAAGTGGTCAGATATAAGACCTGAAAACTTTACAGTTAATAGATGTTCTCATACAAGACAGCAGAGATTGTAGATGTAGGAATCTTCAACTAAAACCCTAGATTTTCCCCGGAAAGAATAAAACTATTAGTTAATAGCAATTATACATATAATAAGATAAACAGAAAACTATGTATAGAAATTAAATTTCTGAACTAATCTCCCTCCTTGAAAAGAATAACTGATAGTTAAACAACAATAATATTGAACATTACAAAGCTTGCAATAACTATAGTTGTTTTTAGCTGCAATTATATCACAAGGAAGATATGAACAGAGGAAATTGTCACCTTTCTTGTCTTTAAATTGAGCGATAAAAAGGTGAAATAAAGTGTGGGTGTCCTAGTAACACTATGTTTATCACAATGTAGGTAAAACCAAAACTGTGTATTCTACACCCTCTGTGTCATTTCTGATGAACTGTTAATAATGGATCTTTTGCAGCAGCTGCCCAGGGCACACCTGACACCTCAGGCTACAAGCTGGGTGTTAAAGAACTCTGTTAGGCAGGGGAGTGTTTCTGTCTTCAAACCATGACTCAGCTATGATAAATCCCCTCCAGGGAAGCATCAGCACCTTCACATCCAGCCTGATGGGTCATGTCTGCTAATGAGCCATTAGGGACTGGCACAATAGGCAGCTGCAACAACCTAGACCATCAAAAATTCCAAAAATATCCCGTGACTCACAGAGTGAATCACCCATTGTGAAACTCCCTGCCCTGGGGGAGGTACTGGGCATTCCCACCTGACCTTGAGCGTATATAATCTTGGGGTTTGGGGACTTCTGGTACCGCTCATCAGATCCAGAGGAGGACCAGAACCTCAACAGGACTGTGACTGCCACTCTTGACCAGACTGTGACCATCATCCTCACCAACAGGTTTTCTTTTTCTTTTCCTTTGCACTCAGCGGGACCATGTGGTGCTCAGCACAGGGGCTGACAAACACCATTCAGCTTGTGCCCCAGAGTGCTGGGTTATACATCTGTTTTCTGTGGGTTAAACTCAGGTTTCCTCTGTATCATTTTATTTATTAGTAAATTGTAACTCTGACTTGTAATCTTGCTTGAGTTGGGTTCATTTCTCCCTCCCATTTACTTTAAAACCAGCACAATGGATTACTTAGTGACCATATGCCCGATAGGATGCAAAGTCTAGCAAGACTTTTCCAATCTATAATTCTAGGAAACTAAATGTCCTCTTCCATTAATATATTCTAGCATGAATGTTTGTTAGTTGAGTTTAAAATGTTCAAGAAAGATGAATTGAAATGAGGATTTCAGATACAAAGAAAATCAAAAATAAATCAAAAGAGAGAATGAAGATCCTTATCATGTAGGAAAGATCTGAAAGTCCAGGAAAATATAGAGTATTCAGATATCAGTCTCCCAGCCAAAGCTCTGGCAAAACATCATGCTGATATAAATACAGAGTGTCTGGTTTGAAGATAAATTTTCACCAATTGGACTCTGAGAACATGAATGCAGAAAGCAGACCCTTCTTGAAAAGACCGTGCTGGAAAATCTGAAAACTGCTGGTAGACTCTGATTCCCAAATGCAGTTTTTCAGATGAAAGAAGTACCTCCTTGAGAACCCTACTCAGACAGGGTCTGGATTTCTGAAAAAATAGAAGCCCTAAATCAGCCTGCATTTTAGTTGCTCCCAAGGGACAACCACCAAACAATGCTCTTCTGATTCAGCTCATCTAGGATTCTTGGAAAGTCACCCATAATTAAAATTAGCTGAAAAGTGTGTCCTGCTCCATAGATGAGAAATGTGTGCACACAACCAAATCAATTTTCTAGCAAAGAACAACAACTAAAACAAGAAAACCCAACCAAAACCTGAATCCCATCAGGCTTTAAGTACAAAATACCATTTCATTCAGTCTTTCATCTGGGTTCTACTTCTTATTTCATTCCTAAGATCTCATGCTCTCAGAATTTCTCTAAATTATGGATCAAAATTAATAGGGCTACAGACTTGAAGACTCGCTGTGGTTATGCCCTCCTTTGAATTCCCAACCAGGCAGGGTCGTTTAATACCAGACAGCTGATGGCCAGTGCACTCAAGTAGAAGGATTTAATAATGGACTTACTCTCTTTGTCTATTAGAACTAAATCCTCATATTAGTGTTTTGATTTTTTAAAACAATTATTCTAAACATTTAAAAAAATGAAACGTTCATATAAAGACGCATTTAAAAAACAACTGCCAACAGTAAAACTTGGGAAAAAAAGGTGGTAGGCAAAATTCAAAAGAGTAGAAAAATGTATGGAAAATGCTCTCATGCTTATACTTTCTGACATGAAGTCAGCACAAGCAGATCCATGCCTTCTAAACCTCTGGGCCTTTTTCATAAAGTAATTATGGAATGGCACCTGTTTATCACTATGGAAATGGATGTGCTCAGTAACTGAATCCAACATACAGAATAGTACAGAATAAGTAACTACATACTTAACTATTCATTAAAAGTTAAATGGACTGAAGCCTAGCTTATCGTTCCTGACAAGTTTCACTGTGGGCCAAAGCTCATATGGTTATTATTCAATTTTTAATGGGAAAATTTTCAAAATACATATTTATTTCACTTATAACCCTGGAATTTCATTTAATCAATCTACAGAGAGTAGTGGCAGAAACTTTAATATTTTTCTGGTCATGAAATATTCTTTTTCTTTCCTATTTTTCTAACAAAAAAAAAGAAAAGTATGTACAATGAGCACTGTCTGAGACTGTAGGCACTGCAGTGATGCATTTGTCTCTAGATACCGATACTATATATATTCAATCTGTTCCGTTCAATAAATATGTAACATATTTGACTAAAAATATTAGTTTAATGCTTTAATCATGTAGAATATTTATCTGAGATGATCTATAATGTTTTTAAATACTTAAAGGTTAATATTAAAACCTTTCATTTAGGCAATTCACTTACCTCCAAGTGTTAATCCATATATGTTGGTCACTAGTCAGAATTATCTGTGGTTACAAGGTCTTAATCTGTCTTTTCAAACAGATACAGGCATGTTATTCAGGTTGAGGGTTTATTATTTCTAGATGGATACCAAAGTTTGAAACAGCCACATGCACGAGGCAGTGTACCTGAGTCAACAAACTGTGAAAGATTTGGCCTCACTCTACATCACATATGTGTCCTTGTATCCTTTCCTTTTTCGATGCAGTAATACCTCTATCTAGGTGGGTTTCTGCATGTCCTCCGGACTGAATATATTCCAGAGGCCAAATACATCTCTTCTGCATGTGAAGGCTAACTCCTAGGCCACTAGCTGACCTCCCCTGCTTTAGATGTGCTTTACATTTTCCTGTTTCTATAATTTTCTTCAGTAGATAGCTCACTCAAAGTTACTTCTTCCCTGCACTCTTCTAATTAACCTTTAATAACTTTTACTGTATGTAAGTCATGGAAATGAAATGACCAGTTCAACATAACAATACAAGATGTCTTTGAAACATAAGACATTCCATTAAGACTGGGAAATATGAATATTGTTTCTTTACTTTGTCTCTCTCTTACTGTGTGTCCTCCAGCATTCTGAATTTCTAGATTCCATCTACAAAATGTTAAAAATAATGATCAAATATGTTCTATGCACACACATATATATTCCATATTGTTATGGGTTTAAAATCTTGGAATTTTTCTTTCATCTACTAACCCTGCACCTCAGAGGAATCACCCTCTGTCTCCTCTTCAACCGTGGAACCTGGAAAGA
>JAWWEU010000111.1:90948998-90985353 GCA_035583155.1 Acropternis orthonyx
ACTGTAATTCTGACTTGTAATCTGTTTGTGAGTTAGACTCATTCCTCCTGCTGGTTTACCATTAAACCAGCACACATATATATGAAAAACATTTTTTAAAACATTTTACAGCCTTTAGCATAGGCCTGTCTCTCAAGCTTTCAGTGTTAAGCCTAGATTACAGTAAAGAAAAATGGTTATTCTTACAAAGGCAAAACACCAATATATTGGGTGATAAAAACCACAATTCAGAAACACCTTTCTGCTCATTAAGGTTCTGCAGGATAGACTCTTTCCTTCAGCCTTGTTTTTATAGTACAGGAAATTACAGCATTTCCCCAAGCCACAATAAAATCAGAAGAAACCATTGTGGATTTCCAAGGTAACCACCTACAAGTACAGGCAAGGCTCCTCTGCTCCAGGGTGCCTGTTTCCCCCATTATCCACTGCACTTCCATCTCCAGGGTTGTTCTCTTGCAGTGCATGCTCAGGCTTTCCCTGGGAAGGAAGAATACCTCCTCCAGACAGAGAACCTGGCAAACAGAGTAGGCAACTGCTAGAGCTGCTGCCTGCTCTTCTCTGCTTTAAAGCCCAAGCTTTTTTTACCTAAAATATACTAACATATTAATCTATGTATGAACAAGATGAGAATAAACACACCCATATGCTCTGTCAGGTCTCCTACCCCAAGTTTGTAAAGTTCTTCTCATTTATAGGGAACTGCTAGCTCCAAAGTGGTTCTTTACAGGTCTCTGTCCACAGGCAGGTTTGTCCTTGTGCTGCAGTTTGGAGACTGTGGTTGTGAAACTAATTTACTTGCTTTAGTCTTGCACCTTCATTACTCTAAGAATGAAAGATCCTTGAACTACCAGCTTCTTAGCCAGACCATGTAAGTTCTATGACCATCTGCCAAACACCAGTCTGCTAAATAAAAATAAATTGTCCTGACATAAATGTTACAAAAAACCTACTACCTAGCAGGATATCTTCTTGTTACGATGGAAAATGTCAAATGGATTACAGCTTGGGGTTTTTTTAATTCCATCTTTGAATGATAAAGGCTCAGGAGACTGATTGCTTCTTCTGCACCAAGAAGGTTGCTCTATGAACTGAAAATTGTGAGGATTGGGCAGGCAAGGGCTACATAGGATTTTAGTTACAGGAAATATTAAATAAATACTTAATGACACAGAAGGAATTTTGCAACTTTTACAGCAATTGCAAAGGCATTAAATGAATATGTGACACCTTTTCTCATTACATATTTGGATACATTGATAAGAAATTATGTAATGATGCTGTAGACATTGCAGAGAGTGGCAAAAAAAAAAAATTAGAGAAGGGGGAAAAAATTGAATCTAGTAAAGAAAAAATGGAAATCTTGGACCTCCAGAGACTGCAGGGCTGATAAAAAGTTGTTTGAATTACAAGATAGAATGAGAACAGGAGGGTGAGATAACTGGTGATTAGGTGGAGGGGAAAAAAACTATAAAAAAAGTCATAGGCTCCAACAGTGCTAAAATCTATTTGTAGGTTTATTACTGAAGTAACTGGACTTCTCCACGGACACCCCCTTGTCGCGGGAGAGAAGCTTGCATGCCCCTATGAGGTTGTGAGCTATGCTGGCAGTGGTTTGTGCCTCTGGTAGGGTCTCCCATGCTAGTCAGGTCTCAACTGAAGAGTCAGACGAAGTGTGTGCACGGGCAGGATGGGCTCGCCAGCCTCCTGGCAACCATCCTAGGAGAAGGACAACTCTAACTTCAAACCCAGGCAGATGGAGCCCAGTAAGACCATCCAGCTAAGAGAAGGACACTCTAACTAAACCTATATCCTGAGGACTTCGCTGTCACCGTCCAATCTTGCTAGGCCCTGGCAGATGAACCGTAGGAGTAAAGTGTGGGGCCAGTTCCGCGCATGCTGTGCCTCACCTAAGAAACCCACTGCACAGGCTCGAAGGCTACACCCACATTTGCAAAGCCCTGCAGCAACAGGCGAGGGACGAAACAGCAGGTGAGAAGGTGCACTGGAAGCCACAGACCCAATCCTGCATGCAGGCAGTTCAGGACATTGGTCACTCAAGAAAAGACTGGAGGAAGAATGTCATGCTGTAGACTGTGGTCAAAATCAATTGACAGTAGAATTCCCAGCAAAACTTGATGAAATAATGCAACAGGTGTTTGGAACCTGCCTAGAAAGTTTACTGAGAGTCAATGACGCTCTCCGTGAAGCAGTTTAAACTGCAGAGGTGGAAGAAGAGCTATTCAGCAGCTAAAATGATCATAAAGTCCAGTGTGATACTCGTTCTGAAAAACAATGTCCCCCCAGCAGAATCTGTGTTATATGTTGATATAGACAAAGACATATGTGTTCACTCCAGATTGCAGTGTAATGTTGGAACAATCTGACCTCATTTTAAATGAGCTAGCTCATGTACTGGAAGCAGTGTAAATGCTATGCTATACTGCAGTATTTATTCTGCAAGGGCAAGTAGAGCTCTCTGCTTCTATGGCTAGGTTTCTTCTGATGAGTTTGCTTGCTACTTGCTCATCAAAGCAATCTGGTTCACTGAAAGCTATTTCAAATATCACTTCAGTCTTTAAAAAGTACATGTACCCAGATATCGCAATAATGTAAGACTGACACAAATGTTATGAAGACTATGCTGCCAGTTTCCTGTGAAGGAAAAGGCTACAGAACAAATTCTACTGAGAGAGCTAAAATAAGAAAGAAAATAGTCTGAAAAACATATGTGAGGGCAATATCAGCTACCCAAATAAATGATTGTCTCTGTTAAAGGCTGGAAATCACACAGGCAAATCAGTGGCTTAGTTACATTCTGTGAAAAATCTCTCCAGGGAGAAAATGGTCTTTGGCCTGATTTCAATTCTCACTACCAATCCCTACAACAGAGGTGAACTTCAAGTAATTTCAACCTCCCTGTAGTAATTTCAGCTTTACCTGGTAACTCTAGAGTAAACTTAAAATGCAGAGATGTGTTTTTTCTTAATTAGATCTTTAAACAAATCCCTATTTAACGACATTATTTTCCTTAGTAGTGAGAAATCTATGCTGCTACAGCAAAAAAATGACTGTTCTAGTGCACCTCAATTTTGACTTGTAATTCAGTTCTCTACAACTGCAGAAATTGGCATCTTCTAAAACAAGTTTTAAGATTTTCTCCATGACAAATGTTCTTGAAACTGCCTTCACAGCAAGGTTTATATTGATGACAAGAACAAGTAAATAGAAGAGAGGATCAACATGAATCTCATTCATTGCTCTCAGTATTTCCAGCAGCCCTACAGAGAGGGACTTGGGGGTGCTTGTGGGTGAAAAGTTGGACTTGAGCCAATAGTGTGCCCTTGCTGCCCAGGCAGCCAATTACATCCTGGGCTGCATGAAAAGAACGTGGCCAGCAGGTCAACACAAGGTATTCTTTCCCTCCCCTCTTCTCTTGTGAGACTCTACCTGGAATACCATGGAGGGGGGGTTGACCTCCAACAAGACTGTTGGAATGAGTCCAGAGGAGGGCACAAGTTGATCAGAGGGCCGAGAGAGTTGGCACTGTTCAGCCTGGAGAAGAGAAGGCTCCAGAAAGAGCAAAAAAGCAGATAGTCAAGCATTATAGAAAGGCAACGATACTTACCTATGAAGTAATATTAGGTGCTTTCAAGTTACATTTATACAAGTCTTTACGAGAGTATACTGTGGGACACAAAACACGCTCTTCCACTGAATTCAGAGTACAGGAAGTAACTAACAGAAGCACTGGCTTTATGCAGGAAGACTGGCAGTTTGGAGTGGCATTGTGCTTTAGTATTGTGCCCTAATTCTCAGCTAGGTATTGACAGGATAGGCAGGATTCATCCTATTTTACTCTGAAAATGAGGTGGTTATTAAGCTGGCAAGCTCAAATGAGTGACATGAATGAATGGACAGACACGAAGTAGTGGGACCCTAGCCTGCCCAGCGGAAATACAGCAACCAGGTGAGTGCGTTGCCCACTAAGGAATCCCCACTGTGTGTTATATGCTAATCTCAACTATGAATTTGGCTGGCAGTGTGTTTACTGATACTTCCACCAAAGTCAGTCTCAGTATTATGTTATTGTCATTATGGTAGAGCTGTATCAGGGTCCCTAGCAATATCTGTTAACTAGCCTCAGTCAGCTGAATCTCTTTCCTCTTTCTGCCAGATTTCTTTAAAGGAAAATCACTAAAACTTTAACAATAATAATCAAAATAAGGCAAGAAATAAAGAGGGAGGTAAAAGGACCAAAAAAAAATAGGAATGAAAAAAAGGAAAGCTCAGGAATTAATTTAAAAGAGGGAAATAAAGGAGAGTGAGGACTACAGGAAGAATACAGGGGATCAGCTAAATAGAAAATAGAGGGAGAAAATAGGGAAGAAAATGGAAAACATAAACACAGAAAAGAGATGGAAAAGGAGGAGAAGATGCAACTAATCCATTTATTATAATTAATCCATTTGATTTAAAAGCTATAAAGAATTATATGAAATCCCTAGTGTATATTAATCATATTAACTCATAATCCAATCTTACTTTTGCAAAATTTTAATGGCAAAGCCCAACATGATTGTTTAAGGAGTAGGAAACTAAAATAGCCTACAGGTTGATTACATTAATATTCCATTTTTGTGAAAACTAGATAAATTCAGCTTCTCCGTGGGAAAATATGAAAACAAAGGCATTTGTTTGATTAATTATATATGTAAAACTAGTTAAATTTTGCAAAACCCTGTCAGTAAAAATATATCAAGTCTTAACACCCAGCTGCAATATGACATGAAAATGTTCTTTTAACAAAATGAGTCAAGTGGAGACACATACTCTCATTTGAGTCCCTATTGTTTACACTATTTCTATTAACTCGGCTTCCTAGATAGTTGAACGAAAATTTGTGTAAGCATGGGAACATTAATGCCTTCAATCTGAACCAAAGAAATCCTGATACTTTAGTCTGAATGAAATGTGGCAATACGCATTTCATTCAAAGGCCTTCTTTTTGCCATTTGCTGTTCCATAGTCTTAGCCTATTGCAGATTCTCTAAAATTACTTCATATAGAAAGAAAAAAAAAAAGAGGTTGTGAAAAGTTATCAGCTTGGAAACTATTTGCTGAAGAAAAACATAAAATGGGCCTGCTGAGTATACATTATTTCTGCATTTTTGTGCCTGAAGTTATGCAAGAAGAGAGTTTATAGCTAAATAAGGTATGTCCTTCTTACCAATCATATGCTGCCATAATCCAATTTGCTGGGGTAAAATCCATTTTACAGGGAGACAAAGAATATATGAGCATGTACACTGGTAGCATATAAAACCTTCCAATACACAACATACTACTAAAATCAATTTGCCACTTTGAGTTTATTGCTTTCTCACTAGCACTCACTTTACATTTTTCTGTGAGACAGTACATAAATTCAAAATGAGTTTATTTCACTATGTTTGTGAGAGGAAAGATCCAGACTAGCAAGCAAGAGACAAGCCAAGTATATTTCAAAATGTGATCAAATTCACCAGTAAAGTAGGGATTTCTAATCTCTGAAAAATGGTTGGTGTGCTGTTTTGGATGAGGACCATTCTGTTGAATATCAGATACTGATACTTCAATTATAGGGTCATGTTTATAATCTTTTTTCTATTTCAGTTTTCCAGAATACACTTCTTCAGAGCACTTTAGCAAGGTATGGGTCCATGTTAGAGGAAACTTTTTTTCAATACACTGTCAGGATTTCATTTATGGCAAAGTGGAGAAGTACATATTCTGGTGTACTTCAGAGTGCAAGGAAATTATTCACAGTAAATCCTGGGGCTTGTCAGCTTCTTCTTATGTCTGTCTAGCTATATAAAACATTAATCACTTAGAAACTCCTTTGTCTCCATTCCCACAGAACTTGGATGATTTATTAGAAACACCTGACTCTGCATGTGTGTGTAGAGGTCTGAGTACCAGCCACAGGAGTGAGTCTGCAAACATCGGGACATTCAAATGTGCAGAGAAGAACAACTGGAAGACCAGCACTCTGGGGCCAGCTACTGGGTTGATTGAGAGACTAAGGTCAGCAATTGGAGTGATGCGTGTGTATGTGTGTGTAAGCACATGTATGTATGGCTAGATTTCGTGAACGAAGATCTGGGGAAGGGCTCTCCCCACGTGGGTGTGCCCTTCCAGCCTGCGCAGTGGATTTTTTAGGTGAGGCACAGCGTGCACAGAACTGGCCCTACCGTTTAAGCCCTAAGGTCCATTTGCCACGGCCAAGCGAGCTTGGACAGTGACAGTGAAATCCTCGGGACTGTCTGCAGTGCCTGGTACTAACCAGGGCTGACCCTGCTGAGCATCTGAGATCTGACGGGGTCGGATGGCAGGGAGGCATTTAACTGCCCAGGGGACGGTCCCTACTGATACTCGAACTCAGGCCCTTGGGATTCAGAGTCCTTTACGCCACGGGACGACCCGTGTAAACACATATGTATGCATATATACACCACTAGTAGACTTCAATCCTGACCAGCAAGAGGATAGGAACAGCACTGGGCTATGCTGTTCCTGTTTACACAAGACCTATATATCCATGTAGGTGCAGGTGGGTCACTATTTTCCATTGGTGCTGGTGTGTGTGGCTGGCTGTGTATGTGCAGTGGAGTGCACACGTGTGTGTGTGTGTGCCTATCAGTAAGGGGAACCCAGCCTTGCTATTGGCTGAACCTGGGCACAGGGAACAACAGAAGTCCCACAGCTCTGGGGATAGCAGAAAGAGAAACCACGGTGTTGCTGGAACTGCCTTCTGCTGAACTCCAGAGGGTTCACAAAGATACCAATCCAGCTCATCCTACTCAGGACTGCTCTCTTTTTGTTCAGTTTCTGTTTGCCTGGCAAAGGTAATCAGTGCCATCTCTTTTGCCACATAGCTGTGCTAACACTTCTAGTCATTCTCAATGGAGAGTATCTTAAATGGAAATCAATCCCTGAGTCTATTTTATATGTCATAGAAGAACTGATGTTGAGAAGAATGGGCTTTCCTTTGATAGTTTCCACAGGCACATGCACATACTTCTCTTCAGTCAGTGGGTGTGTTACATTAGAGTATCTATTTCTGTAGTACATGCTACTGGGAGTTTCACATCTAAGTTTTTGATGAGAAATTTAAAGCAGTCCAAATCTCAGTTAATACGAATTAATATACATCATTCTCTCAAAACCAAAACTTCTCTGTGAGGGCTGTTGACAATCTGGAATTTAGTAAGTCAAAGTGTAAGCTTGTGGTTTTTTCCAAACAAAGGGATGTGTCCCCTGTAGGGCAGTTTTGTCCCCCAAGCATTATAAACTCTTCTCACACCTGTTTGGCTTCCTCCTCATTTCTGGACACAAGAAAACTCCTACAATAGCTTCCACTGGGCCAGAGCTGTCCTGTAATTTTTGTACCAGTAAGACAGAGGCAACTATTTTACTTTGCCTTCCAAAGCAAGGATTTTAATCAAAATCCCTGCTCAATGACACTGACCTTAAGAACAAAGATCCTGACCCACTAATGAAATGTCTGGAAGCACTCTTACTGAGGATGAAACGATCCCATGAAACTGCAGAGAAAAATATTTGCATTTTATTTTGCAATTTAAATAACAATAACCAGAAAATGTACCAAAAATATAAATAACCCAGTAATCAACAGGACTAAATATGGGAAAGTTATGTTCATATAATTTCTCTTAATTCACCCATTCTTATGTGCTAATTGTTTCCTGGGTAAGCTAGCTCACCAACTCTGGCTTCAGAACAGATTAACCATGCACACTGATACTCAACTGTTCACCATCACTGAATAATGAATTTAAGTGCTTGAATGGTTTATAGTTTTCCCTGGCAAAAGAGGGAAGTCTGATTTTCTGAAACAGATAAGGTAGGGTGGAGGAACAGTTTTATTGTTGCCTTTTCCTGATAAAGTGTCACTCCTTATTCCATTGGCAAAAATGCTCCATCCACCTGTGAATACCCTGCAGTGTAACTTCCTCCCTTGTGTATTGTTCAGCATTTCACTGTCTTCCCAACTCCATTAAGAAATGGAGACTTTAGTCCCACTGTAATGCCCAGTTAGAGAGCATTCACCATCTTGTACCACTATAGTTATGGAGAAACTGTAATTTAAAATGGTCTTAACTCCAATTTATTTTTCTCTGGTTGTCAAGCCATCTGCTTTCAGGTACTAATGAGAACAGTGAAATCAACTATTTCCACTGGCTGCTAAACCTGAGCAGCAGGTGACTCTATTCTACCTACTCCTCTCCATAGCTAACAGTACCACAAGTAGTCATTATTGATTATTACTTCTCCCCTTTTTCAATTCCAGGACACAGAACTACATTGGGGGAAAAAAAAAAAAGTTATAGTTTTCTTCTTTTTGGTTGGATTTTAATTTAGGATCTCAGTAAAAATAGCATTTATCTGACTAAAAATAGCAAAGAATTAGGGCAGACATAGATTGGATTGTGATTGGCATAAAGAACAACTGTCTGTGGTGACTGTGATGTAAGATATTTCATACTCTGGAGAAGGTTTTTCTGACAGATTAGTAACTGAGTCTGTGCTCCTTGCTTCTCACTTTTTGTTTATAGTCTCTTTTGTTACTCGATAGGTGAGACACAGTAAAAGGATTTCATTGAATACATGGTACTTTCTAGAAATTACACCTGAAACACTTTCTCTTCTCCATTTCCTTGCTCCTGACATATATCAGAACAGTGATCCAAATTTCAAAACTGGTTAATTTTTACTCGGAGTCTATGAGTCAGTGATTGACAGAAGGTTGCTGCTCGTAAGTCTGTTACAGTTTAAAAGCATTATTTTGTAAAGAGCATTCTCATAAGAAAGCTACTACCCTAATTGAGTTTATCAATGACACCAATTATAATTTATTTTTACTTTGAATTCAGCATATAAGCTCTACTTCAGGGAGAGCTGTGAAATTTGTTAGTGCTAGAAATCACTTTTCTTTAAAAGAAAGAACTACTTTCAATATCTGTAAAAACTCCACTATCACCACACCACACTGACCAGTGTTCACAGGCAAGTTTGTCACATGCTTTCTCACTCCCAAGACTTTCAGTTTTATTTCTTAGAGCCAAGTTTCTCTTTCTCTGTATGTACTTAAAAATGTCTTAGGCATCAGGGCTAGCTAGTTCTTTCTTTATCCTCCCATCACCAGTACTCCTAATCATGCAGCCCCACCCACTTTGAAGTTCCACTTACACTGTATCTCAGTACCAAAGTACATCTTAGTAACACATTTGAACATCATAAAAAGGAATATTACAGAGCACAAGGCTCCCTACAGTGAGATGGGCAAGACTGCCAATTACCACTGTCCCAGAAAAAGCATGACTTCATTCAATACAAAATCTATACTTCTCTGCTTAGAATTAATAACAGACTGAAAGACATTAACACTGAACTACTTTAATATTACAGATAAGTCCAAACTCCATTGAACTTAATGGCCAAGCTCTTAGCTGAGTTTGATGAGTTTTGATGCAACAGCTGCAATTAAGAAATTATATGTGTCCAGCATGGAGGAAAAAGAGGTCATCTAAAGTTATTCAGCATAAAGATTTTTTACAAGCATCTCTGACTTCTTGGCAGTGAGAAAGAATATTTCCAGCCATAGTTATGAAATTGTTCTGGATTATTCCATGATTGCTCTTTTATTAATGTGTTTGCTGTGTTACCTGAAGACCTTTCTTTCAGTTACCTCTAGACTGAATAGGACATGCATGCTAATTAAGAGTTCTTCGTCTAAGGTAACACTCTTATGTTTACATCTGGGCACACTAATCAACAACAGACAAATTAAGGTAAAGATTACATCCACAGTCAGTGTTCTCTATTGTGTGAAAAAGGTGATATATATTACCTGATATATTCAAATGCACCTTTTATTTTGCAAATTATGGACAAACAATGGCATTAACAAGGAGTGAAGTATTGTGCATTATGAAAACAATCTATATGGAAAAAATTATATTCATGTTGATTCTTCCAATCATCTTTTATGTTTCAGGATACAGAATGAAGTTTCATTTTGAAAACAAATTTTAGCAAATGGCTTATGTGACTTCAACATAAGTTCATAGCAATACCTTATTTACTCTCTCTGCATCTTAATTGTCCCTTCAAAAATATTCCAAAAAAATTCTAAAATTTGACACACCAGCAAATACCCTGTAGAGTGTAAAAATATAGCAATGACACTTCCTGTGTGAAAGAATAGTATAGTAAGATCTTCTATATCCTGCTTAATGTATTTTCAGGTTCCAGAAGACATTTTAGGAAATTGTATCACTATAGAAACTAAAATCAGCAATAAATACTCCTTCTGTTACTGTTTACATCTCAAAACTTAGAGACTGACATGGATAGTTCCAAAAGCACAGTGCCTTGATATTTGTCTTCACTTTTATCCTTTTGGTAAACAGAAAAGCTCCAGGGAAGGTTCTTCCACCTTTCACTACTCACAAGCTGGAGATACAAATGTATCTAGTGCATTTCATTAGCTGTATACTCTTAATTTTTGCTAGTACTTTGGGCAGAGGCAGATTGGGAATAACAGAAGAAATGACAAAGATTTCATAAATATAATACTACTTTCACAACTTTAACAAAAGTGTTCTGTACTCAGATACACAGACAGAATAAATTTCCATGTCTGTATTCTTCCCCAGCATGTTCAAATCCCTCCACAAGAGTATCTTCCCAGGGCTCTTGATTAAAATTAGCAACCCATTGATTTCAATAGTTACATATCTATAGCTCATCCTTTTGGAGCTTATGCTCAATAGGTCATGTCAGCCTGTGATGTAACTCCAAAGAAGACAAGATCAGCACCAGCTGTGACACAGAAACAGGTTCTCAGGACTGGTACGAGCTGTGCATTATCAGGTTTTGTCTGATGTTCTCATGCAAAGCATGCTGAAACAGCAAGCTGTTCAACTACCAGATTGATATATTTACTGCAGCTCTTAATTCCTTCTCAGGTTCCTATCTCAGATATTCAGTTCATGAACACTTTTGTTCCTACATCTTTGGTATTTTTATTATATAGCTTTGATTATGCATAAGCACTACTTTTCTCAGTGTATCATTACACTTAGAAAACAGAGCAGCCACAAACACAACAAAGCCAGCAAATTTTCTTATAATGTTCATTTCTGTCTGTGAGTATGCATGTTTACATGCATTATTTTCATAAATATAGTTATTTTTATTTTCATAAGTGATAGTTTAAAGCATTACCAAAGAAGTTACTTAGGTCAGGATCTTACTTGAAATTTTAAAGAATTCCTTCACACAAATCCATTTACGTGTTTCCACTTAAAGGACAGTATCTTTTTGTCTTTGTTTGTAAATTAAAAATAAAATTATTGCATCACCTGACAGTTTATCCACACTTGTACTATATAAAAACTATACATGCACATTCTGCAAATCAAAATGTACAAGGGTACAGTAAAAGTGAGGAATTTTTATTTCATTTTGCATGGAATAGTTGCTGGCATGTTTTTCTTTGAGGTTTGTGATCAAACCTATCTAAGCCCTATTAACATATGTCATGTTCTGCTTGATTACAGGGGGAAAAAAATGTATAAACTAAGTCTGCCAGATCTTTCACTTTTGGGAGCAGACTTGTCTTGGTAACTGAAATCTGCTCATTTCCAAGTGATTTCAGATTTTCTTATGAGTATTTCACAGAATGTTATTATGCATCAAATAAAAATTCAGTTTCTAGTTATGCAGGACACATGCCTCAAGAGGGACCATGTTTTATCCCTACCCTTCAAATATTAGGGAATACAGTGTGCTGTCAACTAACCCCTGTGTTCATTTAAAAGCAAGATGCTGGGAAGCAGTCTGCATTGCAGAAAGATTCAGCAGAAAATTATGTAAACAGAGATCTCTTTAGAGTGAATTTGACTTTCAGATACTCTTAGGAAACAGAACATCACACAGCAGTAACACACAAGAAACTTTTACTGTGGTAGATATATATTTAAACTTCATGAGTTAATATTGAATAATACATTACTTCCAATTGCATAATAGATTTCAAAGTTGGCTGTGCACTTTTTTTCACAAAAAGCTCTTTTTCAAGCAAAGGGACTTTTTTCTTCTTTCTTTTCTTTATATTTATGACATCTTTCCTTCTCTCTAATAGTAAAGTTCCTTTAATGTGAACAAAAAACCTCACTTCAAAACTTTTCTTTCAAATTCAAGTAGTCATTCATACTAATAAGAAAACAGCAGACAAAATGCCGTCCCTGAAAAATGGAATAGAAAGTATCTCCATGCTAAGATGGCATTTTTTTCAGCAAATTATTAACTTATTCTCAAAGGCCAAATTTTTTAAGTATTTGAAATGATACTGTCTTCCTTAAGATGTGAGAGTGATTTTTTGAGGGCTTAGGGGTTGTTTTTAACATTGTAACTCTCAAATCCAGTATTATTCCTTAATGTTCCAGCCAAAACAAATGAGATTGAAAGACTGCTTTGGCTATGAGAAGCAGCTAATACTGCTACTAATATTTTCTTTCATCACTTTCATAAGGTACATTATAAGTAAATATCTTGCATATGACAAGTAACCAGTTGTTAATAAAATACAGATTATCATGGCAACTAAATCACAGATAAAGACAATTGTCTGTGCTGTAAATTAGCTCCAGGCCAGGGTCACATTCCTGACTGACATAATCTCCATGTATGGACTCTGAGATTTTTTCCCATTTCTGTTTTTCAAGACACAGTGATTCAGATCATAGAGAAATTAAAACCAATAGATTTTAAACTTTGAACACAAGTTGCTCCCCTTTCACAACTAAGCTGAAGGATACAACCTCAGGCCGAAGGAGAGGTCATTCTTTAAGCAGAGAGTCCCACTACAGAAGCTGTCTTCCTTGCCCTTCCCTCTCTCTAACTGTAGCCATGGTCTCCCTGATCTCTTGGCCCAGAGGTGGAAATAATCTGAGTCTGCACTTAATTAACACAATAAAAAAGGTGAAGAGTTTTCTGAATCTTCTCACTCTTGAGATATCATTTGCAGCAGTGCTACCAGGAAAGAAATGGGATCCTGTGATCAAGTGGGAGATCAGAGAAGAATTATCCCTTTTCAGCAGTGGTTAGCGTGTCCATCAGCCTGCTGGCAGTCTCCATCCATTCAAAGTGAAGCAACACAGTACACAAGAAAAGCAACTGTTAAATAGCAGGAAATATATGGAAATTAATTTTTTTCCTCCTCTCTGATATAGAGACAACAGCTATGTGAATATGGGAAATATTATCCTGAAAATATTTAATTCCTCTGTATGATGGCAGATAGATAGGCACAGTGATGTCACTGTCCACATCACCCAAAGAGATACCGTATATGTTGGGTTTATTTGAGTTTGGCTCTTTGAACAAATTTATACAAAATTGTTTTGTATAAAGGAGCAACCCCTCGCACACAAGAAACAAGTTGGCAAAGATGGTTCTTGTGAACTAGGAGCTACATTGGAAAAGGGGTTAGAGAAATCTCTAGTTTGGTATGCTATTCGGAGAAAATTTTGGCAAAGACAACTTCAGTAATCCTGTTATAGCAGCTATCCTGCTATGTAGTGGCCCTGCTATGAAGTTGCACAGGGTTATCTAATGAACACATCATAGCTTTTCAGTATGATGCTCTGGTGATAATTATGGCTGCAAACACTTCTGTAGATGTATGTCAGCTGTCAGGAGAGAAACTGTAATTTTAATGATCAATCTTGGATTTGTAAGTTAGCATGATTTCTGTCAAGATATAGAACATGTTTAAGAAAACTTTTTCCCTTTTTCTTTTTTAAAGTTGTCTGTTCCTTTGGTGTCCTTGTAGGTCAATTTGCAACAGAAAAGAAAGTTTCATAGCTCAGAATACAACATTCTGAGCAGCACTATAGAAGCATTCATCCTCTATTGGGCTACTCTGCCTTTCACACTCCACACATCAAGTTTAGCTATGAATTCACCTTATTTTACCTCATACAGCAAAAGATTTATTTTGCCAACTGTTTTCATGTTCAATACCTTAATTTGCAAAGGTGACAAGCTGCAAAGTAACTGGTTGCTTTAAGTAATACAGGAGTGGAAATGGAATATCCCATTAGGGCTTTAATTGTTCATTTGTTCAAGATCTCAGGTAGTGAATTGTGAAATAAAAACCTCAAAAATGACTGACCATAAGGCTGATACTGAGTTCTAAAACCTAGACTCAAAGTGTAAGACTTCATTATGTAAATAGGTTCTTTCAGGTTCAGTAAACAATTCAACTGCTACCAAGCCTAGGCTGCTGCACTGATGTGTGAAATGTGACCAGCCTACAGAATCATTACTCTCCATGTGACGGTAACACCTACTCAAGCAGACTTTAATATTTTTCTGTTTTGTTTCAGAACTCCTTCCCACAGGAATAAATTATACACCATACTGCGAGAAATATCTCTTGATTGAAATTTCGGAGATAGCCAAAACCTGTGAAGCAAAGAACTTTATTAACAGCATTTGTTGGGTGCGTCAGCCTGTGGGAGCGTCTGAGCACACACAAGGGTAGGGGATCACACCATTTCTGGTCTCTGACATTTGCATGACCGCCCCCTGTTGGAAGCCAACCCCTCCCAGGTCAGGCTTCACTCCATTTCCTTAAAAGGTGACAATTTGTGGATAATTGGATTTTATTGGCTGCTGCAGGCCCAAGGAAGACCCCTTCTCTCTGGGTGGTGTGCCCTTTCTTGGAGGCAAACTCAACCCTGAGTCTGTCCCACATTCCTCCTTAAAAGGAAGAGATGTGGGTGCTTAAACCTCATTGGTTACTTTTAGGCAGGAAAAGCCATTATGCCTGTGCTCGACATTTCCTTCCCTAAAAGGAATAGGTGTGAATGTCCAACTTCTATTAGCTGCTTTAAGGCAGGAAAGGCAGTTATGCCTTGTTCAAATTTACTAGCTGTTTCAAGGCAAGCTTGGAAATTTCAAGTTTTAAACAACTGTGAATCCCTATCCTGGCTGCCAAAGTCCCTTGGCAATGGGTCCAGACAGGACCCTTTGCCCTACATGCTTTCCATTCTTGCCTGTTTTGTACCCCCAACACCCCATAAACTCCCCACATACAAAATGACCCCTTGGTAGCCCACACACAAAATGGCCTGCAGGCAACCCAACACAAACTGGTGCCCAGGTGTCTTGTCTGTCCACCTTTCACCTGCTTGTAATAAACCCCTTTTTTTATTCCTCACCATACCCACAGTTCAGTGATAGTAATCACTGATCAGTTGAATATCTCCTCTGTATCCAGCAACACTTTTGGCAACACAGATTTACCTGTGCTAGCATTAGCTGAGTTAGAAAACCTTGTCCAGAAGGACCTCAGATCAAGCACCAGGGCTGTTATTTTAAGAGCTGCAGGACCTCTAAGAATTTTTGCAAATTTGGCCTCACTCTAATACTGACCCAAAAGGCTGCAAATGTAAGTGTACTGTAATTTCTCATCAGTGTTACACTAATTACTGACATGCTGGCAGTGAAACTTTGATTTTTTATGCTGATTTTCAAAAGTGGGAGCCATGGGAGCTCCCAGTACTGTTAGTCCTGGGAGATGCTCAGGTAGAAAACTGTAGATTAACTGGAAAAGTTCTGGCAAGTATTTATGATTTGGAGTTTGCAAAACATTGAAACATACAGAAAACAGAGTTACCCATGCCTATCAGAGCTTACTGTACCACTCAGGCTGCAGACCCTTTAGCATTTGATTTAAAGCACTTGTAGGGTTTGAATTGAAGCATTCACTTATCACTCACCATCCACACTTAGCACATCGAATGGTTCACTTCACAGAGCAGATGAGGTGCTCACAGACAAGATTTGCTTTGGAAGCCTCTGCTCTAGGTACTTAACAAATGTGATTCATCACCTTCTTGGAGTAGAAAACATAATGGTCCAAAACAGTGAATGTCCTTTTGGCAATTTTAAACCACATCCATGTTAAGAACATCCAATTGAGGTGGCTAGACTGAATTTAATTTAAAATAAAGCCTCTGAATAGGGCTGATGTTGGGGCCCTGGCACCAACAGATTCAACATGTGATCTGCTCCTACTCAGAAAAATTACTTGTTAATGTAGATACAGCCTTAGCCTTATGAAGGGGGTCATGAAACTGTGTGAAAACAGAATGTTACATTACCAATCAAAGAAGTAATATTCTCAGCTTTTAATAATGACGCCTATAGTCTTCTCGGGGTATTGTAGCCTATAGTCCAGAAAATAGACCAGCTCCTGGATTACTATCCAAATATCTAAATATAATTATGAATTAATTTTCTTTACAGTCATTGAAAAATAATTAATAAGTGCTTAAACACTACTTCAGGAGAAACCAATATGGGATTTCTATACTAATCCAATACAGAAATGAACTCTTAATGTAGAGCTTCTTGGCATCTGAGTTTTCATGTATTGAATGTTAATTCATAAATAAGAGAAATTCCCTTTTTAAAAACAGTGCACTACTGAACTAGTAAAATCAATGTAACAGGCAGAAAATCATATTTCAAGGGAAAAGAAAAAGAGAAAGCTGTGATTTTCAGAACTATGTATTTAAAATCTTATTGATGTCTATGCATTCATTATCCTCACATAAAATACTTTCCAAAGTATTGCTTGATAATTGCATTAGATAAAATAGCATTAACCAAAACATGGACCTGTATACAAAATTCATCAGTAAACTTATGTAAGAAGAAATTTTCAAGCACATTATGCATAGAACACCTGCATAAAGAAATGTTTTAATTCAACTCTATTGCGTGTGCTGCAAAAGGAAATGTATCTCATCTATTTTCTTATGTCTCACATTTGTTTCTGTGAACCTGATATCTTCATTGGTGGCTGCTTTTCAGCTGGGGACTTCACAACATGACTGCCCACAGCATGGTAGTCTGTCACAATATCTGCTCTGACTCTCACTCATTTATCCCTTATCCTGACTTCGTATGGGTTATCTGATTATGCACGTTATCTCAAGTGCATATTCATGAAAGGATGCTAATAGTTACCAGACCTCAGATTTTCAAGTTTTAAGCCACTTCATTCCTACTTCTACTGTGGTTATCTATTTTTCCAATATTATTTATTTTGTACAATTTTTCTAGTTTCTATGCATTACAATAGTTGCAACTTCTTTGTGACAGACTTGTGAAAAACTGAAGTCCTGCCAAGAAATTAGAGAGTAATTAATCCTTTTGTTAACATTTATAACAAAAGGCCAGTTCTCAGCAGGTCGATTTTCTCTAGAGTAAATTAGGTTAAAATCCATCAAACAGATGTCAGAACCCCATAAAGATAGGAGCATATGTGTATCCTGACAAACTCATTATATGAAAATCATACAGATGGTGGCATGAGAATATTTTGTTCTTCCATTAGGCACCATGCATGAAACATTTTCTGCATTGTAATGTGCCATATTTTACTGAATTTATACTAATAAATAACAGTTATCTATAAGTGGCATACAACTGGCAATGGAAGTACAGTGTGTTCACTTGGTGTGATAATAACAGCATTTGCCAAGACAAGGCAAATGCAAGCTAAGGACCAGCTGAAGACCAACTTTCAAACATCAAGTCTTATGTCACTTTCATCCCTTTGTGCACCCCCAGAGAGAGATGCAAGCACCAAGCACGCAGGAATTATCTATCTGATTCCCACACAAATGAGATCCAAGTCCCAGGTTGGAAAGGAGCTGCTGTGTGTCTGGGACTCTGTGCAAATGGCTGAAAGTTCATGATTCTGGGGTGTACCATGGCACTCATCCAGACTCTGTAATTCTAGTCTGATCCTAAGACTCCCAAAAGTACCTTGTTTAGAATTAGACAGGAAGAAACAACAGAGTACCCAACCACTGTCTAGGGCCCCACTGAACACACATAGTACTTAAAAACAGCAAAGAGAGTAATCCCATTGAGTAACCCCAGAAAAGCCAAAATCCCCCTGAAGGTACTCACAAAGGGACTTGGGAAGTATTCAGTCCCTCTCTAGACTGTCAACCACTTCTTATCTAGGACATAACTAAAAATTCAGCTCACACACTTTTGTAGCCATACCACGACCTAAAATAGGTGCCTAACTTAGGTACCAAGACTGCCACAGCAACGACATTCAAGAGAGCAGTGAACAAGCACACTTAGTCCTGCTGTACTCTGGCTCCTTATGAAGCCAGTCAAAAGAACTAACCACAGTGCACCAGCTGGGCATTTCTAGAACCACTTTTCCTATTTTGGACATTGTAATGAATTTATTTCCTCAACTGCATAGGGAATGAGAGTGTAGCACCTCTGCTTGGCAAATAGTCTAAATCATAAACATCATCAGAAGGTGGCTGCCATGCTGGCCGTTGCAGTTATCTGTGCCTGATGCAATGGGACAAAACCAAGAGTGTCACTGGTTATACCTGCTAACCCTGCAAACCACAAACAGATTGTATTAAAGGGAATCTAAACACCACAGGTAATTTTCAGCAGTTTGCTTCAATTAATGCCCAGCTTACCTTTTCTTTTGAAAATTAACGAAAGGTCATGAAAATTACAGTGTTAAAAGATTATAGAAAGAGCAACTGCACATAAGCATTCTAATTCTTTTCAAAAAAATGTATAGAGTTCATTTCACTCACTTCGACTATTTAGAGTAAATGTTTTTCTGAAAAATCAGGCAATGCCACAGAGAAACACAATGGTGGTTAATAGAAAACTGAGACTCACTCAGGTGGGGTTCTAGATAATTGGCATTCAATTGTAATTCAAAATCATCATGAAGCTAAAATGTGAACATTTCACAGAAACTTAATAATTATTTTTAGCTTTCCATTTACCTGTGATAATGTCACCTGTGGATGTTTTCTTCTAGTAAATTAGGTTTTGGTTAATAAGAGAAATTAAATCCATTTAACATAAAACTGTTAACTAGGGGTTTTTTTAACTTTAGCCTCTTTTTGAGTGCCTTCTGAGATCTTTTGTTTGTTCCATCAGAAACATTTTAAATTAAAATGCATGTGGTACTCCTTGAAATGGATGACAAAAAGCACCTGACAATTTCAAGAGGTTAAGTGGCCATGATCTGTGCACTGTCTGTGCTGCAGCTGAGAAGAAGATGCAGTTTGACACAATATCTAATTTGCTGTGACATTCAAGTTTTAAGTGATGTTCAAGGAGATAGAAGTCGTGGCTCTAAACATATCCCAACGTGTGCTGGTCTTCTGTCTGTTAACTTACTAATGAACCATGATTGAGTAAAGTAATGAAGAGTTTAGAGAGAGCCCCAGGAAACCAATTTCCAATTTTGCAACCAGCAGGCTTTAACTTCACTTCAGCCTTTGCTAATTTTGTCTAGGAGGGGACTTGGATACTAAATGCCATTTCTACTTTGAGAATCAGACAGAATTTTCTAATCCCTGAATACTCACTTGCTAATGAATGTCTCTTCTTCAGATCCATTTTATTTCCATCTGTAGTTGTTAAAAATAGGCTGAATAACTAAAAAATGATTACTGAGAGAAATGAAATTATAATCACTGAAAATCAGAGGCACTGTTAGAGTCGTGGAGAGAAGGAAATTTTAATCTTCAGTCTGGTCTGGGATGAACCATGAAGTGTAAGAAAAATACAGAAAGTTAATTTTGAGAGGGGAAAAAAATAAAAATCAGTGTGGAATTCTTTTATACATAATGTCTACATATGACTGTAAGAAACCAGTGCTTCTACCTACCCTGCATACAAAACAGCTCCATATGTAGTGCATAGAATCATATTTGCTACAAATGGAACCATCATCCTTGAGGTTTGTCACACAGGGCCTCTGAGAGCAGTCAGAAAGAACAATAAAATAGGAGAAAAATCAAATGTCAAGAGAAAAGATACATTTCTAAGGACAAGATTTCTACATATTTCTCTGCTGAACAAGAGGGTTTCTAAACCCAAGTCCTTGTAAACTGCAAAGGCCACATGTTTATTTTCTTTTCAATAAAACAAAATTTTAAAACACAATTTCCAAAGAAGGTAGTGTTAGTACATTTCAACACCTATGTTTGTAAAGAATAATGCAGAAACACTTCTGTACTCTATCTATAAAAACAAGCACAAAGGCAGCCGTGTTTGTATTTCAGCACACCTTTTAATTGAATTAAGGTGCTTCACATAAATTGCTATCTAAAATGTTACCCACCATGCAAAAGGGGTTTTTTTTCCCTCGTTTTCTCCTGATTTTGAAGTTGTAATTTAGAAAGCTTGCAGCTTTATCAGTGGATGTAATTTTGCAATCCTCAAAACAGCTTTGTCCATTATTCACATTTGCATGAATGCAGCTTGAGATGATTCAAAGTGTAGAGTACTATCAATTACTTTCTTAGTGAATTACACTAATATATTGACAGAGGATTTGGGATACAATGATTAAAAACCACATAAAAGTAAAACGATGTATTATGTGGACAATGGAGAAGACTATAATCTAAAAGTCATAAAGTATGTGTTGGTAACTATACAGCTTCTATAGCTGAATATAACTAATACAGCTCTTATGCATTCGAGGTGCTGCTTTCTATTCTTTGTTCTAAAGGGTACTTGTATATGGGGTGTATTTTAATATTTCAAAGCATCTCCAGATTAAATATTTGAGATCATAGAAAACTGTCTGCAACTGATCATTGAAAGAATTATATGGCACATTTATCAAGAGCCCTTTTTATTTTTTTTATGCAAAAATTTAAAAAGTGTAATCAGGAGAGTCTGGGTTTATGCCTCTAGTGCTATTATCTCAGTCAACCTTCTACTTATCTTAGTTGAGTGAAGAATTCTGAGTTACATTAGTTTCTGTTGGCAGTGAAGTGGAGCATTCCATTTATTAGCTGCATGTACTTAATATGCATTTCAGTTTCACAAAAGATCCTGATGTATTCATAATCTACACAAAATATTACTTATTTAGTAAATCAGATTTTGCTTTCCATGCTTAAAACATACACAATATATTCACAAATGGACAGAAGTCTATTAGAGTCTCAAGAATCTAAGATAAACACTGTTAGAAATTATAGAAATCTTCGCCAGAAATTTTAAAATCTTGGGAAAACAGCTTCAAGCAAAAGACATCATGGTTTTTTCCAAACAACTAAAACATCGAGCTATCTGTGTAGGTTGCAAAGGTAAAGTAACATAGATGGAAGAAATAAGATTGAAACAGGGGAAACCTTTATCTCTCAGATTATGTCTGTTATCTTTCAGAGGAGCAAAGGTAATCCATTTGTTTTAAGAGCTTGTAGAAGACAAGCCCTTAGATGAATAAACTTCTTCAATAAGCAGACTAGTACAATAATTTTCTTTGGCCAAATGATTCATGTTATTAATAGTTATATAATGGAAGTATGACTACTTCTTTTTAGAACTACACAATTATAAGAACAAGAAAGTGAGTCTACACTGTATAGAATTCCAAAACCACTAATTGAAAATGCATTATGAAAAGGAATGCATGGCTGAGACACTTTATTCAGTCTGGTAACAGATTCAATGACATTTGCAGCAATAGCTCTCTATTATCCACATTGTATTACTTGGCAAATTTAGCAGAAAGAAGAGGATGAGAAAATATGAACACAAGAAATATGAAAATAATGAAACTTTAATGTAGCACAAAAAGCGTGACAGATGTAATACCACAAAGAGTCATTAAATACTTCCCAGTCCATCTCTTTTTATCTCTCTCACCCTGTCACTATCAATTATTCCTAATGTTTCTCCTTGCTCCTGCAAGACTTAAGGAAGCAACATTAATTTATGTTTTTTGCTTGTTATCTCTCCATCTAAACTGGCTACTGGCACTTCAAGATGTTGAATCATGTGATGCAAAATCTCTTTTAGTGGCAGCAAATAGAAACCTTTTGTTAGATAAGCCATGAGCCATTTCACTATTTGTCTGTCTCTGCTGCTCAGATCTCAAAAATATGTGTCTAAACAACAGTGATTTTTACAGTTCTTAGCTAACCTCCCTATCATATACTTACTTCTTGTTTTCAGGCCCACAACACATTTAAGTAGAACTTGTATTAGTCTTTTTAGCATGGATCAATAAAGATGAAAGAGTGCCCTGAGCAGAACTCATTTGTCCTTGCAAGCTTTGGATAACCAACTAATACACTTAAAATAAAATTACACTGAAATAGCCTGATCTTATTAAGCTTATTTAAAGTAATAAGTGCTATTAAGTCTTTAAGACCTAATTTGAAGTTGTAATAGCCTACAGAGAGGTACTGAACTCACCCAAAGCAGTATTTCATATGGTAAACTGAAGGAGTCTGTCATATAGAACAAAAGCATTTTTTTCCCCTAAAAATAAGTTTCTCATTCTGCAGACAAAGTAATGCCAAAGCTAAATTAAGTATCACTTAATTCTACTCATTCTTTTCACTTCAAAATATTTCTTATAAATAGAACCCATGAAAAAATATACAGTAAACAGTAAAATATTAAGAAAGCCATTTTGATTTTAGAGGTCCAGGTTATTTTAGACCAATTCATTTGAATATTTAGAAGGATACAATATGTATTGGGGTCACGTAAGTGCAAGATTAGTGTTAGTCTTATTTCTACAAGTGGAACAGAAGTGTTAACTTTGTACAGCTTGGCAGGCTTAGTTTGGATATGTGGGCCCAGTTTCAATTTCTGTTTAAAATACACTCTTAAAATGGCCATTAAAATCAGATTCAGGACCACATTACAAAATAATAGGGAACACTGTATTAAATAATCTGAAAAGAGAGTCTCATCATAAACAAATTAATATTTTTCCATTTGCTTTGTATTTTGAATAGTATTTTTTTAATTACTTACATAATAAGAATAAATTGGATTCATTCTATGTGAAGCAAATATAAAAATATTGGGAAATAAAACTTTCATAAATTAAAATTCAAAATCTGCAAAATATGAAAGTACTTTGTACCCTATTCACAGCACAAAGTTATATACACTCTAAAAGGCTTTTGCTATGCAGAAGCTGCATGATTATGAGGAATCAGAAAGATTCATGGAATCTACTCTGTTGGCAAATTTGAGATATGTAGAAAATCAATGATGTCTGTTGCTTATTTCAGCTGGAATGAGCTCCCAGACATTTTGAGTTCATAGGTGGGGATTTCACTATGCAAATCACACTTCTGGTCATGAGAGACATAGCAGCTATTTTCAATAGCAATTGCACAAGGTATTTTAGACTGAGGTAGCAAAAATGGACACCTCTTACGTTCCGACAGTGGACAACCAAATGACTCTTGGGAACCCCAGTACTGAATAGACTGCAATGAATAAAATGTTTTAAACACAAGTAGATGCTTTCATTTAAACATCATAGTCTTGAATGAAATCCAGCTCATTTTATACTCCTCTACTAAACCCCTTCTCATACTCTATTAAGTTCCCTGGTCTGACACCCTATTTGAGGTTACATTTTTTAGCAGACAGGCCTCTTTAATGGAACTGATGGGCCTCAGTAGTTCAAGCTTTCCCCTCCCTATCACAACAAACACTGGTTCTCATTTTCTTTTTCCGATTACTCGATTTCAAATACAATTTTAACAAAAGGCCAGAAATTTCACTCCAAAATTTAACTGACTTACCAGGCTTTTGACAATCCCGTTTTCCTCAGCATAAAGAATACTTAAAAACTTGCCTGTTTTGAGCAATCTGGGAGATTCCTTATTCATCTGTACCAACTGGAAGTTGCATAAGACCACCTACACCAAGCATAATTTTCTCAATCTTCTTAGAATAGCAACATGACTTAAAAACATTTAGGCTTTGTAAGCTGATAAAGCTCTCCCCATTAGTGACCTTGCTGCAGCCTGCTTCACTGCTTTCCTGACTCTTCCTTTTTCTTAAAGAGGATGATAAATATTGACACTCTCATGCTGTGTAGTGCGCTGACTTTGGCTAGTCACCAGGTGCCCACCAAGCTGTTCTATCAATCCCCCTCTATTAACAATGCAAGAGGAGAAAAAAGAATACAAAAAGCTTGTGGGTCGAGATAAGGACAGGGAAAACAACTTGCCATTACAGGCAAAACAGACTCACCCTAGGGAAATTTGTTTAAGTTATTGTAAATTAATAATGAAGTACTGTAACAAGAAATAAGAACAAGTTAAAAAAAATCTGAAAAAGAAACAACTCTCCCCCACCCTCTTCTTTCCTCGTTCAGCTTCGAACTCAATTTCTACATCTCCTCACCCTGAGTGGCCTAGGGGCATGGGGAGAGGGTGTTTCAGTCCATTACACATTGTCTCTGCTGCTCATTCCTCCTCATGTTCCTTCCATGCTCCAGCATGGGGGCCCTCCCAAGGAAGACAACCTTTCATGAACTACTCCAGTGTGAGACCTTTCCACAGGATGCAGTTCTTCATGAGTGCTTCAACTCCCTTTTCATGGGAGACAGTCCTTCAGGAGCAGACTGCTCCAGCATGGCTCCTCTCTCCACAGGGCCACAGGTCCAGCCAGAGCCTGCAGCAAAATCTCTGTTCTGGCAGCCAGAGCACCTCCTGCCCCTCATTCTTTACTGAACTTGATGTCTGCAGGCTTGTTCCTCTCACATATTCTCACTGCTCTCTACAAACTGCTGCTGTGCAGCACCTTTTTTTCCTTCCTTAAATGTGTTATCAACAGAGTTGCTACCAACATCACTGTTTAGCTCAGCTTTGACAAGCAGCTGGTCCACCTTGAAGCCAGCTGACACTGGCTCTGTCCAACATAGGGGCAGCTAACTTCTGGTATCTTCCCACAGAAGCCATCCCTGCAGCCCTCACCCTTCCCACCCCCTCCACTATCAAAAACTTGCCACATAAACCCAATACACAGCAACACACAGATCAGACATATGTGGGTCCTTCTGAAAGAACTAACCAGGCTTTCACCAAGGTGAAAGCAATATCCATCTTAGCTCTCTAGGACGTTCCTTTCTGAAAGGCTTAAGCTATCCCTGTCTCTCTTGGTGGGATAGAAACCCATAGGTTTGAGAAACAACTCTGTATGGACATTTTTCTTACAGTAATATCATGGAAGACAATAATGGCCATTGAATTCAACAAAGACTGGGTTATATTTTAGAATATAAACTAACATAGTTCACTCGTAAGTAAAAAGTACTCTCACGAATTTTATCAGGTAAAATATGAATAGCTTGGGGTTTCATACCATGCTCTTGGACACTAATGGCTTGCCCATGAACCTCTACTTGCTGACTTGGCTTTGGCAGCTGAACTCACAGATTTTCTGAGATGCAGCAAAATCTGCACAATCTTCTCTTATCCATGGGATACTCTTTCCACCCTTCATGACGCCTAAAGCCTTTCTGTCCCTCACTTCTCCTCACAGTAGCCTGTCAGTGTCTGTACCAACTGCAAGCCCCCACCTCACTGCTGTACCTCTCAGATTACTACTGTTTCTCATGTCAAGCCATTCCTGTGACCTTCTCTCCATGAGCAGCACCTGAAGGGAAGAACAACCATCCCTTGCCAGGAGACTTCTGCCTGAACTAGTGCTGTTTCTTACAGGAACACTACCTGAAAGTGTAAATTATTTTCACCAAAGACTTCTAGTAATCTTTTTCCTTTCTAATCTTCCTTACTTTTTTGAATCTTTCTGTCAGTGTGGACATCTAGCAGCTACTAACCTCTGCAGCACTATGGTTTGAGTTAGTTCTCCCTGTTCATCTCAGAAACTAATATAAGAATGATGTTTTATGCTCCAAACAATGAACATTCTTCACTGGATGGATGATGTTTTGGGTTTTTTAAATAAACTAAGAAATGTGAAATTATATTTTTAGTACCAATTCCAGACATATAACTAAAGAACAGAGATGACATACAAATACTAACTTTCTCAAAGTTAAAAATTATCTCTCCCTAAAATCACCAAAGTGACAAGCTACACTGAAGCAAAAATCGGTGAACAATGTCCTGAGTGCTATTTACATGACAGGCTAACCAGTTAGGGGGTTTACTCCAGAAATATGAATTTGTAGGTGGAAAAATATTTCTAGTCCTTTATGTTAAAAAAAAGGTACTTAAAACTAAACTACTGATATGGTTCATTAACAAAAAAAATGTCAGAATGTTGAAAATGCTATTATAAATGTGGGTAAGTATGAAATCCATTTCTAGGTATATCAAACAATTCTGTCATTTAGTTTTCTCTTTGAAGATGATAAGAGCTAATGATTAGATTTAAATCCAGACTCTAAAAATAGTATGGACTTCTTTTCTGTAATATCCTGAGACAGCACTGGGAGTTTGGTTACAGCCTCAGTGAAGAACTAGGTTTTGCTACAGGAAGAGGAGCATTGTCCCAGGACACAGCAGGAGCCATTGGCTCCCTTGGGTCAGGTGCCAGGAGCCATGGACACTCCCCATGGAGGGGCAGCAGGGCTTGGCCTGGCAGACAGAGCCCATCCCACTGCCCCAGCCAGGAGCAGAGTGGCTGGGCAGCACTGGGGCAGTCCCAGCCCCACACATGGGGCCCCTTCCTGGGGATGGGGACAGGCTGGGGCTATGCCAGGATTTGGGCTCACATGTGGGCAGGGCTGGGCTCTGGGGAGCTGGGGAGCAGACCTGCTGCAGCAAGGGCTATTGGCTGTAGGGTCATTCCATCCTGAATGTAAAATTTGCCAGTTAATGAGAAACATTAAAATTGAAACTTTCAATCAACTCCTAAACATTAAAATTGTCAAAAGACAGATATCAATACCAAGGGGTCATAAGATTCGACAGAGAAAAATCACTACCACTCAGACTCTACCACTACCACTTCTCTGCTTAGGAAAGGAATTAAGGATGTGCTTAAATATACACAAAAGGTTTGGTGCAAAATATTCTGCATTTTGTCCATGATTTTGTTCATATTCTGGGCACACCCTTAGCTGATGACTGTTAGCAAAAATTAATTGAGACCATTGTTCTGGCTCCTGTTAATGCAATGGGTTTGAAATAAACAACATAGAAACTATAAATATCTATGTGCTATCAGAGAAACTAAATGAAAAATTATCTTTTCTGGTCTTTTCCCCTTTTGCTCAATTTTTTACATCATATATTTAATCTAAAAGATCCACTCACATGAATAGCACTATTGTATAGCAGATGGATTAATGCATAATGCAACTTTTCTATTCATATTCTATATGCATATTTTTCTATATTCACATTTTTCCCATGGCAACTGCTGTATGGGTACAGTGTCCTGTGCTACTAAATTGTATATAAAATAGTTTAATATCCAAAGATTTTCTTTATATATTACTCAAACACTATTTCAGTGTTGCTGAGTATGTATCTAATACGAGTAAACATATCTTTTTTAATTTAAAAAAGTGCAATAAATCTCAGTTTAAGTATGATCAAAGCCATGATAACCTATAGATCCTTAAGCAAAGAACTTCTGGGAGTGAAGGTATGAGCTGTTGTTAAGAAGTTTCCCCATCTCACAAACTTAGGCCTTGCTGCCTTAAGTTTTAAAATACAATTTAGTCCTTGTCCAGTGTAAGATGTAAGAAAAAATTCACCTTTTTCTTTAAGATCTAGAACTTCAGCTGCGTGCAAAACAACAGGAAACAGATTGCTATGTTAGCATGAGACTGAGATACTAAAGCCAAGATCTTAAAAATACTTAGAGCAGTACAGGTATGACATTTTCTTTAACTTGTAGGTGCATTGTGAGGCAGTCTTTATTGTAAATTCCTAAAATCTCTATGCTTTCAGTGCAGAGGAGGATATCCTGAACAATCACCAAAGCAAGACCTGACTGCAGATCACCACTGAAAATTAAGCAATATGTTTAACAGCACTGCAACCCACTGTTAATCCTTGTATAGTTATTTCAGTCCTCGTCTGAGTGATGACAAAAATGGAATGGAATATTTTTTCATGTTTTGAGTGCATCCCACACAATGACTAATGCCACCTAAATAAATAAGTAAAAGCACACCGAGATTTCAGAACAAGGGGACCTGCTTTGAATCAGAGTAAATTCTTGCCTAATGCAATAAGCTTACCAAGAGAAATGAAGTACAACTCTGGCCAAGAGGACTTTGGCTGTTCATTTTATTCCTACAAGGTGTATACGTGGGAAAGAATAGGAATTTGGCAATCAGGAAAATAATATCAGAAGGCTTATATTAAAAAATAATAATAAAGAAAACTATAGGGTAGAATAGCTGCTCTAGGATTCAAACTGATTTTGCCCTTTTTAGTGCATGTGTGCAGGAAGGCTTTGCATGTAGAGGAAATTATCTGACCAGCATACAAAATGAGGAAACAATCCAGAAATTCATGTGTTAAATACAAACTGACAGCATCCCTCAGATGGTAGGTTTGAAATAACCTTTAGTCCATTGTAAAAATGCACCAGGTTTTGCATGCTGTTCTCAAGCAGAATATTTACATATCTTAGTCCATCAGCCATCAGAGTAAGAGAGTAGAGAATACCTTGCAGAACAGTGATAATTCAAATGTACACACCTTTGTCCTTGAACCAGTTTGGTATTTGTAGCATGGGTTTACACTGCACTAAACTAACAGTTAGTTGGCTGTCAAGCATATTTGCAAGTAATAGAGAGAGGTAGATGTGTAGAAAGCTGAAGTATGTACCAAGTAAATTATTCCATTACTGTCTCAGTTTGAGACAATTAGGAGGGGCACAGGCCTCAGGCAGAAGTCTCCTTCCTCAGATTCAATACCCCTGGTTTCTCCAATACAAAGAGAGAGACCAAGTATGCCCATATATAAGTGAAAAAATAACTCTTTACAAAGAAGACTGCAAATAACAGTGGTGATAAAACTTGGTTAAACTAACAGATGAGGAGAAACTTCCCAAGCCCCACCTGCCAGCCCAAACTGAGATGGCATCTGGCCTCCCCCACCAGGAAAAAAACACACTTGGCCACAGGACAGAGACAGGATCGCCACCCTTCCAAGTGGTTCACCACCCCAACACCTGGAGAACTTGGCAGGAACAGCTGGAGAGTCAGCAATGGAATGAGGCTGCAGTGCTGGCACTGGCAGTCAGAGCAGGGCTGCAAACCCCCCAGGCAACTGGAAGGACCCACAAGACACCCACTGGATCCAGCAACAAGACTTGACTGTTGCGGTTTCAATGTTTATTGGTCAAAGCAGTGGTAGCAGTCCTGTCAAGGTGGTGGTAGAAGCTCCAGGTGGTAAGGAAAGTCCCGTGTGGTGAGGGAAGAAAACCCAGTGTTGACTGAAGTCCAAGTGTGGTCTCTTACTGGGTTTAGGCTAGGTGGGAACACTGCTGGTGCAGGGAGCTCTACACTGGATGATGTAATACGGGATCAGGGACATTTCAGGAGTCTTTGACACCTTTTAAGTTGTTCTAGCTGCCTGTTACATCAGTACAGGTGGATCCATTATGGCTCATCAGCAGAGATGAATCTCTCCAGGCTATGTGCTTCCCCGGAGAGGAGTTGTCACAGCTGAGTCATTTGGGTAAAGACAAAGAAACCTACCCTGCCTTGCAGGATTTGCCCCTCTTATTAACCTGCTCAACACACAGGCTGGGTAGTAGGTAGAGCTGATAGGCTGAGGTGGCAGGTGTGCATGTCCTCAGCACTCAGGTGGTTATGTTGCACATATGATCTAGACTATCTAACATTTACAAAGTCTTCAAGGAGGTATAAATTTTTCAGAATACAACAATCAGGTAGGTATATATTTACTACTCTTCAGCATCTAACCCTGATTTCTAAAGAATATTTATTTTAGCTTATATTTTAAAAGGAGTGTCATCTCTCTTAGCAGACAGACAAAAAAATAAACAGTTATATTCTACTAAATTAAAAAAAAAAAAAGCCCACAGAAAATGCTGTGAAAAACAACATTAAAATAGATTTTTTTTTTCTCTGTTATATTTTGTTATTATTGTCTACTCTAATACTTTTTTCACTGGCAAGTCTTAGGTGTGTTATCCTCTACAGCACTTCAGTAACTACTTTGTAGAATATAAATATGGCAAATCTTCCATTCTGTCACATTTGAATAAATTCCAAACACCTTTTAATTCTTCATGATCTCCTTTTGCAAACTCTTTGAGGCCTGCAGATGAAAAGTAGTCTGTGATGCTAGATAGATACTATCCTTTATTTCTCTATACACTTAGGGTTTATTTCACCTATTTGTCACATCAAACAATATTTAAATTCCAGATTTGCTAAATGTTCAAAAATGGTTTCCATCTGCATCACTGAAAGTCACTCTTTGTCTTGGCAACATTGTGAAGAATTTCCAGAGCCATGTGGTAAAATGGACAGTTTCAACTGTCTGATTGTATTTTGGCATTGTTTGTCTATAACCTCTGTATATATATATATATATATATAGAGAGAGAGAGAGAGAGAGAGAGAGATAGAGAGAGAGAGAGAGAGAGAGAGAGAGAGAGAGAGAACTTTTGGTGAACTAATTCATGCTTCAATGGCAGTTTCTTTTCAGTTACCTGCCTGTAATACTCTTCCAGCAATATTCACTCTAACTTAATAGCACAGTCTGTCCAGAATAGGACTTGATAAAGAAAGTAGGGTCCATACTGTATCACAAACGTGTGCTGTCTACACATCAAACAACAAAATGCACACAGGCACTCTCATGCAATGCCAGATGTGGGTGTATTGTGTTTGACTCAGTATGGCACTAGTGTGTAATTAGAGCTACACCTCTCTTGATTGATGCACTCCTGCTGTCTTGGAAAATGAGCAAAGCAAATTTGTGATGCTTGTGTACAATAATCCTTGTAGATTTACCCCAAATACAGTTTTTTTTCTTTTAAATGACCATGAAAGAGCAAGGAACTGACTTCTGCATTTGCAAGACAGAACACAGGAGACAGGGAAAATCACTTATTCTTCAGCTATTATTTAGGAGCACCTGCTAACATTTAATTGGTTAGTAGCAGGCTAACCAGAATATTGTTTGCCACATGAACTTTCAGTTGGTGATTCTCTGTTCTTTTACCCCAAAAGAAAGAAATAATCTCTAAACTCCTAGTACTTTGCAAAGTGAATGTAGGCACACCCAACATGGGAGTAAGCTGTAACATTCTGCCTAACACTAAAAAAAGAAAGGTCACTTATTGTCAGTAACTGTGTACTCTGCTGTATTTGCAACTATACGTTTGCTGGGTTAAATCTCTATTATTAAAGAGAAGATGTTATCTTAGGTCTTCACTGAATGATATGTGTCACTGCTAAAGAGGACTGCATTATGAAAACAGATATTTCTAAAATTGTTTGCAGACTAGCAGACAGCAAATTAGAAAATATTCTACCTTTATTTAGCATAGAGCACATTTTTTTTCCAAAAGATGATTATGAGATCACTTGCAATTTTCTTATAAAAAATAATATAGCCTTTATTGAACCCTAAATGTAAGATCATTTGGTCTTTTTGCCTGAGAAAACTTCAGATGTCTTGGCACTATTCTAAAATTTGTTGGGGAAAAAAAGCATATACTTTGCTAGTTCTGCTGTGCATTACCCAGTAGAGGAAATTAAATCTGTTTGGGGGGAAATTAAGCTACAATTTAGAAGATAAAATCAGATGAGGCAATTTAGGCCTACAGTCTAAAAATGATAGGATAAATGACTACTGGTAAATTTGTTTAAGCATTATCAATGTCATTTTATATCTTGCAGACCAGGTATAACATCTGCTTTTGAATACTACACCCTTTCTTTTCTAGAATTTCAACTCAGTAGTGACTTGAATTTTATTGTTTGGAACACCAGATGACAAGAAGCAATTCTTTGTTAATAGGGTGATTTACAGAAAGCACTGTGCAACTTCCTTCAAGACACATCTTGTGCTTGCAAGTGCTTCCACAGTATGACTACACATGTCAAGAACATAGGTCAGGAAGGAAGAAAAGTAAGCTGACAGGCAGACTCTGTCCAGGTCCAAAGTGGGGTAAACTGGTTTTGAATAAATCCAGAACAGAAAATGAAAACTGAAACCAGTAACTGAGGAAATGTTTCTCCTTTGTTCCCAGGTGAACGTATAGTTCAATGTGCTTAGTCAGAAAAATAGAAGACCCTTTGGAAATGGGCTTTAAAAAAAAAGTACAGAAGACAGTAAATATCAAGTGGGGAATAGGGAACTATATGAGCTAACATACACTGCAGGCATGTGAGCAAGTAACAAAGTGAAGTTCTGTCTTTGCATCTGAATGTTTAAATGACCAGAAAGGGAAGTTCTGAGGCAGTGCCCCTCTTGGAGCAGAGAGAACACAAACCAATGTAATATTGGTTGTCAGCTTGATAAACTTCTGAAAGGACACGCACAAATACTTGTCTGTGATTGCTTTTTGATCTCCTTATTGAATTAAGGACCGCATCTACTACAGTGCGTCCTGTGTATGCTTCCAGCTTCTAAAACAAAACCAAATTACATGAGTCTTGTTTTCCTTCAGCAGATAATTTCAGTCCAAAATCAACATACATTGTAAATTGACACTATAAATTCAGTGTGGGAGAACACAATGGCTATGGTGCACAATTTGTGGATAAGAATCTGTGACAGGGAGAGAGCTATAGCCTGATAAACACAAGAATTTGGAGATAACAACCTCGGTCTACCCAGTACAGTGGGGTTAGAGAAAGCAATAACAGAAGAGGTAGAACTACACAGTGTGAGAAAGAGCAAATTTTGTGCCTGGGCCCCAAAAACTGTACACCTCCAGTAGGGACTCATCACTTAGGTCTCTCCTGGGAAAGGAAACAGTCCAGAGTCACCCTCTGGCTTCTGAGAAAAATGATACAATATAGATTGCTTCCATACAAGGACTTGCTTATCCACTGGAACATGATATCTTTTCCAAATTCTTAAGAATGATCCCTCACTTGTGCAAAAACTCAGGCATGGTCTGGGGTTTATCTAGAAGCATGCTAGCTGACCCTAGGCCAAAATCATGCCAGGGTCTGCACACTGCAAAATTGGTACATGTACCCAGTTGTATTCCCTAACTATTCTCAGCTTAATATTAGAGATGCAGCCACTGGGACCAATTAAGTTGGGCACTGTGCTGCATTGACAGAACTATAACATTCCAGTCTGGAGTTCCTATAAAGTAAGAAAAACTTCATAACTCTTATAATTTTGACAGAATTTCTGAACATAATTATTGTATTTAGAAACCATACTTTTTAGAGCATGAACCACTTTTTCTACTAGGTAGTGTGGGAACAGTTTTTGATAATAAGACCAAAGTTTTGATTACTTTAGTTATTATCTCAGGGTTGGTTTTTTTGGTTTTTTTTAATATCTTTGCATCTTACCATGTGGAAAAAAGAATTATGAAGCACAGAAAAGCAATTGTAGTTTCTGTTGTTAGGATCTGTTTCACAAGCATTCACTGCTTCATTCTGGGTTGTGGGTATCCCAGAGTGTAATCTGTGCAGTTATAGCAAGACAGCTTCTGGGAGACTGCAAGAGAGTCCTCATGGACTACCTACTCTGTTATGAAGTAGACTGAAGATTGATAGAAGATTTCATATCCACTCCATCTGAACCAAGTTTAAACACATGCTGTGGATACCTTTCTGAATTGACCGTCTAAGCTACGCTGGATACATAGGCCCTCAAAGTTAAGAAAAAGGTTTTTCCTGTGTAATGCACATTTTGCAGTTTGTTAGATAACTAAAGTAAACTGAACTTGTGTAGAAGTAGCCTGTATTTCCTTTGACCTACAATAGCCATCCCAGTAGCTGCAATTCCTGTTGTGTAACACCTGAACAACAGCAGAGGCACAGTTGTCTGTTGTCTTCCTGCACTTCATTTCAGTGACTGAAGATGTGACTTTGTAACATCATTTGTTTTAAGACTCATGAAATTCTGGTGCTTTTGATCGCTTTCCACAGCCATGTGCCAAATTAAGTTGTCTCTGTAAGGAATATGACGTTATTTAATCTTGCTTTGGAAAACCCAGAGATTAACACAAGAGCTCTGACAATCTAAAAAATATGATTTAGATGCAGATATTTGCATTTAATTTAGATCCTTTTATATCTGAATACCAACATGAGATTTTTCCACTGATGCAAGCAGAATGATGCATTTTCTTCTGAAGATTATCAAGTAAGGTGAATTTTGATTGACAAAGAAGAATAGAAGCTTGTTATACTATGAATAACCTTTATTGTTTCAGTAAGTTGCTCTATCTCTAAATTTCATAATAGCTAATCCAGTTTTAGAAAGACAGGTATTTAATTATTTATATTTTATCTCCCTGAGATTATTGCAGAAATTTACTTTACCTCTCCTGATAAATATGTAGAATATACATGGAAAAAGATACTTAATGCATTTTTTTTATACTAATTGAACATAGCCAATTTTTACTAAAAAGTCAGGCTAGAAGAGGGTTGCCTTGTGAGTTTATCATTTTAATAAATTGTGCTTATCTTTAAATTTCATTAGAATTAAGCCATTAGTATGAAGATAGATCTTAAATTATTGATGTTTTCTCTTTTCTAACTTAAAAAAAAGTATTTTTACCTCTGCTGATAAAGCGAGGAATGAATTTTCATCACTTCACAATGCATAGGCACCAGAAAATATGCAGCACTGGATTACAGTGACATACAGTCTCCTGTGAGACATGGTATGGTATATCATCAAATGTCATACAGCATCTCCTTTTTGCTTCAGGGGATTATTGCTCAGCCTTATAATTAAGGGGACCAGTAAGGCTGGTTTTTCTGGAAGGGAATGGGAAAAGTTAAATTTATTCATTATAATTGATGCTTTTAGTGAAAGCTGGGTTTCATTAAAAACATATAGTCCATAGCTCCTTTGTAAAACAAATACGAAACTGTTGCTTGGCTACTGGAATATACCTGTGTTTTCTACAACCAAATGCTGGGGCTGGAAACAAGAAAGCTTTATACGAATTTGAATACTTTTTGTAATATCCCTTAGCAAACTCAGCACAGCAGATCTACTGCAATGGGTATTTCAGCCCACAGATAGAACAGGCTAATGTCTTGATCCATGAAGGTCACACTGGCCTTTGTTTCCCATAAGGACTGGCAGACTTCCCCAATGTACAGATTCTCTAGGAATTTAAGTTTAGCAGTTGCATGTTGACTGTGAGGGCAAACACAGGTTAGCAGTTATAAGTGCATAACAGGTTCTGCTAACCTGGAACCATTACTGGAAATGGCAATTGACACAGCACCGTAACCAAAAGAGCTGAAGAGGGTATACTTTGCTAGCAAGTGTACTTACTACCTTGTGTACTACCAGAATCCCAGCAAGCATGCTGCCAACACCACTGAACTATGGGGGCCCCCAGAGGGAACCCACACAGCAAATGGGACTGCTGCCTAGCTGAACTCATACAAAAAAAAAGAATTGGACATAAAACTAATGAGATGATACCAGATGGGTAAATTCAGTCTGCATCCAGAGTAATTGTTGTGGCTGACTGTCAATCTACAGTCTGTATTGCTGATATTTCGATTACCCTTTTTAGTCTTGCAAATGTCAACAAAGAGCCATATTTTCCAGATTTCTTTTTTTTCCCTCTATTTCTCTTGGTATCTATCTGTTTTATTAGAGTAAGATAACAGCAGAACTTAAAGGTGAGTTAAACATTCTCAATTAAGAACTGTATGACAAAGAAGAGAACTCTCATGGAGGTGTCTTACATTTTTTCCTTTCCAATAAATGGGGAATTGAAAGTAATTTTTTACACTGGGATTTTTCACCCAAGCTTCAGTTTCTTAAGAGTAATACACTAATACTTCTAAATTTAAAAGCAAGAAAGCAATTTCGTTTCGCTTGCAGGATGGCAGGCAACATTACTGTTATCTGTTGGAGAGAGCTCTAGGTATTCTCAACCTTTCAGTTTTCCTCTTATCTCCCCTGGATTTTAAGCGTACTCTTTCTTGTAAAACTCTCCAACTATCCCAGAAGTGGACTGATTTTTTCCTGGCCTGCCCTTCTTCTAAGTTAGGTCAAGTTTCTCCTTTCTTACTCTAATTTGGTGTATTTCATTTCTTTATTTATGGAGATTTTTGGACTAACTGTGAAAAATCCTTCTCCAATTAGTAGAGCAACAGGATTGTTATTGTTTTGGTTTGACTCTTGGCAAAATGCCAACCACCTCCCAGTGCGACAGACTTTCAGTTAAAAGAAGTGAGGGAAAAAAAAACCTTAAAACTGAAACTGGTATATACACATATATTTACAGAAATTTA
>JAWWEU010000111.1:90992878-91003870 GCA_035583155.1 Acropternis orthonyx
AGAGGGTGTAGAATACAAAGTCTTAGCCACACCCACACAGTGACAAACTGGTCCTGGTCACTATAACCAGGACACACGCCTAAAACAAAATGAGGTTGTAAGGAAGTTCTACCAACAAATTTCCAGTGGTTCAGTATATGGTAAGAGAGAAATAAAGTGATATTGTAAATATTGATAACTTGCCAAATCCTGCTCTGCACGACCTGCTAAGTCATGGCTTCCTGTAGTAGTCCATATGTTGACTTGGTGATACAGGATATTAGAGAACAACTCTCCCCCACAGTTAGCCAGCATGGGATCAGACCACTGAGCCAGGATGGTGATGTTCCTGGCACACTCCACAAGTCTCTAAGAAAAATGTATTTTCTCCTCAATACCATCTTCATTACAGCTCAGGAGTTAAACCCGCAGAGGTGTGATTATTCCATACCACTGCCACCAGATGAACTCCTGGCAAGCCCAAGCCCAATACTTCATTAATATGCTTATATCTGCCATAAACCCCATAGGTGATTTCACCCTGCATTCACCTCACAGGAATGACATGTCTTAAACAGCATACCACCTTGCAGAGCAAATTTTTTACTGGGATCCAAACATGCAGAAAATCGAGTTGACTTGGTACGTAGAAGACTCCTGGCAGAGTCGCATGAGTAGAAAGTATGTTGAAGCAGGTTGTTGTGCTGATCAGATTTCAGACAGATTCTGGCACCTGGACAGATACAAAGACAGTCTATTTTCAGTAAATCCTGGATCACCTGTTTCAGATGGTTGACTCTGTGATAACATTGCTCCCATACAAGAGTCTTCCCCAGGAAGACCAGGTAATGAATTTTGTATCATATTGAGTCTGTTACATTGTGTACATAAAAAAGAGTCAAACTGTATCATTGAGGAGATGGTTACAAAATCATTTGTAATGCGTTTTGATGCAGGAACTCAAATGTTGCTCATATGTCTGGACAAATGCAAGAGATTTTAATTCTATCAGCACATTTTCTTTTTTCATTTATTTGTCAGATTGTTCTGGATCTGCTCAGATTCTTCTGTCTACATCACACCACAGAATCCATCCTATTTTGTTCTCATTTTGCTAAAACCTTTTGTGCTAGCCTTACCATGCCACCTGCCTTGACTTCCATTACCCCAGTATAAACTACAGGTTCTTTAAGCCAGCACATACCAGGGGGGCCAGTCAGCTTTTGGAGCTGTCCTGTCACTGTGGAAGGCGGTTGGAGATGACACTCCTCAGAATTCCAAGTGCCCAACACCACCAAATATGCAGAAAAAAGTCAAGGTGACTCTTTTAACCTCTCTCTAAAAACTCCTTGTGATATGCCTGTTCACAGTACAAGACCCCTACAGAACCTACAGAAGTGTGAACAAAAGATGAGAGGGTGAATTGAAGGGTACCTGGTGATATATCAAAGTGTACCACATCAGGTTGTAGTCTTGTCCTGAAATACACATAAAAAACAGCAGAGTCTTTATGAAAAATACTGCTCAGTTCAATAACTTGTGTGTTTAAAATTTGTTCACAACTATTGTATACACTGTCAGTAATTTTTTTCTCTGTGTTTACAGTATCAGCAGTCCAGGGTTTGTGGGGGGTTTTTGTGGTTTTTTTTTTTTTTTTTTGTGGTTTTTTTTTTTGTTTGTTTGTTTTGGTTTGGTTTGTTTTGGTTTGGTTTGGGTTTTTTTTGGAGTCTGAAAACGGTTACTCAAGGTCTATAAAGGAAAAGCTTTGGGGTAGCTGTTCTGGAATGTCAAGTGAGATCACCACAAGGACAATGCTGTTTTCCAAAATAAATCACAGAATCACTGAATCAAAAAATTGTTGTGCTGTTCTGCACTGGATGGGGTGAAGGAGAGAGAGAGAAAAAGAGAGTGCAGGGCTCTTTCAGCATGTCACTAAGTAAGGCCTGATAAAAAATGACATATCAATCTTACTTCAGTCCCTGTGAAAGTCATGGAATGAATCCTCCTGGGGACTACCAAAAGTCAGATGAAGCATGTGACTGGGAAAAGCAAGCACGGTCTCCTCAAGGGCAAATTATGCTTGACAAACCTAATCGTCTTCCGTAACAAAGTAACCTACTTGGCTGATGTGGCACAAGCCCTGAGCACTGTCCACCTGAGCTTCTCCCAGCTTTCAATATGGCTTCCCACAGCCTTCTCTTAGAGACAGTGATGTGTGATGGTCTAGAGAAGTGGTCTGTGCAATGGGTGGGGAACTGGCTGAGACAGCACTCAGAGCGTGGTGGTATACAGCTCCTTTTCACTCTGGCAACCTGTCACAAGTGGGGTCCCCAGGGACCAGTCTTGTGCCAATAACTTCATAAGTGATCTGGAAGATGGGATCAAGTGTGATCTGATGAAGTTTGATGCTGAGTTATTAAGATTTTATCCATGGTGTGATATGTAGTAATGGATATAAAGTATTTTTTTATAGTGCTGGCTCTGAAAGAGGTTTTGGAGCATCATGGTCCAAAGGGATTTTCCACCACAATACACTTAGGGAAAAGAAAGAAACAACTTATAACCCCTTTATATATATATATAATTTTTTTTTTTTTTCAGTGAGACTAGTCATAGATTTCATCATGTTATCAGCCATAGCTTCCAAACAGGATACTTGAACATTTAAGAAGATAGGGAAGGAAGTTCTGGAGTTAGAGAAAAAAGCTTTAAGTGTGGTGGTGGAGGAGAGGGATTTTTTTTGTTGTCTTTAGTTTGGATTGAGTGTTTTTGGAGAGCTTAAACTAACCTATAAAAGTAAATTTTGAAATGTAAGAGGCTTGCTGTTAGGTCAGAAACTGTCTTTACTTAGGAGAGAGTAGGAAGGCTTCCCTCTAAGGTTTCTTAAATAAAAGATAAGGCACTGTCATATGCCCTGGCAGATGAGAGTCATGTCCTGAGGGGGCATCAGGCCCAGCATCACCAGCAGGGAGAGGGATGGGATTACTCCACTCTGTGCTGTAACAGCCTCACCTTGAGTCTTGGGGGCACTTTTGGGCACCACAATATCAGAAGGATCTAAAGCTCTTAGAGAGCATCCAAAGGAGGGACATGGAGATGGTGAAGGGCCTAGAAGTGAAGCCTCATGAGGAATTACTCAGGTCACTTGGGTTGTTCAGCTGGAGAAAAAGAGACTGAGGCAAGACACCGTAGCAGTCTACAGCTTCCTCGTGAGGGGTAGCACAGGGGAAGCACCAATCTCTGCTCTTCATGACTGGTGACAGGACCCAAGGGAATGGCTGGAGCTGTGTCAGGGGAGGTTTAGGCTGGATATAAGGAAAAGGTTCTTCCCCCAGAGGGTGGTCAGGCACTGACACTCCCCAGGGCAGTGGTCATGGCCCCAAACCTGACAAAACTCTAGGAGTGTTTGGACAATGTTCTCAGAGACATGGTGGGATTGTTGGGGCTGTACTGTGCAGGGCCAGGAGTTGGACTCAATAATACTTGTAAGTCCCTTCCAACTCAGGATATTCTGCAATTTTGTGATTCAAACTTCATGAGGAAATAGACACTTAAAAAGGAGAGACACCCTGCAGGAGGATCTGGATAGGCTGGATGAGTGGGCTGACATGGGTAAGGTCTTGCACCTGAGGAAACATAATTCAGTAATGCAAGCACATGCTTGGATCTACCTGGCTGGGGAGTGGTGCTGTGGAAAGGGACATGGGAGTCCATGGGCATGAAGCTCAGTGTGAGTGAGCAGTGTGCTACTCCAGCAAAGAAAGCCAACATGGTGCTGGGCTACATCAGCAAGGGCATCACAAGCAGAGATGAAGTCAGTATCCCAGTCTGCCCAACACTTGTCCAGCCACACTTGAAATACTGTGTTCAGGTTTGGTCCCCGCCACACAAAAAGAGACATGGATAGGCTGGAAAGTCCAGAAAAAGATGATCCAAGGACGGGAAAGGCTGCCATATGAGGAAAGCCTGAGCAAAATGGGTTTGATCAGCCTTGAGAAGAAAAAGGGAAGACCTCATCATCATATTCCAGTATTTAAAGAGTGACTACAAAACTTTTTTAAAAGGAGTCACATTGAAAAGAGGGGCAGAGTACAATTTACTTGTGGGATGATTCAGATTGGATTCAAGAGGAATATTTTTCACAATAAGAACAATCATTCATTGGAATTATCTCCCCAGGGAAGTAACGGATTCCCCAATATCAGACACTTTTAAGATTTAGCTGGGCAGGTGCTGGGCCATCTTGTCTAAACTGTGTTTTCTTCCTGGCTTGGTATTCTATGATTCTTTGATATTAAAATAGGTGCTTTAAGAAAAGAAAACTATAGATGACAGTAACTCTTATGTCCCTTCAGTTGCTGGGAATCTCTCCATGGATAGGTTCTGCATGGCATACTGTGGAAAAATGTACATCTGGTGTCCCCTTGATGCTTTATGAAATCAAGGTTCCCAGCACCTGAAGGAATATAAGATTTACACACTGTCTATATCTCTTTTTGCTCCATCTTTGTGAAGGGGGTAATTTTGATACTCAATTTGTTGTTGGGCCTTTCATAGTGACATCCACAAAGAGCCCTGGACCATCTCTGTGCCCACATCCCCTTCTGCACCCCATGTAGGACACATACCAGGACAACAGTTACTACAGAACAGTTGTGGCAATTAGAAGTTGTGCCCTAACTTAATGATTTCCCTGTGCAGGAAGACCATTCCCACTGACATACTCAGCACACAGTCAGAGACTGCTGTTTGTAGCAGGGCAGAAATGCCTGTAACCAATTTGAGAAACTTTATTTCCTGGGCCTGCAGAGGCTGGAACAGCTCTATGTCAATTTTCAGAGTGGTGATCTTGCTTTTATCATCCCAGTTATCTATCACACAAATGGAGAGGTCTTAGGTGAAGTATCTCAGGTTGCCCATGCCTCAGTCTGTTATGGAACCTTTCTTCTATAAAGGCTGAAATAGATCATGACAGACCTGGCAAGATATGGGGACTAATTGCCGAAAGAATCCATAATTGAAGCTGGGAAAAGTTTTGCAAAGTTTTTGTTAATATTTGCTATTTCTCCCTGCCTAGTGCATCAATAGTTTCTAGTTAGAGCAAAGCAGTGAGATGCACAAAGCCATCAGCAAATGTTTTTATCTGAATTTTCTCTACCTCTTCTTTCCTAATTATTTTCTATTTAAGAATTCAGTCAAAAGACTTTAAAAGTTTGTTATAATAAGGTTAAGGCTGCTGAAACAAACCATAGGTTCAGCAGTAATAGACTGAGTTTTTGAGAGATGTAACAAATTACTTTAAAAAAAAAGTACAAGAAATGTTGTGAAAGTTACAACATCTGGAAAAGGATTTGTTGCTTGAAAAAAAGGTGTTGCTAGCTGCTATGAATAGTGTCTAATTATACTGAGAACCTTCACACAAAGAAACAGTTTTTCAGCACTGGACGTTGGGCTGCAATCAACTGCTCACAGTGAATTCCAGCTCCAAGAAGTTAAAGATGCATTGAGAAGTCATAATGAAGCGTACAATTGGAAACATTTAACAGTGATTCTGCCCCAGTATGAGCCAAGCAATTGTCTGAAATCACTGGAAGCTGGTCTGTTGGCTATTCAAAGTCTAGACTGAAGAGCTGATTGAGCTTGCATATAATTTTTTTAACTCCTTAAGCTTTCTGCCTTCAAACCAATGGGAATGCATGCTGCATGATTGAGAGGAACTTTGACTAAGTGCATTCAAATTCTGGCATTATATCTTCACGTAGTCCAGATTTTGAACACTTCAGGCTTAATTTTCCATGCTAAGGAGACAACAGGCAGACAACTGGAGGGCCTGGGGCCATTCTTCCTGTACTTTTTCATAATCCAACATGAAGCAGAAAAATTTCAGCAAGAAATTTGTACCCAGATCCCCATGGCCTCAAAAATTTTGCAGCTGGGCTTTGTCAGCAGAAAGACTCCAACCACATTTTTCAATGTATTTTGCAAAAGTGTCATCAAGAGCCTGAAATAATTACATTTTTGCCACTTGAATATGCAATTCCATAATGGTCTTATCCACAGCATATGTTCTTTTTTGTTGTTGTTATAAGAATCTGTTACATGCTAAGTAAGTGCAATACTGTTGCAATTCATCTGTCAATTGAAGGCATCAGTCTAAACAGAGTTCCTTCATAACAGGTCACATGTTAAGACTAAAAAGTGACCTCTTGTCATTAATAAATAAATTTTCATGTAAAAGAAATATGGACATACTATTTGGGATACCATCAACTGAGCATATATCTAGCTCTCAACTGAGAAAAATCCAGCCATTTTGCTTGAATACAAAAAAATCAATGGATATATGTAAATGGAGGTCACCCAATATTTTTCATCATTTAATGGAAAAACAAGTGGACTGATCATCAAGGATTACTATCTAAAAGATGGTTCATTTTCTGCATTTTTAAACATGAAAATGAATGGTTACCTGTGCTGTCAGAAAACTTCTACTTCTGCCCAGCCAGCCAACATACTATGCACCTTTCGAGCTCTGATGAGCTGTTTGAACTAAGTGAATTGAAACAGAGAATAGTCTACAGGACATCTGAAAAAGGCTCTCAGGAAGCCACCCATTGACCAGAAATTCCTTCTTCCCTTTGACCCTACCCAAATGCAGCTGAACCCATCTTCTGGCTATGCAGGGCTAAGGTGTCTTGGCAGAGGGGCTCTTAGCAGTTGTCTGTTGGTCCCAGTTCAGTACCAAAGTCATCTAACACTTTTTCCCAACATCTTGCAACTGTTTCTTCTCCTAGAAGGGCAGGCAGAACATACCCTTTATAAAAGCACCACGAAAAGCCAAATGATAAATCAATGTTCTTTCAGTCTGAAATTAAAACCTATGTCAATTGTAATGGCAGAAATATGTGTTTTAAATTGGACTCAAATTGCTTTCAGCAAAAAGACATTTGAAAGCATCATGAGCAGATTGAAGTTTCAAAAAAAAAAGCAGCTGCCAACATCAGTAATCCCTGGAGTGCTGCACAGAACAAAAGATCCTCTCCCACTGAATTTTGCCCGCAGAAAGCCACTGCAGCCTGGAGTGGATGAATGAGTGGAAAGCACACATTTTTAAATGAGTATTAGAACTTGAGTAGGTAGAAAAGTAAACACACACAAAAAAAAAAGCTTGATATTTCAAAGAAATTTGAAGTCTACCATTCATCCTACAGTTGAATGTAGGCTAAATTACAAAGCTGCAGATTTTTGCCCTGCCAGGATCCAACTTCATAGTGCTTATCAGTCACCCTAACATTAGGACAAGGCTGAGAATGGCTTTGCTTGCTCAACAGATTATGTTGTTGGCATTATCCTGTGATGACACAACAAACTCTATAGACAAATTTTTCTGCAAAAGCAATTTCTCTCATTTTCACCTTAAGAAAACCTGCACAGTAATTAACTTCACAGCAGTTTCATTTGGCAAAGTAATACAGCACATAGAATAAAACATTCATTAATAATTGATTATGAAAACTTTAGTTAAACTACGTTCAGCTAATGCAAAAGCTAACAGCTATAAGAATACAGAGGGCTTGATTCTTCACAAGAACAAAATATTTCAATTCAATAGTGTTTGAGAGTGATTTGGTAAAGAATAGCTTTGCAAAACTGCAAAGGACCCACTACAGAAAGAATTACCAGAGGTGCAGTGAGCACTTTTTACAGAATTTGGACCCATAATACCTAACATTTTATAAGATTTAGATTACTGATAATTTCTCCAAACCCAAGTGATGTATTTCTTCTAAAGATTTCAAAGGCCAGCCAATAGTTTCTTCTCAGTAATGACTCAAACTGCAAGGAAATAAAACTGCATTGCAAGTAACAAAACCTGATAGCAACATGTGATGATGTTGATGCCGAAATTCCCAGAAAATACTCTCAAAACAACACTAGTGGTGATAGATAGAGTAGTTCTTTTATTAGAAGCTTCTAAGATACACACTAAAAGTATGTGCACAAGTGTCAGCCAGATGTTACAGTTTTTATAACTTTCAGTAATTAACATGTATGATACCTAGAGCCAGCCCATGGTACCATTTCCCCTGGTGCCCCACCCTCAGAACTTCTCAGAACTGCCCCTTGGAGCCCCTCCAAGGGCTCTGAGCTGACTCCTGTTTTGACTACAGGCTGTCTTATTGTCTCAGTTGAAGTCTTGCAGGTGTTCTTCAAAACAGTGTGTTCTTGGTAATGTGATAACAAAGTTCAGAAATGTGTGAGAGAATGCTTAGTGACTTCTAAATACCACCTAAAATGTGAGAAGCCCAGGAAAACATATTCAACTTATATAACTCTATAGAAATCTACAAAATACATCTAAAATCCTTAGGCATCAATGGTGGAATACAGAATGAAATCACTGATCACTGTGCATTGAATCAAGCTTTTTGTTTCCATGTTAAAGCTCTACTCTTGCTCTTCTACATTGTCTTTCCACAGTCCCCTTAATTTCAATTTGTTGTTCCTTAATGGGAAAAAAATACAGCTCTATTAGCCACGTTTGACTGTGATGTAGTGCATTTTTTCCTCCTCTCTTCTTTCTTTGCATGTATCAAAATTTGCTAAGTAATTTTTCTGCCTGAAAGAGAACTTGAAGCTCAGTGAAGTTCCAGTACTAAGCTTCAGCTTTCATATGTTAAGTGTGTGCAAAACTTTTAAGGAAGAAAAGAAAACAAAGGCACTAGGAATATTTTTTCCCAATATGTTTTTTTCCACTGTGTAACTCACCTTTTTCAATTATTCTACCATGCAGCCTGACTTTTTCTGGCAAATAAACCAGATGCAGATAATTGATATATCCTTTCTGAGAAGAATGCAGAACTACTTTTTGAAAAGAAGGGTAAAAACACGCTTTTAAGAATGTTATCTCTTTCCTCAAAAGTGATCAGATTTTCCAAGACGTGAGTCTAAATATGAGGTCAAGCTTTCTTTGAAGCTTCAGTGTATTAGAAATTGTGGTCCATATTCCAGCCTTTCAACAAATAGAATGACAAGGATTCTGTTTGGCCTTAATTGCAGATACCTGATTCAGATGTCTATAGGCACCCTTACTGTCTAAATATCCCCTGGTAGTCCATGGAACTAGCCAATACAATCAAAATTACCTGTAAAGACTCTAAGCTTACCAGCCACAGGGGCATCAGTACACTTGCCAGTGCCCACAGATCCTTCCTTGCATGTCCAATGTCTACACAGACTGCCAATATTATACAAAATCTGTAAGAGAGACATGAATTTAAATAGTGGCCTGTATATCCAGTTCTCAATTAGGTGAATGATTCTCCAGCTTCCCTTGGCTGGGAGCAGAATCCAGCTACTAACACCACAGTGTGTCCAAGATGCCACAGCACATCGGAGACACTTGCAGAGGACGTGATATAGGACTTAAAAAGGATCTTTTCAAGCCCAGGTAGAAAATCTCAGCCAATTAAGTAGTACCAGTTGCTATAACAAGGTAGCTGAATCCAACACCAGAATTTCCACACAGAAGGAGTTTAGACAACTGGAGGCCTTGTAGACAACTAAATTTAGGGGCTTTGTTTTGAATTAAATCCCACCATAAAAGTCTGCATGAGAATCTGACTTCCCCAAGTTTCAAACAAGCTCAAAGATTTCTGAGTCACACTACACACTTACCACTAGAGTCCCAAATAAGCAATCAAAATGTTCATACTGAATAAATTTAGACCTCAAATTGCAAACTTCTCTCTTGCCTTCATGCCAACTGTGTATCCTATCAAAAAGAATCATCTCTGTCCCCATCTGTGCACCTAGTGTTTCTCAACTGGAGATGTAGGAAGTCTTTTCCTCTTTTTTACTGTGAAAAAAGCACTGATGTTAATCTCATTAGAACCAAACACACCCCTTTTTTCCTAGTTGTTTCAAAACTTTCAGTTGCAAAAAATCCAGATTTTGCTTACTGACACTGAAAGTTTTGTAACTGGCATTGAAAGGACAAAGTTTATTCAAAACGTTCCTCGGACAGCATTTCCAGCTGCAGGGGCAGGGAGTGCTATAGGCAGGTACTTACAACTGTTTCTTGTGATCACTGTAATCACAGTTCTTCCTTAGATCCTGCAAACTGAAGAAAGAAAACTTACCAAAAAGGAAACATGGATATGTACTAGTTCTTAGAAACTCACATAATCATCCTTTGTCACATACACAGTTACACTTTCAAACATAAAATAAAAAGCACTAGAACTGAGTATTGTCTAGGTAAGAGCTACCTCTAACAGCAGAGCAGGACATCTTTAATAATATACACAACAGACAACTATTTTGGATAGCTAAATTTCCTACTAGGAACATGTTATGAATGCAGATAACCTGTTTCATCATTATATTAATTATTAACTACATTTCTTATTTCAGAAACTACTTAGAGTCTTTTAAAGGCTATAAGTAGCCAGGACATCCATCACTTTCAAAGGAAAATTAAAATCTTATAATAAGAGCAGAATAGAAGAATAGTTTGCATTTTTAATATACCTATCAACTTTTCTAAATTATCATCAGATTACCATTCCATGAGGGGGAAAAAAAATTCTTTTTTTTGAAGCAAATAGTTAAAGCAGAAGAAAATTTCCTGGAACTACACAGTCAGCTGTAGTTTGATTCTTTTACAGCACACTACCAAGAGAAAGTTGCACACTGGCAGTGGATTCCAGGAGATAGTCAAGTGACCTTCCTAACATCACTTAAACCCAGTATAACAATATAAATCAACAGCACAGCAATGAAGAGTCCAAGCAATGGGAAACATTAGGTTTCTAAGCCTTAACCAATGCTTGAATTTCATCTAGCTGAAGGTGGAGCTGCACAGAAGTGAACTTCACTCTACTCCACTCACAGGGCAAATAGCATTATTTTGCCCTAGGAAAAACAAACAAACAAAAAACCAAACAAAAAAAAAAAAAAAACACAAAAAAAAAAAAAAAAAAAAAAAAAAAATGGATTTAAAACAAAGGG
>JAWWEU010000111.1:91006551-91035237 GCA_035583155.1 Acropternis orthonyx
AAAGGTCTTTAGCTGCTTAAACTTTACTGATAGCACTTGAAAATAGAGATGATCATGCAAAAGTTCCTTGTAGTCCCTAAACCACTACTGAAAATGCTGTTGTTTTGTTTTCCCTCCAGCATAAAATTTCACTCCTGAAATACACTGTCTTCTAGGTAGCACAGTTTGTAAAACCCATACACAATAATTTGCTTGGCAGTCACAATTTAGTGATCCATTAAAGACTTATCTTTAGGCTCCAGTTCCCTGAACCCATCAATCAGAGCTAAAGCAATAAAAGCTTGCTGAGGGCAGAAGCTTTGGGGCTCATTTTCAGAACGGCAAAGAACTCTCAGCTGTCAAAGTAATAGCTACAGGTACCCAGCACAACGGAAAAATAACCCTACTACCTGCATTCTGTCTGGTGGTCTCCTTCACCTCCACTGTCACTAAGCAGAGAAAATCTGCTTTTGTGTATTTCTGAATAAGTCAGCTCTCACATTCCCACAAGTAATCTGCATGCAAGTTTGTCAGGATCAAAATCAGTCATTCAGCAATGGTAACATATTTTGCTTGGGCACAGTAAAGAACTTCCTAAAACTAAAGTAGGGAGGGAAAATATTAGGAGGAGATAATAAAGTTGTGCTGTCATGGGAAGGAGAGTTCAGCAGAAGCTGGACAGTCACTTTCTGTTGCCACTGAACCAACAGACTTCTAGGGGGAATAGTTGCCAGTGATTCATGAAGAAACTCTCTTCATCAGCATTGAAACTGTAGGGTTTTACTGCAGGGACTGAATTTGCATTAGGGAGAGTTAGAATGACAGTATTTGCATTTGCATTTCAAATATGTCTTTCCCTTCCCCGTAGATTTAGAACTGTTTATTTCTAGGATTATGAGTTAAACCAGTTTGGACATATGAATCATGCCTGAAATTCAGATCTAAAATCAAGAACTGCAGTTCAGAGTTTGAAAATGAATGGATTCAGTAGATTTATTTGGAGCACATGCATAGTTCCAGACCATCCCAGGTAGGAACTTACCAAGCTGAATGAGTTTTGCCAAGCCAAGTTCTACACTGAAGCTGAAGATCTTTTCTGATCAATTAAAAAGCTCTTCAGAACAAGGATGTGATTGCCAAGACTCCTGAGATGCACACAAGATAGCAGTGTTGCCAGGTCCCACATGGTTGCTATTTTTCTCCGGATAGTAGTATTTTTCGTCAAGCTCTAGTTCCTGAAATTGAAGTCTCACTTTTCACTATTACAAACAAACAAGCAAACAAACAAAGAAACCCCCACCATATTTCTAGCTCTTTCTGTTGCAAGGGAAAGTTGGAAAACGAGCCTTCAGAACACCTTAACATCTTAGAAACCCTAAAACAAATATTGTTATTACACCAGGGTGTTTTATTTGGATTTTTTTAAACTTACTAAATATTAATCTGGGAAATTGATTCCTTGTTTGTTAAGAATGGCAATGATGAGAAATACAACAGAGGGTTTCTCATTCAGGTGAATGGGGCACCAGGAGAGATGCAGAAGATATTTCTAGAACACATTTTGATCTTTTCTCTGCAAGAATAGCTCTAAACTAGTGAATATAAATTGCAACTGGGGAGACAGCAGCTGTAACTTGCCTCCATTATGTTTTATTTTCTTTATGGAGCAGAAAAGAAAGTGTGCATGGTAGGCCTGTATGAACTACACAGCTTGCATCATATATGTGAGCAGTATAGCCCTATCTAGAGGCTATCTGGAAGACAACTAACACATAGGGAGAAGGCTGCAAAGGGACATAAAGTCATAATCAATTTATTACCAACCAACAGAACTATAAAGACACCAAACTCAAGAAATTGTTTGGTCTCTTAGATACCAAATGCCAGGGTAACAAGAAGAGTGAAATGGAAATTCCTGTGAATAAGAGAAAATGTGATTTAATTGGCAACACTGAAACTAAAAAAAAATAATTCTTATGACTGAAATGTAAAATCACTGGGGTAGATCTGGAGAAAAAAGGTGTGAGTGGGTGATATGATGTGCCACATGAAAGAGAAAGCATTTCTCGTGGAGTAAATGAGGACTCTGAGCAGCAGGTTCTGCACTTATTAGTATACGAATCTATGTGTTAATGAAGGTCAAGAGAGTCTAATAATGGGGTGTGCTACAGACCACTAAAATAGCCTGGTGAAAAGGATAAGTCCATACCCCACAATGAGAAAAAAGCTGTATACAGAGAAGTTTGCCACAAGCAACCAGTGGCAAACAGAATTAGAGCTGCTGACAGGTAGAAATGGAAATGGCCCAGCATAAATTCTACCACAGAACTTACACAGGTTGTGTTAGTTTGAGGTGAATTGATAGGCTAAAGAGAGGAGTAAATCACATGCCTGTGGTAGGGGCAGTTGCCTATTGCTAGCTGTCAAACTGAATTAAGACTGCTTAGGGCCCCACAGCCTCTTTGATAGAAGTTACTCCAACTGAATCCTGAAATTTTTACAGAAGATCACCAGTTAGTTTAAACAGTATTCAAGAGGCAGTACATTAATTTTTGGTGAAATCAAAGCAGCTGCTTATTTTACTTTATCTTAACTCAGTGTGGCAAAATATGTCTGTCCTATAAAGTAGAATCACCTCATAAAGCCTGTACTACATGCCCCAATGTGAATTGTGTCTTCATTAAATCTTTTCAGTATGACATGGAGCACGTATGTATGTCCCCCAAAAAACATCTGAAGGTAGAAATATAGGACCCCCTATTTTTAAAATGTGGTTGCTTATAATCTGTGGCACATCCCAAAATCCATATATGCTGTTAATGTTAATGTAAGGTGAACAGGGCTTGTATCTCACTCCGCTGACCTTATATGCTCCTTTCTGATGCCAACAGGAGAGCCTGAGGGAGGCAGCTGAGGCATGGTTCTGTGTCATCAGACAAGGAGAACCTTTTCTAACCCTGTCAAAGGATAACCTGAGTATGTATTGCAGTAAAGAGGCTCTTTTACTACCCCAGAAAGCCCATGGCATTGCACATTCACATACAATCACTAGGATCATATTTTGTTTGGATGGTCTCATAGATCTCACTGCCTGGGTTTATGCAGAGTTAAAAACCTCAGTCCTAAGCAGCCTTTCTAAGGAGATAAATACATTTTTTCTGGGTATATATAGTTCTAAAAGAGGTGGGCATGGTTTTTTGCTTTCTTCTGCTATTCAGATTGCAATAGGAAATGGCTGTGCAAACTGTGGAAGTCATAAACCACCTAATCTTAAGACATTTGGGGTTTTATTTTGCCAATTTGTATTCTTAAGTACCACCTCTGGGCAGAAATTTGAGAACTCTCTCTTTTTGGTTTATTTTGTCACAAGGTAGATATGGATTGAGTTTTGAAAACATACTTAGCTTATTTTCATAATACCTTTTTCTTTACTGGGCCCAAACTAGAGTTGCCACATAAAATGCAAAAGCGGGGAAGTTAAAAGGCATCAAAAACAGGCGGATAGTGAAAAAAAAAAAGTATCTGGCAGTTGCAAGGTTCTAGGGGATGCTGGAGAATTCACACAGCAAGGCACAGCCATTAATGCCTTCCGCTGCCATGAGTGCATTTGATGAAGCTCCAAGAAGTATGTCAAGGTCACGTTTACCCAATTCTAATGAAGCAAAGCAAAAATCACAATTTGTTAACCATCCACTGGGGATAAAAGTGTAATTTTTTTAACAGCTAAGTAATTAAAAAGGCAAATGTGTTCCATATTGCAAGAGTGTTGCTATATTAGATAAGGGAATGGTTCATGACCATGTGACACTATTAATATGACTCAAAATTATCTGGTCTCTTAAATGACTATATTTCCCTTAGCAGAATATGAATTTCAGGTTGGTAATTTTAATTGCGTTAGTATATGACTGCTTAAAATTGTCATTTCATGTATTTTTTTAAGTTGCTCCTCTTTGAATTTCTTCTCCTCCTACTCAGGGTTCTGTTTATTTTAATTGGGAGTTACTTATGCCAGATTGTGTACTGACTCTCCATTATTTTTCTTTAAATACACAGTTTTTTTCAAACCCACCATATTGTGAAAAGAGTCACTATAAATAACAGAGGAATTTAAAATCCAATCTCCCTTGAATGGAGAGTCTTGCTCTTCAAGGCATAAAATGACCTAATAATTTCATGGGCACTGCAGTTTTTTGCTTGATTCTGTCACCCTTTCTCATGCTAATTAGCAATGCCTTTTGCAAGCAGTGCCACTGAAATCAGTATAGGAGGCAAATAATCTATTTTACTTAAAGTCATCTATTTTTCCAAAGGTGGAAACATAACATGGTTACTTTATCTAATGTGGAAATACATTATGAGACAATAACATGTAACTGCTCCTTTTATTAGTTTTGCCACAAAGTTAGAAAATAGCTCTACCTCTTTCACGTTAATGGTGATATCTGCATTATATATTGCTTTATGAATATAAGGTGTTTGTGATGGTCCTCTTTAACTATGTCAGTGTCTTATGACAGAGATTTCCTCAGGATAAAAGATCTCACTGGAGTACAGATGAATTAAAATCACTAAAGACAGAAGTATATATGTAAATGGTCTTAAGTTAACCTTGCGTGTTTTACCGTGACTGGAATTCTGTGTATGGTGTCTTTGGTATTCAGTCTCAGCTTCAATAGGCACAAAAAGTGTGAAAGCAAATTAGAGTCAAAATGCAGAAAAAATCTTTCTCTTCCAGGAAGAAGATGACTTTTCATTGTGGCTGAAGCCTCATGTATTCCCAAGAGTATCCAGGCCAAGGGCAAAGAGGATTTTTTTAACTTAATAGAAAAAGTGCATTTACATTTGTATTTGTTTTCAAAACAAAATACATAAGAGCTATTTAAAAACAATAACAGTTAAATCTCACAAAATAACATTTATATTCTTTGATATATAATTCTAATTCAAAAAGAAAACTGTTGAATTCACAGATTTTGTTGAAACTTAATATGTCTTCAAGTACTGTTTAAAACATGAACTCAATAGCTCTGTACTTCCAGATGAGTCATTTTGATACCAGTAACTGGAATAACTAATGACAATCACAATATTCCATCTATAAGACATTGTTGCAGACAGAGGTATGTTCCTTAGGAATCAAGGAAAAGGTGTAGCTTTTTCAACAGAATACTCTATACTCATGTAGTGTTTCCAGTCAAACCATAGTCTCAGTGACTTGTCTTATTGTAGCATTTCCGGGGGGAAAAAAAAAAAGCATAAATGAAAATTTTTACTGGCAAGTAAGAGAATAGATAATAAAGAATGCACACTGCTTTTAAAAATCAGAAGATACTGGTGAAATCAATTCTCCTCATGAATGGCAGAATCTGCAAGTGCAGCTTATATTACAGTTCTGAGAAATAGTGATTGTGGTAAGATTTAGCTAACTGGAAAAGACAGAAAATAATCCCATAATCAATTTACCATGATTAAATACCTGTATAAGAAGTAAAGAAATTGTCCTCTTAAGAACAAGTTTAAATTGGATACACTATAGCTGTCACAGCATCTGGAATTCTTCAATGATAAATGAAGTACTAAACAAGTCCATAACATATGCTATTTTTATTAATTCGGATGCACTTAATGCATCTCAGTACTCTGCTTCTATTTGAATAGGCTGAATAGCAGAAATTTGCCTCTATATCATGAGAATGTTACACAGTCCCGAGGAGGATAAAATAATATACAGAACTGGAGAACAAACTACCCAACAATCAAATCCTGACAACTTTTACAAAGAATTTGAGCAAGAATAAATTTGCTTTGCAACCCCCTATCTGAGTAAGCTACAGTGCCTCCTATGCTAGCTACCTGCATTTTCCTACTTCAGTAGAAAAGGAAAGGCCTGATATTATGTCAAGGACATGATTGTGAGGGGGTTTTTTGTTTGTTGGTTTTTGTTTTTAATTGTTGTAAAAAATATGATTGAACCAGTAGACAAAATATGGTATTGAATGATCAGATCTCAAGGGTCCAGGAAGTATTTCCATGATTAAAATGGCTCCTTCTTTCAATGGATGGGGAACTGATGCAGAAACCCTTCATAGGCTTCGAATATCACGGAGTTCAGAGCTTTTGAAGAGACACAGCTGTATTTTCTAGCTGGTTTGTTGCAAGGCAGATCCTAGAATCCTAAAGAAAATGTCTCCGGTAATTTTTTGCACAAAACTGCTTACAGCTCTTGATTGTGTGCTTTTAGAGGCCCCTGAGAAAGTGATTATCTTGGTCTAACCTCTTGAGCATTAGTGGTTATTAGAGGCTGGTGAGTATTGCAGAGTAGTTATTAATCTACCTGTGGTCCAGTAACTAGAATTTCACGTCTGGCTTCTTTTAGAATACTTCTGTAAAAAAATGCATTATTAATAGGCAGAAACTCTACATAAAGTGCCATGGTATATGAAGGCTGGAGTGGGTTGGCATCACCCGTTCCTGACGACAGACAGGGAGAATTCCAACACCATATGCTTTCATCTGCAAAACGCCTACTTCTGAGCAAAAATGCCCCATAAAATTAAAATTATCTTCTGCAGAACTCAAAGTCTTTTGCAAATTTGCTTCTTTAAAATAAGCTGAGAAGCAAGATTAATGGAGTAATGACATTAACTCTGCACCAAACCAGTTTTATCATCTGACTCTTTCAGCAGGTTCTGAATTTCCATGACTCCTTTGCAAACATATATTCACGAGACTCTAGTCAAAAGTGGTTAGCATCTTCTGTATAGCAAACATGAGTTCTTTCTTGCTATAGCAGCATTGTCCTTTTTGCGACATCTGGAGATTAGATAAAGGCAAACAGAATTTTTAAAAACTACCATAATGCTTAGCTTCATTCATTCTTCATGGTTTCTGCAATTACTTCATGTCAACTAGTTTGAAGATTTGAAAAAGTATCTTAGAAAAGTGATGCTTTTGTGTTGTATCATCAGGTTTTGCTATTAGCATTATTCTCATTCTAATTACCACAGGTACATCCTGCAGACAGACTGAGATCCTCAGTGTCTAGTGGTGATACTAAAGGAGAGACACAACTCATTTTACAGTGTATTCATGTGATCTTTTATCACTCCTCTGGTAATGAAAAGTTAGTGGTAAATCAATTAATAGTGTTAAAGGTATTGGCAGGCCAACAAGTAAATGCTAACAATGTGGTAAATTGAGAACCTCGTTTCAGTATCGAAGCAAGAAGGAGGGTCTAAGAGAGGTCTAATGAAGGACTGAAAACTACCATGGAGATAGCCAAGGACAAAGTTATTCTATGAGTGCAGCCCACAGGGATGTTAATTCTCACTGTTGCAAGAAACCAAAAAGGGTAGCACACCAAGAAAGTGTTGCATTTCTTTAGCTGAGGAATGAACATTTCCAGTGCACACTTCTGAAATGTGACATGTCTATATTTTTTATATATATATGTTTCTCCTTGTATTTTTTCATTGCAGGGAGGGTAGAACATCAATAACATAGACATATTTATTTTTTTCTACTGAGTTTGCATGAGAAGCTCACAGTAGCTGGGGGAAAAAAAAAAGGAAACACTTATCATTCAAGCTGTATTATTCAGGACATTTTGTAGCTTTCCAAAGTGGTATAAACAAGACAATACAGATCCAGGGATAGATTGTTATTCCTTTTCTCTGACTGACACAAAAGCCTTGCAGTGGGAAGGAAATTGTGTTGTGAATCACACACCATTAAATGACTGTGGCATACAGTGGGTTCCATATATCACCAGGAAAAAGAGAATGGCGACGTTTAAAACAAACAGATTTCAGGACATTATCAGCCCATGGGGAAGTGATTCAACTCCAGCAAGTCTTAGTCTTTGTTTTGAAAACCCTGCCAACAGATCCCTTTCTTTTCCATTGCAGCAGGAGCAGATGCCTGCAATGTGTTACACAACTGTTTCCCTTAAGCCCAACACTGAGCTTTGTTATCAGAGCTATATTCAGAAACACTACTTCAGCCTAAAATTGAAGGAAAATCTACTTTCACCTTTTATATTAAGTACATTTGCTTCTCCACTAGGATAAGACTATCAGAGGCACACACAGCTTAAACGTACTATTGATTTTTAGAAATTAAAGCCAGTTTCACATAGCTCTGGGCTTCAATGAGTCATGAAATTCCATCAAGAGTTAGTTCAGATGGTTTTTTTTTGTTCCTGGAAGACAGGGATCAGTTCATGCGAACTGACAGGTGGAAATGTATGCAGTGTGAAAACTTCTGAACGAATTTTGAAGTGGGACTTTTAGCAGAAAGAAGTTGATTTTAACTAACCTACAACCAGCTGAGTACAGAGACCAATTTGTATTGAAATGGGGTCATTGCATTAGGGAAGTCTGAAATTCAAACCTGCAGGTGTTCGTGCTCAGTGTTTAACTGGACCTCTGGAGTCCTCAAAGCTGTGCTTTAAAAATATATATTTCATTTTTCTTCTCTTACAACACTTCCACCTCATAGTAATGAAGAAAATTCCCAGACCACAATTTTCAGTTCAGCACTTTTTCATCTCTCTTGTTTGCTTGTTTCAGGATATGTAAAGATGCTAAGATGGTAATTGATTTTGAAATGAGAGGGGGAAAAAACAACTTAGAGAAGTAAAACCACACATTTCTTAAGAACAAATGTCTTGAATTTGCTCATGCTGTTTCTATCACATGATGACTCAATGCCCTCTTTTAACAGATATTCCATTACATACAACTACCTAGAAGAAATATTAGTTTTCTCACAAAACAAATGTGTACCAGATCCTACTTGAATTCAGACATGTTCAGATATAGAAAAGGTTGGTTCTCATAATATACCAGTAATTAAAATGCTATAAAAACTACCACCTAAGTAATGAAGTTATGACTCAGACATTGGTCACTGATTCTCAGTGTCCCACTCTATCAAGAAATCATCAAGTATTCAAAAAACAGTGAAATGCACAAAGTTATCCAGAAAAGAGGAGCAAAGAAGAACCTTCAAAATATTTCCTTCTAGAATTCTTTATGGTTGTTCACAGAACCCAAAGGAATGGCCTGAAGTTGTGTCAGGGGAGGTTTCAGTTGGATATTAGAGAAATGTTCTTCACCCAGATAGTGTTTGGGCTCTGGAACAGGCTCCCCAGGGAAGTGGTCACAGGACCAAGCCTGACAGAGTTCAAGAAGTATTTGAACGATACTCTTGAGCACATGATGGGACTCTTGAGGATGGTCCTGTGCAGGGATATGGGTTGGACTTGATGATTCTTGTTGTTCCCCTCCAACTCAGCATATTCTGTGATTCTGTGACTCTGTTACCTCCCATCACCAGCAGTGTGCCCATCCAGCTCCTGAGCAGACATGAATTTCCACCAGGAGAGTGCTGTGGAAAACAATGTCAAAGACTTCAGTAAAGTCCAAGTAAACAACATCCACAGCCTTTCCCTCATCCATTAGGGGGGCCACCTGGTCCTAAAACGAGATCAGGTTGGGCAAGCAGGACCTGTCTTTCATGAACCCATGCTGGTCTGATCTCCTGGTTGTCCTACATGTGTCACATGAGGACATGCAGGATGATCTTCCAGCACTTCTTATAGATAGGTGTCACACTGGCTAACCTACGATCACGTGGAACCTTCCTGGTTAACCAGGACTGCAGGTAAATGACAGAAAGTGGCAGAGTAAGCACTTCTGTCAGCTTCCTCAGTACTCTTGAGTGGATGTCATCCAGCCCCACAGATTTGTGAGTGTTTAGGTGGTACAGCAGAGCACCGATCATTTCCATTTGGATCTTGGGGGCTTCATTCTGCTCCCCATCCCAGCTCAGGAGGCTGGTACGCAGAGAACAACTGGTCTTGTTATTAAAAGCTGAAGGAAAAAAGGCATTAAGTACCTCAGCCTTTTTCTCATCCTTTGTCACTGTGTGTTCCCCTACATCCAGTCAAAGACAGAGATTCTCCTTAGCACTCCTTCTGTTGCTGATACATTTATAGAAATACTTTTTATTTTCCCTTATGGCAGTGGCCAGATTTAGTTCTAACTGGGCTTTGGTCCTTCTAATTTTCTCCTCACATAACCTCATTGGCATCCTTATAAGCCTCCTGAGTTTCCTGTCCCTTCTTCCCGAGGTCATAAACACTTTTTATCCCAGAATTCCATCCAAAGCCTTATGTTCAGCATGTCTCCTCCTTAAACCCGAATGTTTAATTCTTCTCCATTTCCAGACAGAGACTGTCCACAAGATCTTAAAAATTAGGTGAGTTTTCCCTTTCCCTCATTCTAATAATTATCATTGTCATTGTCACTATTATCACAAGATCCAGATGGCACGGAATTCTCTTCTCAGCATATAGAACATCACCAATATTCCATGTATGGATGTATTTTGCATGTTTGGGCAGCTGTTAGTATCCTTGCAGATAGCAGTATCATAGGATAATTAGGGTGTGAAGGGGCCTCAGGAAACCTCTAGTTCATCCTCATTCTCAAAGCAGGATCTATTATGGGATTCCTCAGGGTTTTATCTTGTTGGGATTTAAAAACCTCCAAGGACAGAGACTGCACCACCTTTCCAAACAACTTTTCTGAGAAACATGCTCTTCTGCTCAGCTGCTTTCATGGCAAATGTCCTTTCCCTTTGAGCTATATTTATTTTAAATTCTTATTTTATTTATTGTTTTTATTATTCCTTTTATTAAATTTGTTTTTTCCTACTCTAGGTTTCTCATTTCAGTTTATGCCTGCTGTCTTGTATCTTCTTGCCACGCAGCACTGTTAGAAGCCTGTCTCCCTCTTCCTCTGTTCTGCACCATCCTTCAACCTTTGCACTTCTGCACCTTCTGTCATTTGTGAAGCTCTGCTTAGATCTCACTAATCCTCATTACACCTTTGCCTGTAACTGTTAACCAGAGGAGTACGTATTGTTTCTCTACAGAACAGTAAATTATCTAAGTAATTCTCCTTGAGTTTAGGAAACTACCTTTTCTCATCTGGGAAAAGTAAATTTGTAAAAGTTTCCTCTCCAACATCGACCTACAAATTTTAGTTCTGAGAAAGGAGCAGCTTTGGAGAAATGCAGAAAACTCCCAGGCTCCATAAGGTAAGGCAGAACCTATTCCCATGCTGAGTAGAGAGTGGTATGTGAATGCCTCACTTCACATTGCAGTTGCTGGAGAGCAGCTGCTGATTTGAAGTATGAATTTGGGCATAGTCTTCATGCTTCGTGGAAAGCGGATGATACTGCAGTGTTTTCATTCACAAACTTTCCATGATAACAGCTTTGTTATACTTTTAAGCTTAGGATTCAGACATCCATTTGAAGCTAACACTGTTTACCTCTTGGACTTTAATGATTGTTCATCTGAGAAATGGGAAGCTGCTTACCATATTTCTATGTTTCTTACTCTCAGTTTTGTGCTCCAGTCCAAGGCCTCAAAATCACATTATTTAAAAACTTAAAAGCAAGCAATTACAATGTAACACTTAATCTGTATAATGAATGGATCTAAGATCATTTATAAAATGTCACTCAAGAGATGGCTAGTTCAGGTTACACACACTATTTTCAAAAAATCTCAGCTCATGACTGATTTGCACACCAGTGTATATCATTGCTTTCTCAGCAAGTACATTTCTGTAAACTAGTATTAATGTCAAATTTATACTCATAAAACCATGCAGACTGAAAGGAGAAGTGACAGGCATTGATTTAATTTCTTGTCATGCATATATTTGCATCACATTTACAGATTAATAAGGGAGACATACCTTGTGTAAATCAATAACTACCCTGCCTGTGTAGTGTAAACTTCATTAGTCATGGTCTTACACTATGTTGAATGAAACATTAAAGATACAAGTAAAACAACTATAGATTTCTTTGAAGGACATAGGGAAGGTCATTGACTTACAAAGATAGAACAGGGATGTATGTGATTTCACAAATTTCACCCTCTGACTTTTTCTCCATTCTTTCATAGTCTCTTATTTGTTTCCCATTCTGTCAAACACAGATGAGAGCATCTCAAAGGGTCATCATGAGGGGTTACTACTTAATGTTTGTAAATGTCTGAGAAAAGGGTCATCATCTTACAGGCATGGATGCCTTCTAGTTTAGTGTCATTAGGCCATTCCCTAACCTTGTAGATTCATATGAAGTGATTATTTCATTTCAAGAAAAGGAGTCTACATGGTAAATAGAGTACAATATTCATTTCCCATCTTCCCATTGAATTTTATCACTATATATTGATATTATTATTCATTCATGATTGCTGTTATAGATTAAGACAACATAAATTTATTCTCATTCTGCTTCCTTTACACAAACAAGACTCTCTGTGGCAGATGCACCCTGTGTGCAGAAACATTCATAAGTCCCTTAAGTTCATTTCAAGTAGGCTGAGAAGAGTGAGAGAAGGAAGAATTGTGATACACTTTCCAAAACACAGCAACAGCTTTGTCCCAGGGGAACACTGCAAAAATAAGTTTGGTCAATCTGGAGGCCATGTTGGCATAAGTGCTCCTGGTGAGCTGTGTGATATAATGGACACTGGGGAAAGGCTATCCCAGCTAACACACAAGACAGAAATGGCAGCATTTACAGTGACAGTACTTAGTTCCTAGTCTCCTTGATCAGGTTGAAAAAATGAAAGTTTGGGATGGGAATAAGTTCTGCAACAAAAAAATACAGGAGCTTTGTAGTCCACAGCCATTGCCCAAGCATCTGGTTCTCCTTCCTTTCCTCCATGAACTAAGGAAAACCACAGAGGAAGAAGCATGGGGGAACAGAGAGTATCGGGTATGGAAAAAGCCAGTTATAAAAAAACCAGCTGCTGGCTGTAACTGAGCCCTGGGCAGGATCTTGGCCATCCCTCCTCTATTCTTACTAAAACCCTTTTCTCACTATCTTCTCTGTGAGTGAGGTCTGTCTTCTGAGCCTCTGTGGATGAGCTCTAGTGACCTCCAAATCAGAGTGGACACTAGGCAGAGTTCCAGCTCAGAGTGTCAGCCACTAAGGTGGGACCATCAGCCTGAGGGCTCCAGAGTTTTGGGGTCAGCAACAGGAGGAGACGAAGGCTGGGGACCAGTTTCTAGAACAGCAAGCATCAAACAGCAGCTTTTGGAGACCTCCAGTATTTCTGTGTGTGTGTGTGTGTGTGTGTGTGTGTGTGTGTGTGTGTGTGTCCAGTGTAAACTGCAACCCTGGGAAGTAACTGAGGAGGAAGAGGTTTGGGTTGTCTTTGTGGTCTATGGCCACATGAGCGCTGTTTGCTTTCATGTTGACAAAAGCACAGGCATCTGTAGTGATTTGTATGGCCACCCACTGTGTGTCTGTGCATGTAGGTGCCTTGTGGGCAAACAGGTGCAGGCTCACTCTTTGTTGACTATACAAATGAGAATTGCAGCAGTCTGGCTCCGCTGGATTGGGACAGAAAGGAACTCCTCAGCCCTTATGCCCCCCAGATTTGGCTCCAGTGGACAAGAAAGCAGAGAGCCCCTAGATCATGAAGCTGATCAGACCCAGTAACCTCGAGGATTTTCCCCATACAAAAGGGATGAAGGTGCTCCTCCTGCACCAGCACATCAAGTATCTCCACAAGCCCGGATTCTAACTGAAAATGCCAAGTGATTCCAGTCTCTTCTTCCCGCACTAGGAGTATCTGGTGCCTTTTCAACCTTTCTTCTTCCATAGTTATTATTTTTGTGTTATAACAGAGATGGGCAGATCTGAGGTTAGGAATATCATCATGCCATAATGCATAACAAGCTGCCACCAATCTGCAGACAGTTCTGTGCCCAGAATCCCAAACTCCACATTATCATGATAGAACTTTTCTAGTTTTCAAGTTCTCAGTAAAACTAGTAGAAGCCAGACTACTGTATCTGGGCTTTATCCTTTAACACAGTATTAATCAAAGCTGAATTATTTCCAAGCAGAGAAATGCTATCACATTGAACCCAGAATTAACTTTGCTTTTCCATAACTGAACAAAACCAAAGTTGACAAATCCTCCATGTTGAATTCCAGTAAAGAAAAGATAACCAGGAGAGATCATAGAGCTTTTCAGGAACTTGTCTTTCACTGGAAATTGTGAGCTGGGAAACAGAAGGATACTGAAGGGGTAGACTGTTCTGCTACTAGAAAGAATGCAGTGAAAGCTGTGAGACCTGGTTGCTCAAGTCAAGCACAGAAAGCCAATGCTATGAGTTTATAAAGATAAAATGCAACCAGAAAAACCCTTACTGTGCCCTGCCTGATCCTATAAACCCTGGCACATTGCACCACAAGATCTAATATTTTATAGTTGACAGCACTATTGGTCCTTCATAATATGAAAGAAAAGAAATCCTCAAGGAAAAAATAAAGCTCACATGAAAGCATGGTTTAACTTTTGTTTTACTTCTCAAACAGCTTTTGCTCACCCTGACTGATCTTAGCCTGATCAAATGGAAAACAAATCTTCACAGAAATAACATACCTGTCTTTCTGGGCTCTCAGATCCTTTGCGGGGGATGGAGAGGGTGCTCAAAACTTTAAAGTGTTATTTTCTGTTTCTCTCTTCCCTCCACCTCAATATTAAAAAAAAAAAAAAAAAAAAAAAGCATAGAAATGGGGGGAAAGCCACTCAAGCTAAGAAAAGTAAAACTTCCAACTTTCTTAGCAAAATGAAGAAGTTTTAAAAAAGGTTAAAGATTACTAGTGGCAACCAAAACAGGATAGTTCAAACACAGTGCTTTCTAAAACGGCTTAAATATAAAATCACAAGCATGTCCCATCTTAATATTCTGTCCTCAAAGAGGATTCTGAGAACATGATAGGGTGAATAAATGCAACAAGAGAGTTCAGAGGTCTTCTGCTATCATCTATCCAGCAGATAAACATGGATAAAAAATGAATGGAGCAAGAGACAGGTTGTCTGGCAGTCATAAACATCTACAGCTACACTAAGGTAGAAGGTTGAGCAAGTGATGGGGAAACAGAGTGGTAAGACTTGCCCATTGGACCTTACCACATTTGTCACACTGGGTGAATGAAAATGACAAAAGCAAATGGAAAATACCTGCTTTGGAGGAAATACTAGGCTATGCATTGACAAAAACCTAATAAAGGAGCTTGAAAACATATTGCTAGAAAACCAGGAGCTGAGAGAACAACAGTATAGGACTGCAAGTGCCAAACTAAGAGCAAAGTCAGAACCTAGGCACCTGAAGGAATAAAAAACCTAAGGTTTTTATTAAAATCACTACAGCCTACACATACACACCTTTGCAGGAACCCACTAGTAGTAAAATAAAACACAGTTGCAATGGAGAGAAAGCTAGTTACATACATAGCCTGACAGATCCTATTCCAGGTGAAGCATCATAAGTCTCTCAGAGGGGGGAAAAAAAGATTTCTTTTTATCCCATGATCCTAATGTCTATTTTTGTTATTGTTCTTCTGCAACAACAACAAAAACACTGGAAAACTGTACTGAACAGCAAACTGAAACATGCCTATAGCAAGAGACAGCTTTTTAAACTTCCATCTCACTAGTGCCTGTCTATATGAATAATGTCACCATGCCACTGCTTTTCCTGCATTCTATTATAGAATATTCTTCCCCCAGTTTTATTATGCTATTCTATTTCAACTTGATGAATTAACTATATTACATTTTTTGAGAAATGTTCCCTCTGGGGATGGACATACTTAGTTCAGAAAGTTTTCAGCAGAAAGAGGAAAAGGGGAAGAAAAATAGAAACTTCCACATCTCCACTTTTTTTTAAGCTACCCCTGGGAGTAGGACATAATTAGCCACATTCTGCAATTGCCAGCCAGCTCTTAGCCAAATAATGAAAATGGGTGGTACTATGAAGTGCTGTTCAGGCAAGTTCATGCAGAAGGGAAAAGGAGTCTGTTGACAGAGAACGAGAATGGGAAACTGAAATCACAAGATGGGGGCCCAGTTAAATAGTTTCATTGACATTGTTTTTCTACTCTTCTCCATTTTTTCAAAACTGATACACTTACTCTTTCAACCAAAGATAACAGGCTCAATAACCTTCTTTTTGAAAGTGGCATAAAATAAGAAAATATCTATCCCCACAGAACTGTTAGCAGAAGAATAGGTGGGTATGCTCTGTATTATATAGTAAACCAGATTTCATGTCTCATAGAGACCAATTTAAGGTTAAAATCTGTGACTATGGATATAGTTTTCACTTTGTTTCCATCTCCAGCATGAGAAATACAAGGAAATAAAACATGCTGAGTCACCCTTTCTTTGCAATTAGTTATTAATGGATTTTGTTACATGTCTGTGTTCCAGCAGACTTTAACGAGAACTGCTAACAAGCCGTCGTCTCCCTTCTGCAGTGCTAAGATCTGAGGACTTCTTTGCTACACTTCCTGCAGCCTATACTGTCACGTGCATATGTTGACCCACTCCCATGGTGTCAGCCTTGAATAGAAATTCAGTGCTGAACATTGTAAGCTTCTGTTCTGTTGGGTTGCCACAGATATGCTTTTATGCTCAGAGATCTGTTTTGTCACCATAGTAATTTTGAACAAGGAGATCCTATAGACATTTTTTATTAAAAACAAAAAAAGAAACCCAAATCATTTCAGGAAAATAAGTTCCACTAGCTGAGCTGAGTTTCAAGTAAATCTGTAACTAATAATTTGTGTTCTGCTACTGTGAAAACCTTTATAGGACTAAACAGTCCTTGAAGAACCATAAACCAGCTTTGCCATGTAGGACAATTGCAGTACAAAACCTCCTACTTACCCTTTCTTCACACTTGTTTGTTTTAATTTTGTTCACCACTAATTGTTTTTTAATAACTGGAGTGCTTATTTGTTTAGAGTTAGAAAATGTCTTTTTGTGCATTCAGTAAGAATATTAAACATTCCACCAAAAATCCTCACAATTCAGCTTATATCACAAAAACCTTACTTGTTTAGTGCTACTTTCTTTATTTCCTTTTTGAAGATATGACTCATTGCTATGTTTTGTTACCTAAAGGAAATGATCCACCTAGACAGCCTGGTACCTTTCCATTGCTAAACAAGTGTCCAAGGCTTAAACAGCAACAGTTCTTACTGAAGATCCAAGTTCTAGACTCACAGTGTAGCTGTAATTTTGTCTCATCATTTGTTTTAGGGCCTTTCTTTCATAAGGAAATTGCATCGATCTGAGTTCACCATGGTTTTGGGACTCTCAAAGGTGTATTTCTGGAGTGGCTGTATGCTCTTGTTGCCTAGATGTTACTTGGTTACAGTAAGGCTAAGACAGACACCACTTCTTCAATGACTTTTCCTTAAAAATGCAGAGTGCATGGAGGTTCACTATTGCCTCATTGAGCAACATTGCTTGTGAGTACCCGAGGTATGTATACTGCTTCTTTCAAATCATAGATGCAGATCAGTTTTGTGACATTATGATGGACACCAGAGAGGTCTAGAGCAGGGAAATACAGCATCTTAAGGCATCCTCTCCAGGAGGCATGTCCTCAATTTTCATTGCCCAGCACATCATATTTCAACATGATACAGCAGAAAGATGCTCATTAGCAATATGACCCTAGTCTTGCAGGGCTTCAAAAATCTGACACTCTCTCATGAACAGGAAAAAAGAAACATATTTAGAAGTTGATTTAGTAAAAGTGTCTCTTTGGTCCATGCTATTACTCAACACCCATGACCTTGAAAAGACATTTGCATTTAAGAAGCGGACTTTACTGTTTCACCGAGGAATATCTTTGATGGAATCCCATTCATTTCACATTCTCGCCCAATGCCCCTAAAAAATCCTCTTTCACTGAACACTACAAAAATAAACAAGTTGTTTCCTTAGGGATCCCCTTATGTTTATCTCAACAGTGAGTTACTTTGGTTATAAATCTCTACTTCCTTTCTTTCAAAGTCACATTTTGAATTCCTTTTTCTGGTCTTTAATTACAATAGCTATACACAGGACATCAGGCACAGGAGCCCTTTTGCCCACAGGAGAGCTCTGCTCAGAGCTCACCACACAATTCGATAAACAGGCAATAATCCCCACTATGTACTTCTGTCTCACTGCAAAAAGGAGCTGAGTCAGCTTCATTAAATTTAACTGGAATCCTTACTGCATTCCTTACTTTTAATAAGATGTCTCACAGTCTGAGAGCAAAGACCTGTTTGACAGTGGCTATTAGCACCTTCCACCTTAAAACAGTATGACATACCATCTTTATGGGGCAATCACTAGAAGATGCTCCACCATTTTTACTGTTATCTGAAACAGTAGCTTCAGACAGACTTTTCCAACATACTGAAAAAAACCCAACCAAACCTGAGCATAAGCAAAGATAAAGCAGTTAACCAAATTAAAAAAGCATATTAATGCCAAGGCTTACATCTCTTTTGTGAACACGTAAGGCTCAGTAGCTTCTTTACATAGCACAGAAGGAGGTCATACATTTTGGAAAAAGTTCATACATCATCATCAGCATCCAGTATCACATTTCCATGAGTTTTTACATGCATTCTCTTGGGATGAGAAATTATTACACCATTTAATGTGCTTACTCTTTATTGTAATAAAAGGATTATTTTAGTGGAGAGTTTCTTTCATTACATGTAATATTGACACTTCTGGTCTAAGTACTCTCATGTTTCAGACTGGGAGAAAGAAAGTCAAGAGGTGCTTTGTAACTTGGTTATTTTTTTATCTAGCTGGATGTCTTGTTACAGGCTAGAAAACAAATTTAGTTTTATCTCTGACTGGAATCAAGCTGTTCTTAGGCAGAAGGCTACTCCCTTGAGCACTGACAGTCTTTACATTTCCACCATTCCTCTCAAAAGGAAAGATATATTGTCTTGCAATTATTTGGAAAGAACCATAAAGCATCACTAAACAGAGACTCATTCTTTTAATTACAAGTAGCCAAAAGCAAAAAAAAAGTGGTGGTGGAGTAGCCTAGAGGTAGAGCTTGCTCTAGGAGGCTCTCTATTCTCTTAAGCCACCTTTGCTCACTTAGAAGAAGTAGGGAGATTCAGACTGGAGCTTTAAAGACTGAAAGTAAAGGAAGACGATGCAGTCCATTCTTAGTGAAGGCTCCACACCTTTGAAATTCCTACTTTCTTCATTGCTTGAAACAGCCCAGTTTTAATGACCTCCAGATTGCATTGCACAACCGTATTTTTTCCAGCACTTCGTACATAGTAGAATTGAGGAGACTGAAAATGTTCAAAGGAATGATTTTTCAGCAGGGTGTCTTTCAGTGCTGCACTTACAATAAGTTTTATATTATGTCAAACATTCTGAGTTCAAAGGAATGTTTAGTGTTCAAAAAATCTAAATAAATACATAAATTGAGACAATATAATGAACTACAATGCAAAATGTTAAAGTTGCATTTTTATTTCAAGTAATGATCATCTCCCTAAAATCTGAGTAATGGTCTGGTAACAACTATTTCACATTATGTGTTGAAAGAGCAGAAACTGCAAAATCCAAAAGTTGTAGTCACAGGTTCCTAAAAGATATTTTTTCAAGTGTTATCACCTTAGCAAGACATTTCATTCACAACAAACAAGAAAATGCAAAAATAAATAGGTTCATGTACAGGTCACCCTTCTGTAGCCTCATTTCTCAACAGTTCCTTGGTAAAAAAAAAAAAAAAAAAAAAAATTAGAAGCACTAATTTTACAATTTTCATTAGAGCCTTTAACATCTAGTTCCAACTATTAAAGGTGCTAGACCAAAATAATTTAGAATATTTCTCTCTTTTAAATGTCCCTGAATAACATTCTAGTATGTAGTACTGTCTTAAAGAAGCTAAGGTATGACCGTCTTCCATTAAATCAAATCTGTCCCCTCTCAACCCTATATTCAGCAGCTGCATCTGTGTCCTTTTGACCCATGATAGGCTAATAATCTCAGTGTGGCCTGTGCTGACTGAAATGATCACAGTTTTGTAGAAAAATAATTTTTCTCAAGAAGTAACACTGCAGGCTTTAAACACACAGAGCACATAACACAAAGTTAATTGGGCACAAAATGATTCTTGAGTCGTAAGGTTAAGTATTGAAAACCAAGGAGATAAACAAACCCCACACACCAGACCACAGTGCATGTCATGCTGTAATTGATGTAATACACTACTTAGCTTTCCTCCAGAGAGAAGGAAGTTTTAGAGAATGAAGTGAAGCAAATAATGCAATATGTTAACTGAAACAATAGTCGTATTAATTTGATAAAGTGCTCTATCCAAGAAGTCCCTCTAATCTTGTAAGAATTTATCACAGGACTATTTCACAGCTAGAAACTACTGATGTTCTTTCTGCATATAACAATATTTCCAGAACCAGCTATTCTGAATGCAGGATGACAGTTTATTGCTCATGGTTCAGTGTCTCACAATTTTGAGGGTTTTTGTCTGTCACTTGATGTTTACTTGCAACATTTAGGTCTCTATACATTCCCTAGTCAAACAAGTCTGATCTGTTTTGCTAGTTTTACTTATTTTTCCAAGGTGTTTCCAGTTTCCTTTTCTTCTGTGGTTATTATTTATATTTGAAACTAAAAGCTGATCTTTAAACACAGAAAACCTCTGCTGCTTCCTAACAATATGTATTTAGAATTCACATTCATTTTATTTAGGAAGTATTGCAGGTATGCATTTTTTAAAAACATCCAGAGATCAAAAATCTGCTTTCAGAGATTAAGACAAGTGATTCACAGATATCTCATTTTTCCTACCTTCCACCTAGGATTGAATTCTCCTGTTAGGTTTGAAACAGAAAACAGTGCCTTATGCTAAGAATGAATTTTATTCTCAAATACCATACAATAATTTTCACAAATTCAACTACAACAATAATTAAAAATCTTTTATAACAATCAAAACCAAAATTTTTACAATAATATAAGATAAAACAGTAGCTTGAATCATTCCAGGATTAAAATAATGATTTCACACCACATACAAGTGATGCTTACAAAACACTCACTAATCTTGAAAATTTAAATAAAACTGGGACTGCTCTTTAGATCCCTAGGATAGGTCTTTAAAGGCTATAGATTGAGTGATTTATAGTTTAGTACAAAAGGACTGCTTGTAGCTGCCACTTTCCCTTCTCTGTAGAGTATATTTATGTGACTTGACACAGGGTGTTGTAAGTACTGTATTCTAGAAATGTGGATATATGTGTGCTCCTACACAAATGCGGAAAAAGAGTAAATGCCTTGAAGATGTGAGCAGGTATTCCACATAAAATGGAGATGCTGTCTTTGCTGCAAAGCACAGAAAATAAAAGAAAAATAAATCAGTAAGGTTGTCATCCAATTTAACATTTGTATGCCTGAAACGCCATAAACCTCTGAAATTTCCTGACTAGAATCTTGCACACAGCTCCCCACTTCCTTTTACTGCTTAGAAACTGTCATTGTGGCTGAACAGATGATTAACTGAAGTCTGCTTTCTTTTGGGGGAATTTCTTCCAAAGTGAAGATCCTTGAATCCAAGCCAAAAAGAGATTTTATCTAATAAGTATCCAGTAATTTTATCCTCCATTCTGCTGCAGAATGGCTACTTAAAACAGGCAAGCAATGAAAGAAAAGGAGCAGTGCCTTCCCGTTCCCTTTGCTGCATCTCCATAATTGGGACACATTCCATAAGCAGAGAGAAGAGACACCCCTCTGACAGTCATCAGCCTAAAGGGGTGCTGATTGTTGCTCCTCTCCCTTACAGAGAAGCTGCACATGCCTTTATACAACAAAACAAAACAAAACAAAAAAATCCTCATAAAACTAAAGGCATTTTTCATGTGGCATTTGCAGCAAAATGCAAAGAATTGAGAAGTATGGAGAGCAAGAGAGCGGAACTCAGATTCTAGAGGGTGCATTGGGAACATGATCCCTCTTCCAATCCCTGCTCTCGGCACTGTTCTTCCTGGAATGAAAAAGTAGGAATAATCCAGCTGGGGATGACTGAAGCTGTTTTTCTCAAAATTAAATTGGGGATCTACAAAGCTTATCCAATGCCGAGATAGTCAGTCTTGGAATGTTAGAGTCAGTGAGGTCTTTTTTTACAAATTATTTGATACCATATCCTTGTTTTAAAGTTATAAATTTTAAGTACAGATAGAAGACACAGTCAAAAATCACAAGAATGGAGGGCTGGAAGGTGATTAAAACTGGTGGGATATTTTGAGGTGTTCCTAGACCATGCCTACCAGTGTTTGTTTCAGTGTTCTTCAAAATCTCTGATGTCACCAGCTCCTTAACGCAGCATCTTCTGGACTTCCACAATTTTAACAATGAGAAGAGGTTTCTTAATGCCCACTTTCCAGACAATTTTCCTTCAAATAAAATTCTTTTTTTTTCCTCTTCTTTTTACCACTGACTCTGTGGAATAGTTGATCACATGTATCTTTATAAAACCCTTTAACATCTCAGAAAATTCTCCAGTCTCTCCTTTGTCTTACAGACTTTCAAAATAACAGCAGCAGTTCTTTTAACTATATTTTTGGTTGATGCTTGGGCTTCATAAATTTCTCATAATTCCTAAAGATGTTTTTCTGGATACTACCAAATTTGTTCACATCTTTTCTGAGGTTCAGTATAGAACACTGGACAGAGTTCTTCAGACAACCTCGCTAGTACCAAGTGGAGTTCAGTAATTACCTCCTCTCTCTGACATAATCTCTTCCTTATAATAACAATTCCAAAATGAGATTAGATTCCTGGCAACAGCATTGTTTCTTAGCCCTATCTATATGCCTCTTGCATTATAATTTCCTTTCATTATCAGCAGTGCTGTTGTCTACTTATTTCCACCTTTCAGTATTTGTGTTTGATACTTCCCTCTGAAGAACAGTACTTTGTGTTTGGCCTCATTTCACATTGTTGATATCAGAGCATTTCTTCAAACCAGGAACTCAAATGAAGGATTCTGGAGACAGAGTTTTGATCTGTTTTCCTTATAACAATTCGGGTGAAGATTACATAAATTTCTGCAATTTCCTGTATGTTCTTGACATGGTTAAGATCTAATCATAACCCTATTTTCTTACTCCCCTGGCACTTTTCACCCAGTCAGACACATTTTCATTCTCTTAATTTTTTCCCTAATTTTTAATTCTTATTCTCTTCTACTTGAAAGAAATTAGAGAATGGTTAATATTTTTTTCTTTCCTTGGTAGTAAAAATGTCATTCTTGATAACACGAAAGTTTTACCATATGTACCTGCACTGGGAAAGAAAGTAAAAATTTGCAGCAAAAATTGAAGGATAGACAAATTTCAGCTCAAGCCTATTTCGAGGATCATTTACCTGAAATAAGAGACTTTTTGAGTTAATTCATATCACAGGACTACCTAATATAACGTAGATGTTACTTTGTCATCAAGGAAGATGTCAAGGAACATGTACCAGCTCTCTAGTCCACCAACAAAACTAACTGACCTGTTGAAAAGTGTCTTTCAAAGAGGAAAAAAACAAATTTGCCAGAACAGTGGAGCTTTCCGCACAAAGCCAAGCCATGATAGACTGACAGATAATTTCTTTTGAAAATGTACATATTAGTTATTCTACTGACAATTGTTCTGAAATTAAATAGCACAAAATGCCATTAGGACTTTCTAACCAACAAGGGGGAAACTATTGCAAATACCAAGGGAAGGGCACCTGGGAGAAGAAAAGCAAGACTGAAATGACATGTTCAGAAGAAAGAAGAACAGGCAAATGAAAACAGCACTGTTCAGGAAAAGAGATTTCAATGTATTAAAGAAATTTCAAGATACTTTCTCCTGGAAGGCTAAGCAAGGTGGAAACCTGCTGGAGACTGAGTTCCTTGAAGTATCTTTTAATGGTAAATATACAAACAATTCCACCACAGACAAAAGAAAATAAATACAACCAACAGACTGATGTGACTAAACCACAGGGCCTTTATGGATTTCAAATGCAGGGAGGAGGTATACAGATATGGTGAGAAGCTTATCTTAGAATAGGCAAAAATCAAAATTTTAACATGACAAAATAAAAACAAGGTGCAGACTGGAAAATAACTATCAAAGAACATGGAGAATAGAAATCTATATACTCCCTGTGTTTGCATTTGAAAATTTTCCACCCCTGAAAGTTTTCCATACCAATTTCTAATCTCCCTTGCTGCATTTTTATATATTTTACCTGTCCTGTCATCCCAACATGAACAAGGTTTTACATCAGTCTGCCACACATCTAAAAACCTTCAGCATGCTCTCGCTTGATCTTCACTTCTAAACCTTAATTACATTATCACTTTGCATTTTCTCTGTGGGATCACTGAACTTCATTCAGTACAGGAGTGCTTATACAGTATTTTGTTTTAGCCTTCTTTTTCAGCTTGTGATTCAAATTTTTTTTCTTATTATTCTATTAAACATATATAAAATAGCTTTGCCCAGATTGAAAAATTCTTTATTTCCTTCTGGATTCTTCCTTTGAGATGCATTTGAACACTTTAGAAGCATTAATTAGTTTCTCTCCATAGTACAGTTGTTAGGAGATAGATGCTAAGACCTTTTCATTGACTAGCTGGGACCTGAGGCACAGGTAGTGAAGTAAGAACTGCTGAAAGCATTCACTGATTGTTGATCACCAAGTTCAGCCAAATAGGAGGGTGCTCCTTCAGATTTTATGGAAGTTTAATGCCCAGTTAAGATGTTAAGCATTACTCACTTAGGAGATTTGTCCCTCAGTGTAACACACTGGAAGTACTTTATGGCCCAGCAATTTCACTGACTTACCCAGTGCCAGGCAGCAGCCCCCTGGTAGAGGCAGGAAAACAGAGTTTTCCAAAACAGCACTCTACTTCCTTAAGCATCAATTAACAGTTATGTAGTTAAAGATCCTATGTATGTGAATAAAAAACAAAATTTGTACGGTTAACTTTATCCCTGGTATTCTTTATCCCGATTTTGTAACTTTTGCAGTTGTCAGACAGTCTCAGCAGAGGTGTGGGGATAATGGAGGGAAAAGTTTCACCATGCTGACATTTGACATTACAGATTACCCCAGGAAAAGGAGAGCCTCCAGGGGAAATCCCAGTAATTTCAGACTGGATCATGGTCTGTCCAAAACTTCCACTTGACACTAAGCACTGAAAACTTCTGGACTTTGGAAAACTTTCACCAGCACTAGAATCTGCTCACTACATAGCTTACCCAATGTCAAGACTCCCCAAAAAGCATAGTTCATAGTCTTTCTGAAAAATGCTAATACACTAGTAAAAATGCTAATATTATTAGTATATGTAAATGTATAATAAAATACATAAAACAAAGTACATGTATAATGCCCTAAGAATAATAGCAATTGTGTATCAATTACTTTTTTTTTTTTAATGAGCAAAAAACAGATTATATCTTGAATTTTGGTTTAAATTGCTTTTGGTTTAAACTTTAAGCACCCTGAGAAATCTCTCTGTTATCAGCAACAAAATAAATTCTCAAACCCCCATATAATTATCTTTGTATTGTGTCCAGACCAGATAAGCTTCAACGTTGTCCTGGTGTCAAATTTTTCATGACATAAAAATTCCATGCTGTTCATACACCACGGTGCCAAGCACAGCCAGATTAGTAATAGAAAAAGCATTTCCCTGGAAAGAGGTTACTGACTTTTGATTCAGAAAAGTGATTTGCTCATAGCTATGAAAGGACTCATTTCTTCCTACCAGGAAATTTTATCAGTTTCCTGGATTCGCAAAACCTGCTTATCCCACATGATTTGCAGCCCATCTCTGCCAGCTTGTCTCTCCCACACCATCCTAAATGACAATATCAGAACATAAAAGGGAATAGCAAACCCTTCCTAACCTACTCAGCACAACAGAGGAGGCGCCTATACAGGACTGGTCAGTGCTATGGGAGAGAGTCTGCAGTTCCCTCTCCTGGCTGGTTACCCCATTCGAAGGCGGATGGTGTGGCTGGAACCCAGACCCTTTCAGCAGCCCAGTAGCCACAACACATGACAGGTCAAGGCAAGGGAATCATCAAAGGCCTAGCCAATGCTCAAGAAAGAAGGGTTTGTCCACAGTGAGCAAAGTTGCTGTGCAAAGGGCAAACAGGCAGGAGCTAGGGTTTCTAGGCAGGTCAGGAATCACAGCCAAAACAAAGCGAGTTCTGAAGATGGCAGAGGAGCAAGGCTTAGAAGGTTAAGTCAGTCACACTCTAGTGACAGAGAGCCCAACACAATTTACTAGTATAGACACAGCCTGTGTGTCTGTAAGCTGCTATGATGTAGAACTGCAGGCAGCTGTGCTTAGATGGATTTGTTCAATGGCCAGAATAGAGCAGCAATACAACTGCTCAGAATTTTAAATAAAAGCTTTTCTTCACTCTAAAGAATTAAACCAAAATGGACAGTGGCAAAATTGAATGTTTCTGTATTTTTGTGCTGTAGCTGAAGGTAACACTACTAGGAAAAAAAAAAAAAAAAAAGCAGACATTATACGATTACCTTGGGTAAAGTAAATGAACTGCATCTTCCCTTCCAGCTTGATCATGTCTAACAAAATATTTGAAAAACAACATTTTATTATTTTTCCTAATTATTCAGTCCTTCCCATGATTCTACCACAAGCCAACAGTAACTAAAAATAACAGAAGTCCAAGATGCATTATTTTTAAGTTATGTATCTAGAACAATGAATATAGGAAGCTTTGCAGATTTTCTTACACTGATTCTATTTCAATCATCCTTGGTACACTGCTGAAAAATAAAATCTCCTGTCATAGCAAAATGAGTGTGCAGGTCTACCAATCTCATTTAGGCATTTTTACAAATGCCAAGGAAAAATTAGACACATTGTCTGATTTCTTCAGCATCATTTTACATCAGTTGTTTTGAACCTGTAAATTCTAAAAAAATTTCAGGTAAATGTGGAGACCTTTGTAGAGCAAATTTATGCCTAACCCAGCTAGGGGGTCGAGATGTTTTCAGATCCATTTAGACAAAAATCAATTTATCATCAAACTTTAATTTGCAAGTCAGTGCTCAAATCGGAAGAAAAATACATCACCTTTTCATTTCACCATCTAAAAAAATTGTTCAGGAAAATTACAGCTGCCAAAACAGCAGTAACTTTTGTCTCCATGTGATTCAATCTGTTCACTGCTTCATAATGCTTTTGCATGGCCAAAAGCTTGAGATGTTCACATGGCATACTACCAATGAGGAGCCACATGCAGAAGCAAACATGCAAGCCACTGCTGCCCACCACAGTATGGGTTTATTCAGCAGAGCTGGGAAGGAACCATTAGCATTGCCCTTAAGCCCAGTGCTCTTTCAACTTTATGAATCAGAAATTGATACTTCTATAATGCAATCTGTGTAAGGCATCGTTGTTTCATATTGCACCCAATCCTATAACCAGTTTCTAACATTAAAATGTGACTTTACCCTCCATTCATTCATCTCTTCTCCAAAGAAACTATTGTTCTTTCAGTGGTCTTTAATTCTCCTGCATGTTTTTCTTAGCAACAGAAAACTTAATATGCCTCTCTCTCTTCATATATGGGTCCTTATACACTCCTAAGCAAAACCAAGGGAGGTTTATTTCACAAATATACAGGAGAGATTCTGAAGGGCTGTCTGATATTTTCTATCTTCTCCAAGCTTTGGAATCTCATCCAGGTCAAACCATTTCATCCGTTTGAGTAATTTCTGACATGTATCCTCCTGTCTCTCCTTGATTCAGTGAAATACTACCTCCCCTACAAGTGCGGTATATTCTCACCATTCCTTGGGCAACAAATTCTCTGCATGGTCATCCCCACCATCAACCCAGCCACACTCTGTGTCACCCTTTGGCAGTCAGACACAGCTGACCCTGCACCTTCTTCTGAGCTGTGGTGTTGGTCTTCACTTGCCTCGTCTATCTTCGTAATGAAGAACACTGACAGCAGCTTCCACAACCAGAGGTTGTGGTTCACCTCCTCGAGGATCCATCCACCTACACAAGATATGAACCTCCAGAGTTCTTTATAACTACAACCCAAAATGCAAAAAAAAAAAAACAAACAAAAAAAAAAAAAAAAAAAAAAAAAAAAAAAAAAAAAAAAAAAAAAAAAACAAAACAAAATAAAACACAACAACAACCAAACAAAACACCAACAACAAAAAAAACGCTTGTACATAAATTATTTGCAAGGAGAGGCAGAATAAGTGCATTGTGTAAATATAAAGCCTGCTTTGCTTTTCATATAGACAATACATTAATCTCAGAGAGCAGCAAGCAACACTGTAGGAAATTATGTAACAATATTTTTGCAGCCACTTAGGAAATCATAATGAGGAACCATACAGGAGGGGCAAGTGGTTTTATTTTTGAACTAAACCAGTTTCAGTTGTTGATACCTTCTCATATCCACATGCTCACTAAATATGTGAACCCAAGTCACCTGTCCAGCTTCCAGGCAAGATGTCATGTAAATGCAGGTGTTGCATCTAGGAGTCCTTTCAATGAGCTGGGGAGAAAGGGATTCCAGCTGTCAAGTCCTTCTTACATCTTTTATGCTGCTCTTATGCTGGCAACTGTATACTGGCTTTAGAAATACCTTTTGGCACCATTAGAGAGTGTCAGATTCTCCATCCCCGTCTGTTATGGATTTAAAATCTTGGAATTTTTCTTTCATCTACCAACCCTGCACCTCAGAGAGATCACCTCTCTCTCT
>JAWWEU010000111.1:91035337-91048617 GCA_035583155.1 Acropternis orthonyx
AGGAGGGCCAGGTGGTGCTCAGCACAGGGGCTGACAATCACCATTTTGTTTGTGCCCCAGGGGTGCTGGGTTACACAGTTGTTGTTGTGGGTTAAATGGACCTTTTTTTTTCCCTCTGTACCCTTGTACGTATTGTGATCTTTTTACTAAACTGTAATTCTGACTTGTAGTCTGTTTGTGAGTTGAATTCATTCCTCCTGCTGGTTTACCTTTAAACCAGCACACCATCTCCATCTCCATTAGGATTTTCTCACTGCCCTTCATCTCCCAGACTTGGGAAGCTGCAGGTAGATGTGTGCTAGGATCTTGGTGACCATCAACATACACCATTTTCACAGCCATTCTCCTGACTTTCCCTCAATGCTTCTGCACCCAGACATCCCCAGATTTAATATTTCTGTAATTACTCTCTATTAACACCATCTACACAAGAAAGTTTTCGAGTGCTGTAGGTTGCACCACATATTTGAAAGAAGGCTGGAAGTTCAATAATGGTTATTTCTTCAGAAGAGGGTGCCTAAAATGACTGCTTTTTTACATTTACTGCGGGTAAGGTGGTTTGAACCTGTACACAGACTCCATTATATGGAACTGGTTCTGTGAGCTGGATGTGCTTATTGCAAGTACAAGCAGCCCACTATGAATAGTAGGAGATTGCAGGAATACAGACTGAATTTTTTCACTTCCTGTTCTCAAGGTTCATTTATATCTTCCACAGCCTGTGTAAAATCCCATCAAGGGAAATGCATCACTTATAAATAAATTGATTGTTAGGAAGTTCCCTGCAATAATCAATTTTGTTGAATAAGACAAGAATGTCCCTACAGAAACATTCTCATTTCAAGCAATTCTTTCCACAGAAGACCACATACATCAGGAAAAAAATGTTACTGATAGGAGATAGCTATACATACAAGTTTCCTATGTGCTTATAACATTCAACCTAACACAGAAATTGTGAACAGAATAAGAAATTGTATTATGTATTAGCCATACAAAATCTAAAAATAAATGTCAATGGGCAATAGATGACTCACCTGATACATTTCTTCCTTGCTCCAGACCCCTTGCACTTTCCCATTCTCAAAACTCAGTGCCTGTCTATCAAGCCACCTGATACTGCCTTAAACACTACCACAAACTGCCTTCCACTCAGTACTTCCTGCCTTTAACCCAGAACTGTCACTGCCAAATATTTGCAATAGAACTGCTATAATTTGAAATTTACTTTACTGGGTATTACTTCTCCCACATTACTCATCCCAGATCGTGCTTCTTAGCAGATGTTACATCTCCAGCATTCAAAAAACCAGTAACTTCCCTGCCACAGAGTATCTGGAGATCAGACTTCTTATAACTTCAAGCTACCATGGCTGCATACAGTATCAACACAGCAACAATATTGTTAAAAATTAAATAGAGAGTCTAGATACTTTTCTGCATGTCCTTTCAGGTGAATATATATTAAAACAATATGTGGATGAGATTTACAATTCAATTCTATTCGGTTCTGTTCTATTCCTTTCGTTTTATCTTGCAGGTGCAATTTTGAGACATGGTCTTCCTTCCAGCTACAAAAAATATTCTTTTTCTCTTTTACTTTGTTGTTTCAGTTTGTCCAGTAGTCAAAGCTGTTTGACTGCAACTTGTTCACCATCACAAGAACAATTATATTGACAGAGAAATGCCTCTGACAAAAAAGTATTAATGCCTCTGAAAGTATAGCACTAAGTGCATTGGTATATACCTCAAGCTTCTGTGGGGCTAGTAATAATAATAATAATTACACAGAGATGCATGATGCTCCCATGATGAGAGCTCTGGGCTCTAACAGCAACTCATTCATTCACTCAGCTGCTTTTCCAGCCTCCCTACTTTGTTATTCCAAAACAGCAGCCCAGCAGTGAGCTGCCATGGCAATACACAGCAGTTTCTGGCAGCAACTGAAAGACAATGAAGGGAAAAAAAGGCTTGACCTAAACGTCAGCAGCTCTGTGCATGACCAGAGGGCTGCCTGCATTCAATCTACAGCATGAATTTCATGTTGAGGGTGGGTAATGGAGTAGTTCTTAGCATCATATTTTAGAAAGCCATGGTCACTTGGTCACTTTGGGGCTAGAAAGTGGCCTGATTTCCTACTTTAAAAAAAAAAAAAAAGTGAAGAAACTTTATTTTTAAAAAAATATTAAAACCACACTGTGGGATCCTAGAAATTCCTATCTGAAGCAGGTATTTTGCTAATATAATGCTTCATGTATGACCCTGCTTCATATTCAATATTCATGCTTCATGACAGGCCCTGAACAAATTAGCTTCATTACATAAAAATCTATCATATACAATACAGAGATGATAATATATAACAGAAAAAAGATACCTAATTGATGTAATATTTATATCAACAATACTTTTTGACAGTAACATTTTAAAGTTACATGACTTTTAATGTAGCAACATAACTACATTACTTCCAAACATGACATTTCATAGCTGCGTATGCATATTTTAAAATATTTTTATATCTGCATACACTTGCACTTATGTATGAGGCACCTGAGGTTTATGCAGTAGAAGACATTTTACCCAACAGGATTTGTGTCAGCTAATCTCATATATTTAATGACAGAAGATCTGCTGAAGAAGTCATGTCTCCATGTTACAAAACCTATCTCATGGAAGTGACTGCAATTAAAGACTCACACAGTGCCAGAGCAGTGGCAACCAACAATAGGTTGCAGCTATGCAAAATCAAAAGCTTCTGCACATCAAGGGACACTACAAGAAATAGTGCTTCAATCCTCTGTTGAGTAAATAACTTACATTATTGTGCAACTAATCATACACTGCCCTGCAAAAGGAAAACATCTGCACTTTTTAAACTGCACATGGAATTTTCATCTGCTTGGTTGGTTGATGTTTTTTTCAAATATTTCATAACATTGCGGACACTAGAAATGAAGGCTTTTTTTGTTTCAGCATAAAACAGGACTGCAGAAAAAGATTACATCTGCCACAAATGTCATGTGTTTACCTCTATGCAATGCCCTGACAAACAAAAAACATCCTGATAGGGTCACAAGTCTGTACAGGTGTGATGGAGTGCTGCTTTTCACGCAGAGCTCTGATTTATCTGACTGCTAGGAAAAAAGCCACAAGTAGCAAGGCAGTTTCAGAGTGACCATTCATCTGCAGACATGGAAGAACACTCACCATTCCATCTGGGAAAAACATGAAAGAAATTTCTGCATGTGGCAGGGTCACTTCCATGGCTTGATCCCACCCTCTCTATTTACATTCCACTGACTGGAGCAGAGGTGAGGAAAAGCCTGAAGGAAAGCAGATTTTACTGTTTGTGGACATAGTTGAACACTTCATCTTTACATCCTGTATATAAAATTATCATGCAGCCTGAGTAGTTGTGGATTTTGTGTGTACAAACTATAATACATATTTGTTTGGACCTGAAGATGAGCACTTTTACAGAAAGGTGTTCTGTCAGAGCATCATGACTGTGGAAAGGATCCTAATTAAGTCATTGAATATTTTAATGTCATTCTCAGGGAAAAACACATTACAGATCTCACATCACTATGTGGACCAGCCAGAAAAAGTGTTTCAGGGATGAGAAATTGTCTTGTATTATATTCAGTGAGGCAATAAAAGTGACAGCATCAAAAGTCACCCTTTCTGCTGTGCAGCACTTGGATGAGCTTTGTCAGAACACATGATCAGAAAGATATAACAATTTAGCACTGCAAAGAAAAAAGTGCAGTGGATCTGCCCACATCAGATTTATTGCAATGAAATGGCAGTAATTATAAGAAGGAAGTTTCAGGAGCACTTAGAACACTCCAAGTTTCACATAGACATGACTGCAGGATTTTTCCTTCTACCTCTGAACTCAGAGAGCAATAAAGGTGCTCAGCACCCTGCAGGAGCAAATCCTTTCCTTCCTCTCCTTGCCATGCATCTCTGCCTTGTAGATATTCTCTGCTGCCTCTATAGGGCTTCTCCCTGCTACCCCCTCATTCCTGAAACATGCTCTATTGAGGTACATACTCTAGTGCATGTCATAGGCGGCTCTGCTCACACCTTAGCTATTGGTTTTCGTGTCAAAACCTGTACACATCACATTTTCTGGGGTTTTTTTTCTAAGCACTGCAGTGCTCCCAGTTCAAGTGCTTACATATTTCCCTCACCCCTTAGCAGCTGCAGGAGTAAAAGCAGAGCTGTACTGGTGGAGACAGAAGAGCTAGGGAGCACAGTGTTCCAAGCACTCACTGCTCACTGTTTACTGCTCTGTGTCAGCCCACCAAAGACCAAGCAGTGGGTACATGCCCAAGAGGAAGCATGTGCAGGATGACTGCCCTGATCTGTGCCAGTCCTCATCAGCAAGTTTACATGAGGCGATTAACCATCTCACATTGCATGATGGGCAGGCCTACTTTTACCCTAGCTTTTGGGTTGTGAGTCAAGACACATGAACTAATACTTTTTGTGTCTGAATAAAGAATATGGAAAGAAGCACAGATGTTCATGGCTTAATCTAGCACATTTTTGTTAACCTATATATTATCAGAAAAATGTCATTAAGATCTGCGATGACACAGTGCCAATAATCATGCAAGGAAAAACCGTTTGCCCCAGATCCACCTTACATAAGGAGAGCAAAGTCTCTTAGAGCAATTTGCAACAGTATTAATTTTTGTCATGAGTAGGACCACCTACATATCCTCCAAACTAGTAAGGCAAAACTAATCCCTGTGGCACTGGAAACAGTGCGGTCTGCTGGAGTGAGCACAGGGTTGGCAGCAGGGAAGTCCTGAGCTGTAACTAATCCCACACAAGCAACTGATTCATTATGTGGCCTTTAGGCAAATCCCTTCACTCCTCTGCTTTCATTTCCACATTCATTAAGTGAAAACAGCAACATGCACTTTGTGGGGGTGCTGTGACCACAGGCTGCAGTGGTGTCAGAGACTCCCAGCCACTCTTTCCAAGGAAACTTCAGCCCACCCATACAGAAAGCAAAGCAGTTCATGCCCATGGGGCAGACTCAGCAGAACAAAACCAGAACTATGTAGAGTAAATTACCAAATTAGAAACTAGAAAGCAGAGCCTGGAAAACAGAGGCTGAAAATGAATTGCATTCAAAGAGGCACTGGCTCCTTTGGGATTTACTGAGCCTCTATTGGATCATAGATTTTGCGCTTTTTGCCTCTGGTTAAAGTTTTGGCAAAGTCTCTGAGGTGAATATTTTACCTGAGGTAGAACATAAAAGACATTTGATGTGACTCTGATTCTGACAAAAGTCAAAAGGGAACTTTTTATGCAGACATTTGAGCCAACATTATCAAATCCATAAAAAATATCTATTTTCTGCATGTCGTATTTCTCTTCTGGCTGGTTCTCACTGTAAGCAAACAGCCATCATTTTTTACAGAGTACTGCAAAATGCAATAGGTACTATCAGCAAATGAAGAAAACAACAATTGAGGTAGTCTGTCAAAGCTTGTCACGTTTTAACTGAGTCTCAACCACAGCAAACAACAAAATGTGCCAGTGACAGCAACTGAAGGAAGATGCATTTACAAGATAAAGTTCAGCCTTCTCCATGCTAGACCACCCACTTGGTCAGATGAAGGGTGTATGGGAACATTGCTTGGAGCATGTGACTGGTAAGGAGTTGTTCCTATAACTTCAATACTGGGCAATGATTGGACATGTCTGTCCCGTTCTCAATCCCTATATGATACAACACTTGATATGTCTTCCGACTCTGCCATTTTCTGCTGAGCCAATTGTCTCATTAGCTTTATCAAACAACACTTTTCCATGCTGGAAAATAATTATGAAGCAGCAGTATCAGTGTGTTACACTTCTCTCTTGTTAGGAAGCCAACTACAAGCATCACGGACCTAAAAACAAGGTGCACAGCCTGAGCATTGCCATCTACTTTGGCCATTTCCCTGTCCTTAGTGTCTGGATCTTATAAAATTAAAAACTAATAGTCCTCTTATTTTACTTCTGGTTGTTGGCGGGAATGCAGAAATCATTGGATTGAATTATTCCAAACAGGTAGTCCATAGTTTGTACAGCCTCAACATTTAATCAAAGGAGAAAGGAAGATTTTCAGAAAAATGTTTTACATGTAACTGTGCAGCTGCTTGCATGTAATTGTACTGAAACTGCTCTTTGATCTGACTCACTTTCCTCTTTTTTGGACACTTCTTTACAGGCTACTTGGATTGCTTTCAGTGGTTTAGGAATGATCTTTTGAACTTACCTGACAGATACTGTCATGACTCAACTGATTCCCATACAATTATGATAATTACACCTATTAATCTGCCAATACCCCTACAGTCCAGGTTCCTGCCTTCAGTATTATTCATCCCATCTATTTGTAGAGTCATCACCTGGTTTTTTTCCTGTAGCTGTCACCAGTCCCAACATAGTGACATTTCGGGTTTCTTTGAACTCTCTTACTGACATCTACCTGTTGTATGAATTTTGAGGAGAGATCTGTCATGACTTTCTCTGGAGATTTACAGAAAACCCTCTGTTTCTTCTTTCAACCAATATTGATTCTTTGGGAGAGCAAGGTGAAGGGCATGCTTCTCACATGCCTGGCTAGGTCATAAAATAGAATAAGCCCTTTCAGGAATCCTACCAAACTAAAAGTACTTTACTGTAGCAGAGAGCAGCACAAGTGTTGCAAATCACATGCCTATCAGACTGGGCATCGCGGCTGCCTAACGACGTTAGGAGATAATTACCATGCAGAGCAGGGAACTACAATCTGACAGCATAAAGGCTTAACCAAGGACAAAACTATCCATGTTACAACAGATCACCCTGCATCACACGCTGCGATGTTTGCATACAGGGGCCCCTGTCTAGGCTAAATAGTCCTTCTGTTATAATTTTGTCTGCAGGGGGAACTCCATGTTAGATTGTGACAGGAATAAGAGAGAAAGCATGAGGGAAGAAGATAGCTATTTTCATTGTTTTACTTGATGCTGTAAGTGTAGTTTTTATTTACTCTGTATCAATAATTTATGGTAATTGTATGCAGTGCTTTCAGGGTCCATTTGCAGGATATTCGGCCTGAGATTGTTCCCTTTCAGTTGCATAGTAAATGCTCCCTAGACTCCTCAACCCTGACTCTCTCATCCCTACACAGAGGGCTGAGGATAAGCCAGCAGGTCACCAGGACATCAGGCACGAGGAAGACCCAGAGGGATTTTGAGAGTATCACAGAGGAGGATAAGAACGAATTGTCAGTGGCCTTTGTGTGCAACCAGTGCAAAACCAGTAGGCTCAAACCACAGGAAGAGTTCCTTCATCTGCAGCTGGGGTCTGAAGCAAGCCACTGCTGCACATGAGGCTCTCCTAAGAGGTTAAGCACTTTAATCTTCATGTCCATGAAAGTACCTGGGCCTTGGGAATAATCTTCATCTCCCTCATCTCTTCTGTTCAGTTCTACCACACATTAAAGTATATAACATACAGCTAAAGCCATTGCCAGGCTGGCTACACAGCTCTCTGCCTGTTTTTCCACTTTCAAAACATTAACTACCTTGGAAAAATGTGCAGAAGATGTATTTGATACATATTCAAAAATAAACTGCTGGAAGGATAAAGAGGTTGCTGTGCAGGGACTTCTCATTACAGTTTCTACAATAAAAAGCCTAGAAAAGAAGGAAGATTAAGTTGCTGAGTAATTGTTTCAAAACTAAGATGCAAAAGGAGGTGAAGAAACTGGTACATTAATTAAAACTGCAGATAGTAGTAGCTATTGTCAGCATGTTACTCACGATCTATACTACAGCAACAATTGCCACCTCTGTTTTGTCACAAGGACAGAATCAATAGCAAAGTGCTGCTGTACCAGCATGAACACTGTGGGATAGATGCAGTGGTTCAAGAGGCTGTTGATCCTTTTCAGCTTCCAGAGGAAAGGGATTCACTACTGTAGTGTATTTGTACTAAATTATGACACACACACAGTGGCCAGTGGAAGAGCAGTATGATTCCACTCATTCCTCTTCTCTTGTCCATTTGCTCCCAAATGATAGGAACCATCAAGATGTTTTCCCATTTATCCCAGCCTGACCAGGAGGTTTCTTTCATAAACAACATCACATGAACCCTGCAAGGCAGTGAGCCCACAGGCACAAGACCAGATCACTCCAATGCCTGAGTTGTCTAATGCTGTTCTGAAAAAAGTCTTGCAACTCAGCTATGATGCTGGTGAAATACTACCATCATTCCTCCTGAAAGTGAACCAATTTATTACAATGTTGTTGTCTTTTATCCCAGAAATTCCAAATACAAACTGAAAAATATCACAGTACTAAATATTTTGCATTAGTAAATTCCTATACTTACCAGTTTAATACTATCTATAAAAAGTTCTTTCTCAGGAGTAAACAGGTATTTTTCTATGGTTGTGATAGTCCTGGCAGTTGACAAAAATGCAAAATTAAGCAACAGAACTTCCTTTAATTTCACAGTCTGTGATTCTTTCATAAAACTTTTAAAGATCAATTATGTCCTATCACTGCAGGTTGAACTAAGTGATTTATGCATAAATAGCCTTATACAGTCAACTATTGTAGAATGAGCAACTCATCTGTTCAACATACATTCAAAGAACTGTTATTTTTGGCACATAGTTTACTGTTACATTAATCTTTCTGATGCTTCCTATTTTCTGTCATGCAGTCATCTTGTTGGGCATGTAGCTCTGTGTGACTTTCATAAAACATGTGCAGTTGAATAAAATAGAAAATGAAATCCAAGAGCAATTGTCTATGAATGGGCCTGTACAATATCCCAAGCACAAAATTAAAATAGTGGCTTAATGCTTTTCAAAGTCACCCTCAAAAATTTGCTTTCCTTTCCCCTGGAAAATAGAGAAAGAGTTTGCATTTCAGTAGAATGGCTGGGCATGGTTTTTGAAGAAATTACATTACAATAGTTTGTTGGGCCTTTCAGATTAAAGTGAAGACTTGCCTAAAAACTGAAGGCACTCTTCCTCATCTGGAGCAGGGCTGGTGACGCTCAGGCAAGTCTTTGGATACTCATTCTGCAACACAAATTGGTTGCAAATATGAAGTAGCCAATATATGGTGGCAGAGCTTGTGTGCTCTGGTAAGAGGTGAAGAAAATTGTGCCTGCCTTATTTTCAGCTCTACAGTCCACAGTAGTCAGTAATTTTGTCACCAGGCACATTTCAATGCTGTTATAACAGAGCAGACAGTACCCATAGCTACTGGAGAGTGGGGAGGAGCACAGAGCCCTTTAGGATCTGTCATTTCCCTCCTGCTACAGAGCTGTCAAGCTCCCAGGCCCCAAAGATAAGGTCAGGAGAAGAGCTGAGAGGCAGGGTATGTCCCAATGGGTGTCATGGTAGAGTTCTGTTCCAGGACAACAAGACTGTTGTCTATTCAAAGAAGCCACAAAATATCAGAGCAAGATGTTGGGGTCCACTAGAACTTTAGTGAGTCTGAGAAATGGTCTACAAAGTCAACATCCAGGCTGAGATTTACAGAAGTATTTTTGGGCTAGCTTATAAAATATACCTGCACACCAGTGCAGGTAATGCAGACTCATTAATAGTTTAATTTCACATTTTTAACTGAAGAATTGGAATTATATTCATGGTGGATCCTTAATCAGGCAGAAGATATATTTGATTTTGCTGTTGAAGAGTCTTGCAAGCCTAAACTCAAAGTAATACACAATCCAAAGGTTAAAGTAACAAAGAAATTCTGTGAAAGAGAAGAAGAAATAGACAATATCTATTCGGGCAATATCTTAGGGAGCAAAGCATCAATATTTTGAAATCCTTTTTGTAGTCTTAGATCTATGATCATCCAATGGAGTAAATTAGTTGAGGTGCATCTTTAAAATCATCCTGTAGATGATTGAAGCACACTGGCACAATGCAAAGCTTATTGCATGTCTAAATCTATTTTCTACAAGGAGCAGTTACAACACTGTCATAACCAAGAAAACCTCTCTTGAAAACTAGGAAAGAATAGAGTTTTCTGCCAGCATTAAGGATGAGCATCTAGAAAATATGTTTCTTTTTGCACTTAATTTATTGTTATTTATCTAACAGCAGTGTGGGTGAGCCCTTGATCACCACTCTCTCTCCAGACCCTCCAGGCTGCTTTGTGCCCTATCAGTGGATGGTGGGTGGATCCCTCTGTGCTCAGTCTGACTCAATCGCCTCTCTCTCATAACGGTGTTCTGGGTGGGGAGAACAGAATGTGATTATGTCAGCGTGTTGTAAGAAGTTATAACCAAAACCGAACCAGAAACAACCACACAGGCTAAGATCCCTGTATCCAGCAGTCAACAGCTCTTAGGAGGAGAATGAGGGAATGGGGAAAGGAACTAATCAGAAAACTCTCATTGTAAGAACACAGCCTTTTATCAGAGGCACATCCTTGCTATCTTTACACACTCTGAGCACAAGGTACTTACAGAATTTCATGTTTTATTGATCATCCCATACTTAAATTCAGCTAATGGATGGCACCAATTATTCAACCAGTTGGTCAAGGAGAGATTTTAAATCATGCTGAAACACAAATTACTCACAAACCCATACTTTGCAGATTTTATGTAAGTATTAGAGCATCACAGCTTACAGTTCTAGCACAGAAAATGTTTTGAAGAACAGAGCAGAATGGTCTGACTGCACCAGTGTGCATCCTGAAACCTTTTACATTTATACAAAACATAATGCAGCCAAACCAAAACAGAGTTTTCCATCCACTTCCCAGTGACATCGATGAGGTACCTATCCAGTCTAATCATCTAGGAATACATACACCTTTCAACACACAAGTAGTTTAATGCTACTTTCACATTCTCAGCAGGGTAGCAAGACCCCCTGCTTTGCTAGATTTGGCCATAAGTAATGATTTACCATAGAAGACAATGGAAAACACAGTATTACCTATTAGATAAGCATTTTAAACCCTTCTTTAAATAAACAGAGCACAAACTGAAGGTCCATTCTAGCTGGCAGGAAAGATCATTTCATTAGTAGTGATAATTTAACCTTTAGGAAGCAGGGAGGACACAAATTGATTTTGAACATGTCTATAATTGATATTGAATATGGACACAGCTCTCAGAGAGGAACCTTGCTTAGAGGTACTTGGTGACAATGAGTTTTATTAATTTCCCTTGAAGAACAGCAGATACAGGTAGAACACAGGTCCCAGAAACTCTTCAGTCTGAAAGGAGTCATAACACACAGATATGGGAAGCTAAAGCAGGGTAACCCTTAACAGTGCTTGCTGCTTTCCAAAACACAGCCTAGAAGTGGGAGGAAGTTTCTATGATGATGCCTTGACAAGGATGCTCCTTCCTGTCCCTGTGTGAGGTTCTCCTCCAGGGCTTCCTGTTTCAAGAGGTTTCCCATCCCTCCTCAGACACAGGGGCATTGAGTGGCCAGTGCTCTCACATGACAAGACACTGATAAACATAGGTCTCAGAGCAGAGATGGCAGAAAAGTGTATTAAACCTTCTTATTTTCTGAAAGGGCTGAGGTAGGATCTTGTGTGAGATGACTAGCAACCCTCCTATGGCAAAGAAAGGGTGAGTCTTCCTGATTATTGTATTACATGTTTTACTATATACCAGTGACATAAGCAGCCGGTTTTGTCCCCATTTCTGTGCTATTCTGAGCTTTTTCCTGAGCAGTTCCTTGCACAATTTTGTGTTGCTGCAGTTTTGTCTGTCTTTGTGAAGCAGAAGAGCACCAACATCTCCTGTGGCTTAGGAAGAACTGTAAAAACCCTGATTTGAAAGGACCTCTGGGCCTGCTATCTGGCTGCTTCAGGCAGCAAACGATTCCCATGCTCTTCAATTATGGTCTTCTGTGGCTGAAGGGAGCAGCAAGGGAATGCCACATTCACTGCTGAAGCATCTCTCTACAGATTTTAAACACTAGGTCTCTCTTTTATAGTAGCAGTGTTGCATAGACAGCGCACACAGTGCCTTAGCCTTCAACCTTCCCACTGCAGAGAACAATGATGTCTGATGAGGTTAGCCTAAAAGTATATATATGCCTGCATTACCGAATTATGTTATACATACATATAATAATGCAATCATGCCTTATATAAGGTAAGCATGTTTTCATGATGTATCCCAACACACTTACTTCTAAAATCCTATGAAATCATCCATATTAACATTAGATACTATAGAACAGATATAACTTTTGTATTCGTTAAATACAAAACATTTCTAGTTTTTTATTTCAAAATTATACATGTGCAATGTTTAGAAAATGATTCTGTTATGCACATAAATGTGATTCCTTGTGCATATATCTAAATGATCACATATATATATATGCTTTACATATAAAATCACACATTCTATGTGTGTGTATATATATATGTATATATTTACACAATCTCTGTAATATGAATGTGTTATTATATGAAAGGAGAACATAACAGCTTGTTTCCAGGGAAATTACAGCTAAGATCCTTAAGCACATCTCTCCACTGCACGCATGAAGAACGTTTGAGGTGGGGAGGGGGGACAAATAAGACTATGGTATGATCTCATACTTGCATGCAATACAAGTTTGCAAGGCTATCCAGAAGGCAAGGTTGTACCTTTTCCTCCAGCTGCCAGTGACTGCTGATATCAGATACTGTGAGTCAGGACACATTCCCTCTCCTAGAGACAAGACAAGTTGGTGGTGGCTCTTCAGCAAAATCTTCCATCAAATTGAAGAACTGGCAGTGGTTTGAAGGTAGCACTGAAAATGTTTCAAAAGCAACAGCATGGTGGAAATGAATCTACTTGCTCTCCTCCTTCACAGCCTTACATACCACACAGTCATACACAAAGCAAATAATCTGCACCTATAATGTGAGTGCATTTCTCTAATGCATGTGTTTATACATGTCCAACACAGACTGGTTGTACAGGAGTTTAGGACAATTGGCTTTAAATGCATGTAAATATTTATGCACTCCTACATGTGCAGAGATTATCTAGGACCCTGCTACTTACAAGCAGAACAAGTGCAGAAGAATGGAGTAAACCACTGTTATGGGTTTAAAATCTTGGAATTTTTCTTTCATCTACTAACCCTGCACCTCAGAGGGATTACCTTCTGTCTCCTCTTCAACTGTGGAACCTGGAAAGAGACTACATGCCCCATAGAAAAGAGTTCCACCTGGCCCCCTCATGAACTGCTAACAATGGATCATTTGCAGCAGCTTGCCGGG
>JAWWEU010000111.1:91048744-91071665 GCA_035583155.1 Acropternis orthonyx
TTTACTAAACTGTAATTCTGACTTGTAATCTGTTTGTGAGTTAAATTCATTCCTCCTGCTGGTTTACCTTTAAACCAACACAACCACATAAAACTTGTTTGTTACCGATTTTATTCCTTTATAACATTTATGGAGGATTTTTCAAAGCTAATTCTCTATTGTTACTTACAAATATGTTTAACATCTGCCATGTCAGGTAAATGTATAGCTATTTACCGTTCTGTAGAGATGGTGCTGACTACATAAAGCAGCAGGTGTATTTCTTGGGTAATGCAGTTGGAACAGAAATATTTTGTCCCAGGGGCAATCAGCCATGATGTATGAAATGTGCTGAGGATACAGGATGCAGTGCTTACTAGGAAAGTCTCATCAAATTCCCTTGCAAGGTGTGCAACCTCTGTACATCAGGAGCATCACCACCAGGTACCTCAATGTGCTGTAATGAAATCATTGCACTAAGAGTTGCAGACTCTGTTCTTCTAACAAGGAGGCTAACAGCAATTTTTCTTCTCAACCAGAGACTAACTAAACCCTTTTTTTAGCTCTCTCTCTGTCTCATACACACTTTGCATAGAAAAGCCCTTTATACAGTCTTCTTTCCTTTGGGAACCACAGATGTCCTAACTCCATAAGTGTATGCAGCTGGTCAGGACCCTGCTGTGCAACTTAGTTACTCTAATGATTATGACCCATGACAAAATCTATCACTTTCTGCTCCTGTCTCAGTACCATCATTTGCTGTAGGTGCTCTTAGCCACCTTTAACCTCAGATTGTAGCCCATACCCAATGCTGTCTGTTTTGATGTTCTCAGCTGATCAGCATTCAGCTACCAGGTCAAACTCACAGCTGCCTGCTGCACCTTTCTTTGTTTCAGTTTAGTTTAACTTTTCCTTTCATCTAGCCAAAATATTGCACCTCCAAGCCATATGGCACATAGGCAGCCTTCCTTTGGATGAAGTTACCTCAGAGTATTTACGACATAATTTGATACCTTACTCCTTAAGGGGCTCCACTCTGGCTACATGCAGATCTAGTCAAGGTATGTTAATTAGCAAGTAGTCAGACCTATGAAATATTGGCCTGGTAATTACCCACTGAAAATTTTCATCTTACTGAACTGCTTTTGAGCTCAGCTAAATTGCTTCCCAGCAGCCCAGCAGGGTTGCTTCAGAGGTAGTGACTGGTACAGTACAAAGAGGGTGAACCTCACTAATGAAACTCTCCCTGAGAGTAGTATGCAAATGAGATTTGTTTCATCCTTTGTAGTCAGCAACTCTAAATGTTGTATCTCTGCCCCACTCATTAGAGCAAAGGCATCATACTGGATAAGTGCACTGCTCTGTATCCCTGTTTCTTCATTCCTCAGTAAAATTCACTCAGGAAGAACTGAGCAGTCAATATTATTCATTGAGAAATGTGGCACAGAGGAACTAGGCTCTTGCAGGGAATACAGAGTCATGCTACAGTCTTCTCACTTCTGAAAGCCAAAGTGGTTTCCAGATGTTGTGCTTGAAAACTCCGCTCACAATCTGGAAATTCATGAAAGGGTTTTACTTCAGAATTGCACAGAAAGGGCAATGAAATACTGCCCTGCTGGCACAGTTCAGTGTTAGGTGCTCCTCTTGCTTAATAAATTGTGAGAGACCACAGGCTCCTCCTTGATGGAGAACTTCCTTGGTGGGTTTTTAACAGCTCTTTGATCTGAGGCTTCAGTGTGTTGCACAGATTGACTGAAAGACACAATGATGTTACTGAAGTTTGAGGGTTGTTTGATTGGTACTGAATTGTACTAGCTCCCCTTGTCTCCTGTGGCACTTAACTTGATCTTGCTTGATCTTCCTCCCTGGCATTTCTGATCACATAGCAGAATTTGTAAAGGCCAGGGGGGCAGAGAGGGATGCAGGACACAGGATTGCTTTCAGCCTTTTGCAGATGCAGTGGCCTACCACAGTATTTCTCTCTTTTGCAGTGGTGCCTTCCTGGAGTTTTACTCCATTCTTCCATCACATTTATACAAGTACATTCAGAGATGAGAATTCAGAAAAAAAAATATATGAGCACAGACCTTGCAGGAGGTGAGTTTGTCATTATTCTCTTTAATGGCATTGATTTCCTTTTAATTTTCAGTGCTGAAGAGAAAGGAAGAACTGTAAATAAGAGAATAATGCTACTGTCACTCTGACATACTGTAATGAACAGCACAATATGCCTTGAATGAAAAACACAGGAAAGCAGTTCTGCAAAACTACCATTTTGAGGGTCATAGGTGATATATTTATGGAGTTTTAATTTTTTTCTGGCTTATTGTATAATGGAATCATTGAAATGTAGAACTAGAAGGTGCTCAAGGGGCCATGTAGGATAGCTCTCAGTAAGACTACTTCCTCCTCTGAGGATAGGGGAGTTTGACTGCACCTCTTCTGGTGTCTGGGAACTGAGGCTGCAGGTGCAGAAAGCCCAGTTTATCAGAGCACAGGATGAGCTGCACCTACCCAGCATGTTCTCTCTGTCCCTACACTAGCCCTGTACCCACGTGCTAAGGCTAAGCTGAGGAAGACTTTGACCCAGAGCAGAACACTGCTGAATCAGAATAAGTCACCCTAGCACCCTAATGAATGAGCTTTTGGGCAAGCCAGAGGCAGACACCAGGCTGAAAACTTCTCATCTACCCTGTCCCTTCTTGTACTTCCTCCCTATTTCCAGACCCCCACACACCCAATTTGCTTGCATGACCTAAACCCAAGATGCTCTATAGCTATGCCTGCTGCATTCACCCTAGAGAGAAAGCTTTTCCTAATATTGAAACTAAATATTCTCTTAAAGTAAGTTAGACTGATTCATTCTAGTCTCTCAGCAGCAAGTAAGCCATGGCACAAATTACTAGTTCCACGAAGATCCTGTTTTGTGCTCCTGTCATACTTGAAGATAATGCCTGACCATAAGTAATTTGAGGCATATTTTTGAAATAGGACTGTCACAACATAGTCCAGCAAGAAGGCAAGGACAGAAAGCTTTGCGATTTCTTAGTGAAAAGGCTGCTTGGAAACACTGAGATACAAGAGAGTAACTTGTAGCACTCTTACATAGTAGAGTCAGACACAACCTGACAAGATGACTGAAAAACTCGGTCTGATGATGATCTTTGCCAAGAGAAAGTCAGTGTGTTTTAATTGAAATATTTCCTGAAATAACTGTTTGAAGATATCTGAGTTCAGCCGTGAGTGAGACACAAAAGGCATGAAGCTATTTGCACTTACTCAACCAAATCTGATCAAAAACTATGTTATGAAAAAAGTTCTAGTGCTGTGGGAGAACGGGGGTTGGAGGAGGGGCAGGGGAATAACCACCAGGTTAAGGTAATTAATAGTATATAAAAAAACCCTCAAGCCCTCAGAGATATTTCTTTGGTCATTGCGATAGAAGCCCAGAGGATATTGTGAATTCTTCTGGACTTCAGCAGAATATTAGTCATAGTGATTTTACCCCTCTCCTATTCAGCAACCATAGGCTCACATTTTACTTGATCCTTGTCACAGTTTTTTAATCCTTCTTATAGAGAAGACCTTACTGAAAGAGATTACTGTACAGCCAGGTTGTTGCTGTTTCCATTGCTGTATTTATCTCTCCTTAGATTTCTGTAAGAAAACAATCAGAACATCAGCTTTTTTCTGTCTGTGCAGAAACAGGAAAGATTATGTGTTTCACTGCTCAAGACTGCAGTATTTTAAATGAGGCCATTTGAAAGAGAACTAAAACACAGAAAATGCCATAAACTTTCTTGAAGGATATGCATTCCTCTGTGAGTCAAACTTACTGGCAAGGCTGAATTTACAGTTAACTTTAGTACGGACTTGCAACAGAGGGAAGGAGTAAATGCCATGATGCCATGCTGAGACAGACCTTTATGTGAAATAAAAAGATACATATGTGAAATTCTGAAGTACTTGGAAGCAGTGAATCTGAACGTTATTGTCCAGAGAGGGAATATATATGACACGCAGATTTATCTGCCCTTAAGAGGTTGAGTCTTTTATACTACTGGCTTAACAGTAGGAGTTTAGTTTTTGTGTTCACAAGAGTTTCATGACACAAGTTTCTTGAATATCTCTTTGCCTATCAAGGATTCACAGACAGGAATAAAGATCAATGCATTTTTAGCTGGCTTACATGGTACATTTGTTACAGATTATGCCATTTTGAAGACAGACAACAAGCCTCAGAGCAGGACTGTGAAGCAGACCTTCAGCCAGAAGATGAGTTCTGCCTATAGGAAAAGATACAAAAGAAAACTTAGATAAAGAATTATTTTATGTCAGGCAATAAACAAACAGAAGGAAAACCACAGGGAGAAACATGGAGTTAACTGTACAACAAGAAATGCAAGCTGGGTCTACTCAAAAACCACTTAAGGAGAACTCAAAGAGGTACCAGGGAGCATTACTGTAGGCTACTGGCCGGATTTCTGTAGAATAAGTTCTACAAGTAGCTGGGGATTTTTATACATTTATATTAGTTATCAAAGAAAGAAAAGGGCAGAAAAGAGGAGAGCAACAACTGAGTAGCAGGAAAGATGTTCAGGGTAGTGGGGCAAGCAGAAGGTGGCAGGGCCTGCAGAAGTAGCAGCCTGGTGCTATGGGCCATGCTGAGTGCACAGAACACAAATTAGAAGAGCTTCAAAAGGTTGATCATCATGCAGAGGTCCAAGGCGGGGCAGATATTGTCTGAAGTCACAGCAGCAAAATAAGGAGCTGTGATAGACTAGCTGGTCCTGGAGCAGCAGCTCAGCGAGGGCCAAGGAGATGTGAGATGGTCATAGAGAAAATGGGTTTTAACTCTGACAAGTCAAGTCTGTAACAGGAATTTTTTTGGATGATTGTAGGTGAGTAAAAGATCATGCTGGCCCTGATTATACAGACTTATGTCTGCTTCACCAGGTGAAATGGGCACCACAGAGCTTCCAGGTGGGTGGGAGCACACCAACACAGGGAGGTAAAAAGGAAACCACAATCTTTCCCATGCAATTCAGTCTTAGATAGATCACTCTGAACCCTCTCCCAAACCATTTGCATTTACAGAATAAGCAACTTGCACTTGCAGTTCGTACCTCTCAGTTGCTTAATCTCTAATGCTTCTCTTAGAGAGTTTCTAGATATCAAGACTGCCACCCTACAGATGAGGAACCTGGTACCTGGAAGGTTGTGCAATGTATTTCAGAAGCAGGAGACAGACCAAAGTCCAGCTGTCCCTCACAACACAGTTAATAAACAGCACAATATTTGCAGGTGGCTTCGGTGACGTGGGATTTAACTGACGTAAAAATGTAGCCGAACACTGTTAGCTTGTGCGTGTCTGCCAAAATCAAACTGCCTGTCGCTCCAGTGTGCTTGGAGCCATCACACAGCTCCTGGACAACAGGAGTACATCAGCACCACCTCCTGGCAGCCAGTAACTCCAGAGATTTAAGAAGTAAAACAGCAGACGAGGGGAAAATCTCTATGTGGGAAAGACAGCAAAATCTTGCTGTCCATGCACTAATGCTAATATTTTCAATTCCTATAATAGTCTTTTGGTACCAGGATATGTACCTGCCTTGAATCAATAGAGGGCACCGTGGTAGGGAGCAGGATAAGACACACATCTTTGACACATAAGGACTAGGGTGAAATAAACTCAAAAGCTCTCCCCACATCAAATGTTGTCATTTGAAAACCAAATCACTCTGAAACTTTAGTAGAATGACCTGAGAGAGATTTTGAAACGTGTATAAGCAGTCTTTGCAGTAAGAAAATCTGAGCACATCCATGCTTTGCTTGCTCGTCACAGCAGTTGCAGCTGAGACTGTAGTCTCCTTAAAAATGTCAGAAAGACAATGCCAACATTTGTCTTGAGCAGAGAAAAAGCAATTTAAAGACAAGTGCTGGCAGTTTCCTTCAGAAAGTGTTGGATCCTATTCTTGAATATGGCAGCCTCTCAAAGGGCAGCATGTTGATTATCAGCACTATAAAAGGACCAAGACAGCTCTCTAGCTCTTTCCTGCCACACTTGACAGTGCAAAATTATGATGTAGGAGGGAAATCACTGAGCATAAAATGCTCCTTGACTCTCAGAAACTACATGGAGAAAACATGAAAGAAACTCGTGCAAGGCCAAATGAAATTATGTTATGCCAGTCTTCAAGCGGTGAGATTACTCAAGCAGAATTACTGATAATCAGGAGGACCTAATGGCAAATTGAAACCTGCTTATGTCTGAAAGATTAAGGTTCTAGAACAGAGGGGAAATAAACCTTATCATTTTTACCTAAAACTAAAACCTGACTTTAATGTCTCACAAAGAAGCTGCAAACTTCAGCATTTCATGAAAGCTAGACAGCGAACTCTCAGGATCTGTACTGAGGGCTTCTAATTTGGAGGTTAGATGATTAATTTTCTCACTCCTAAACTTCAGTGAAAGATTCTCAGGAGACCTGTTCTTCCTCTGTTTTATATAGTTCCCTTCACTTTCTTGTGACCAAATACAATTTCTAATAGACATCAGTAGAAGAACTATTTGCAGGTACTAGCAAGTTCTAGCACTGTTTTGTTTTTCACCTGACACGGAAACAAGACCTTTAAGAGTGGTTTGATCTATTTGTAATTTTTAAAGGTTTTTTTAAGGATAAATTCTGCTCATTCACTAAAAAAAGGGTGTCACAGGTGAATTTGGTTTCTGTGGATGTACAGAATGGCACTCTGAAGACAGACAGTCCCTCTGCTCTTCAGATTTTGAAGAAGAGTCACCTGGGCAAATGTCACTGCTGAGCTGTTATAGGCCAACATGTTATGTTCCATTAAACCTGCCACACTGGAGAAAGAACTGTTCAAAGCTAAATCTCACAGATCCTACTCCAAAAGTTAACCTGTTCAGCAAATAATTCAATATCTAAATCTTCTTGGAATCAGGAGAAGGGAATATTAGTAAGTCACAAATTCCGAGTCTCACCTACTACTTCCTAAGCATACTAAATACAAGGTATACCATCGTCACCCATAAATTAACTGAACAAGTCTGTTTTACTAGTAAGCAAAAACCAGAGGAGGCAGCTACACAGCATATGTACCTGGGAAAAAAGACAGATAAGTAGGTCAACCTCTGCTGAAGTACAATATTGTGTGTCCCTTTCATTAAAGCTTAATATTTCAGAGCAATATCATGTCAATTTCTTGACTGAACATCCAACCGCTATTCCAAGTGTTAGACTTTCCTCCATCCTTGATACTGAACCTTAAAATTAAGGAAGTGGGGATGGATCGTTCCCAGAGCCGTCCATGGCTTCACCTCAGGTGCACACTTGTTGGTCACAATGAAAACCATAAGGTAGGAAACATTTGTCTTTACCATCCATACCCAACTTGCTCTCAAATCGCTCAATGTTTCTAAAAGCTGGAAATGCAGTTTTGCTTCAGTCTTATGCAAATCAGAGGGTTTGTGTGAGAGAGCTGAAACAACCTGCTTCACTTATATGCTCAAAGCAAACAATCATCTAAAGACATGACACACTTCATTGCAGCAGATACTCCTGTGCTATGTGTGTCTTTCAACATGTGATAACATATAGCACGTGTTTGCAGAGTAGGACAATAAGAATCCATGTTCCCAAGGTAGAAGATAGTTATTGAAGTCTGATATAAAAAGTAGTGTTCAAGTATTAGTATTACTCATCAGTCCTATAAAAAAGAATAATTATCACTGTTAAAAGGCCTAGGCAGCTGGAAATTAATTCAGAGGTAACACTGGTGAACAAAAGCACAGATCCCAAATGTTGTGCTTACACCACTTTGGTAAATTACAAATAAATAATCTCTTAATGACAAAGAAGAGCTATAAACATAATGGTTATTTTTTCTTAAATGGAGTCTAAAGATCAACTCAGAAGTTTAGCTTACTATAACATGCTCAAATTTTGCAATCAAATGAAATAATTCAATTTAAAAACTTTTAATTATAAGTGTTTAATGAATTGCATTCATTATGTATGATTGCAGTGATATATTTTTTTGCTCTCTAGAGCAATCTGTTTTCCTTAATTTCTTTTTTTATCCATTTAATAAAGTATCCTCATTTACACAAAATTTTAATGTCAAACTCAATTAATAGAAAAAATATGAACTTCAGTAACAACAAATTATGTCGTGTCACTATTAAATGATCTGCTCCTTCCCAGCTTAGTTGACTGTTCAACACCAAGCCTGAAAATGGTTTGGCAGCTGCTTTTTGCAGCACAGCAGAAGAAACATTTAAAGCAAAGCTTTCAGGAATTAGTCCTTTGGGGTGGTCTAGCACAATCTGAGCTTTTCTGTGCCTTATTTTGAAACAGGGCTGTGGCCACTTTCCTTCGCTGCATTGACTTTCTTCCCACAGTGCTACAGCAGATTAGGATGCACAAGAAAGTTTGTGGTAGAGCAGATTGGCTCTGTTTCTTACCTGACTTGAACAGCTTGATATTTAAACAAATTTAAGATATGAGCCCCCAAATACATTGTGTTTTGGCTGCTATGCCTGATGTTCCATCCTTCCAGAGATCACACAGACAGAGATAGCTCAATGGAAATGGGCAAAGACTGCTTCCATGGTAGCATTACAAGCTAAATTATGTGGAAAGATGCCATGCTTTTTGTATAAAAGGTTTCTAAGTTTCTTTTCACAAGAACAAAAACTCAGGACATGGCCTTCGGCAGTCTCTAACACTCCCAGCTCTGGCACTCAGGCAGCAAGGAGGATACTGCCACCTGATGCCAGGTACAATGAGGACACAATGGAAGGACTAGGTTAGGACAAGAACCTGAAGAACCAGGAGAAGCTGGTAAGCCTGAGACTAGCTAAGAAAGACTGACTACTGAGGAAAAGACCATGACATAAATAGTCAAGAAGGATCTCTAACCACCAAAGGAACTTCCTGTTAACCACGCAGACCATAATTTCAATTTCCCAAACCTGGTATCACCCATGGGTTAAAGAGCACCTTGGAAAGGGCACTTTTCATTCTACTTTACTGCTGGTTAACAGGTGATGACAATCTGGTACTGCTATCAGTTATTCTGCTGCTGAAGTGCCAAAGATTTGTGTGATAGAAGGCTCCAGTTCTGTCAACAGACAATTTCTCATGAGAGACTTTCTATTATTTCAGTCTGTCTCCTGAAACCCCAAGACTAACAGATATTTCTTCTGAGAAATCAGTCAGGCTGAAAAGTCATGGATTTAAAAATTAACAAATGGTAGAATTAAGGTTTTACAAGACACCATCACTGTGCAAATTTGCTGTGACACAGTTAATAACTACAGGATCACATGACAGCAGGTTTTATAGGCTTTCCCATATTATTTAGTGAATAAAATAAACAATACCCAAATAAATTAACACATTTTGGTGTCATTGTTCCATGTGAGGCCCTAGGCCTTGCATGTTGCATCTTTTTACAACAAATGTCAAGGGGCTGGTTTCAATGCTCTCACTTCAGGAATTCATTCCTTAGCTGGCCACCTACCTTCTCTATAATGCAGAGGCAGTCTTAAGAAGCAGTTTTTGAGATCCAGTTGAGACACCTGTTTTACAATAAGATAACGTTCTACAAGTGCCTGCTTCTCAGCTTCAGAAGAAGCCAAGGTGCAAATATCAACACCTAGGTGGATAAATGCCTTATTTACACCCTTATATATTTTCCAGAGTCCACATGCTTTTCTTAAGTGTGGCTTTTAATACCTTCAGTGGCAGTTGTGTGCTCATCAGCTTTGATGACTGGACTTAAGTGTATTCAGTCAGGTATCAAAAGATGAGACCTTTCCAGACAATCACCATGGGAGACAATGCTGGTGGACAAGAAATGGCCAGGAGTTTTGTGGCAAAACAGAAAAGACTGTAGGGCAGTAGCACTTCCTCACCTAAGAATTTGTCTTTTCCCTAATTTACAGTTCTCCTCACTTCCTTTCTGGCATTTCCTCTTTCTAGGTGATTTGGCAGGTGAGTGACCCTTACAATGTTGTCCGTGCTTGTGGATAACAAAGGTATGAGAGGGAAGAGAAAGGCAACTTTGCTGCTGTTGCATGCAAAGGCACTCCTGATGGCTTGGGGCCCGCTGCGGCCACCCTCCGGAGGGCCATCACACTGCCATGGCTTGTTTGCTCTGCACAGACGACAGACAGTTTATAGCCATTTCAGAGGTGCTTACTGTCTTCATCCTAACAGAGAAAAAGCAGGTTGGAGAGTGATTGAATTGTAGCCTGAGAAGAGAGACAGGCAAGACTTGCACAAAATCACATGTTTAGATTCATTAAGGAGTAGGGCACTCCACCTCTTGGCAGGACTGTGTTTTTTGTTCTATCCCAGTGCAACCTCACACCAAAAAAGGACCAATTTCCCCCCTCTTTTAAAGGTATTTATTTTACTGTATTACTGTGGTGGGTTGACCCTGGCTGGATGCTGGGTGCCCACTCAAGCTGCTCTATTCCCTCTACTCCCTTCCTCGGCTGGACAAAGGAGAGAAAATACAATGAAAAGTTCAAGGGTGGAGATAAGGGCAGGGAGAAATCACTTGCCAGCTACCAGTTAGTAGACATGGAAAATGAACTTCCTTGAGAGAAGAACTTAATGTAACCACAAAGCTAATGGGTACTATTACTATGTTTTTGTTCATACTTCCTGATGACATTTTTGACACGATGCTTAGCCTGGAATGGAAGATATATAAATATGTATTTCATTTGGCAGCTTGACCTAGATAAACAGTATATGACTTTCAGGGATACAGGATTTACAAATGTCTCTGGAGACTAGAAACTTGCTGGCCTTTTGTGTTCCTATCAGTTCAGTCTCTCATATGTTAAATAATTCAACCACCTGTTTTCTGATCGCAAAGAGTTAGGCTTGACTCACATTTTTTTCAGCAATATGAGCCTGCAGAGTAAGAAATGATAACAGCAGGCTCCCCTGTGGTAAATCACTTTTGTGGCAGCATTTTGTTCTTGATGTGAGTTTGTGCTACACTAGGGTCTATTTATATTTTATTGAATAAGTCAAAGTGTGAATTCCAAAATTAAAAGCAAAAATGTTTCTTTTATGGGGAAAAATAGGGATTGTCAAATACTTATTTTTGAGGATATGAGTGAGTTAACATCATGTCTAACCTTTATTAAGGAAGGGTATCTGTGTTATTCAAATACTTTTTTCATTTCCTCTAATAAATAAGAAGATGGAAGAGCAGGTATCTCTTCTTTACACAAGAACTTGATGCAATACAAAAAGTATTTAACCACTAAACATGGATTCATTAATTGTTTTCCAAGGAAAGACTGTCCTTGCAGTATGTTTTACATCTGGTGTACATTAACATCCATCAAATAAAATATTTCTCATAAACACAGATGAGGGTCATTTCAGTTCCACCACAAGCAGAAGATTGACTTGAAAGTACTTGGAAGAAAAGCACTGGTGACAAGCCATCAGCACTGACCACATTTTCAAGATTTCCCTCATAAGCCTTCTGAATCCATATGAGCTACTCTAGAGTAAATCTACAGACAATACATCTGGGAGAGACTTTGAGATATCTCTCATCTTGTGCTAAATGGGAGGTTCTCAGTCTTGCAGGGCAGTAATTGCTGTACAGAATTACATCCACCAGGCAGACTTTGCTTGAGCACAACCTTCTCCTCACCAGGGAGAGCAGTGAGGCCACCTCACTGGGCATGATGGTGGCAGCCACGGGGCCTGTGTCCCTTTCCTGCTGCTCTTATTCCATCCTGAGCACTGTGCCCCCACTGCCTGCCAGCTGCCCATATTTCTTAAAGACCTCACGTCTCCACACCCCAAGGGAATTACATACTCCAAAGCAGTATCAGGGACTCTGTATGCTGGAGTTAAGACCAAAGAAGCAAAGAACATGTGTGGTCTAATAAGTACTTAATATCCCATTACAAACTAACAGAAATTCTTAATGCTGCCCCCACATTTCTAGATTAAGTGCTGACATAAGTAAGATAACCTTTACATTTTTAAAGTGTTGGCTATTCTGAATATATAGCATACAAAAGATATATGTGTATATATATATATATATATATATATAGAGAGAGAGAGAGAGAGAGAGATGTATACACCTTCTAAAAATAGAAAGTGGGTTTTTTAGCATTTTTATAGCATGGTGAAGTTTTTTTGCTAGGACGTGTATGTTGAATATTTAGACTACAACATGTGTTATAGTTTTCAAAGGGCACGTTCAGCATGTGGTTTGTCAAAAGCCCTGCTTGGAGACACATTCAAGGTTTTCTGCCTTTGACAGCTTCATGCTCATGTTATCAGCACATTCATCTTCTCTTGAGGTTTTAGCATTCTGAATGTTTCTGCTATGGTGCCATCAAATCAAAATAATGAGACACAAGCAGGCACTATCTTATGTATATCATTGCCAGTAATTGACAGGGACTGCTTACTTGCAGAGACTCATGGCTGTAACCCAGGTAAAGAGCTAAAACTATATTGAACTATAACTCTAAATTTAGAACCATTATGGTCCTTCATTAATCATAGCAATGCTCAGCACTTGTGTATAGCAGTGCCTTTTATAGGAGAACCTTGAATGTGCAGTGAAAGCACTAAACAAGCCACAAAACACCCTTAGGTAATTCAGAATTATTATTATCCTTACATTTTAAAAAGCAGCTTCAAGAGGCCTTTTTATAATTTTTTTTTTTTCAATAGCTTCATCTGTTTGAAAGGAAAACCAGGTCTGCCTAGCTTAGCTGTTAGTAGATTTTGTGGACGATTCTGCTTCTACTCATAAACTTTAAGGCCATGTGGAATGACTATGACCATCTAGTCTGGCTTCATGGATCGTATGAGATCGTTCGTTCTGGATGGAATACAGAAATTTTTCAGTTCTGTAGAGCAGTATTACATCCACATCCTTAACATACACACTATATGCTCTATAAACATATGCCATACACACAGTCTAAGCAAATCAGTTCTGTTAGAATGAAATCAGTGGTTTTGGGACCTGTCAATCTCTCTTATAAATTCATTTCACAGTTGACCTTCCTCAGCTGGGTACATGCTCCTGGCAGCACCCACACCGCAGCACGGTGGTTTATGGACAGTGGACTCTATTCATGCACCACCATGGCTCAACACTGCAGAGCTTTGTTGCAATTAGCTTAGCATGCAGCTTGGTGTTTTATTGACCAGAGTGAATCACATCCTTACTGTGAGCAGAATATTGAGTGTTCAACAATAAAAGATGATAGATGTCTGCAAGGAATATTTTGCAACAATTACTCTATGCCACGTGCTCTCCATTAGCATAGCAACGAAGTACTCTCTTCCGAAATAACATGAAAGAAAATCTACCACAGAGGTCTTCTCTCTCCTTTTATATTTAACTCATTTCAGACATACAAGATGTGAGAACAAAACAGAGTGGGCAAGACAAAGCCATTATGACAACATGTGAGTACATGCATAAATTCACTGAGAACAATAGGATGAGGGGGGAAAAAATTGAAGATAAACAGTGATGGTACAGATACACTAGAAGGATGCATATATATACCATAGCAAACTGAAACTGCTCCTCTTACTGGTTTGCTTAATGCTATTGAGGAATAATTCTATTCATATGCTCTTCGAGGCAGATATGCCATGTGTAATTCACCAGGCACTGTCTTTTTACTGTTCAAAAGTGTTTTCTATTAGGATACAATTTTTCCTATTAAAAACTCTTTTCCTGGGAACCTTTTTGTCCATTGTTGAATCAGCAGCTGATGGCATATCAGTGAAAAGACCCGCTTTGGACAGCAGGGTCTGCTTCTAAATTAATCTCTTTTTCATCAGAATCTGGTGATTTTTAAAAGCAGCAGTATAATAGTAACATTCCAGGTTTTGAGAGAATGTTCTTGTCAAACTGTTTGCAAATAAAATCCAGGAAAAGAACAGAGAAAATATGAAGAAATGATAGAAGGAAATGTTTCCTATTCACAGCATCTTGCCAATAAATAGAAATGTTGAGGAAGTTATTGTACTCAGTTGTAGAGATATAACTGGAATATATCTTGACAACATTCTTCTGTTTTACTTTCAGTAAAACCAGAGTAGCAGTTTTTTATGTGTCCTATCAGGGTCTCATATATGGAGAAAAAAAATGCATGTATCAGTTACCAGTCTACCTCCCAATAAAGCCTGAACAAGAAAAGGAACATACCAAGGCATGTGTTAAATGAATATTCTTAATGTCCAGCAGAAATGAAAGATGTTAAAATTTTGTTGTTAAACCAGTTGTAATTATGATAACAAAGAAAGGGGGAGGACAGGGAAAAGATGGCACCAAATTTAAAGGACACAGAAAACAGGGACTGAAAAGTAATTTTTTTTTTTTTTAAAGGAAGAAAATTTTAGGCTCATGATGCACCTACATTATACCAGCAGCATATAAGTCTCTGCAAGGATGCTTACACTTACACAGGCACAGTTGTTCCCACAGCAAAATCATCCTGCTTATACTGAATTCTTCCTGTCTACTGTGTGAAAAGGTTTGTTTTGCTGGGAATAGTCTAGTTCCCTTTCTCAGCTGATGGTGCTAGTTGCAGAACTTCTCTGTCCCTTAAGGAGAGGCTTAAAAGGTTACTGTAAGACTGCAAGCATTTATGGGATCTCTGGAAGTAGCTAGTGCTCAACATGGTTTTAACCACACCGTCTGCCACTTGAGGAATCATGGGTTAAATGTATGTGCTTAACAAGTGTGGACAGAAGGACTCAGGCAACAGGACTTTCTAAATGAAAGGCTAAGACCACAAATTATTCCATTCTGTGAAATCAAAGTCTTGACAGTCATTTGTTAAGGCTGCTGAGTGCCTTTTCTGACAGGACACTTTAGGACAGACTGTCTTTCGAGAGTAATGAAGGTTGCCCTAACTTTTGAAGAAGGCAGAAGTGCCAGTACAAGAATACAAGGGGCTTCTACAGAGGCAGTTCTACAATGAAACTGGCATAAATAAGCAAAGGAAATGGGAAAAATCAACTATATCATGGACTTCGATGCTTCAGTTTCTGTGCTTTTCTGCTTAGAATCATGGGGTTGGTTTTTGGTATTTTGATGCATTTGCAGTTAAAATGTCATTGAGGGGTTTTTTTTTTCAGATAAAGAAAACACTGATTTTCATACTCTTTAGAACATATTTACCCAAAAAGCAAATCATCTGTAGTACAAGACGTGCCTTATTACCCCTGGCACACGTGCACATAGTTTTTCTCCTATACATCAAAGACCTTGTCATTGATTTTTTACTGAGAGCTCCCATGAGGTCAATGAAAGCTGGGAAAATGTGGCCATGTGTTTCAGTCTTGCCCTTGGTTGGTTAGTTACTGACACCTTCCTTATCCAACATTAAAGTTTCCTCATCACATTTTATATTTCAAAGATATAAGTTATTTTAAAGTAATTGACTGAGATAGTGATCTCTGGAATTGAGATATGTCTAATTTGCATACACATCCGCTTTGCTATAAATTGCTGGCAAGGAAATGCAGTATCTAGACTTTAGCTGCTTTGATCATCCCCTTGTTATATTTAATATTCTTGCAGTGAGAAATATGTGGGAAATTAACTAAATTGGAAGGAAAGGGAAAGGGAAAGGGAGAAGGGAGAAGGGAGAAGGGAGAAAAGAGAAGGGAGAAGGGAAAGGAAAGGAAATTGGTCCAGCCTCTAATTAAAAGCAGAATTACATCCCCAAAACTTGTACAAAGGCCCTTATGAATTTTTTTCTGTCCTGAAAGTTTCGACCTTTTGGATGATAACAACAGTGCAATTGCAGAGGTGTTTCCAGACATATAAGAATGGTTCTAAGACACAATTTTTTGTTTTAGTTAGGTGTTGCATGTATAAAAGTTAAACCAAAGGAGAAAAAGAAGACCTCACATAGAGAATCATAATGTCATAGAATTGGTGAGATCATTTTAGGTCATTTAGCTAATTCAAGGTCACCAATCCAACTGTTAATCCAGCACTGTCAAACCTACCACTAAACCATGTCTGCAAGTGCTACATCTAAACATCTTTCAAATACCTCCAGCAATAGTGACTATTGTTTCACATATGTACACCTTTCACATAGCCCAAATATATTGCCTTAACTGTATGACATGAATCCTTTAAGTGTTGCTTGTGTAAGACTCACTCAAAGTGAATTAAATAATTAAATGCAGCATTGAGAAAAGTTTCAGGCTGGTACTGCTTTTATCAATGCAATTCAAACTGCAATTCAAACTGGCCATTCTTTGGACTTTTCTACTGTAAATGAAACTAAAATTCTTGATCAACTTTTTGTATAGTCAAACATAAAATACAAGTTTGTAACACTGGAGAAAACTCTCTAAATTGCTAACCAACATCAAGCAAAATTAGAATATTCTCTCCGCAGAGAAAACCCCATATTCTTTTGCAGTAAGCTTCCAGATAGTTTGGGTTTTGTGTATTCAAAAACAGAAGTTAGTCTATTCTTTCTAGTTATTCTACTTCTAGTATCATTTAAGAAAGGTCTATAACAGACATTGAGATGCCAAAATATTTAAATCCTACTTTAGCAGGTGTTGCAAAAAATCCCTGAAATAAGAATAAACTTAGAAAAGTAACAGGCAGCCACCTAAAGCAGGCATGTTACAAACCAAAAACAGGGTGCACAATGAGAGGTTAGGAATGAATATTTGCTGTAGCTCCTGTTTGAAATGCAACATACTTTCCTTTGGCAAACGAAAACTAGAAAGGATTGAATATCAGATGAAAAGAGAAAAAAAGTCTGTGGGGAGCCATAAAGAACACTTAGGAAGAAATGGAAGGATCTGGAAAGGAAGCTAAAAGCTCTGAAGATGAAGAAAGGAGAAGGCCTGAGGGATAAGAAAATTTGAGACCCCTTGTTAAAAGCAACCATAGCCCATGGTTAAGCAGAAGCTGAGAGGGCAGAAAACAGTCTGTGACCACCGCTGTCAGGTTAGTTGCAGAAAATTCTCTGTGTTACACTGTCCACCAACCACTTGCTAAGCCTTTCCACAGGCTTAAAACATAGATTATTAACCCTTCAGAATGGAAATCGTCTTTTACATGAAGATTTGGTAATTTTTTGGTTAGCACAATGGAACAATAATTTCTCATCTGGGTCTCCCACAACACAAGGATTGCTATTAATCGCAGAAATTGTACAACCCTCTGCAGTCATCATTTACACTGCATGGTTAATGCAATGATTTTCCTCGTATGGCATACAGATTCCCAAGGAATTCATGTTTCTAAATCCAAAGAAAGTAACTAAAATCAGCATTCTGTTATAAGCAGCCTAATAAATAGACTATGCAGGAACCTATAGCTGTCACAGAAAGCACTGGAGCATTATTACATTGAAAAAAAAGATGAAAGCTTGAGACCTCTTATAATTTTGTAATAATCAACAAAGGAGAAAAAGAGACTCTGCCTTTCTGGCCAGCCTGTTAGGCAGCTGAGTAGCACAGAAGTCCTGTGACCCGCCAGTCACCTTGCACCAGGATGCTGCTTGCTGCCCCTTTCTCCCAGGGAATAGATACATACAGGTGGCAGCACACAGATTGGATTAAGAACTCTGCCTTGGGTCTTCATAATTTGCATAATCTCTATATGGATTTTTTTGCATACCTATAGTTTGAGACTTTATACCATTTGTCTAATTGAACATACACTGAAGGTTGTTTCCTTGGCAGAGTGAGTGTTAGAATAGCATTTAGGATTTACTGAGGGCTTAAGAAAGGGGAAAGAGAAGAAAGGGTTGTGCAACCTGTTATATTTGTCTGACTATCTGTCATTTTAAGAAATTGATCCCTTAGAAAGCTGTTGAGCAGAGCAGGTCAGGGTGTTACTGTCTCGTTCTTCCTGACACCATGTGCATTCATACTGTCCATGTTCATTTACAGACTCAGGCAGAGACACCACACTAGGTTAAAATGATAGCTATTTATCCTTAGAAAATAGGTTTTTATTGTTGAACTCTTTTCACTACTGATTTTTATTGCTTCTACCTGTTTTATAAATCCCTTCTGCCTAGTAACACATTTCCATGAGATTTTTCCCCCTGTATTTTTGGGCAGCTCTTCATGAATTTTTTCTAACCTTACTCAATTTTAGTCCTTCAAAGGAGGCTTTCCCACAATGTTTTGGTAGGTTTTCATACATTTCAGGGAGAGGAAACCCAAAAAGTGGTCATTTTTAAAAAGTCTAGCTTTCAAATAGGAAATATCAGAGGTGAAAATAAACTGAGTCCAGCTGCAAGGATTTCTATATATTGGTAAATAGCAGAAGATACAGGAACACTCAAAACAGATATTTTTAATAATGAGATTCTAAAAAGCAGGTATATAACCTGAGAGGATCCTTGAGAGACAGTATAATCCATTTCTTACCTTTAAACAGGGTCAAACATGCCTATACTGTTCCTGGCACATGCTTGTCTAACCTAATCTTATCAATGCACCAAAACTGTGCTCTCAAAACCACTCTAAACAACCTGTTTCCACGAATAAGTATTCCTTTAACATTAAAAAGGTTTAGGGGAATTTTTGTTTTACCATCTCATCCAAACTTGACTCACTACACTGAAAGCCCATTTCATTTTGTCCTATCCAGAGAGAACAAAAATTAATATTTGGAGGTCTTACTTTTATTCAGAATAAAGAATAAAAGCCTTCTATTCCTAATAAGATAAAGATAGGCACCTGTCCTAGTTACAGCGGCAGGACCAGTTTATCACCATGTAGGTGTAATCAAAACTGTGTATTCTACACCCTCTATGTAATTTCTGATGAACTGTTAGTAATGGATCATTTGCAGCAACTGCCAAGGGTACACCTGACACCTCAGGCTACAAGCTGGGTGTTAAAGGACCCTGTGAGATAGGGAAGTGTTCCTGTCTTCACACCAGTGACTAAAGTGTGATAACTCCCCTCCAGGGAGGCATCAGCACCTTCACACCCAGCCTGAGGGGTCATGTCTGCTAATGAGTCATCAAAGATTCCAAAAGTATTCCTTCACTCACATGGTAAATCACTCATTGTGAAATTCCCTGCCCTGGGAGGGGGTACTGGGCATTCCCACCTGAACCTGAATGTATATAATCTTGGGGGTTGGGGACTTCGAGTACCACTCATCAGATCCAGAGGAGGACCAGAACCTCAACAGGACTGCAGCTGCCACTCTCGACCAGACTGTGACCATCATCCTCACCAACAGGTTTTTTCTTTCCTTTTGCTTTGTACTCAGGGGGACAATGTGGTGCTCAGCACAGGGGCTGACAAACACCATTCTATTTGAGCTCCAGGGGATTGGGTTATACATCTGGGGTTTGTGGATTAAAACCAATTTTTTTTCTCTGTATCATTGTGTTTATTGTAATCTTTTTATTAAACTTTAACACTGACCTGTAATCTGTTTTTGAGTTGGGTTCATTTCTCCTGCCGGTTTACCTTTAAACCAGCACAGTACCAAGCTTTTATTCCTTCAGAATTTCACTTACCCTCCACAAACACACAAAGATTAATAATGACTCGTAACCGGCTCAGACGGTTCTTACAGTATCCTGGAACAGGTGTTCTGATCCAGATAATTTGTTAAACTGCTTTAAGTGTTCTCCCATCTGTTTTTCAAACTGGTCTAACTTGAGCTTTCATCCACTTCTTGCCTGTCTAAATATCAAGTGATCATCTGAGAAATGGAGCTAAGAAGGCTTTAAATATATCCATATATTAAGTTTCATCTGTCCACAACTTTCCTTCTTCACTGAGCTGGATTGCTTTTTCCTGTTGTTGTACCCTGAAGAAATTAGCTCAGTTGGTTAGAGCATGGCATTAGGAACACCAGGGTCATGGGTCTGATCCTTGTATGGGCCAATCATGTAAGAGTTGGACTTGATGATCTTTGTGCATCATTTCCAACTCAGAATATTCTGTGAATATAGTGAATAATATGAATGAAGAAATAATATACATATGATATGTATTTTATACTGCATGTTCTTGGTTTACTTATCTTTGCATGTCTTAGATTTTCTGATTTTTCTTCTCTCATTCCTATTTAGTTCTTTACAATTCATCCCTAGTAACTTGACCAAATCTCCACATCCACTCTTATTAGACTTAGAATTTGCTTTTGGCTAACCTTTTCCTTATAGCACTTCCTATTCTTACTCCTCATTGAAATGATTAATACCTGAAGATTTAATATAGCTTCTCAGGGAACTGCCAACTATTCCTAACTCCTTTTTCCATCTCATACTTCCTGTCTGTGATTAGCAATAACACTGCAGCCATAAATCTGAAACCACAGGCAGAAACCTAACACAACCTTTGCACATAGCAGGGAATGAATTTCAGAAGTGAGAAATGACTTGCAGAACAAATATGAACTCCTTCTATATATATGAACCAGGGAAAGTCTCCTTTCAAATGGTACATGAGTTTGACAGGTTATGAAACACGTAATGATGAGTTAATGTTACTGCATTTAATCCCAGCAGTCTATGGTGAAGAAAACATACTTACTTAAAATATATTACTACAGTGCAGGAAGCTTCATGGAAAATTCGAACCAATTTGAAAGTTTAAGGGAGCTTGTCTGAAGGGCAAGAGTCAGCCATTCTGAATGGCAAGAGTTAGCTTAATAAAAGGTTCTGTTGTTTGGACATCATAGTCACTAGACATCAGGATTACATGACTTTAAATAATAAACACTAATTATAAATTTATTTAACAGATAACAGACAAAGGTATTTCTGGCTTTTTTTTTCATATAAAATTTGGGTGTTTCCATGGAGACAGAAATGAGGCCCACTAAAGTCAGTGCAAAGCCTCAGATTTAGCTCAGTGGTCTCTAGATCCACCTGTAGTCTGTATGAAAAGATAATGTGAAATTAAAAGCTTGAAGATAAACACAATCAAAGTATGACTGAAGAGCTCTGCAGTCACACAGACTTGTTAACCAAGTAGAGGTACATGGCGTTGCTGCTTAGAAATAGGGAAATAAATAAAGTCTATCACATAAGTCAAGTTTGAGAAAAGAACAAATAAGTGGTGATGTAGAAAGATCTATGGATCTGTTTATCCTGTCAGTGTTGAGGCAAGCTATGACTATTGGAGAATATACCATTCAAATTGCTTTTATACTGCTGTATAATGGATTGATTAAATAGACTTATAGACCATATTAAAACTACTACAGATTAATAAAAAAGGTTTGACAAAGCTTTGGGAAAGGGAAAAAGGATTTGAAAAGATATAGAGGACTCTGCAGGCATCCAAGAAGTTACACTTCTCAAGTGATTGACACCCTCAGTACAGGAGACTTAAAAGACTGTACATGCTGGTTGGTTAAAAAACCCAAAATCCAGAAACACAAATGGAAATCTGTCAAGAATCTTCATAAAATCACAGAGATTTTCAGACTGCATGTTATGATCTGAATATGGGTTTTTTTTCCAAAATTAAATTATATTTTCTACTTGAACATTAATTAGTGCTTGCATAAGATAAATAGAATGACTGAAACTGTCTTTTATCCTCTCTGTCCACATAAGAGTCATGGTTCACTTTTTATTCCTCTTTTAGATCAATTTCTTCCAAAACAAACACATTTGAATTTAGGTGTACAAAATGCTTATGTTCAGCCCTTGGTCTGTAAGTGCCAGTGGCAATACTACCAGATGCACGACCCCAGAGGCTGGTCATATGTAAATGTGTGAATATTTACACTACAAAGAGTTATGTTACAGGATTTGGAAAGATAAGATATTCTGATAGTATGCTGGTACTTACACAGCCAGTTGTTTATGAACAAATTAGAAAAAGGTCATACCTCCTGGGGGGATGACTCAAGAGGAGCTCAAGGTACACCCAGAGCACAAAAAGCTGCAGGTTATCTCTTCCCAGCTGACATTTGGCAGCGGAGCACTTGCACTTCCAGGCATTTGCATTGCAAAGTGAACAACAGGCATATAACTCACTTAAAATCTCAGCCATTCACCTGACAATGCAACAAAGAGTAGATTATTAACAGCACTTAGATATGACTAAGTGAGAAGTGACATGAGGTTTACTCTGTGTTTTACAGTCCATGGTTCATTTTTTACTTCATCTCTGCCTTGCTTTTGCATTATACTTCGTTAATTGCTTCAGGAAATGGTTAGAGTTTACAGGCTGCCTGGAAATTAGGATGTTTAAGAGAATGTACTGAAGCACATTGATCTGAATTATATTGAATCTATTCTTTCTTTCCCAACGGCACACAGCAACTGACCTTACCTGATTGCAGAAGTCTACTGGTCTTCCATTAATAGTTTACAACTGCTGGTTCCAGTTTTGATCCATTTTAAACATATAAATCTTTAACCTGAGAAGCAGCCAGCCAATATGCAGGACTCTGTAACATATTGAAACCTCTCTGTTGTTTGAAACTGGTTAGCTCCTGAAGATTTGTTTCACTCTGGGCAGGCAAGAGTTCTCTGCTGGAATGGACTGTTAGAAAAGGCAGTGATAAATAGTCTTTTTAATTAAAAAACCCACACCAAATAATACCTTTATGCAAGTTATCATGAAATATATGAACACATATACCCCCAGTAGTCTTTGTTAAACACAAATTATATCCCTAGATATAGTGCAGATACAGGACACTCAGCATCTAGCTCTGTCTTAGCATTAAGCAAGTGACATTATCATAGAGTAATAGAATCATAGAATATGCTGAGTTAGAGGGGATCCATCAGGATCATTAATTCCTGGCCCTATGCAGGACTCCCCAAGAGTCATACCATGTGCCTGAGAGTATCATCCAAACACTTCTTGAACTCTGTCAGGCTTGGTGCTGTGACCACTTCCCTGGGGAG
>JAWWEU010000111.1:91075512-91085686 GCA_035583155.1 Acropternis orthonyx
ATTGTAGTTCTGACTTGCAGTCTTTTTGTGAGTTGGGTTCTTTTTCTCCTGCTGGTTTACCTTAAACCAGCACACCTACTTAATGTAGCGAGTGAGCATATGAACAGAGGCCAAGCGGAGTCTCCGGTGGAAAGCAAACAGCTCTGAACTTCAGTCCAATGCAATGGTCACAAGAGACTTTGGGGCCTACAGCATGCTGGAAGACAAAGCAAAGAAAGAGAACATTACATGAGAGAAAAGCATACAGGAAAATATATTTACCTGTTTGATAGAAATGCATTAATGGAGAGAAAAAGCAACTCAGTTCCTCAGGATATAAAGATAGGTCATCATAAAAAATACCAGAGTAAATGTAAAAAGCATATCAGGAAAGAATGTTTAACTAGGCTAGAGGTCAGTCTATATTTTTAGCCAACCTTCGTCTTATCTCGCAGTCACCTGTGAAGAGTATGGGTTTATCCACTTACAGTGACTCCAAGGATCAGCTGCAGATCACTTCCCAGTGCCAAATGAGTCTTCAGGGGTCCCCAGTGGCTGCAGAGCCGCTGGTGCCTGGGTCACTCAGCACAGCACCTGTGGTGGCACTGGGAGGTGAAGGTCACCCCCTCACTCCATTCCTCCTCCCCCTCCACCCACACAGCACAGATGCTCGTGGAACTGTGCTAGGAAATGGACTACAGAAACAGTTTGGACTGAAATAACCCTCTCAGATGAGCTACAAGAAGCAATGAAATAATGAGCTTTACTTCCAATTTTCTGTTTAAAACTTTTTTTTTCCTATTTTTTTCTCCCCAGTAGAGCTGTAACGAATGCTTAGGCATACTACAGTTTGAAAACTAACTTTGTGGATTTTATTTTATGTAGCTTTGCAATTTCACATTTTTTTTCTGGACCTGCTGGGAATTCTGAGGCCATTTTGAACTAAGCCCATACCAGGCAGGACCATAAAGGAGTGTCTTAAGGAATCAGCTATGACAAACAAGCTGGAAGTATGTGAAGCGCAGAACTGTTCTCATCTTTAAATAGAAAAGATACAACTGCATTGCATTCTCTTCCAGATAGTAACACTTCCTGAATAATTATATTTTATTGTATCTCATTGTTTTAATAAAACTCCTTCTAGAGAAATAAGGAGAATGCACAATTGTAAGCAACTGACCACATCTGCTCCTGTGTATTCCATAAAGCAGCATCTTTTATAACCACCATTTACTATTTTCCAGATTAGTTTCTGGACAGTAGGAGCAGAGCTCCTCCATTTTTGTTCTCTCTGGCAGAGGATGAAGCAAAGAGCAGTGGCAAGTGTTAGAGCAGCATTGCTGAGTGACCCAGCCCGGTCTGCATTGCACGAGGGAAACTCCAGTGCTGCTCTGCAGAGTCTGCAGTCCAACACCAGAACCCTTCCAAAACATTTCTGGCATTTTACCCATAAAAACACAATGATTTTGAGCAGTAGGGAGCAAGGAAAGTGGCAAAGAAGAGATTTCTGCTTGGCATGAGACAGAGATCCCCTCAGGGCCACCATGGCAGGCCCAGTCAGAAAAGAGCCCCTCCAGCACTGACAGAAATCATTTACAGCTCTAGTTTTCTTCTTCCCTTCCCTCATAAAAAAGATAACAGGGACATCATTGTAGGGACACTCCCAACCTTCTTGAAAACTGCTGGCACTTCATAGCTAAAGACAGGAATTACATGATGAAATGGGTCATTACATAAAGCAGTTGCTTTTATTGTAACACATTAACTTCTGCATTATTCTGGAAAAAATGCTTACGCTTGGGCTGAATGCATGCTCCTTTGTTCCAAAGACAGACACAGAGTTTAAGTCATTTGTCAAGCATTAATGGAGTCAGATCCACAGAATCAACTGTGGTCAGCAACTCCCTCATATATTCATTGGTTATACCTTTTCTTTTTAAGCAACAAAGCCACTTTTTTACAGTAACCTGCATGTGGTACCTGGCTCCTCATATAGCACTTATGGCACATATAGCACACATAGCACTCATATAACACTTATGGCCTTTGTCAGCATCTGCAGCTGCTCCTAAAGTAATCTGGAATACAACCCCCAAGGAATAATAGTCCTGGTCAGGGAACAGCTTCTTTGGTTTGGGGACTTTGAGTTTTAGGTTTAGGGTAAAGATATTGCCTTTGTGTCTGTAGCCCAACTGACTTTTCCAACACACACTGGAACACCTTGTAGATTCACAGAGCAGGTGGTGCACATGGGGGTCTGGGAAATGAGACTGGGGCTTTTATTTTCCAGAAAAGACACAGAATGCATCTAAAGAAAGACAACAGATCACAGCAGAGAAAATATAAAGGGAGCTAAGTGGGGGGAAGGAAGAGGGAAACACCCTGAAAGTCCACCTCACAGCATGCTCTGTGGTAAAATCAGATGCTTTTAGCTTCTAATCAGATGGATGCCTGGAGCTTACCTCTTCATTTCTGCTTGAGGAAATTCTACTACTGCTCAGGTGAATATTCTCCCATCTAATACGTGCTTTCAGTTGGAAATAAAATCTTTAGCATTTCAACTGCTTATATCAAAAGTCATTTGGATGTCAGATGAGAGATGCTCATCATTGTTTCATTGGAAGGTTTGTTTTTCCCCAACACTGCAATACATTTTTCCTACCAAAGTAAAAAATAATGCAACAAAAGTGGAAAGAGAGTAACTCCACAGAACAACTTGGCAGTGTGATTCTTCAGACTAACCTTATTTAAAGGATTTTGCATCAGGATGTCCTCCCTCTTCTTTTTAAGTTTTTTTTTGAGTGTGCCTCTAGATATTGGCATTGCAATAAGACATGCATCCATTGCACCTACTGTCTACAGGAGCAAGTCAAAGATGTGCCACAATCCAAGGAAGTGACTTTTAAAGATAAAGGTGCAGCAGGTTCATACATTAAAGCATTCCTCTGCAGCCAAGAGTACCCTCATCAGGTGTTGTCAGTGCCAAGTGCACATCTCCTCTTCCCTTGGCATGGACATTCCAGAGACAGGCCGGAAAAGTCACTGCCAGGTGAGGACACAAATCCCCACAGCACCCTCCTTGTACCAGGGAGGTATGGGTAGTGAGGAAAAGCTTTCCTTGTGAAAGGGAAGAAGATGAAAACTGAAAAAGATCTGCAGAAACCAGAAGTCTGGCTTCTTTCAGGCATCAGTAAGCCAGGAACAGATTTCTGTCTCCATTACAGTAATTTGTTTTTCACTCTCTCTGGCAGACCCATTTCCTCTTGCAGCTGCCCAGACAGCCAACAGGACAGAATGCCTTGTGCCACCTGTGCTGTGAACACCAATTCCACCAGCTGCTACCTCTTCTCTTGCACTAACTTCAGCATAAAACACACTGAGGTTGTCCAAGACATCAAGTGCAGAGCTGTCTTGTGGCCTCTCGGTGATACAGGCAATTCAGTGCTATAGGATAGAGGACTAACTGGGGACAGGGCAGGAGGATGGAAAGGGGCTGGCAATGGGAGGAAGGGCCAGACCAGCAGCAGCCTTGGAGAGCTTTCTCTGTTCTCTGCAGTGGGACAGAGGATTAGGGAATTGCAGGTAGAGGAAGGAACTGCAAGGACTGCCCCTCTCACCCACAGCCTGGGAGTCAATGCAGCAGCTCTCCAGAGGGACAGTTTGGAAACAAGGTTATGGTCATATCACTGATTTTCTAGGCACATGCATCCTTTGTCTATGCATCAAGCTGCCATTCTGGACCTTTCTTGGCCCCTTTTTTGTCTCCAGTGAGCTAATAAATCACACACAATGGGGTATGCATGGAAAGGAAGGAGGAACCACATGCTCCTCTGCACACAGGCTGAGCAGTGTTAAGTTTGACAGGTCTGCTCCTCCTGTGTCACTCCTCAGCAGAGGTGGAAGTAATTAAAAACTGTGGGTCAGTACTTTTTAAACCCTTCTAACTGAGCAACAGGGTTCCTGTGCTCATATCCTTCCATAGCAAAAGAAATTACACCTTGACCCTCAAAGTTAAACACCTATTTCTCCCCAGTATCAAAAACCTCAGAACATTAAGCTTCCTCCAACAAGGAGATTTAGTAACAGCTACTTTTGACTTTTGAAATGTAAATTAAAATCTCTTAGGGCAGCACTCTAGCAATTTAATTTCAGGCTGTGCAGAGCTGTGGAGGAATGCCAGGAAACAGTCTCCCTCCGCTTGTAGAAAAAAAAAACAGATTGAAATATGGAGGCTGGTTTACAGTCTTTTGTGCTGTCATTCCACACAAGCTACCTGTGCCAAATAAAGGGCTGGGAATCAGGCAGTCAACACTAAGTCTCAGAAACACCAATGAACTTTATATGGAGACTTCACACTTTGTACTGGGTACCAAAAACACTTGATCTCCAAGATGGACTGAATAGAACCAGTAGTTTACACCTGTGAGGCACCAATCATCCTTACTATCTGCACTAGAGCAAAATGGGTGAGGCTTACTGCAGAAAGATTATCTTGGTGGGAAGATAAAGTATTTCATCTAAAGCTGCTGAAATTCTCTGATCCAGGGGCTGTGGACTGTGCAAGTACTCTCCAAATGCAGCATTAGGAGTGAGAGGCTGCTCCCAGCATGCCAGCTCCATTATCCCACCAGCCTAGAAACATGGGACACACCATCATTTGCTGCTGCCACAGTCTGTGGCAAAATTAATACATAAGGCTACAAATTAGCCTACATACTGGTCCACTCTAGCAAAAAAACACCCAGGCTTCACCTCTAGGTTTCTTACTTGTTTTGGGAGACCCCACCATCATCAGTGTAAGAGACACCAGAGCTATTTTATCCCTCTTCATGCAAGTCAGAATTGTTAGCCTCAACCACAAGAAGACCATGCTATGTGAATGCCTTGTGTGATGCCCTGTGCAAATTCCCTCCAAACCATATTAGGAAATGCCATAAAGAAGGCCATAGCTGAAGGGAGAAAACAAACCCATATATCCTGACTGCTATTAAATAAATGTATACAACCTACACAAGAAAAAGGTACCATATTATATCCCAAAAAGAAAAAAAAAAACCACCTCACAAAAAAAATGTTCATCTGACTGTACCAGAGCAAACACCCTTCCTCAGAAATTAGGACCAAAGAGACAGAACTGCTCACTCTTCAAGCCCTCTCCATCCCTTTGTAACCACAGACCGATTCCATTTCCCACCTCACTTCACTGTAAGTCTCTCCTCATTGCTTTTTGTGTCTCAGAGGCCCAAGAAAGGCACACAGGGAGAAAGCTCCAGAATCAGCAGTGCAACCTATTGCTTTGCACAGTGCAAAGGATGTACCCATGCGAGGCGTGACTCATTCCTTAGCTGTAACAATAACCTGGCAGTCCTTCTGCAGCAGTGGGTATGGTGATCCTGAGGACAGCAGGGCTGAGCCCATGCCCAGGGCATGCTGGCCAGGTGGCATCTCAGCTGGGAGAAATTTTGGAGAGCCTTGAAAGCAAGATCATTAGCAGTGCATTTCACCATCACCACCTTTAACACCAAAAATAATTCTGTATACACAATAGGTTTGCCTCATTATGGGTGTAAATTAAATATGCTGGAAGTAGAGGGCAAAACAAACACTGATTTATCCTAACAGACACCAGCTCCCCATTTATAAACACTTGGGCTGTACAGTTGTTCTACAAAAAGCCTGGGTAAGTGACTTGCTATCCAATAGTTACATTGAGTTATCACAGGAGCAGCGATTACTCACAGTGACAGCCTCAGCACAACAAGCCCCTGTTGAGAGCATGTGAGTTTATGTCAACATGCAACAGATGCACCTAAAGGAATCTGCCTGGGTGAGTCCAGCACCTGCACACAGCCATAGGCCTGGCTGTAGCCGGGGGAGGGGGGACAAACCCAAGCAGTGCCTCTCACCCACATTACTTAATCTCTGAGTTCTGGACATTTTGGTTGATTAGGGGCTTTTGGGGGGGTTGTTTGTTGGTTGGGGTTTTTGTTGGTTTTTTTTTTTTTTTTTTTAGGGGGGTGGGGGGGTTAAGGTGATTTGAAGTAAAAATATCTTCTACTTAAACAGCCGTCAGTCACATCTGGCAACATCTGGGAATGGAGACTGGGGAGAAGCCTATCAAAAGTGATGGGAGAAAGCTTGGCTTTGATTTTCTCCATGAAGTCTGATCTATCTGGCACACTGGGGCACAAAGATACTCAAAGGCCTGACTGCGCAGTCCTCTTTGGGAAAGGGGCTGTGCCCAGTTCTGATGTAGGTTAGAACAATCTTGGAGGCTACTTTAACCCATATCTCTGACCTTCTTTATCTGACTCTACAGATTTACCTATTTTATCAAACATCTGGAAAGGTAAGTTTTCTAAAGCTGCTAGCTGAGAAAGATCAGGATTTCCTCCATGGCTCTGCTTCTTGATTAGGCAATACCTCCTTGCTGAAAGCAGACATTGTTGGTTTTTAACTGACCCCAAACTACTTTTGTTAAAACCTATAACCAAGCCCCTTGGTACAAAGAGAAGATTCATTCCCTAGCCAAGAATAGTGAGGAACAAACAAAATGCACACCACTGATTCTTCTACTGTCAAAGTTACTTCATTGTCATTTTATAATTATTTTCTTCTTCTAAAAAAAAATAAAGAAGTCATGAAAGCCAAAATCTGAAAGCAGAATATTCATCTTCTGATTTTTTTCCCTGCAGTTTTAGGCTTTTTTAATCTTCACTGCATATTAGAAGGGGGGAAAAAACCCAGTAAGTAGCAAGTAAGATTGATTTCTGGAACTGTTATTTAATCTCTGAGTTTTTTTCAGTACTTAATACAACGCAGCCAGAAGGGAACAGTCACATTTTGTGTTCATTCATCTAATTAAGGAGAAAAAGTCAGTTCCTAGTGCTACGCATTCAGCAGGGGATTAGACAAATTACTGTGGCCTGAGTCATCAGGCCCATACCTGTCCTCCATCAGTCTCTGCACAGCCCTTCAAGCAGGGAGTTCATGACATGGTCCTGCACCCCTGCACCTCAGTTTCTGCAGTGCCACCAGCCCAGGGCAACACCCAGCCATGGCCAGTGGCAGTCACTGGTAGCTGCCCCAACCCCACGGCATGTTCTGCTCCCACAGAGACAGGAGGCAACAAGGGGCTGAGAAAGTCCTCCTTGCCAGGGGTGCCAAGGAAACATTGCCATGGACAATATATGGGGAAAATTATGTCTATCTGGACTCATTTGTTTGGAGCTTTGTTTAAAAGGAACACAAGACAGATGGGGACAGAATAAATCTGCACTCAGAAGTAAAGTGGGATAAATAAGAAGACAATACTGAACTCTGTTCTTCAGGGAGCACAACTACTTTCTTACCTAACAATATGTCCCTTTAATGATAATACACTGGAAACAGTCTAAAATCACATTAATATTAAAAAGGAGTTTCATACTGGAGTTCAATTTAAATGACAAAGCTCTCTATTAATGTTAATTCATTGGTATCCTCTTCCCTGGATGTGTATATCTAACTTACAACTACATTATTTGGAGGGTTTAAATTATACATGACCCCAACCTGACGGTGCAGTACTCTTACCCCCAGAAGGGTGAGAGGGGTGACAAGCAGGTTCTCTTCTGAGCGATTACCAAACACTGTGGCACAGCAACTGCAACACCTGACCAGGCAAAACCTCTTTTAAAAGGCAATGGTTATTTACAGAGAGAGTGAAGAGCCAGGAGATCACAGCTCTGCTGTGTGGCACAACCACAAGAAATGACACCATTTCTCTCTGCCCAAAGATGGAGAACACCACTTACAAAAACCACAGCAAAATTGGTCTAGTCATCCTCCATCCATCACAATGTCTGCAGCTTCCTTCAGGAGGTGGGAGAGATGATGATAAATATGGTATGAGGTCATTAAAGTGTGTCTTTTTCCTGAGCCACAAATAAGCTGCCTGCAGGATCTGCCTCCCCAGGAGTAAATGCCAAACAGACCACCCGGGAAAACAAAGGGAACTGGTCAGCTGAGCGGTGTCCACATCACTCAGCAGACATGATCCTACAGAATGGAGCATGCAGTCCCAATCTGGCACTATTTACAAATACAGTGCAACTGGCATCATTTAAATATTTTTGTAACAGGTGAGAACACATAGAGCCTGGGGAGGAAACAGCATTTGTATTGACTGACAGATTGCAGTACTATGTTACATTGAACATCCCATTAAAAATAGAGTGAGCCTTGCCTGAAATATGGCACTACACTCTGAAAAGGTTAGCAGTGCAAAGGTCATTTTATCAAGGTTAAGGTTACCCTCTAAAGCTTTGCTGGAACAGCTATACTGGTTATGAATGTTAAATAAATAAGTAAATACAAATTGTATCTCAAAGCCAGCTTAGTTCTGCCAGGGTAACCCCCTAGGGCAGGTACAGTTGTGTTTTAAGAGCTTACTTGGTCCGTTTGAGGAAAGAGTAACAAAAGCAGCATCTCTATCTGTATCTCTCCTGCAGGGCTCAGCAGACACACAATGCCAGCACAGCTGCTGCAGCAGCACTCCTTCCAGCCCCAAAGCAAGCTGCATGTGTGTGTATGTACATATAGATAGTGTGTCTGTATGCGCATGTCCTGACTCTCAAGTCCCCGTTCCAGCTGAAGCACATGCAGTCCCCAGCAGCTTCTGGCAGTGGTGACAGTCGCTCCACTGTCCACTGCTGCCACCCTTCATGCTGTACTCCTGGCCTGCCAAGAACCAGATTGATGAATTACAAAATGGATAAAAAGTTTTCATGCACATAAAAATTTGACACTTTATCATTGAAGAATTGTCAGGGATCTGAATTACATCTTTGTTAATTATATATCTAGTTTTTCTCAGTCTGGCAACTTCAAAACTGACATTTGTTTGCCTTGTACTTCTACATTGAGCTTCCATTCGTACAGCAACCAGTGCTCAAGTACTCATCAAGTATCATTCCTCACCAAATACCGTCGAGAATAAATGTTCTGTGTTTCCAAAACCAAGGCTTGAAGAAGCCTCCATGAAAGATTTTATCACTTAAAGACCTTCAAGGAATAGTGTAGACTTGCCAGATAAGTCTGGATGAGACGAATGTCTTTTCTTGCAAAAAGTTTTCAAAGCTCTCAGCTGTTATTTTTTTCCCCTTGCACCTGATGAGAAGGGATTTAAAAAAAAAAAAAGAGAACATGTATTTCTCAAAAATTACTACTATAACTATTAGAACATGTAACCCAAATTTGAAAGATGGGAATTAAATCCCCTCCCCACCTCTTTCAGACCAGGAACTTCCATTAAAAAAGCATTTGCTCTAAGAAAGGCATTCAATAAACAAGTTTAAAAAATTGGCAGTCTCTTATATTTCCAAAATAAAAATTCTGCTCTGGACTACCAGACAAGGAGGAAACTAAGAGCAACTCACATTTAGGTTAGAAACATGTGTGTTTAAACTAATCTTTTGCTGAAAGTATAGCCACCCCTTAGTGCAGTCACTGCCAACAATTTCATCACGTGCCTGTGCTCATGCCTGTGTAAAGGTGAATGCCCTAAGACTTGTCCATTCCTGGTCCCCAAACAGCAGCACAGGAATGAGGGTCTCACAAGCCTCAACCTACCCTCCCATGCCACTTGCGTGTTCTCTAGAGCCAAAATCTGGCCATTCCTCACCTGAATGACAATGCTGAGGTCAGCTTCTGCTGCTGAGGAGCTCAGAGCCAGCCCTGGCTCCTAACCAGCCAGGCAGAGGTCAAGTCTCCCAGGGAGCTTTGCTGAAACAGTAATGTATGAGAAACTGGAGATATTTCTCCTGCTTGTTATGTCAGCAGCACGTACGTGGGCACTGCATACTAAGGAGCAACAAGGAAACATCTGCAGAGGGTTCTCCCATCTGTCATTCCACCTTTTTAGACACTGCAAGATCCTGGGTTCACAAATCTGAGGGCCTATATAAATCTCAGTATCCCTTAAGCTCTACCTTACACTCAGACAGACCCAGCACAGCATCTCATAAAATCATAGAATATGCTGAATTGGAAGGGACCCACATGGATCATCGAGTCCAAATCTTAGCCTTGCACAGGACCATCCCTATAGCGGGTGGTGGGTTTCCCCTGGCATGGGCGCTGCGTTCCTTACCAGGGGGCAAGCTCTCTGCCCTTCCCCCCTCCACGTGGTTCCCAGGGGACCGGGAACAGCAGC
>JAWWEU010000111.1:91090822-91126933 GCA_035583155.1 Acropternis orthonyx
TTTTTTCAAAAAAAAAAAAAAAAAAAAAAAAAAAAAAAAAAAAAAAAAAAAAAGCTGTGCTGACTGTCCCAAATCACCTTCCTGTCCTTCATGTACTTTAACTCTCTGCAAGGTGATGACCAGTCTCAAGATTTCCTAACAAAATAGGCAAAATGCAAGCTCACAAGTTACAATCTCTGCCAAAAGGGCCCAGGGCATCATTTCAAGAATCTATATGGCACATTTTTTACGAGTTTTTTTAATGCCCTCTTTCCCTGGAATTGCAGTGAATTCATAGTTATGTTCCAGTTTCTTTTGAACTATGCACCAGAGACATCATAAGTAACAACCTGCTGCCATCTCATTAACACTTGGAAATTTTCCAGCCATTGAAAAACTGAATTCCTTTCACATTTGCAGGTTGTTCTTCTCACTGGCAGCTCCCTCTGAGAGGTTTCCTGATAGACCCAGCGTAGTGCAAATAAAATCAAAACTTTAATTCATTCTCTGTCTTCTTCTCCCCAGTTCTTTGTTAGAAATGTCACATTCTCAATATTGAATTTTTGGCCCCGTATCTCAAGGGTCATCTCCAGTTCTCCTTTTCGTCTCTGACAGCCCAAGTCAATCAAACCTGTTAAGATCTGTTCTTTTTCCTTTCCTCCTTGGAGGCAATCACGTCCCAGTTTGCTTACTGCACTTTTCCTTCTGGGACCCTTCTTCACTGTAATTTTTTCTAGTCCATACCAAACCAGTCTTCTTTTCTGTGTGGTGAATCCCCTCACACCTGGACGGTAGGTTAGTTTAGATAGTTAAAGTAAACTTAATTTAAGTAATTGAATTTCCCACATGCATAATCTAAGAATTGGACTTGACGATCCTTGTGGGTCCCTTCCAGCTCAGAATATGCTGTGATTCTGAAATGTTTTATAGGAAACAGAATATTCAAAATAATTAGATACCCACAACACTGTAAATAACTCAAATAGGGGTTTTCACACTCTGAAGAGGTGGGATGGAGCTGTTCGTGACAGATTTTTTGTGGCTGTGTCTGAATGGACTATTACAGCAAAGAGCAGAGCAGAAGAGTGAGCACAAAGCAGGAGCAGCCTGCACCATCCATGAAGTCAGAAGGAGGATTTAATTTCCTACCTTATGTACGCTGTGGTGCAGCCCTTACACACAGACCCTGGCCCTGAGGGGTGAAGCAGAGGATGTGTTGTGATAGAGGAGTGGGAACAGTTCCAGGTGTGCTGCTGGAAGCACAGGGATATGAAGGTAATATCAAACGGTAGATGGAAATCTAGCATTGCTGCATCAGTGTAAAATCCAGAACACAACAAAATTTGCAACTAGGAGTGTCCCAAACACCCAAAACTTTTAGCATCAGGATGCCAGGAAAGGCTACCTGGAATATTTCTTTCTAGTACAATCCAAAGTTATTGCTCATGTAAAATACCCCTTTACACACCATGTGCCTGGAAGGAGAATCTTCATCATTGTTCATTGTCATTGCAGGCAAGCTTGGAGAAAGTCTTCTTCATAGGAAATACAATACATGTGATATAGACTGATGCAAGTGGGCCAGAACTGGGGTAAGGAAGGATGGTTCTCTCTACCCTGCAGGTGAGGCAGGTAGGCAATTTGCCATGAATTACCAGGGAAATTCATGGCCACAACTCAGATGGAACATAAACTGTCCCGGGCTCTGCAGGATGGTTTTTGAGTGGCAAGAAAGATAATGTTCAGGAGGACAGCACTAACAGCAGCAGTGGGGTTCTGCCTGCTGCGACAACATGAATGTGACACGTTTATTAGGAAGGGAAAATAAATGAGTTCCACTCACTCTTGTCCCAGCATTTCCAGTGTGTCCCCATACAAGGGTGTCTCTGCTCACTGCTAGCACACAGGAGCTCCTGGTTTCATTAGTCACTTCCCGTTCACTCACCTTGTAGTAATACATTATCCTCTCCCTTTGAACAGCTCTGCAAGCAACTCCCCTTTATTTGGAATAGTGTCATGCTCTTCCTAGAAGTTGTCACTTCAGATGAAAAACAGGCATATGCAAAAACATTGCCAAATTAGCAGCTTTCCATACAAGGCCACATGATTTTCAACCTTGCCTCAGGCTCCAGGAGTCAAAGGCTTTCACTTTCCCTTCCTCTTGCTAGGCAGAAGATACCATGCAAGACCGGGAGGAACTGGAAGGGAAACATGAGTGCTTGTGTCAGAAGCTGCCCACTGGCAGCACGATGTAGGCAGTTGTGCAGCCCAGCCTCCACCGTCAGGATCCTCAAGAGGAGAGCTGTGTGTTTCCTCAGAGCATCACAGAGAGATGAAGAGATTAGCAGAGCAGGAAAAGACAATGTCAACACTGAAACTGGTTACTGCAGCTGCACCCCTTCAGAGCTCTAAACACCAAACTCTGTATTTACCCCCTTACCCACAACTTCCCAGGGAGAGCACACTAGACATATAACAAGAGAAGTCTAGGACAGAGGCCGAGCCCTGCCAAAACTTCACTGTAAATAGATAGAGGGGTTTTCAAGCAGCTTGTAGATCTGGAAATATTTGGCCTTAGGCTTATATCTGTCATTAAACTCTGGCAATTTCTGGTAAGCAGGCAAAACTGTGTTCTTCTCATCATAACTTAAGGGTCTTGCCATCATCTTCCAGTTCAACAAAGTAAATCTTTATTCCACCTACCTCTGACAGAATGTGAGCCCTCTTTTTTTGACAGGATTACCCAGCTAGTCCCCTTTTACCATACTTCATCATGCCAGTTGAGTACTGTACCTACTTCCACAGCCTGAAGATGTGACTTCGTTTTTCATTACTCTCTTTGCAAACCATTCTTTTGTAATGCCGATAAACTGTTTTCTTCCTCCAGGCCCCAGAGTATTTTAATATTTTAGATCTTGAGTAAAGCAAATAAAAAATCGTATTGACTCTTTTTATCTACAGTTACGCCTAAGATAGGCCATTTTGTGGTGCATTAACAAGAAACATGTATGCCAGAACACAGAATTACTAAGTTTTGCCCACAGTCCATTATGACAAAGCATTTGTTTCTGACTGTATTCAACCATCACCTGTGGCTCGCCGTGCATCCTGACAGCTGCCACTGGTGTGTGACCTCCTGAGCAATCCTCGTTAGTAAAGCTTCTTACCCTATCATTTCACAAAAAGAAATAACTATGAAAACAGCTCCCAAATGAGCACCTCTTACTGCAAGTAAAATTCAAGGGATGAGGCAAAAGACAGAACATCTGGCAGAGAACAGTATATTTTGCATGTTAATCAGCAGTGGAGAGCAACAAAATATGTTCTGAAAAAAAAGAAAATTGACTTCTTCCAAATCAGGAGAGATTATAAGAATATAGCCTACTCTGAAAAGAAAAAGCAAGTGACTGCACACAAGAACATTCCCAGTCAAGCTCTAGAGCCTTGATACTCTTCAGTGGGCAGGGGAAATCCTTCCTTTTCGCAAAGGTTGAGGTTTCTGGATGATGGAAACACTCTCCTTTCAGTGTAAGTATTACTTCAAGGAGTAAAGTAAAAGAAAAAAAAAAAAAGTTGCCTTTCTGGTTTTCTTGTTTGGTACCTTTTAGGCTCTTTGATGCTGTGTCCCTGGAACTGAAATCTCAAATGCAATTACAGCAAACAGAATTTTTATTTTTCTTCAGCCTTTTGTCAGGAACAAAAGAATTTGCTTACTGATCTACATGTAGAGAAACACAAAGCAACACTTCAAATATCCATGCCAAATCAGAAACAAAAGGTGTAAAACAAACAACTGGGAGCCTGATCAAGGATCATAAATCTCATTATTCAATTCCACTTCAATAATAAGCTTCTGTTCCCAAAAGTACTATTTAAAACTGGAAAAAAAATTTCTCTACTTTAAAGCAATTCTGGGATTGCAGAAATAAATTGACTGTTTAAGTAGTTTTGAACGTGTTTCCAGTGCTCATGAAGTTTCTTGAACATACTCAATGGGTAGCTCTCAAAATAAAAACTTGTATGACTAGGAAGAGTTGAACAGGAAAGAGAATATGCTGGTTGCTTAGGTCCAGACATGTCTCTTAAGCCTAACACATTAGGGGAACATATTTGGAGTAAGGAGGACAGCTCTGTCATTATGTAAAGAGGAATAAAGTATCCAGGTATCCATTTTGTATATCCAAAATTTTTTGTCATAAATTATTCGGTTGCATTTAAAAAGATAAATTAACAGAAGTGGTAGTTCTCTTAATCTTTAGTCAACCAAATCTGTCAAGAAAAAGATATTATTGCTTTTTTTTGGCTGTGCAGTATTTTGCATATTACAAATTTTTAAGAGTTTGTTATGATTATAAAATAATTATTAAAATATGAAATAGACCAGTTAGATGCATTGAACCAAAATAATTTGCTGCAGTGCATAAGCTAGTAAATGAAATTTGCTGAAGACAGGGTTTCACTCTGGCTGTAAAATCACAGGACTAGAATACAAAACAGAGCACTCATATACAAAGACATCTCTGAACCTTAACTACCAATGTTTAGAGACTATGAGATCAGTGATACTCAGAACAAGAGAAGGTGTTAACAAAGTATACACAATCCTGTCCTTTGGTCAATCAGTAATTATAAAAATAGTTTATATTTGGGGTATTTCATCTAATCTTCAAGATCTCTCATAGAGGAGTGCAATGATAAAACATGGGGCTGGCTTTGACTTTCACAACACTGAAATCAATCAAGTACCTGTATACAGTCCAGAGAGATGATAAATCATGTTTGTCACACCTACAACCAATTTTCTGGGGAAAAAAAAACCCCTAACAATTTAGAGAAGCCTAGATACCCTAAATTTATCCTTTCTCTGAGAGCTAGAAGTGAAGACAGAATACATCCCTCCTTTTTTTTTTTCTTTTTTAATGAGCACCTCTTTTAATAAAGCCTTTCTTTTTAGAGGTAGATTTCTTACTACAGCTGAAGCTTTTGCTTGAGGCAGAAGATATTTGAAGTGTTTGAAACAGAGCACTCTGAGCTCCATATAGTGGCCTAGATTATACTTCATATAAATGAAGTTATTATAATAACCTCAACATTCATCAGGAAGTATGACAAAGTTTAAAATGCCTTAGATTTGTTATGAAAAACAATATTATGAAAAATCCTTCCTATTATATCTGTTTAATTTACTACCTCCTTCGACATATATATTCTAGTTACAAGACATGTTTGTTTTCTTTATTGGTAAATATTAGAACAATATGAGATTTTAAATTAGAAAAAATATGTGTTTTTGTGAACTCTTGGTTACAGAATTACTTGCTTCCACTGCATCGCCCAGATAATTCACTGATCTATATACCCTAATAAATATTCAGGCAGGTCAGTCTCAAGCACAGACGATTACCAGGCAGATGCATTTAAAGCATTTAAAGCAAGAAAACACCGGAGAGTAATTTTTTCTGCATGGTGTCCAGCCCCCTTTTGTTACCCCAGCCAGAATTACTGGGTACCCAGTGACAGCAGAGTACACTGGCTGAAGCCTTCAGGCAGGTTCAACGTGAGATGTGAACTCGTGCCTCTGGGTGTGCAGTGAGACTCATCAGCTGCACTGCAACAGTGACCAAACAAGTCTCTGGAGCGCTGGGACTGGAAACAAAACCTGAAGTCTAGGGTAGAAATAAACTACATGCAAAAAAGACAAAGAAGAAATATGAGAGGCCTAGAAGAACATCCACGTGCAGAAATATTAAACAGAGTAAGACTCCCCAGATGAGAAAAGCAAGGACAGCTAGGACCCCCTATTTTGAGAAAGTGAAAAGAGAAGTTAGTTGTTGTTTCTCATCATACAATGTAATGATACAATCAGGCATTAGTGCAAACCAATAAAACGGAAGCCTTTTTCACATAATGCATAATCATGTCATAGGAGCACAAGCATGCCAAGGAAAAAGATGTAAATTACTTCAAAAAGCTGCTTTAAAAATTCATGGACTGCCCAGAGAAGGATCACTGCCCACTTGTTTTCTTCCTTTCCTAAGCATCCGACCAGTTACAGCTGTCAAAGATGAAGTATGGACTAGGAACCTGTAGGACTCACTCGCTTAGCTTCATTAGGTAGCAAAAACCCATTTCAATTCAAAATGCTCAGGGAGCACAAAGCAGCAGTAATAACAATGAAAATTTAAGATTTGCCCCTCAGAATAAACAATATACAGAATAGGCAATAAGTATATATCAAGCTTGTTATTGCCAGTCAATGCTATGAGAATTAGAGTTGAGACTGAGAGATTGCAAGTAGCTCCAGTACTTCTCACCTGAATTACAGAGCTACTTCCTAACAGAAGGTCTTTTAAAACAGAAGGTATTCTGACTAGTTTGTGTGCATTATATTTACTTATTTTTATTTGGACTGAAACAAGCAAAGAAATCCCGGCTCTAGATGCCCTTGCAATCACTCATAAATGTAATTTAGTGCATCAAAACCCACTAGATTAAAATAATCTTTATAAATAATTATGAGTTGACACCTAAGAGCTAACATAGCTGAAATGACAAATTAGAAATGTCATCTCATGATGTGCATTAGCACAGTGTCACTCAAAGCCAATGTATTTTTACTCATATCAAATTAGACTTGCCAGCTACTGTGGACTTTTTTTCCTTGAACAAGGTACAGCTGAAAGGTCTGCAAAGAGAAACCTGCTTCTAAAGCGCTTCTTTTGGAGCACTCCATAAAGCTTCTGCATGTGCCATCATTGTTGGACATGGGAGCAGGGCTGCTGCATGTCAAAATGCTTCGCTGGTAGAAGTGTTTCTTTGGAAAACAAACCATATAGGCTAATAAGAACGTCTTTTATAAGTTGACAAAAATATTACAAAGCTGAATCAAAGACTTGGACAACAATAGAACAAAGACATGGGCTGTTCTTTCTCCAGAAGTCCCAGGCAAGGGAGCAGGTAGAGCTTTCTGGGCACTGAGGAGAGCAACAGCATGACTGAAGGCCTGGTCAGACACCAAAGCATCCTTTTCATCTACATAGATGTGAAACAGGCACATGCCTGTGCCTTTTGTTACTGCTGCAATGTCACAGCAATAACCCAAAATTAAGAGCCAGAAAGTGAGGACTCCTGTTCATACAAGAGCTTCTGCATTGTCAAAGATCTCAAAAGTTTGTGGACAGCAAGAGAACGCAGACAGCAAGGGAGGCACAGACTTTAGCTCAGGGTTATTTTGCATGTAATTTGATTTCATGTGTTTTCTTACTTTGTATTCATTGATTTCAAATCCTTCCTCAGTATCCAATTGCCAGCTCATATTGGATAGGCAAGTGGCCAGCTGAGACTATGGACATAATTAATGTTGATTTTAACAACCCACATCAAACCTTCGATTTATACAACACACAAATGTAAAAACATCTTCTGGACAGAGTCCTTTCCATTTTACTTTTTTATCATCTGTCCCTTTGTTACATTCACTCATCATATTATCTGATAATTTAAACTGTAAATTGTTGAGGACAAAAAATATTCTGTCTTGCATATTCTTGTGCAATGAGACATGAACAAAGAGACCCTGCCACAATAGCTCTTCTGGAAATTAATACACATAATAATATTATTATATCCTTCCAACCATTTCTTTATCATTTTGAAGTGTGTTTTTTCCAATTTTTTTTTTTGAGAGTAGCAGCAAAAGCTGCTCTCTGATTTGCAGTCAAGCATGTGTAAGAAGCCAAGTGCTACACCTCTTTGTTGCTCATTTTAGCAACCTTCAGGTTCCCACAGACTGATGAAGGAAGCAGGTGGGTCTTCATAGGTTTCTGGTACATATTTTCCCTCTTCCCAGTTCCTTGAACGCAGAACACATGAGAAGAGACAATGACAAAATGAAGTTTTCCTGAATATTTCCATTAAGCTAAACCTGTTTCTAAGAGCAAACCTGACATTAAAACCCCATCCAGGGAGTGTTTTCAACTGAAACTCTGCTCAGAGAGGACTGGCACAAATGGAAAGGCCTGTTGCCTGCCAAAGGGAAAATGCTTGTGGGGTTGAATCACCCATTTATAGGAACAGCAGCCTGTAATAGTGGTTTATGGGCAGGTTTCACATTTCAATTCTTTTGATCATGTGATTCTGTGCATTCATGGAAGTGAAAAATCTATACAGGATTTCTTTTTTAGGTATTTGTCTTCTAACAACCATGAGTTATAAACAAAGTCCCTCAGATGTCACCCAGGAGCCTTCCTGTTTTTCTAGGCACCTGATGGCTCTGTTTGACGCTCGCAGCCCACAGCCCACATCTTGCTTAGCTCACTACTCTGCAGCCAGTTCATCTATGCAGAAAACAAACTTATTGATGCTTTTATCCATCCCTCTCCTATTCCAAAACCAGCCTGTGACCCCAGTGACCCAGGCTGGACTCCTTTCAGTGCTAACAACTGTTCTGAATCATGAGCAAAGCAGGAATGATGGCCAGCAGAAACCTCATGCTTTCTTCACCCTGGGAAGTTAAGATTGTACCAGTCACTTGGAAACATCCCACCGAGACTAGTTCAGAAGTACATGTTTATTAGAGTTCAGTCTTCCAGCTGGCAGAACAAACATGCAAAGTAACCCATGACTTTAATAATTTACCCTCCACAGGCACAATCTGGCCATACAGCTAATTCATGCTGCAGATTCTGCTCAGTGAAGCACTGCAAATTACGCACACAAGCAAAAAAACCACTTCCAGAGAGTAGACTTAAGTTAAGCAGCAGTCAAGGATTTGCACGCAAGACTCTCACCACAGCAACCCATGAAGACATTAACACCATGATACACTGGAAAAATGCATCAAATGGATTTATTTACTTAGAGCAAAGAAAAGAGCCAACTTCTCACTTCCAAAACAATCATTCAGCAACAGTTGAAAACTAAAACTCTTCAGAAGTACCCAGGAATAGCTTGTGTCAATGTTGTTTGTTTAACTGAAATATTCAGACATTTGGAATTTAAGGGAATGCCAACAACATTCAGCTTACTGGTAGACAGAGGAAATAAGATACTTCTAGGATATCCCTACCATTTAATTTTAGTTCACACAATTAAAAACACTAGTCCCAATCAACTCGCTCATCATCTTGTGTAGCTACACAGTGAGCATTCAACTTCATGTGAGATGTCTGAGTTTTCTAAGCAGCTGATCAATGTACACAGTACAGCCCACCTGCCTGGCAGGCCTTGATTCACAATCCTCAGCTGAAAAAAGTAATGAAGAACAAATGGTTCAGTCTGAATCTCAGCTATGAATCTCATTTCTATGAATCTCAGCTCTGTTAAGACATCAGTGGATACCAGTTGCAGTATAAATCTTGCTCAGTTAAGTAGAAGGATCCTATTCACTTCTTTATATTGTCAGTTTAAGAATGCCTGTTAAATAAAGCTTGGGATGCACTCCTTTAGACATTTCTTCCAGGTTTATGGACAATGCCAGTTCTTAGTAATGAAACATGCTCTCTAGCTATGATGATTAAAAACCTGAAAGAATAACACTATATTTAGGAGTACTACTTTCCCTTCTGTTCTAAGATTTTGTTTTTGCAGGCTACAGAAATGCCCCTCTGGTAATTATTGTTAGGGGAAATGGTTCTTGCAGCCATTCTCAATGATGGAAGGTTAAGTTTACTAACATAAAGGAGGGGGGAAAGTAACTTATTAGGAACAAACTTCATTGCTGGCAATAAGCTCCAGCTGAGTTTAAAAAAACTTAAATAAGACACTCTAATTAAGAAATGCAGCACTTATTCAGTTTAAATTTAATTAAAAAGTTTTCTTAAAAATTCCTTTTTATTGACATTAGCACAAAATACTGAATCACTACAGCTGAAGAGTACATGTGAAATTTTTGAAACAGCACTAAATTCTAATTAGAAAAAAAAGCATTTCTAGAGTTTGCTACTTACTGAAAAATAAGACCAACTACTAACTACCCTTTTGAGAAACTGAATCTGAACTGAGAACCAAGAGTGCTGGTGGCTCACAGTATGGCAGAGATTTGTGTGTCATTCCAGGAGAACTGGGTTTAGTTTGTTCTAAATTCTGTGCAAAAGACAATTTAATAAATATTGAACTTACCATGTAATGAAATAATCGTGTGCCAAGAGCATTGCTTGCAAAAATATGAAAACTCTTACACTACAGCTATTGTTTATTCCAACACAAAACCCATTCATAGAAAGCACCTTAGGAGAACCAGTTACACAATTAGATGGCATATACAGAGATATGATTTTTTCCCTCCCAGATAAGTATTTAGGAACCTTAAATAAGTGTCACACAGATGAACTGGTTTAAAATAGTTTTCAGCTACCTACAGGAAACAAGTGGCTCTGCTTTGCCACGTAACTTGATACAATGCTGGGAGCTCACATTGCACTTAGAAAGAGTGAACATCCCATCAAACCTGCTTGACAACCAGTTTAGATCCTGCAAAAGGCAGTTTTACAACTACCCCTTAGGACATCATAATAAAGAGAAAAATACGATCACTGCAGATAAAACCGTTATCTTCAACAGTGCCTCCTGATTTAACAGAGAGAATATGTAAGAAAATCCCTCACCTCCTTTCTATGTTACAGTTGACTGGGATTCTCCATTTCTTCCATTCAAAGTCATATAGCAACTGCAATCAGAGGCAACCTACAGCATGTTAAGAACTTCATGTGTTTTTAATTATGCTCCAACACCAAAGCTCAGAGTAGAATAAAAGCCATTAAGCAAGTTTCCTGGTATTTTTCTGCAGCCAATCATTCCTCTGAAAACTGTAGCTGGCCAGACCACTGACACTTCAAAGACTTGAACACCAAGTGGCCAAATCACACATTTCTAACTCCTCAGTCTCTCTTAGATTGCCTCTGTGTTCTATCCAAAAGCACTGGAGTAGATGTCTGAACCAAGGACACTCTGCAGCTTGGAGGATTAAATTCTTATTAAGCATAAAAATAAATCCATGTGTCATAGACTTTAACGGCCGAAAGGGCCAGCCGGATCATCTACTTTGAACAGCGCAACACAGACCATTACATTTCATCCAGTAGTCCATGCATCCATTTGACTGGTTCAGTTTGAGCAAAGACATTTCTTTTAAATTGAATTTTACTGAAGTTCACTTTGCAAGTCCTGCCACTGAGCACGGCAGCGACTTTCTGTTTGCATAACACTTCCCATGATACAACTCTGATCCTGAGTAGAATGTGATATTCTTCTATTGAAATAAAGGTTGTGCCATATCTGCTTCTGCTATACTGATGTCTTTTTCATTATTCGATATTCATGAGCCTTCTTAATTAAGCTTTATGATTGTATGACAAAAAATCTCTGACTTCACTGAAAACTTTCAGCTAGAAACACAACATCTTGTGATGCTTTCATTGTGGTTGTAATTTTTATTTTAAGAGAAATTGAGAGTTAATACATTTTTCTTCTTTTTGCACCTAATCACCAAGTCCTGCTGTCCCTCAGCTAAAACATGCTGATATCACCTTCAAGCTACTTATGTACTTTTCACCTGTCCTAAACCACTTTTAAAGTCTTTTAGTGCTTCCTCTGTTAAGAAGTTACTATTTAGGTATCTATTTTGCAGCTACCATTACTCTTGACATTATCCCAACCACATTTATACCTGTTTTCCAATCAATTTACCTATATAAATACTTCAGGTTCCTTGAGGGAGTGAATTACACCCATTGATCAGCTAGCAATGATGGCAGAAAAACAGGTTACTCTGCCAGTGTGAACTAAGCAGTGGATCTCATACAAGGTCTATGTGATGGGTTCTAAAACCCACCATTAGTAACACCTACTAAGTAGCAGACAAGGAATACACAAGATAATGAAATGCAGAGACTGTGAACAGCAGAGGTTAGTTAGTTATTTGGCAGACCTACAGTATAGTAAAAATAGGAAACAAAGAAAAAGATAAGAAAACAAACATGAAATGACCTCAAACAACAGTGATTCTTTTGTGGATTTTTAAAGGACTTGAAATGGATACAGATTTTAGAATATGCTAAATACACTTTAAAAAAACCCACAACATCTAAAGTACCATGATATGAAACACACACCAAAGAACCACTCACATATTGAGACCTTGAATACATCTTTCTAGCTGTAATTCATTTGGATGTTTCTGATATGTACTTGGGAAAACAAGGAAAACATCTGTAATTGCTTGAAATCACTGAGCTTGCCCAAAAACTCACACACACTCCTGTCCTGGGGAAGGCAGGGCAGGGGGCAGTGGTGGGAAAGGGAATCAAAGGAGAAAAAAAGTAAACCTCATGGGTTGAGATAACTCTTTAATAAATAACTGAAACAAAATAAAATATACAATAATAGTAATGAAAAGGAGAGAAATAAAATCCTAGAGAAACACGTGATGCACAGCACAATTACTCACCACACACTGCTCCCAAAACATGTCAAGAAGGAACACCACATGCTCAGCTTCTGATATGTGGCTGCATGGATCTGTCCTACTGTGCCACGATGGCAGTGCCTGCTTTCTCCATGCCCATTGCCAGGGCAGCACTCCACATCTCAGTGGAACACTGTGAGCCACACCCAACTTGTGAGCTCCTCACCTTTCCTGCTGCAGAACACCCAAGAGTACCTTCTCTTCTTCATTAGATCTTGAACGGCTTTGAAGTCAGAGACTGTTGCATTGTCTTTGATGCTAGCACTTCAAATGATAACAGGCTTTGGACCAGAGTTTCTTTTGAAACATCCATCTCCGAACTGAACTGTGGTACATTTTACATCAGATGTTGCATGGAAGGAAGACTTTCTACATGAGCAGGATTGCTACACAGGGCGATGTTTTGGCGCAGGGCATCCCCTCAGAAACACAACCGGATACTATCTTAGTATCTCCTTTACTGATGCAGAATACTGAAGTGTCATCTCCAGAACAGTTTCAAACCCTAGATATATGTATATTCATGTTTTTATTCAAGTAGCAAAATATAACAATTTAAAAATCAACATACAAGAGTAATACTTGCAAATAGACCCATCTGCAATGCTTTACTGCAGAAATTCATTTGCTTTTCAACTGGAAAATAGGGATTGGAATTTTTGTGGGGCCTTGGTTTTTTGGTTCATTTGGTTTTTTGCTATTTTTAGTTACTGTATAATTATATCAGGGTCACTTTGGTTTTCAGAATCCTTATCTTCTGACTAAGTATACTTTTAATAGCACTACTACAATGTAGGAAATGTTTTCAAATGAATGATTTACATATTCTTAGTGATTCTGCCTTTCTAATCTAAACCAGCTCTATAATCAAGCAAAAAGTTATCCTTACTGAATTTACAAAGCAGTAAGAGCATAAAGCTCCTTGGCGTTCAACAGCTCACAAGGAAGATTCTCATTTGGATTTTTCCACATTATCAACTTCAAAATATTCAGCTTTCAAAGAAAAATCAAAATGGTTGAAATGTGTGAAGTATGAAAATAAATTGACACTTTCCATCCTTTACTGGTTCCCTGCAACTGCATGCTACAGTTTTTATATTTTATGCTATGTATTCTATTATAGGCCTCCTGACTAATAAAAGGTAAGAAAATACAGTTTAAAGCAACTTTTAGTACTAGTAAGAGAGGTAAACACAATAATGAAGTAAGCCAATGAAGGACAAAGGCTTTGCCCCATACCTTTGTTTCTTGCACTTCAGTTTAAGAATTTTCATTTAGAGGATGTGTGGTTATATTCTCTTCCTTGTAACAGAGACTTAATTTTTTTACTTTTATGCTTGAATCCTTAAAAGTTTATTTTGCTAATGTAGCAATCCACTGCTGAATATGTGAAAAAACAGCCTGTTCCCACCACAGCAGATTTCAAAACCCAGGTAAAGCTCAGAAAGTAAGAGCTAGGAGTTTGATGGTTTGAGGTCTACATGAGCAGGGTTAGGGCTGAATCAGAAATTACGTTTTCCCTTGGCTCAGAAACACCACCTGCATTCAGTGCCTTGAGAAGTTCATTCTTCTTTCAGCTGCTTCACTTAGGAACATACATCTCGTTGCAGGTCTGAAAGAGTTTCACTCCTGTTGAAAGGATTCGTGATGTCCACTGAGGCACCTCCAACTCAGATACTCAGTAAGGCAAAATTACAGGGCAGTTACCACTTCAAAGGACAGTTCAAAACCCTAAAGCAAAGTTTCTTAACCATCTAATACAATCAGTGGACTTCCACACATCAGGAGGGGTGATGCCAGGAGCTTAACCAACAGTAGAAACCAAGCCCATGGCTGTTCATCACTCCTTGTTCCTTGGGTCCAGGACAACCCTGGCCCTGAGCCTTTGCCAAGGGTGGATTTCTACAACTCCCTTGAATATACAACATTCAAAGGTTTGGTAGTTTACACAAAGTAGTCCCTAAATAAACTAAGGAATACTTCAAGGAAGGTAAAGGAACACTGAACCTGGTGGATCCTCTTCTAACAACATACATAATGTTTTATTTTTTAATCCTACTGTTGCACTACCCCTGTGCAAGTTACATTCCCTTAAAAAACCACTCTACACATGAAAACCAAAGACTTACAGTTAGTCCAAAATCTTAATAATCAAACAGTCTTTAGTCCCGTCACAGTCTTAATAGTCTAAATCATCCAATCATTGCAGAGAAGGTAAAACCTCTAACACAATATAAATAAAACCTCTAATATAATACAACTACTCATTTGTCCGCTAAATACTCATATGCTCCCATGTGTCTGTCTCAAGGTGCGTGCACTTTTCCATGGCCGCTTGGGGTCCTGAGACACCAACAGCACGCAGTCAGGGTCCCACAACATTCATCAGGAGTTGATGGATGCTGATGGTGGGAACTGTTCTTCTCTCTAGAGTCGACCTGGCATAATATAATGTAATACATATATGTATATTTGTTCTTTCTTCTCTTACCCATAAAAACTTGTTTTGCGTAACACTTTAGGCTGTATTTGTTTAAAGACTGGCACTTGGCCACAGATGATTGTTTACATCCATGGTGCTTCTGGCACCTAAAATCACAGATTCATTCATTCTACACAAAATAACTACTTATTACTTACTAGCCATTAGCCACAGAAATATATCAGAATCATTATAAACAGAGGCAGTACAGCACATAACTGTACAAAGCTAGGCTGTCATTCAACAGATGATGTTACAACTAAAACAAAGCTTCAGGTGGGACAAGGCCAGCTCAGAAAAGTGAAGCTCAGGGAATCTTCATGCTAAGGCCTTGCAGAGTTAATACAAGTTACTAGCTATTACAATACAATGTTTATGTGGTTACAGGGCTATACTGTGAGCTGGGTCACCTTCCAGGGAGGCTGTAACGTTGCCTTGAAACTCCTTAGGCACCAGCTAAAATAAAATTAAGGTATTTTAAATCCCTGGTAAAGTACTCTAAGAGCATGATAGAAAATACCAGCTCTGCTTAGAGCTTCCATCCACTGCACTGTGGTCGCTGCTGGACTAAGAGCAGTCTGTGTGTTAGGTGACAATGGGTGGAATTTAGGAGACCCAAAGCTGCATTCAGACTGCTGTTTAGATTAGCCAGACACAGGAGACTCCAGCCACACTCAGATATTGAGGAAGCTTTAAAAGGTACCTATGCCAATAAGTTATTAGATTCTTCGTGATGAGACAGTTGGTAGATATTGCCTTTTTAGATTCCTTTCTTACATACAGGTGTCTCAACTCTGCTTATACTCTATTTCAAGTATCAAAACCAGTTCTCTAAATTTAGTGTCAAGGTACAAATTAGGAAGCTGATTTCCTTCAGCTTCTCATACAGAAGAGACAGACTCACTCCTCCAGAGGGTAATTTTGATCATAAGAACTCCTACTTAATTACCATCCAAATACAGCTAAAAAGAAAACAAAAAACTTTTGCTTTGCAATTTATTGAGGAGATACATAGAAAAGTGATCACAAAATGGGATAAAAATATTCGACATTTTGAAGAAAACCAAAAAAGGTAAATCAGGCAAAAATCACCTAATAATTGGGAAGGAACTTTCATTTCCCATCCTTAAACATGCCATATAAAATAGGCTCCTAAAGCAGCAAGAATAAGTACTGGATGCAATTACAGCTTAAATATCTATCTTTCTTTTTTCAGCCTATTCAAAGTATTAAATCTCTCTGTCTTTCAGGTGGCGAAGTGCATATTCCTTAGTATAGGGACAAATCCAGCTAGAGGAGGGAAAGAATGAAAGAAAAAATAACGCAAGTAACACCCAAGTAATACAGCTGCTTAGTCTTCAGTGAAGTATGCTTCCAGTTCCTCCAGTTCTGTATCAGCTGTTGTATTTGAAGTGGTGGGAGTCGAAGTTGAATTCATGCTTTCCTGGCTATTATTTTTTTGTTGAGAGTTTCCTGAATGACTTAATTCCTTCTTCAGTTCTCTACCACCACTCAGTAGCCTTTGACTCTCTGTAAAATACTGATTAGGATGATTCAAAGAAAACCCAATGTCATCAACCTGCACATAAAAGGAAAGGAACACCAAGTTAATATATTTATTCCTAAAAGTCATCTTTCTCAAATTCAAGAACAAATTAATGAACAATCTTAAAAGTTCCAATTTTATTGAAGAAAAAGGCATCAGATCTTATTCCATCATAGATTTTCTTCCTTCATGTTAGAAATAACTGTTTTGGCATACTCAAACATTATTTCCCAGTCTTTGCTGTAGTAAAGAAAAATAAGACCCCAAAACATCTAAAACAACATAAGTAAAATGGCATCTATTTAGAGATGTAGAAAATTGAACCTACACCTTAAAACAGAATTTCCCCACCCAAAAGAAGGAGTGAGACAAGTCTAGAGTGCAAGTGGCAGTAGAGAATACTGCTGGAAGTTGTGACAACCGTACAATATAAATCATATCTGAAGTATCAGTGTGAACCTGTGAATGGAAACAGGTAGCTTCACCTCTTTCCCTGTTTTCCCCAGTAGCCACAAATATTTACAAGGCAGTAAGCTAAGACAGAAGCTCAACAGATCAAGCCTAGCTGTGCTCCATCAGTGCCAACATCAGCATCCTGAAGCCAGATGCACAAACAATAACAAAGAACATTTAATCTTCAGTGGAGAAGAATACAGAAAACTAGCATGAGGTGCAGCATATTTGGATTGCTGCGTTTACTTAGCAGGCACATTCTTTCAGCTCTGCAATTATCTGAGGGATGAACATTCAATTAATGCTCACTAAATATTTCAAATCAACAAAGCTTTCACCTTTAGAAATAAGCTCTTCTGACATAATCACCACAAACAACAGTTATAACCTTTGTATCTCTTTAGGGGGCCTCAGAAGTTGCAAATATTTCCTTTAAATAAAAGGTGCAGTTCAGGCAATCCTCACCTTTTATCTGCCTGTCAGTTCATGTGAATTCTATGTACATTTAAAGAAAAATACTGCTCTTAAAATACATTGGAAAGCTTACCAAACCTGGGATACAAGAAACCATGCAAGACTAGAAGTCATATAGTGGTAAATTTCTGCTCCCAGGATATTCCCTTTTTCCTGGAAGGGTGGGGCCAATTCAAGCATAACAAGCAACTTTGCAAACAGTCTCCTGAGGACATACAGTGTGGCTAATTTAATATGCCAAACCCCATCAATTTAAATCTCAGACACTTGTGAATAATCATAAAGCAGAGGATGAGCATGTGCTCCAAAGAGAACCCTGATTAAATGCATTACCACTGCCTAGCTTAGTTCCATTAGAAAATGGTGGCGTGGGTAGAAAAATCTAATTCAGACACATATTAGCAACTGTAGTCAGTGACCTTGCCTGAAAAACCTTAAAAGTCAGTAACAGTCCTAGCACTCTAATTTGGTACTTAAAGGCATAAAGAAAAAAAATAAAACCCAAAACCATCACTGAATTTCATTTTTTAGTTCAGTCTTATCTGGATGAGTTTCATGCAGCCAGCTTTCATCCATGCTCCAATTTTCATTATGTGAAAACTAAATTACTTTTTTATACCCAAAAAGGCTTAAAAAGAAGTGATATAGTGAAAAACTAGAGCAGCTCTTAATTAGCTCTGGTTTTTTTAACCTTAAAATCTCAGTTTTCTTCAGACCAATTTAAGAGTCACTTTGTAACTCTTAATTTTGTTCTAAACTCCCCTCTCCCCACCAAATTGGAATAAGCTGTAGAAGCAGCTCATGCTATGAATGGGAGCCTACAACCATGTTTTCAGAGGTGATCTATGGTATTTGGCTAAAAGCTATTTACAGGTTGTTAATGTTGTTGCATGAGTCCATGTACCATTCCTCTTTTTCAAGCTTGAATATTACTAAAATGAAACTAACGGGATGAAGCTTACACAACTCTAAGTTGAAAGAATTCTGCCCATTCTAACTATCACCGTTTTTGAGAGCCTGAAGAGAGAAAGGGGAAGATTTGTTCATAATTGTCATCTTCATTTGTGATATAGTGATACAGAAACAACCCTGTTCTCTGTAATTTCCAACAAGGTTCAGCAAGCACTTCTCTGCATACGATATGTGTTCTGCCACAAAAATATTCTGCTCTGGCTGGAAATTTACAAGAAATTTGAACACAAAGTGGAGGCTTTTTTATGTTAGACTGTCTGTGGTACTTTATCTAAGTTTTGCAATATTTTTAGGTAATATAGATCAAAGTACATCAATTTTAAAAGCCTTGTCATTAACTTACTTGTATGTTTGCTGAAACTTACTATCAGGAATAGAGAAAGTAGGTTTCTCTGACAGCTTTGTCCATTCACACCTGTGAATCTATCTGGAATCCACAAGACCCAAAGGAAAATGGTATTTTCTGTGCAGCTAAAAATTTAAGCCTTATAACATGTATTGATCCAAGTGAAAGGATGCAGAATACAAAGAGAAGCAGCTTTTTCATAACCTGTGCTACTTGAACCAGTAGCACTGAAGTGCAAAGACAAAATCCCCATCACCCACCCAAAAAAAATATACCTAAACATTCTCTCTCTAGCCCAGATGCACCTATTAGCATAGTCTCAGACTACCGAAGCTGACTCTGAGAACTTAGAAAAATATAATCTTATAATTTTATATAATCTTATAACCTTATCAAGTCTCCACTACAAAGTCATTCATACTCGATCTAACCCACACACACATCTTAACTTCCAAGAATTACAGGAAACACTAACAGCTCTACCCAATATATATTAAACACTTTCTTGGTAAAAATTTTACATCAATTATGTAAAATTCTCCATGTGAGTCAGTTCATTATTCCTATGAAAATTTTACTTAAGATTGTTCAGTTACTCAAAGAAACAATCAATGTTAGCTTAATTGAATCTTCCAAAATTTCCTTCACTGGAAAACTCTGCTAGTGATTCACAGGAAAGCAAAGGTTTAATTGAAAGCAAAGGTCATCAGCTTCAGAGACACACCTTGCAGCCACCTCATAAAAAAAAGTAGAAATTAATAAAGGAGATAGTTGTGAGATACAAAAATCATTATGAGGAGGCTGGTAACACGTTGAGCAGCTAAATTCTCTTTAAAAGCTGCCCTCATAAGTATGTGCCATTCAAACTACAGAAAGTGTCTTTATTCTGCTTTCTCTAACTAAAATACAAGATTTATCAACAGCAAAGCAGATAGGTGATTCTTAATTCAAGCAGCAAAGACAGATATTTATATTACCACAAGACTGACAAAAAATAATGCAGTTATGAAATTTGCCACAGAATAATGGAATGACAGCTTTCCTAAACTATATGTGCTGATTTATCCTTCGTTGAATGTTGACCTTGAAGTCTATAAGCATCTTAAAAAAATACTATTTCTACAGACCTGGACTTTACCCAGAGCAAGCGTTATCTAAATTTCAAACTGTACATAATTTTGAATTTACTTCCAGATTATTAAACTTGTTTTCACCTTCTCTAAAACTGTAAGACAAAGTGTTCCTCTCAAATTACAGCTGCCAAAATAACCCTGGATACAGGTTCAGAGTATACCTTTGCTATACATTCACATATATGATTTCTGGAAATTTGTGAAGACAAACAGTTCCATTTAAATCTAATGTGAAAACCAGTAAGAACAAAAAGTCAACAGTAAATTGTGATTTTAAAAAATAATCCCACAGGACTACAGACGTGAAAAAATATCAAGTAAAAATTAACAACATTAACTATGCACATCCTGGGAGATTAGTTTAAATTACATTTTTTAGATACTTTCTGTTAATTTTTTAAGGTGTATCTAAACAGCATCAAACTTGCATAATGCATTGAAAACCACAAATTTCATCAAAAGCAGGATATCGAGAAAGTTAAATGACTTGAAATAGGTAAAATTCAACAATAATGACCTTTTCAGGAAGAAAGCACAACATTCTACTACATTTTGTAATGTTGATAGTATTAATAACATCAATATATAAATGCAGACAATTACAAAAGAATATTTGAAATTACCAAAAAGAAAAATAACAAGGCGAGACAACTGATGATGGATGTGCAAACTGAAAATAGTCTCTGGGCTTCATGCATGATTTCCAACGCTTTCCTCAAGACAAAGTTTGTGATAATAGTAGAATAAAAATTAGGAGCTACTTACATCATGCGTCAACTCAAAGTACTTCTGACAGGCCAGTTGGAAATGCATGCCCTTCACCAGCTCCAGGATCTACACAGAGGGAGAAAAACGTGCAGGATTCAGAAGTAGCACACATACACCTTGTTATCTTCCACAACAAGGTATTCCACAACAGTCTTGTACAACAGCCCATGGACATCTGCAGCACATGACATCTCTATATTCTACTAATAACTGACAACACTTAAAAATGCCCTGGCTACATTAAAAATAAGATAAAACCACAGAAAGGTACGCCTGGTCCTTAAAATGTAATTTCAATACTCTTAACTTCAAGACGAAGTTGACTCTATATTTTAGTAATATAATTGTGGCAGTTATTGTCAAATTATCATATTGCAACATCTCTTCCATAACTGCAGTCATAAATCTAGTAATTCAAATGGTTGAAGCATGAAGCAATCAAGGACACTATTTGTTTGGGGGTTTATTCCACATTACCAGTTCACATAGATGCACACTAAAATACTACTGTGCTCCCATCAAGAAAGTTTAATGCAAATCCTTTAGACAAGTATCTGCGAAAGGGGAATGCTTTACCTTCAATCAGATTTGTCCTTTTTGAAATGAAGTTATTTCTAGTCAAGCTCAGCAGAATATGTGAGTGAATAGGCTGTTTTGAACACCTATTAGGAAAATCATGCCATCTTTTGTAAATATAATTTTCTTTCCATTTCTACTTCAGGTAATCTCTTCTGTGCTGCACAAAGTGCTATTCTTATCACCAGAATGCAATGCTGGTTGAAATATTTTAAAGTTTCATCACCTTCTCCTTCCTTTATATAATCAAAATGTATGTTCTCTCTGCTTATCAAACAGAGAAAATTCCTGGAATTAAGAGATAGCCTCAGTGGAAGGAAAAATAGTTTTCAAGAAATGTTAATTTCAAGCCCTTTCCCAGGGCTGACCTTTGTGTCAAACACAGCAATATACAGCTTAAATCCCTGCTGTACTCATTATCGGATGCTGCCTTGTATTTATTGACAGATGTATAAATAAGTTACATTTGCTGAACGGATAAAAACAGCAACACACTGCCAGGAAAATACTTAGCCACATTATTTCTCTGTAATAGCCCAACCGATTACATTTCTATCCCTCTCAACACCTTCTGTTAAATCTGTAAAAGAGCAAGGCTAAGGCCAACTAGGCAATGAAGTCTAAAATCTGGCACTATCTGTGTACATACATATATTTCTTTTTTTTACCTCCTCTCTCCTTGAAACTGACTGAGAGGCTTAGTAGTTAAGTATTGAAGGAAACTTTTCTATTCTGAACTCATCTATTCAATTTCATATTGCCTTATGTTTTCCTGTTTGTTCCCTACAATAAGATCTATGTCATACAAAAGAGCTACCTCTATTTTAAAGCAAATGCTAACCGTGTTGGATGCATGTACTTTCTTTAAAAGTATTTTTCATATAATTTAGAGTAATTATGAGAAGACCTATTTGTCTGTTGATTAGTTGAAAGAAACACTAATAATGTTCTCTAGTATTCAGACTTTTCTAACCTGAATTTTCCAGTTGAAATAAGTCAACTAATTTAACCTAGTTCATAAATAATTTAGGGTTTCTCAAAATTCTTCTTTTAATCAAGATTACACCTAATAAAATGATATTAATATGGAGTTTTCTAAATTTAGGTGCATATACATTTTAAGTCTCAGAACTTTAAGTGTGTTTAGGTATGGACTAGCTTGGAGAACAGCTGTTAGAGGAACATACCAGCATTCTCCAGTGAAGTTTGGTAGCTAGGTCTTCATGCCACTTCTCTTCCTGACATTGGTAGAGTGCTCCATAGAACAGACACCCACCAGAACAGTCCAGAAATTTTCATCCAGTTTGTTAAATTTAAATTTTATACATGACTGCGCTGGTAGACATCATTTTACTCCTGCTGCTTTACCCTCTCCACCATATCACCTCCCCAGCTTGGAAATGGTCAACCAATTTCAGCTAACTTTGACAAGTGGAGGTGAAAGTTAAATGTTGATTAGAGGTTGTGGTGGGGTAGAAAAGCCAGACCAATGATTGTGTCTCATTCTGAATAAAAGAAAACAAAACAGAACAGAACAGAACAAAACAAAAAACAAACAAAAAAAACCAATTATAATTCAGCTCCTGCTCATTTTGAGGGACTGCCAGCAAGCAGACAAATGATAAGCCTGATAATTAGTATATATCTAAGTTTCAACCATCCACATCAGGGGTGACCAGGTTCACCTTCGGCATATTTGAAAGGGCTGAGAAATAAGGGACACATTAAACACATTCAAAGAAGAACAGGCTTAGCAGATTAACTTGCTTTATCAGGGAACAAGTCACTAAGAGGAAACAAAAAGGGTTAACTGCAATAGAATGGAGCCCAGGTAGAAAGGATTCATCTGTGTGAGAGAAACTAATAATTCTTTATTAAAATAAAATGGAATTATCATTCATAATAAATATTGTATTTCATACTACATGTGTGTACATAATGAAAGCAAGCTTGTAGGTGTTTTTCACTAGTGTTACCCAGTAACAAACCTCCACTCAAAACATAATTGACAGCAGCAATCTTTTGCCTCTACATATATTACGATATTTTACACTGCATTGCTTTATTTTGCAAGTAAAGGTACATACTCAAGGACTCTTTCTGTTAGTCCTTATGCACCTTTTAATTCACTGCCATCTGCAACTTGCTTTTCTGATGTTGCTCTACTGAGTACTAATGAGGTTGAGATGATGTTTGGCAGCTGTATGCAGCCATCTGCTTTTACAGTTCCTCGGCACTCAAAGCTAAGATGTTGCAAAGCAGGATAGCTGGGGCTCTGTAATTAGCTATTATTATTTTCACTTACTCAAAGTAAGTTTGTGTTTGGGTTTTTTTGTTTGTTTGGGTTTTTTTAATTTTAAATTAAGAACTAACTTATATTTTCAACATGAAAATCTTTCTTCTATAAATTCAATTGTGTATGACTCACTTCTAACCTTCCCTGAAGGTATTTAAAAGTCATGTAGATGTGTCACCTGGATGGTGGACTTTGCAGTGTTGGGTTAACAGCCAAACTCAATGATCTTAAAGGTCTTCTCCAACTTCAATCATTCCACAACTGAAGATATGATTTGTTGAAACTGCTGGAGAGTATCTGAACATATTCCACTCTTCTCTTTCAGGCCACTCTGTGACCATCTCAACACTAAATCTGGTCCCAGGACTCCCCAGTGCCTTTTGTCTCCTGGTTGGTACAGTCATCTGTCCTCTCTGTTGATTTCAAGTATTTCCTTTATATTTTAAAAGGATTTTGAATGTTTCACATTTATAACGTATGCATGTATAGCACAACTTTCTCAGATTCAAGCTGTTTTCCCTCAGGGATGAGCTTATAGGACAGAAAAACATTGTTACAGCTTTGCTCAGGTTAATACACTTGAATACTCCACTTCTCTGTTTTCCCACAGATTTAAAATAATGCTATAAAAAAGTACATTTTATTATTAGAAATTTTTTTGCTATTTTTTCAGTGACACATTTTCATTTAACTGATGAATTGTGCATGAGAGTATAGCCACCTTTTTTAAAAGACAGTCATGCCTGGTTTTAGATATGATAGATAACCCATATCCTCTGCTGCGATGCTAATTCAAAACCTGTACTGTCATCAAGTATGAAAGCAAGTATCTGAAAGAAGAATGAAATAAGAATGAAAACAAAAGTTACAAAATTTAAAAAAAAATTATTTGCTTTATGTATATTCTAAGTTTGCAACATAAGTTTCAAGAACAATGAGTTGAAACATTTTAGTCTCATGTTTGTTATTTCTTCTCCGGTTTTCTCATCCTGAATTGTGCATTTATATCTTTACCTATTTTTTTGTGCATGGTTCTTTTTTCCTTCTCTCTCTCCTAAACAAAAATTTCATGAGTAGTTTAATACACCATAAACTGACACTGTACAGAAGTGAGATGACACAGCCCCTTATTTTGTCCAACCATTCCTGTCATCTGAAAATGAACCTCATTCCTTGTCACCTTCCCAACGTAAGCCTATAGAGGGATACATTTTTTTTAATTTATTCTATAATGTAATCATAAGGCCAGCATAAGCAAAGGAATGGAAACCCAACAGGCAGGGATGAACAGAGTACTGCCTTCTCCACCAGCAGGGCCCATTTGGGCTAATTAACTGTTCATGAAACTGAAGTCTAGGATTTGACTAACAGATTTAAATACTTCTAAATTAGACACACTGAAATTATTGCCATTTATGTCTTTAATGACAGGGGAAAAAAGCATGTGTTTTAACTCTATTTTTCATATTATTTGTTCTAAAAGGCACATTTGACTGAGAACTGACACAGATTGCCCAGAAAGTTTGTGGAGTCTCCACCCTTGGAGTGAGTTAAAAGTTGTATGGACAGTCCTGGCAACGCAGCTCTGGATGACACTCCTTGAGCAGGAGGTTGGACAAGATAACCTCCAGAGACACCTTCCAACCTCAACCATACTGTGATTCAATAATAAACAGCCTCAATAGCACCTGACTACATTTTTATTACATCCTTTCGGTGGTTACAATATCAAATCCAAACTTTAGAAAACCACATTTTCTAGTTCAACCACATACCTTCTGTACTTTCAGTTATGCTTTATGCATAGTAACATATGCGTACGCACTCTAGAAGTCTTCCGTATTCCTACAGTTTCTTATTATTAGGAACCTTAACAGTGAATATCAGTACCTGCAGGGGGAGTGCCTAGAGGTGGAGGCAGGCTCTTCTTGGTAGTGCCAAGGGCAAGAGGCAACAGGCAGAAACTGATGCACAAGAAGTTCCACCTGAACCTGAGGAAGAACTTCTTTACTGTGTAGGTGACTGAGCACTGGAACAGATTGCCCAGAGGGGTTGGCGGAGTCTCCCTCACTGGAGATAATCAAGAACCATCTGAACACAATCCTGTGCCATGTGCTCTGGGATGCCCCTGCTTGAGCAGGAAGGTTGGACCAGATGACCCACAGTAGCCCCTTTCACCTTTCTGTCACTGTGATTATCAAAGAGATTAGCTGTGCTTCTCACCATGTTTATGCATGTGTTGCAGTCTTTCAAGCTTTCTTGTCCTATGCTGTTTTTTTTTGTTTACTGCCACAAGCCTGTTCACCAGTCACTGGTCAACATTACTTTTTTTCTTACTAGTACTTAAATGAGATTTTTGAACAGTCCACTGTAACTTAATTGCATACAGCCTTTTTAACATTCTGATCTCACCTCATAATAGTCAGATGTAACTTTTAATTTTTAATACTTGTTTCCACTTATCAACAATAAATTGAAGATTGGGAAAATATTTAGTCATCAGAAATACTGTAAATCAAATTTTTAAAATACATGTTTCACTCACACCATATTAAGATGTCTTGTCATATCGAGATATTAAGCCATGTCATGTTAATACTCTACAATATTGTACCCATTAATGGTGTCAGTAATAGTAACAACCCAGCACCAATGAACATATACAAAAGCAGTCAGGTGAGAGCCTTAATATTGGGAGGAAAAAAGGGTTCAATTTGGCTGATTGAATTGTATTGATTCAGCTTATATGCAAAAGCAATCCTAGGGAAATAAATAAGAATATTCATACTTGAAAAATACATCAACTACAAGACAATTAAATATGGCATATATTCTAGCTGAGAAAGCATAGGAAATTTTAAGGAACTTTGATGTACCGAATTTCACTGTAATAATAAAATGGGTATCATAGAAAATTTGTCTATACTATGAATCTCAATTGTTCTTGTATTTTTGTTTCTGTTTTATATATTTCTCCAATAAATACTGACTTAATAAAAAATATCCTACTTAAACAGTACTTCATCTTATTTAATCAGAACTTAAGAAGGCTCTACTGGGAAGATGACTGACATCAAGGCAAAATTCTTTAGCTGCAAGAGAAAATATTTTTACCAACAGCAATTATTAAAACTTTTGTAGGATTAGATTCTCAGAAAGGAGACTGTGAGGTGGTTTTTTATACTGTGGTGGGTTTTGGGGTGTTTTTTTCACTGGTTTGGGAGGTTTTTCTGGGGTTTTTGTGTTTTCCAAACACAAAAAACTACAATTACAAATAAAGAAATAGCATAGTCTAAGGAAAATGTGAAATAAATACAAGCTAAATAATTCAGTTCTTGGAATAAACATCAGAATTAATTCTTTCTGCTCTAGGCTACATAATAATGAGGCAAGACCTAGAAGTCATCTCCTGTATTACTTCCAGAAGATGACTTCAGCAGATACGATCTCAAAAAAGATACAGCCTCAGAAAATTTGGACTGGAGCAGCAGCAGGGATCTAGATAATTCACAGCAAGCAGATTCACACATTCAAATGTTTTGATCACTTTTTTCATTACTGACAGTACTACAGAACAGCTGCAATGAAAACAGTCTAATGCTTCAACTGATTTCTGAAGCCCTGTGAGGTCTGGCAGTATTTGCTCTTCACCATCATCCCAAGGTCCACTGTTTCTTTTTCACACCTAGTCCTGGGAAAAGCCCTTTGAGGATGGGGTTTGTTTCCACCACACCAGCCAAGTGCTTTATCTGTACGGGAAAAACTCACAAATTGTTGTATCTTGAGTATGAACAGCCCTAGAAACAGAAGACTGAGAAGAGTGCTACAAAACTAACCATTTTGGGTAAAACCACAGCCATAAAGGGCTGAACACTAGCCCACATTCTGGCTCACAAGACAGCCATGAGAGAAGCCGTGGCCTTCAAGGCAAGACAGGTGAGTACTCTAAACCAGAAGATGAAAATCCCGGTGGGGAACCAATTCATAATTACATAGCTAAATCCAAAATAAATGTTTGGAAAATTACGCATCATTCACAGAATTTTGGAACAGAGCAAGGAACAAGTGTAAGGGGCCCTAAGTCCTAGAAAAGACATACCATTTATTAAAATACATAGCTGAAAGGTCAAGCTATGAACCATTCACTAAAAATAGGAATCAACAAGGTTGTAAGGGAGCTCTTGCTGGATCTGGAGTTAACGGGAGGTCTAAGAGAGTCAAAAGGTATGCATGGTTTGGGTGAATGACAATCTAAAGACACAGATACTGGAAAAACAACTACATCAGAGGTTTTGTGATTGGTAAGCCATCCAACCCTTAATATCCATTCACTGAGCTAAAGGAAAAAATAGCATTTCTGATATTCAGCAACTATCACTAGCATCAGAGAAGACTCATAAAAGCCATGGTCTGCACTGAAGGATCCTCAATTGTTGTTAGTCATGCAAACATTATTGGACCATGCTAACAGAGCAAAAATAAGTGGTAGCAATAATGAGACCTGGAGACAGATGTGAACTAATTTTCTTCCTCTTGTCCCACTGAATATGTCAAAGACTGATGTAAAAGATTTCTGAAAACCCAGGCACAGCCAACTTTTTTTTTTAAATTTTTATTTTATTATTATAAAGTTTTGAGTGGAGTATGAATTGCTTTGGATTTGTTTTAACAGTAAGAGTGGACACTGCAGAGCCCTGTACCCTGACTGCACTTAAACTGACACTACAAAATCCACAAACAGGACCACTGGACAGTGTCCATTTCCAGGCAAAGAAGACACTAATGGAGACAGTTTTTCTTAGTCACTTTTGGTAAGACAACTTCAGACTCCTAGTGAATCCCAATTCTACGTTACAAAGGAAAAAACCTGCAAAAATGCACACACGTGAAAATAAAGACACAATTCAAATCAAATAAGGAACTACGTTAAGTATAAAGATCCTGCCTTACTGTGCAAATTCACTGAAGAAATAACCTTTACTAAATCCTACCGACAAACATAGAAGGCTGCTAAACCAGTAAATCCTCACCAATCTTTCCAATGATTAGCAGGATAAAAATCTCAGACCTGCATCAATTTTTGATGCATATAAAAAGGAAAAAAGCCAAAGGAAAGTGCATCTATTGTCAGGAGAAAGTAGGGGGAAAAAAACAAAGAAAAAAACATAACTCAGGAAAAATCTGGGTATTGCAAGAGTTTCTCAAGATTGACTATGAGTGAACAATAAACTCTTTAAAACTGTTGTCTTTTAATTTGTGTCTTAATTATTCCTTCCAGGGGAGACTGCTTTAAGAGGAACTTTCACATTTATTTTTTTTCTAATTCAACAGTTTGTTGATGCCTGACAAGCAATGGTGACACTCCACATGAACACAAGACAACAACTTAAAGCAGGTTTTTCCTATGGACCTAAAGCAGGTTTGAGCCAGTTAATAAAAACTGTTTGGTGAACTATTTCAGCTTAAACCCTATGTCTTCCTCCAGTGAAAACGATGGCAACCTTTTATTGCCTCAAGCTCTTGCTAGAGCAAGCTACGGGAGTCACAGTTCTTCAGTAGGCATCTCAAAGTTCCAATTCCTACGTGGTCCCTGCTATACAAGATAGGTTTTAATTTAACATTACATGTTCAAAAGCTGATAAAAATCTGTACTTCATTTCACTAGCATTTCATGTGCTTTTGTTATTTAGGGGAAGTTAGCACAATGGATGATTAAGAATGTATGGGTTTTAGAAGTTTATTATAGGAAACAATTATGTATGTCTGTTCACTACACCATAGTCATCCACAAGTCACTGCAAGAATAAAAGTAAATTCTCTAAAGCATTGCCATATTCATTTAAACTTCTTTTTTAATCACAGTGCAGTAGAGCAAAATTTTGCATTGTACCCACTATAGTAATAAACCAACTCATAATAATAAACAATAAAAGCTGGTGACAATAATCTCACGTCAGTGGGAGCACTACAGCCAGAAAGCAAGGATTCTGGTTTAAACCTTTCATAAGAAAAAATATTACACAATACACACTGACAAATTGCATAGAGCATTCATACACAAATAGAAAGTAAAAATGAAAATCAGTGCATTATTAATTAAAGTGTCAAGCAAAATAAGCCTTACCTGAGTTATTCCACTGGGAGGGATCTTGTATGACTGCAGTTTTTGCTTCAGTAGCTCAGGATCACTGTGGCGGAATGGGCACCCTGACAGTAAAAAACAAGCAAGCTCACAAACAAGGCTGTTTACTTAGGAGTTAGTGCAGTAAGGCACTCAAGAGACCAGCTAAGCTGTTCCTAATTGTCTAACAGCTTATTAATAGGAAAGTTAATTACCCATGTGTACAACTGCTTAGTTTTTTTTTTTTCTTTTCTTTAAATAATTACTCTACTGCACAGTTATCAGGGCACCGCAGGCTCAAGAGTTACATAAAACATCCCACCATAAACAGGCCACAATTTTCATTTGATGACAGGAAAAGAGTTTAAGTTAGTTTCTTACTAAAAATGATAGCATTGGTACACTTAATAGCTATAAAAAAAACAGGAAAAGTCAAGTAATTTAAAACACAGCCCATCATAAAAATAACACTTTAAAAATAGCTTAGAAAGTTCCACCACCTAAGTAACAGTGAAATTTTTTGTTCCAGAATTAGTTTTGAGACACAACTGAATGAATGACTTAGTACTAGCTTAACAATAGTTAAAAGCCAGTGTAGGTTTTCCATCTTTAGTCACACAGAAGTAAGAGGTTTCAAAGTACCCTAGCAAACTTCAGAATTCTTATACAACTGAATTCATATCTCAGAACACCTCTAATCAGTCATTTCTTAAAGCACCTGTACATTTAAAATGTCCTTGAACTGCATGACACAACATATATAAAAAGAGAAGTTATCAAATCTGATCTAAAGAGAACATTTCAAGACCACTATGGTCTGGAAATTATATACTTAAGAGACTTCAGGAGGGAATAACTTCTCTTTAACAGCCAAGGGAGTCTGCTGTTTGTAAACATTTGAGTTTTTATCCCTTAAGGAACTCACCATGATAATCCCCTTGACTTGGTGGATTGGACATGATAATCTTCATGCAGCTGTATGGGGTATAATCAGTTCTCCTTCCTTCTTTCCCATAGTTGTGGCGAATGCTGTAAGCATATCCTTTGTCAAACTGAATAAAAACAGAAGAATAAATTCCTACATACTGTGCCAGTAGTTCTATCTGACCTGCAAATAGAAATACTGAATAACAAAATAAATTTTAAAAACACTCAAATTGGGAAAAATAAAAATCTTGTTCTTTGCTGCTAGCTTTGGGTTTTATACTACGTAAACTTGCATATGAACATAAACACATACATGTTTTACAAGCATATCACAAGAGAAGGGTGTAACTGCATTGATTTAAGGTCTTTTCAGCTGATGCTGTAATGGCTTTAAAGATAAAATTATATAAATTTTGACCCCCACAGTGTTAGTAGATGGAGAACACATAGTAATTTAAAATCTTTCACGAATGTCCATAAATTGATTGCTTCATGAGGGAGAGAAAAAAAAAGAAACACAGATTTCTTTACTCAGTTTAATGCTTCACCTATACTTTCCTTCAGCACAGAAGTTCAATTCATCACATTCTAAAATGGAACATAATTTGCTTGTATAAAAAAGATTTTCTCTTTTGTCTACCAACTCATCCAACAAAATTACACCTTCCAAAGTAATATAGATGTAATCAAACTTTTATCTTGACAGCTGAACACAGAGCTATCAATATATCATTTTAGGTAAGTCCTGTTGAGAATATTCAATTCCATGAGTTCACATTACTTTCTATGTGGCAATAGACAACATAAAATCTGTAGTAGAATCAGATTACTTAACATACAGATTCCATTATGTTGCATTAGCTACTATAAAACATTAAGGAACATTTGTTTAAATACCATACTTCAAATCCTAAAAACCACAAATATGATAAAATAATGAAGCATCATATTTAGAATTACACATCCTCAGTCTCTCTTTGCCTTAAAAAAAAAAAAAAGTGAAAATGTATAAAGGAACAACTCTTCTCTTGCTCAATTCAAAATTTTAGCATTAAGTTCTGCATCTGAATATAGACAATTCCCATTAGAATTTAAATTTTTTTCTCAAAAACCACTTAAAATTATTTTTTTACTCAGGCTCTGCTGTTTTACTAATAAAAGATAATGCAATATACTGAGCAAAATCATTCAAGCATACAACAGGTAACACTAGTGCTGGAAGGATACTCGCATTTCTACAGATAAACGTAGTTCCCAGTTTGGCCTGTGGATGTCCAAATAGGAATTCAGAATATTCATATTCCTATGAAATACCTTTACTTGCTAAACTATGTTGAAAATGAAATAGAAATACAAGTGTATTTTCCTTCATATAAAACACTTCAATGTTTTTGAAAATGTACTCAAAAATCTGTAAATTAATATGTAAATACATGATAAATGTGTATAAAAACATACACAAACATTGAAAATTAAATCCTGAATTGCACCTGATTTAAACGGTAGAAAAGAAACTTCTCCATCAAGATGTTCATTATAATCAAGCCAATACACAAAGAAGACAAATATTCAGCACTCATCCCAAGTAAGGCTTAAGGCATCCAAAGCTCTGAACAAACATTGACTAATTAATCCTTACTGTGCATTTGACAAAGGGACTTCACTCTGTTTTAAAAGATTTTTTTAAAAAGCAGGAAGGGAAAGAAAAGAAAGAGATAAAATAGCATTTTGTTTTCCAGTATAGCCACAGGCAGAATCCAGCATGTAGGAATACCTTTTTTTTAGTCAACCTTTTTGCTCAGGAGATAAAAGAACTGGCTGATTGAATAGTAAATGAACACTACTTTTGCTAGTAACAGAGCTGGTCTTACCAACTCATCATTAGAAAGAAGAGTAAGGCTGTATGAGGCTTTATGAGAAAGAGAGTAAGGTTCTAAGTGTGTGCAGAACGGCAGGGGGAAACAGCTCCCCTCCCCTTCACAGGGCAGCAGCAGCTGCTGGCCAAGTCCTGCCAAAAAAGAGCAAACATCAAATAGAAAGATGTGTGTATTTTAATTTCTATCCTCTGCATAAACCTGTTAAACTGAAGATGGAATCTGTAATCCTGTAGCTGCCTATTCTACCCAGAATCTTTCCTCTTCTTCAAAAGATGAATGAAAACACATTTCATTTGCTTAACAAAGGATATTTGAGCAAGCAGTTACATGAGACTAAATTATTTTTTTCAAGGGAAAAGCAAATCATGCATGCTTCAGGATGTACTGCTTAGCTTTCCAGAAAATTAACACCCCTCTTTAACAGTTCTGTGTACTAAAATCTTGAGCTGTACTTTTCACATCACTTGCCTTAACACCCACAGAAATTACTTTACTACCTAACTCATTACCTTATGCTGAGAAGCAGCTCTTGCAGTAAACAGAAACAACAGCTACATAATAACACAATATCACCTTGGGACAGGTCGGATATTTTCTCATTGCTTTCTTGTAATCCTGTTTTGGTGGTCAAGAGCTTTTGCAGCAGCAGATGGCAGAGAATGACACAGCTACATGGTGCAAGTTGGCACACGTGCAGTAACATGCTTCACTGAGAGCTCTCTCGTTCCTGTGGTTCAGCTTTTCTTATCACTGATCAAGGAAACAGGACTTTAGCAGGGCCAATATCTGACAGGTTGTGTGGTCATCCTCAGTACAAATTGCAGCATTTCATTACAGAAGACACATCCTGCAGAACAGACCTCTCTGTAGACTGAGGAATGAACTCAATTATCAGTCGGACAGGGGAAAGAGAATAAGATGGAAATCAACTCACAGGTTGGGATAAGGCCATTCACTAAAGCAAAAGTGAAAGTTTGCACATGCACAAGCAAAGAGGAAAACAACAAGGTTTATTCTCTACTTCCCATTGGCAAGTGGTGTTCAGCCACTGCCTGGGAAGCAGAGCTTCAGCACACATAGCAGTTGTTCCGGAAGGCAAACACTGGAAAATACAAATGGGCTTCCCTTCCTCCCTCTTCCCTTAGTTTTTATATCTGGGCTGACATCATATGGTGTGGAATATGCCTTTGTTTTATTTGGATCAGTTGTCCTACTTGTGTCCCCTCCCTGGATCTTGCCCAACCCCCTGCACTCCCAGCCCTCAGTGGGGGTTGAGGGAGGGAGGAATGTTGAAGACACTGATGATGCTGTGCCAGCCCTGCTCTGCAGTGGCCAAAACACTGGTGTTTTACCAGCACCTTTCTAGATCCCAGCGCACAAGCACAGCACTGTGAGGGCTGCTATGGGAAAATGAACCCCATCTCAGCCAGAGCCCATACACCCACAGCAAACACTGACTGGCTCCTCCCCACCATGCTTTCTCCCAGCCTGAACCCACATCATTCCTCTCAGGATCAAGAGTCCCTTATTCCCATCCCTGACAATGACATGAAGTGGTATAAAATAACATCCATCCCTTAGCAATGTCCCCTCCCAGCTAATGTAAAAGCTGTAAATTTGCAACTGGTATAGCCTAATACCAGATTACCATGTGCCAGATAGAAACATAAGGAAATGCTATTTTCAGTAAGTTCTGATCACATAAATGCATACAAGATCCTTAGGTATTGGCATGAGGATATACATCAAAAGGATCATTTGGCAGGTATATGTGCTCCTTTGAAGAAAAATTTTTATTGAACAAAGCAGGGAAGGATAGGTCACGTGTGCCTCATAATTGTCAGCTTAACAAAAGTGAACACACTTTCAAAAGAGAACAAGAAACTATATTCCCAGGCATTCCAGCCACTGAACAGTAAGCATCATGTTATCACGGACAGTTACTTTCCTTATATCACTTGTTATATTTGCAGATTAGTACCTGGAAACAGAACTAGGTGCTCCATAAATTTTGTTATCAATTCTGATATTCAGCATGCATATTAGGATGAAAAATAATTTGCTGACAGGTCTTCCAAGCCCTGTACGCTCAGGTTGACACTTCCACAAAACTTTCATGTTTCAGTTAAAATTACTTTTACATACTTATGTAAGTTTTTATGCATCTATTCCTTACAGTACTGAGAAATTTATTTATTTGAAGTCTAACTGCTAAGCAAAATGACTGCACTAATTTTCTAGCTTCTTGGCTGACCACCAGATTAGTTCCAACTCTGCAAAATTCAAAGTAGTAATGGTTTAACATCTTTTTTTAAACAGTCATTGGGTAATTTCCTGTCTAAAACTGTTGAGCCTCTATAGATAAGTGTCAATATCATAAATTTATCACACACAGTTGTGTATCCTCTGAAGTAATTGGTTTAACTTTTTCATACATTTCCTAGGCAGTCGCTCAAATCATTACTGTTGACATTGCTTAGCTGGCATATCTTCATCCAAGGAACTTTTCTTTTTTTACGATCATTCTTTCAACAACCTCAACTTGAGATTATCTTCTCCCAAGCACAGTTGTCATTTAGGAGCACAAATAAATGCAACATCAAAAATTTATTCTAAATTATCAACCCATAGCACAATTTCCTGAAGTACAGACTTGAGTCACGAGCTAAAATTCAGCTGGAAAACTAGTAAGTTGTATGGCAGTCAGCACACATCAATTCACGGCATGTACAAAAAGACTTTTTCCCTTCCAATTTCAGGATTTCCAAACTGCATGAGGCAAGAACCACTTGAACCTGGAGACAGCTTCATCTACCACAAGGAAATCAGTCATTTCAAATGAAACAGCTACACAGTCACATTTGTGAGATTATGATCAAGAATTATAAGGAAATTAGAAATTAGTATCATAAAAGGTTGGAAAAGACCTTTATGATCAAGTCAACCTACCACCACCACCACTAAACCATGTCCTCAAGTGCCATATCCACATTTTTTCACAGAATCAACATATGCCAGCCTGGAAGGGAACCACAAGGATTATCAGGTCCAACTCCTAGCTCTGCACAGGATCATACCCAAGAATCACACCATGTGCCTGAGAGTATCATCCAAACGCTTCTGTCAGGCCTGGTGCTGTGACCACTTCCCTGGGGAGCCTCTTCCAGAGCCCAACAACCCTCTGGGTGAAGAACCTCTTTCTAATATCCAGCCTAAACCTCTCCTGACACAATTTCAGGCCATTCCCTTGGGTCCTGTCACTGGTCACCACAGACATCAGTGCCTGCCCCTCCTCTTGCCCTCACGAGGAAGTTGTAACTGCAATGATGTCTGCCTTCAGTCTCTTCTTCTCTAGGATGAACAGACCAAGTGATCTCAGCTGCTCCTCATCTGGCTTCCCCTCAAGGCTCCTTCACATCTTCATTGCCCTCCATTGGACATTCTCTAAGAGCTTAATGTCTTTCCTATATTGTGGTGCCCAAAACTGTACACAATATTCAAGGTGAAGCCGCCCCAGTGTGACTTCCTGCTCTCCAGCAGCTCAACACTCCCACAGCTTGGCATCACCTGCAACTGACTGAGGGTGCACTCCACGCCCTTGTCCAGATCATTCATAAAGAATTCAACAAAGCCAAGTGCCGGGTCCTGCACTTTGGCCACAACAACCCCATGCAGTGCTACAGGCTGGGGACAGAGTG